>CAJQUN010000243.1:0-637348 GCA_907163345.1 Haberlea rhodopensis
ACCCCCCACAACTTCGGGATAGTCACGAATTGCACTGGCGTTCAAACTATCATGTTTCAAGTTCTAAGCGTTATCGTCTTACAAATCCAAATTCAAGATTATATTTCTTGAAAATTTTGGATTTAAGCGTACTTCTTACAAAAGTTGAAACTTGGATAATATTCTCAAACTCGGTTCACAATATGTAATTTAAGAGCACTAACTTAGAAAACTTGAATTCAAGATTTTAAATCTTGCAAATTCATGTTATAAGCGTACTAGCTTAGAAATTCAAAATGAACCAATTTGAGATATTACAACGCCTAGTCAAAATTTGTGGCTTCGATTTATCACTTGTGTTTTAAGCTTACAAAGCTTAAAAGCTCGAATTCAAGATTTTATAGTCTTGTAGATTCAAGTTTAAGCGTCAAATTCTTAGACAACGCAAATATAATCTACTCACAATTTCTCATAGCAAAATCCATTTGCTAAATTTTATTGCAATCTCATTCTTGAAGTGTTTAAAAACATCATTCGTCTCGTTTATGCTTCATAACAAAAAAATTCGCAACAATATCATGTGCAAATATTGATAAAAAAAAACAAGCTACTCTTCTCACATCTCTAGTTTGCACAATCTTTCCATCACAAACATCATTGTGAGTTAACTCTAGAGACGTTATGATTTTTCTAACAAATGAATGACGATTTTGTTAACTTTAGTGCACATACAAGCAATAAATTTAACATTACAATTTGTTTTGTGACATATGGTTTAAATGATCCTAACAATCATGCCACAAATCATAATATTCAATACAAGAAGTAATAACACAAATTTTTACTGCTTTCAACAAATATCGTCATTACATTTATTTAGAATCACTCCATTCTTGGAGTTTACAACTTTCAAAGATACACAATCTAATTAAGCGGTAAGCGCTAGATCATCCAAATCATTTGAGAGACGATTTTTGCAGGTCACATTTACTTGATCCATAGCCTTCCCACGATCGTCTTTATTGCGACAATCCTTCGCCATGTGATTGGGTTTTCCACATTTGTAGCACTTGCCTTTGAACTTCTTCGCCTTTCCAGATTTGGAGACCATACCGTCAAACTTGAGCTTTGTTCCGGTGTGTATTTCCACTAAGTTCACTCGTGTTTCATGTTGGTGCCAATTTTCCTTCCTTTCGGAAACTCTATTGTCCTCTTTGATTCTCAAGCGAACCAAAAGGTCTTCAAGATTCATCTCTTTTCGTTTATGCTTGAGATAATTCTTGAAGTCCTTCCATGATGGAGGCAACTTTTCAATCAAGGCGGCCACTTGGAATGAGTCACTTAGAACCATTCCCTCCGCATGAATTTCGTGCATGATTACTTGCAAATCTTGCACATGTGCTATAACAGGCTTTGTATCAACCATTTTGAAATCCAGGAATCGCACAACGATGAATTCTTCATGCCAGCATCCCCGGATCTATACTTTTTTCTCCAAGGATTGCCACAATTCCTTGGCCGTCTTCACTAGACAATACACATTGTATAATGTGTTGTCTAGTCCGTTGAGAATATAATTCTTGCACAGGAAATCGCTTTGATTCCAACCGCAGCCCTTTTTTGGTTGTCGGTTTCACTCCATAATAGTAGGAGCATCCTCGTTGAGGAACATTGCCAACCACAAGGTTGTCAAATAAAACAACATCTTTTGTTGACATCGCTTGAAATTGTTCCCATTGAACTTTTCATGCCTTTCACCATGATGAACTGGAGTCGTTGTTGCACTCGGCGAAGCCATTTGTTGGTAATATTGTTTTAAGATTGTAGTACAAAATTTATGGGTGTGTATCTTAGGAAAGTAGCAAGCAAAAACAACTAATGGCTTTGTATTAGAAATGTCGATGCGAGATTTGGAATCTATGTCCTTAAGACAATATTGCCCCGCTACCGTGCTAACAATTTACTTTGGCAATTTGTCTCCCAAGATACAACGACTATGATCTGTGATAGGAGCACTCCAAATCATAAATCATTTAAACCACAAAGGTTTAAAAGCGCTCAATAAGAACAAAGATGAAGACCCACAAAATTACTCAAATTTTGATCTTCAATATGATGTGAATTTCAAAAATTCCATGTCCAATTCAAGCGAGAGATGTTATATTTATAGTATGTCAAGAGGTATGTCCAAAAGGACACCATTTGGAGGCACCCTATAGCCAAAAATTGCACCCGAACGTGAATGGACACACCATTCAATGCATCTGTGATGTCCCCGAAATGATTAATTGCAATTAAAGCATTAATTATGTTTATATGATGAATTATTAAGATGATTAAGTTGTGCGTGGAAAATGAAGTGTTAGCATGATTTAATTGTGTTGATTTTAATTATGAGGAAGGTATGGATTTAATGAAGTTGGTTGCATTTTTGTAAAAAATGCTTTTAAAATACCAAGTTGGGATGTTTTATACATCATGTTAATTTGGGGTACAATTTTAATAACCCCACTATATTTCCCCTTTTATTCCATTTCCCTTCACTTCTTCCCCACCACTCTAAAATCCCCAAATCATCCCAAAACCCTAACCTCACCCCATTTTCGAAATCCTTCAAAGGAGGAAGGAGGAAGCTCCACAAAACTTGAGTTTGTGTGATTTTTACCAAGATTTGGAGTCTTCAAGAGGTATGGAACTCTTCCTAAAGTTTTGATGATGTTTGGATTTGAAATGGGGTGATTTTTGAAGTGATTATGTGGGTTGTTTTGATGTATGTGTTGTATGGGTTTGGGGTATGGTTTTATGAGGTTTTTGTGGTGATAAGTTGTTGGGATGTATTTGGTTTAAGATGTATTGGTTTATTTGGAAGTTTTGTGCCAAAAAATGGAGTTTACCCGAAAATATCGCGGCGACCGATCGATCGGTAGCAGGGCGACGATCGATCGTGCAAGTGCGAAACGAGGGGTGAAATTTCTGTGCTTACCGATCGATCGGTAAAAGCGACCGATCGATCGGTGAATGGCTAGCGATCGATCGGTATCTTGGACCGATCGATCGGTAAAAGCCGTAGCTTAAAATGGAAATCATGAACAGTTACCGATCGATCGGTAAGGATGACCGATCGATCGGTAGAGCGTTTTTGCTGAAAATTATTTCCTTGGCATGATTGATGGAATTTTTGGTATTAGGCTATTTTTTAGCTTCTAATATTGCTTTGCATGGTTGTGGAGAACCATCCCAGGTACCCACAACATCCAGGAGATAAAGCTCTCCAAATTCTCCACTTTTGGGAATTAAGGTACGTAAGAAACGTACGGGCATCGGACGGTAAACCATGCTCCTACATATGATGTTTATAATGATGATGTTTATGATGATGATGATTATGATGATGATGTTTACGATGATGATTTTGATAAGTAAGTTTATGATGATGATGTTATGATGATGATGTTTATGATAAGTAAGTTTATGATGATGATGTTATGATGATGATGTTTATGATAAGTAAGTTTATGATGATGATGTTATGATGATGATGTTTATATAAGTAAGTTTATGATGATGATGTTTATGATAAGTAAGTTTATGATGATGATGTTATGATGATGATGTTTATGATAAGTAAGTTTATGACGATGATGTTATGATGATGATGTTTATGATAAGTAAATTTATGATGATGTGATACGATGTTTATTATGTGGTAAGATGCCACGGGGTAAGATGCCCATATGGTAAGAGGCCATGCGATTTTATTATGTGGTAAGATGCCACGGGGTAAGATGCCCATATGGTAAGAGGCCATACTCCTATATTATGATCATACTATGATTGCATAAGAATTTACGATGCCATGATGATGTGCATAATGAATAAAGATGATAAGATGTTTAAGATGATGTCATGATAAGTAAGTTCACGATGAAGATGATTTTATAATGAATAAAGATGACAAGATGCTTACGATGATGTTATTATAAATAAAGATGATATGACGTTATTATAACGATTATGATGAGACGATGATGTCTATAAGATGATAATGCTTATATGATAATGATGTTTACAAGATAATGATGTCTATAAGATGCTATGATGTTTATGATGAATATGAAACTATGTTATTAAGAATGGTTGAATGTCCGGTGGTTATTATGGGCAAGCGAGGAAGGTCTTGCCGCTCACATAACTGAGCGATGGGGTACATCCGCTATCAAGGTGTAGCGAGGGGTATCATCCGCTGAGCGATGGGGTACATCCGCTATCAAGGCGTAGCGATGGGTATCATCCGCTGAATAAAGAGATACATCCGCTATCAAGGCGTAGCGATGGGTATCATAAGATGTGTTATGTCGAGCGAGGGGGCCAATTGTGCCGCTGTCATGATAGAACCGGGACAGTTCCACTTCTAAATAACATAGTTTGATGTGATCATATATGTGAAGTATGATTTTAATCATTATGCCGAGAACTAACGATTATATGCATGACTATGAAACAGGGACAACCAAAGAGGGTTAATGCGATTAACCAGGAAGTATACGTTACCCATTTACTTCATGCATTTAATTATATGCCATTACCCTATGATGTTGAGTAATGATGTATATGCTCACGATGGGTTGTTCCTGTAGGTACACATTTGGATTTGGAGGGCTATAGGCAGGGTTGAAGAAGTGAGATTCGAGATGCCTTATGAATTAGGATTCAGGATTTGGTATAGTCTCTACTCCAGGAGTAGTATAATTCTATAGCGCCATCCATTTGAGAATGTAATTAATTTGCTTGAAGTTTTATTTTGGCCTGTAATCCTAATAACTCACGTAATAACCGGAGCCCTAAGCTGTATGTAATGCATGTTTAGCCCTAATTATTTCTTGCTTATGATGTTAAGGTAGGAAGGCCCTACATTAGTGGTATCAGAGCAGTGGTTAGATAACCCGGGAATGAGCGAAGGGTAGCCTTAGCAAGTTGGCTAGGTGCTTACTTTTAAACATGTTTTATGCATATGTTGCATATGAAGTATATGATGTCGTACTAACATGTTTTGTTTCCCTAACGATGTATTATATGAACTGCTTTTGGGTATTGTTGTTAACCCTTGTATTGCAGCCTAGCAGCAAATGCTGAAGTAAATGATGCGATTTCATATGCACTTCTCCGTCGCCCATGCCTCTTGTAGTCTCGACACCCGCTGGAAGAAGTTTAATAACTGATCAGGTGGTTTATGATAGCCTCATTTATTTTTGAGGGTAACGAGCTGAGGACAGACTTGATTGATCTGGGAATGTCAGATTTCGGATGCATTGTGGGCATCGATGTGCTGAACAAGTATCAGGCAGTTGTGGACTGCAGGCAAGGACTATCCGAGTCAAGTCTGTTATGGGAGTCCAATGGATATTCTATGGGGATGGTTCCCGTTCAAAGATTCCGTTGATATCTGCTGTCAAGATGGCACAGTTATTGGAATGAGACCACAAAGGATATCTCATCTATACTGTTGATATTACTCAAAAGAGGGAAGAGTTAAAGGTTGAAGATGTGCCCGTAGTGGCGGTGTTCCTGATGTATTTCCGGAAGAGATTCCCGGATTCCCACCGACGAGAGAGGTCGAGTTTGGGATTAAGTTACTACCAGGGACGTCTACCATTTCTCGTGCCCCGTATATGATGACACCAGCGGAACTAAGGGAGTTAAAGGTTCAGTTGCAAGAGCTCCTTGATAAGGGCTATATACGCCCTAGCGTATCGCCCTGGGGTGCGCCAGTTTTGTTTGATAAGAGGAAAGATGGTTCGATGCGGCTGCACATCGATTACAGACAACTGAACAAAGCCATAGTGAAGAATAAGTCTCCGTTTCTGAGGATTAATGATTTGTTTGATCAGCTGCAGAGTACGAGGCTCTACAGTAAGATCGATCTGAGATCGGGGCATCACCAGATTCGAGTTCGAGAGGATGATGTACAGAAGACAACTTTCAGGACTAGATATGGGCACTACGGATTCTTAGTCATGCCCTTTGGGGTGACGAATGCCCCAGCTATTTTATGAGCCTGATGAACAGGGTGCTCCAACCATATTTGGATCAGTTTGTCCTAGTTTTCATTGACGATATGCTCATTTACTCTCAAACTGAAGAGGAACACGTGAAGCACTTGAGAACAGTACTCCAGATCCTTAGGGATTGACAGGCCCCTGACACAGCTGACTCAGAAAGGAGTGCCGTTCTATTGGTCCGAAGCTTGTGAGGAAAGCTTCCAAGAATTGAAGCGTCGTTTGACTACGACACCTATATTGGTGATTCCTTCTGAGAATAAGAAGTTTGCTATGTACACGACTGCATCACTGCAGGGTTTGGACTGTGTGTTGATGCAAGATAAGCATGTGGTGGCTTATGCATCGAGGCAGTTGAACCACATGAGGCTAGGTACCCAGTCCATGATTTGGAGCTGGCAGCCATTATATTTGCCTTGAAGATTTGGAGGCATTACTTGCATGGTACGTCGTTTGCCATCTACACGGACCATAAGAGCCTGAAGTTTGTTCACACAGGCTGAGCTGAATAGGCGACAAAGAAAATGGATGTACTTACTCAAGGATTTTGATTGTAAAATTGAGTACCATCCAGGTAAAGCAAATTTGATAGCAGACGCCTTAAGTCGGAAGTGAAAAGTACTGCTGAGAACGCTATGTGTTTATCAGCGATGATGACTTCTTATTGCCATCTGGGCTATGATTTTGATGTGGACGCGTCGCCGGTGCGAGTGTCAACCTTGTTGGCTGAGCCAGACATATTCAAGATTTTCAGGAAAGCCCAGAGGGCAGATAATGAGGTTCCGAGGCGGTCATTATTGGTACTTCGGGGTCAGCCATCAAAGTTAGAGTGGCTGAGGATGATTCCTTGAGATTGGACAACCGTTGGGGTAGTCCCAGATACACCGGAGTTACGTAAAGAAATCTAGGATCGAGCTCTCAGTAGCCGGTTCAGGATCCTCCAGGAGGAAGAAAAATGTATAAGGACCTAAGTGGTCAGATCTGGGGGAGACGCATGAGCGTAATGTTATGACCTTTGTCAAGATGTTTAATCTACCAGCAGGTTAAGGCAGAAAGACAGAGGCCTGGTGGCGAGCTGAAGAGCTCGAAAGTACCCCAATGGACTTCGTCACCCACTTGCCAAGAGCGGCCTCTGGATTTGATACGATCTGGGTGATCGTGGTTAGGCTGACGAAAGTAGCTCACTTCATCCTTTGTCATGTGTCTTTCACATACCTAAAGATGGCCCGATTATATGTGCGGGATGTGGTGAGGTAGCATGGGGTTCCAGTATTGTGTCTGACAGAGACCCAAGGTTTACTTCACATTTCTGGGAGGGTCTCCAGACAACTTTGGGCACAGAGGTGAGACTGAGTACAGCGTATCACCCGCAGACAGACGTTCAGACAGAGCGTACTATACAGACGCTCGAGGATATGTTGAGGACATGTGTATTGGAGTTTGATACTCCGTGACAGGATTCTATACCACTGGTAGAGTTCTCCTTTAATAACAGCTATCAGGCGAGCATTCAAATGGCCCTTTGAAGCTCTTTATGGAAAACGATGTAAGTCACCGCTGTATTGGGAGGACCTGACTAGTAAGGCGGTCGGAGGACCGGATATGATTAAGGATATAGAAGACAAGATTAAGACGATACGTCAAAAGATGAAAGCGGCTCAGGATAGGCAAGCATCCTATGCCAATAAGTGACGACGACCGCTAGAATTCCAAGTAGAAGACAAGGTCTTCTTGAAAATCTCACCCTTCAGGGGTGTAGTTCGTTTGGTATGCGGGGGAAGTTATCCCCGAGGAATATGAGCCAGATCCATCTCATGTTTTACAGCCTACTGAAGTGCAGTTGGATTCAGATATATCCTACGTTGAATGACCGGTCAGAATTCTGGATCGTAAGGATCGCAGATTACGAAGTAAAGTTATACCGATGATTAAAGTTCAGTGGGATCGTCGGGGTGTCGAGAAGGCTATGTGGGAGACGGAGCGGCATATGGTACAGCACTACCCAGAACTATTCTCTGGTATGTGATTTATGTTTAGTTTCTTTTGGGGTAAGTGCATGCGATTTCGATGACGAAATCTTATAAGTAGGGGAGTAATGTGATGTCCCCGAAATGATTAATTGCAATTAAAGCATTAATTATGTTTATATGATGAATTATTAAGATGATTAAGTTGTGCGTGGAAAATGAAGTGTTAGCATGATTTAATTGTGTTGATTTTAATTATGAGGAAGGTATGGATTTAATGAAGTTGGTTGCATTTTTGTAAAAATGCTTTTAAAATACCAAGTTGGGATGTTTTATACATCATGTTAATTTGGGGTACAATTTTAATAACCCCACTATATTTCCCCTTTTATTCCATTTCCCTTCACTTCTTCCCCACCACTCTAAAATCCCCAAATCATCCCAAAACCCTAACCTCACCCCATTTTCGAAATCCTTCAAAGGAGGAAGGAGGAAGCTCCACAAAACTTGAGTTTGTGTGATTTTTACCAAGATTTGGAGTCTTCAAGAGGTATGGAACTCTTCCTAAAGTTTTGATGATGTTTGGATTTGAAATGGGGTGATTTTTGAAGTGATTATGTGGGTTGTTTTGATGTATGTGTTGTATGGGTTTGGGGTATGGTTTTATGAGGTTTTTGTGGTGATAAGTTGTTGGGATGTATTTGGTTTAAGATGTATTGGTTTATTTGGAAGTTTTGTGCCAAAAAAATGGAGTTTACCCGAAAATATCGCGGCGACCGATCGATCGGTAGCAGGGCGACGATCGATCGGTGCAAGTGCGAAACGAGGGGTGAAATTTCTGTGCTTACCGATCGATCGGTAAAAGCGACCGATCGATCGGTGAATGGCTAGCGATCGATCGGTATCTTGGACCGATCGATCGGTAAAAGCCGTAGCTTAAAATGGAAATCATGAACAGTTACCGATCGATCGGTAAGGATGACCGATCGATCGGTAGAGCGTTTTTGCTGAAAATTATTTCCTTGGCATGATTGATGGAATTTTTGGTATTAGGCTATTTTTTAGCTTCTAATATTGCTTTGCATGGTTGTGGAGAACCATCCCAGGTACCCACAACATCCAGGAGATAAAGCTCTCCAAATTCTCCACTTTTGGGAATTAAGGTACGTAAGAAACGTACGGGCATCGGACGGTAAACCATGCTCCTACATATGATGTTTATAATGATGATGTTTATGATGATGATGATTATGATGATGATGTTTACGATGATGATTTTGATAAGTAAGTTTATGATGATGATGTTATGATGATGATGTTTATGATAAGTAAGTTTATGATGATGATGTTATGATGATGATGTTTATGATAAGTAAGTTTATGATGATGATGTTATGATGATGATGTTTATGATAAGTAAGTTTATGATGATGTGATACGATGTTTATTATGTGGTAAGATGCCACGGGGTAAGATGCCCATATGGTAAGAGGCCATGCGATTTTATTATGTGGTAAGATGCCACGGGGTAAGATGCCCATATGGTAAGAGGCCATACTCCTATATTATGATCATACTATGATTGCATAAGAATTTACGATGCCATGATGATGTGTATAATGAATAAAGATGATAAGATGTTTAAGATGATGTCATGATAAGTAAGTTCACGATGAAGATGATTTTATAATGAATAAGTGACAAGATGCTTACGATGATGTTATTATAAATGAAGATGATATGACGTTATTATAACGATTATGATGAGACGATGATGTCTATAAGATGATAATGCTTATATGATAATGATGTTTACAAGATAATGATGTCTATAAGATGCTATGATGTTTATGATGAATATGAAACTATGTTATTAAGAATGGTTGAATGTCCGGTGGTTATTATGGGCAAGCGAGGAAGGTCTTGCCGCTCACATAACTGAGCGATGGGGTACATCTGCTATCAAGGTGTAGCGAGGGGTATCATCCGCTGAGCGATGGGATACATCCGCTATCAAGGCGTAGCGATGGGTATCATCCGCTGAATAAAGAGATACATCCGCTATCAAGGCGTAGCGATGGGTATCATAAGATGTGTTATGTCGAGCGAGGGGGGCCAATTGTGCCGCTGTCATGATAGAACCGAGACAGTTCCACTTCTAAATAACATAGTTTGATGTGATCATATATGTGAAGTATGATTTTAATCATTATGCCGAGAACTAACGATTATATGCATGACTATGAAACAGGGACAACCAAAGAGGGTTAATGCGATTAACCAGGAAGTATACGTTACCCATTTACTTCATGCATTTAATTATATGCCATTACCCTATGATGTTGAGTAATGATGTATATGCTCACGATGGGTTGTTCCTGTAGGTACACATTTGGATTTGGAGGGCTATGGGCAGGGTTGAAGAAGTGAGCTTCGAGATGCCTTATGAATTAGGATTCAGGATTTGGTATAGTCTCTACTCCAGGAGTAGTATAATTCTATAGCGCCATCCATTTGAGAATGTAATTAATTTGCTTGAAGTTTTATTTTGGCCTGTAATCCTAATAACTCACGTAATAACCGGAGCCCTAAGCTGTATGTAATGCATGTTTAGCCCTAATTATTTCTTGCTTATGATGTTAAGGTAGGAAGGCCCTACAGCATCAGATACAGGGCTCGATAGATCGAGCTACTGTAGCAAAATGGACGAAATTTTTATGACCATCTCGATCGATCGAGCTACAATGTTCGATCTATCGAGAGCAATTTATTTTTATGTTTTACCTTTTTAATTCATTTCTTTCCAACATTTTCAAGCTCAGCCATATCTGCAACCCTAATCACCTCCACCGCCCAATATGAGTCCGAGTTTTTATTTGGACAACTTTTTTCGTTGATAAATTGTTTTCTATCCTTTTTTATTTTTATAAAAAAGAATTAAAATATATCAAACTACTGCTGGTTCCAAGAAATTATTATTCACATGGTAAAAATAAATAAAAAGTGATGTCGTGGTTAACTAGGAACAGGAGGTTAGAACAGCTCAAGAAAGTACATACGACTGACATGAGTGGAGAGCTGAATGAAGGGATTGATGTTGTATTGGATGGACTAATCCCATCTTTTTGAAGTCGGTTTATTCATCCATATAACACGATCTCACTTCTATATATCTGATCTCAAACACCAAGACACATACAAACATATATATACATATACATACATATTTATGTGTATTTGAGGTCCCCATTTCTTGCATATCAATAACTGCAGAAGTATTTGAGATTGCGGCACCAGAGAGACATGATGACGAGCCTACCGGTCCTCTGAGTTCCATCATTGCTATCCCTAATGCACCTACGACACAGAGGAATATCATAGATGTTGCACCAGTGTCTATCGTATCGTCCTATGTAGAGCTGTCGCTTAGTTCTCGCAGAGGGACATGATCTTTTAATTTAAGTCTACGGCCTCCAAAGATAGGTTGTTCTATCTGTCTCCCTAAGCACACACCGAAGGAAGAGGAAAAGATCACATGGGAGTATTATCTACTCTAGTAGCGATGAAAATTACTTTGTTTCTTGACGAAGTAGAAACGTGTGTTCAAGAGCAACTGGAGCTGTTTGATCAATGGGTTAAGACCCGAATGAAGATCCGTCTAAATGATTTAAACAAGATCTTGAAGCAAGCAAGAAAAGATGAGAATCATATTCCTGAATTCTTACAGACCCATGATGTTCAAGAGGGTCTACGTCAACGAGAAGTCTACCACTTAATGCATTACATCAGCGGACTAGACACTCTGGTGAAATCAAGGCATGAGGAGTTTGATTCCATCCTCTGGCACTGATACTCATGATATAGCAATTCTCCAATCCTTGAAAGCGCGCCTTACTCTGGCTGAAAAGACTCTCCATGATCTCGACGTTACCTTGGAGTTACATTCTTACTCTCGCCGCTTAGGTGTATCTCCAATGGATGTTACTGGTCAACAAATGGTGGTTGTGACTCCAGTAGAGGTATACATGGCCAGCTTGCCTACTGCAGTACCAGCAGAAGCATCTCTGCTGCAGAACAACCACTTGCCTCTACTAGCCGCCTTTAAGTCCCCAGTCAGTATTCAACCCTAACGGGTGTTGATCCCTTAAACATAGACTCTGTCATTGAGTCAATAGTGAAGCAAGTCAACCTCACATCAGCAGATGATGACTCTACTGACTGCATGACTACTTCCACAAATGCCATAGCCATCATTCCCGCTTCTCTTTCTCATCCTGAACCATCCCAATACTTTATTGAACCCACTATTGCCCCAGTTTGCGTCGTCCCACTGGTAGAACCTTTAAACCAACTTCCCTTTGACTTAGCCAAGTTTCCACTACCAACTCCTCACATATCCCCACTTGTTACCCGCCTGGAGATCCCACTAAGGCTTTGCTTACTAACTTTGTTCATGTTGTGTCAGCTGCTGTGTCTGCTACTACTACTACTGCCATACCAGTCTCTGCTTCAGATGATACTGAAAGAGCTGCTTTGCCTACTGATGCTCAGACCATAGACAGTGATCAACCTGAGCAATTGCTTGATTTTCCTGACCTTGAATTCAAAGACATTCCTCCTTCTGTGACTGATCAGCTGACAAACTTGACACCATTATATCCAACATTGCTGGTGAAGTTCAAAAGCTGAAGAACGAAGAAAGAGACACCAGCTATGTTGTTGGGAATTTACGGAGACATGCTGACTTTCAGTTTCAGCAAATCACTGGAGATGCCCAAACTCTTTCTGATAAGGTTAGCAAATTTCAAAAGTTCGTAGTGGACACCTTCTCAGACTTCTTCTCTTAACTAGGCCAAACAAAGCTAGAACTTAGCTAGCAGAGTTGTGATATTCCATAATAATCAGCTACTTAATGATGATGTTAAGTGATTTTACACTTTGGTAAGTTAAGTAATGCTCAACATGATAATAAATGCATGAATTAATTTGCAATTATGTATAGAGGATTTAATTTCAAAGCATGAATTTGGAGGGTTAAATGTAGGAAGGAGAGTAAAAGAAGGGATGCATAAGTTTGAACTTGGTAAGAATGCAAGGACTCAAGTACAATTCTGAAAGGGAAAGGAGTTAATGGTAATTAGATTGACTAAATGGCAATTAGACTATACTTATATTATCAGAATTCTCAATTCTTCATCAAATCGATTAAAACCACACAAACCATCCTTCTCTCAATTCTGAAATTCTTAGACAAAATCTCTCTTCAAGTTCTGATTGAAAGCTTAAGGAAAGTGTTGGAGTAAGTAATTTACATCTTATTTGTGCTTCTTATTACATATCTATGAGTTTTGTGTAGTATGTAGTCTTGGTATGTTTTATATTTTGATTAATTTGATTTAGAGTGGATTGAGATTGGAATAACTTGTAATGTGAAGCAATGAGTTATCTTATGATGGTTGGATGTGTTTTACTTGAGTTGAGTGAAGTATGGGATGGTGTATGTGTAGTGAAGGTGGAAGAAATGGAAAAATGATGAAAAATGGCGAATTTTGGAGTTACAGGGTGGGGCGATCGATCGGTACGTTGAGCCGTTCGATTGAGCAAAGCCATAAAAAAATCCTGCCTTGGCGATCGATCGAGTGAAATGGTCAATCAATTGAGTAAGGATGGGCGATCGATCGGCCATTGTTACCGATCGATCGGCGAGTGTAAAATAAAGATTTTTTTACATTTTGTGTTATTTTTGATTGATGGCATGAATATATATGTGTTATACTATACATTGTCATGAGAAATGTGATTATGAATGTTGTTGATAAGATATTGAAATAGCAGAATGCTACTACCTTATATATGTGTAGAGCCGTCACATACCACAGGGCGTCGAGCAGGGTAAAGAGTTATTGCTGGTGATAACTCTATCTATTTGGATATTGTCAGGTACGTGGGATGTACGAACACTCTTTTTCATTCATACATTATTGTGATTATGTATGAAGTTAATATACATTTGCTACTAATATGATGTGATCATATTGAGCGTAATAGCAATGATATATATGCTACTCATATAAGATGATATTATACGCAGCCTATGGAAAGTGATGAGGAAATGGTATTCAATGGAATGAGATTGAAATGTGTTTGAGTTGATGATCAGGATATGATTGAGAGGAAGTTTTGACATGTCATGACATATGCATTGCATATAATGTATAGAAATTATATTATGATTAAGCGTGCTACAGGAACAACCCGAAGAACACAAGATATGATTGAAATACATGGAGTTTTTGTAACTACTGTATTTATATTTGTTTAGTACATTTTGTTGATATGTGATATATTACAATGGTGTTCATGGTATTTTGTGGGTTGTTCTGTAGGGACTCTTTTGGACGAGGGAAGCCAGGATTGTGGGTCCATTTTGCTGCAATGGCGATAGAGTAGTCGATTAGAGAAACTGAAAAGAAATGAATGTTTTGAACATTACTCTAGTTGAATTCATTATGGCATGTAATGAGATAATACAATTGTTTGTGTACTTAATCGACTAAACTCCATATGTCATAATATACATATGTTTATATTATCATGAAATTAGTTTAAAGGCGGCGAGGGCCTTATATTAATGGTATCAGAGCATATACCTAGGTATGGGTAGACTAAGTGACCTAGTTGAGTATAGGTACACTAACATATGTGTTGCATGATATATGTTGTTGTATTTGTGATGCATATTAACAGGGATATCGTGGTTTACTGTCTGGTTCACTGTTGATAAACAGTTTGGCAGCGAGAATACCAGATAATCCTCAAGAAGGTATGGAGGATGCGATGAGTGTCAACGCTCGTGGAGGACAAATCCCTGTGCCACCACCTCTAGTAGGTCAAGGACTTGTTGAACAGTTGCTGTTACCAGGGGAATTGATGTGACTAGAAATAGACACATCTATTGAGCTTAATTGTTTATGATTTGGTATGTTTTGATAGATAAATTGATGCATATGCTACCTAATCGTATATTTGTGTAATTGTAGGTGGAATCGAAGAATTCGTGCTAAAAACGATGTATAAAGATCAAGGAAAGATATGGAGATGATAAGGACTCAAAGGAGATCAAGAATAAGGCTAAAAGTGTAATTTTGATGAAGAGATAGATCGCATGGAAGAGGAGATCGATTGCCTTTGGACAGAAAGTTGAGCAACAAATTACACGCTGCAGCGATCGATCGCAAGCATGAGGCGATAGATCGCCAAACCCTACTGGAGCCAAGCGATCGATCGCTACAAAGAGGCAATCGATCGCCAGAAGAGATTTCCCGAAAAAAATAAAGCCAGCGATCGATCGCTGGTCTGAGGCCATCGATCGCTAGGCGAGTTTTGGAAATATTGGGAACTTGATTTTTTTACCATCTTGGATAGATTTTACCTACAATATCAGATCCCCACCATCTTTGGACGAAATTGGGGACCTTAAATCAGATGAATAGTCATATTTTAGAAAAAAAACCAACATAGTTCAGACGTTATATTTTATTTTTCTCTCAACTTTTGAAGAACAACTCGAAGAACGAAGACGGAAGCGACACTCTAGAATCGTGCTTCGCTTTAGTAACTATTTCTTTTATTATTAGTTTGATGCTTTCTAGGGTAGATTTTATTGTTTTTTATTTGATTATGCAAGGCTAAACACCTTTGATTCTTGGTTGAAGGAAGACAATACATTGGATTTAATGTTTTTCATGAGATTGATTTCTTATATTGGTTTTATTGAGTATCATGTGCTTTTCTGATTTCAATGCCATGATTGTTGTGTTTTGATTATAAGATTGGACATCTAATAATTTTTACATGTAGTCTAATGCTTGGCCTTTGAAGTAACTAAGATGGATAATTGTCTGTCGTTGGTGTTGTTAAATTCTTAGGAATAACGCGTAACTAGATTAAACGTAAACACTTGGATTATGTTGTCTAGGTTCATCATTCTTACTAGAATTGAAAGCTATAGTTAATATTAATCTTAACTGCTTTTGTTTTGATCGATATAACGATACGTGTTAATTTAGAACGTTTGGGGTATTTTAACTAGGCATAAGGTAAGATAAGAGTTGAATCGCTAATGATGAATATTCAAGTAAAAATTACATCTTTTGTGATAATCGATGATTGAATGCATAAATCCAAGGTAAAGTCGATTGAAAACCAAGAATCGCTTTTCTCTCATAATTTTAATCACTTTAGTTAATTTTGCTAATTAGTTTAATTCATAGACTTTGCTTAGTAGTAGTTAATCAAATTCAAAAAAATCCCCTTTTTAATATTTGTTGGCACTATTGACACGAAAAATACATTCTTCCCTGTGGGATCGATCCCTACTCACGCTACTACATATTTACTGTTGTTAACTTGAGAAGGGTTAATTTGGGCGTACACGATAAGCGCTACCAAATTTGGCGTCGTTGCTGGGGAAGGCATTGGTATTATTTTGTGACAATTTTTTTTTATTATTTGTTATCCCGCACAACTACTTTGGTTTTTTGATGAGTACAAGTGGATCGTTTAATCACGAAGATAACTTTCACTACGATCCTGAGATCGAGAGGACACTACATCTGAGAAGAAGAGAAGCAAGGCTGCTTGAAGAAGAAGAAGAAGAAGAAGAAGAGAGGAACATGATGGCTGCGAATCAAAGCTTGAGGCAGTTGACGAATCCTAACTTGGATCAACCTCTCTGCTTCACTTTCCCTGCTCTCGCAAATAATGTAAATTTCGAACTCAAATCTGGTTTAATTCACTTATTGCCATCTTTTCATGGTCTTGCAGGAGAAAACCCGCACAAGCACTTGATGAAATTCCACGTGGTGTGCACTACTTTGAAGCCTGCTGGCGTGGCGGAGGAGCAAATAAAACTGCGAGCCTTTCCATTCTCGCTAAAGGATGCTGCAAATGATTGGCTATTCTACCTGCCCTCCGGATCAATCACCACTGGACTGATTTACAAAGAGTCTTCCTTGAGAAGTACTTTCCAGCTTCAATGGTGATTAACTTAAGGAAAGAAATCTACGGTGTGAAGCAATACCAAGAGGAGTCATTGCATGAGTACTGGGAACGGTTTAAGAAGTTGTGTGCAAGCTGCCCACAACATCAGATAAGTGAACACTTGTTAATTCAATATTTCTATGAAGGTTTACTTTCTGGTGACAGGAACTTAGTGGATGCGGCGAGCAGAGGAGCTTTCATTGACAAGACAGCGGAGGAGGTAAGGAACTTAATAGCTAACATGGCGGCCAACTCCCAACAATTTGGACATGTTCGCCAAGGACAACCGCCAAGAAAAGAGGTAAATGTATCCAATTTGGAACAACAACGGATTGATCTAACTTTTCTTTTGCGTAATCTTGCAGGAGGCAACGTGGGGAAGATAAAGCCATGTGGAATATGTCTAGCTGTGAACCATCCACTGATGCATGTCCCTCAATACAAGAGACAGCCACTGAGCACGTGAATGCAGTGGGAGGATTCCCAGGGCCACCACAAAGGGGCTATGACAATCCCTCGAGCAATTACAATCAAGGGTGGAGGGACCATCCGAACCAAGGATATGGGAGACAGATGCACCAACGTCCACCTTATAGACTGCCATATCAGAGACCTCCACCACCTCCAGTGCACCCTCCTTCTGACAGGTTAGAAAATATTATTAAAGTTATTGCTGAAAATAGCTTACAATTTCAACAGGATACGAGGGCGAGCATCCAGAGATTGACTACGCAAATGGGACAATTGGCGACTTCGCTCAACAAGATTGAAGCAAGAATATCAAATGGATTACCTTCACAGCCGGAGGTCAACCCAAGGGAAAATGTGAGCGCCATCACTTTAAAGATGAGCGAAGATGAAGTTAAGGAGAAAGTGGTACTGATGCCACCCAAGCAAAAATTGATGAAGGAGACGGAGAAGAACGTTGAAGAGCCCATACAAGAGGATGAACCACGGGGTAAGTTCCATAAATTTTCTGAATATAAGATTGAACCCCCCATTCCCCCTTGCTTTTAAGGAGAATAGAAAAGATGAGGATATCAAAGGACTATACGAGACTTTCCGACGCTTTGAGGCAAACGCCCCACTACATGATGAAATCATGAAAATACCTAGTATGGAAAACGGATAAGAGCAAGAAACGCAAAGGGTGCCCCAAGATCGAGCTAGGTGAGAATGTTTCGGCGGTCATCCAAAGAAGCATTCCCACAAAGTGCAAGGACCCCGGTATGTTCTATATTCCTTGTGTGATAGGAACCACTAGAATTGATAATGCAATGCTAGATTTAGGATCTTCCATTAATGTCATGCCTTACTCAATCTACACTAAACTAAAACCTGGACCTTTAAAACGAGACAACACTGTGATTCAATTAGCTGATAGGTCCACGGTTATTCCTAGGGGGATCGTAGAGGACGTACTTGTTCATATAGAGAATTTGGTTTTTCCCGCCGATTTCTATGTCTTAGACATGGAAAATGGTGATCCATCTAGCCCCATTCTTTTAGGGAGACCATTCTTGAAAACATCAAAATCTGTTATCGATGTGAATAGTGGCATGTTAACAATGGAGTCTAATGGTGAAATTGCAAAATTTAATATCTATGAACGCATTAAAACTCACGAGCATTCTAGTTACGCTATCGATATAAATGATGAATTTGATGATGATTTTGATAATGTTGATTTATGGGAGGTGGGAAAGGCTACTGATGGCCTTGATGACAAAGGAGGTATGGATTCGAGCCCTATGCATACTGTTCATACTATTGCTGCTTTATCTACACCTGATATTGCTGACCATCTCTCTTCTCACTTGCAGGATCATACCATTAAAAAGACACACCCTCCGGATCGACCACAACAAGCCACAGATGTTGAAGGAGGAACAAAGATTGGAGACGCCCACTCAAAGGCGAACAAACCGAAATTTAGAGGAGTTAAGAAGATATTGAGATGGAAGAGGAAAGATAGAGTGACACCGCATCACCACCTTGATAGAGGACTGGCGTCGGGCCACCGACGTTAAACAAAGGCGCTGCTTGGGAGGCAACCTAAGGGGAGTTAGTTTACTTTCTCCCTTTTATTTTTATTTTTATTGCTTTAGTAGTTACTTCTCTTTTCTTGTAGTTTTGCCTTACATTGGGGGACAATGTAAGATATAAGTACGGGGGAGGGATTAGTGGCGTGTTATTGTTTTTCTTATTATAAAACTACAAAAAAATCGAAAAATTTGAAAAATTTGAGCTCATAGTTAGTAATGAACACATGCTTCGAATCACTAGCAAATGATGAAACCTAATTGATGGCATACATGTTTTTGAACATATGTGGATTGTTAACCTTAAAACACTTTGTACTCTAATGCAAAGTGTGCTTAACATAGTAGTTGAATATTTTGAGCACATTATTGTCATGGCTTGTGAAGTGTGCATAGCTTAGTGAAGATTGTGTGAATTTTGTGATAGTCTTAAGAAGTCTCTAATACATGCTAGA
Source organism: Haberlea rhodopensis (assembly GCA_907163345.1). Lineage (NCBI taxonomy): Eukaryota > Viridiplantae > Streptophyta > Magnoliopsida > Lamiales > Gesneriaceae > Haberlea > Haberlea rhodopensis. Next base: position 19,542 of record CAJQUN010000243.1, read on the forward strand.
ACTACATGCTCTTTGAGGCGTATGTCTAGACTACTTGCAAACATGAAAGTGATATAGGAAATCTTTGATGTGTTTGAGCCTTTCAAGCCTACCATGTAAACAAAATCAATCACTAGTACCCTTTTTGAGCCTTAATGCAAAAGAATGGTTGTATACGAAGCATACAAAAGACCCCCATTCAACATTCTTTGACTAGCTTATCATTCTTTCCTAATGAGCCTAAATATGAATTCTATTCACACCTTTAAAGGGAGTATGATGTGTTTCATTCACATGCACTTAAGTATTCAATGATTAAAATGTTTGTGAGCTTCATTATGAAAAGAATAAAATGCATGAAAGATAAGGGATGCCTTGAGAAAATAGATAAAGATATGATTCCAAGGGGAGCCAAGGCACAAAAGAAGAAAAATGTTGAAATAAAAGTTGAAAAATTCAAGCAAGAAGAGAAGCTTTTAGTGTGCATATCATCATACTCTCTTGTTTGATATGTCTTTTTCCTTTCTTTCATAAGCCAATACCTAGGCCAAGCTACAAGTTAATAAAGTCCTACTTGATTTATGTTTGCACAGTGGCTAAGATAGTGGAGAAGGGTGTGCAAGTAAGCTTATACTTGTGTTAGTGTATGACTTGAACTATTGTGGATTTGCATCTTTTGGATCTATAATTTGTACACAACACTTGTTTATGACCACACACACGTTCACTACTTTGTTAAGTACGAGATGTATAGGGATTGAACTTGTTCAATTGTTAATTTTTCACCGCCGTTCATTTCTATGCATGTTTAAAATTGTTGAGGCATTAAAGTGAGAACAAGTTAGTTGGTTATGATGCTATGAGCCAACAAAAATATTGTAGTTTTGTCTGATTTACTCGAGGTCGAGTAAAGAGTAAGTATGGGGGAGTTTATGTGACTAGAAATAGACACATCTATTGAGCTTAATTGTTTACGATTTGGTATGTTTTGATAGATAAATTGATGCATATGCTACCTAATCTTATATTTGTGTAATTGTAGGTGGAATCCAAGAATTCGAGCTAAAACGATGTATAAAGATCAAGGAAAGATATGGAGATGATAAGGACTCAAAGGAGATCAAGAATAAGGCTAAAAGTGTAATTTTGATGAAGAGATCGATCGCATGGAAGAGGAGATCGATCGCCTTTGGACAGAAAGTTGAGCAACAAATTACACGCTGCAGCGATCGATCGCAAGCATGTGGCGATCGATCGCCAAACCCTACTGGAGCGTGTAATTTGTTGCTCAACTTTCTGTCCAAAGGCGATCGATCTCCAGAAGAGATTTCCCGAAAAAAATAAAGCTAGCGATCGATCGCTGGTCTGAGACGATTGATCGCTAGGCGAGTTTTGAAAATATTGGGAACTTGATTTTTTTACCATCTTGGATAGATTTTACCTACAATATCAGATTCCCACAATCTTTGGACGAAATTGGGGACCTTAAATCAGATGAATAGTCATATTTTAGAAAAAAAACCAACATAGTTTAGACATTAGATTCTATTTTTCTCTCAACTTTTGAAGAACAACTCGAAGAACGAAGACGGAAGCGACACTCCGGAATCGTGCTTTGCTTTAGTAACTATTTCTTTTATTATTAGTTTGATGTTTTCTAGGGTAGATTTTATTGTTTTTGATTTGATTATGCAAGGCTAAACACCTTTGATTCTTGGTTGAAGGAAGACAATACCTTGGATTTAATGTTTTTCATGAGATTGATGTTCTTATATTGATTTTATTGAGTATCATGTGCTTTTCTGATTTTAATGCCATGATTGTTGTGTTTTGATTATAAGATTGGCCATCTAATAATTTTACATGCAATCTAATGATTGGCCTTTGAAGCAACTAAGATTGATAATTGCCTGTTGTTGGTGTTGTTAAATTCTTAGGAAAAACGCGTTACTAGATTAAACGTACACGCTTGGATTACGTTTTCTAGTTTCATCATTCTTACTAGAATTGAAAGCTATTGTTAATATTAATCTTAACTGCTGTTGTTTTGATCGATATAACGATACTGGTTAATTTAGAACGTTTGGGCTATTTTAACTAGGCATAAGGTAAGATAAGAGTTGAATCTCTAATGATTAATATTCAAGTAAAAATTACATCTTTTGTGATACTCGATGATTGAATGCATAAATCCAAGGTAAAGTCGACGGAAAACCAAGAATCGCTTTTCTCTCATAATTTTAATCACTTTAGTTAATTTTGCTAATTAGTTTAATTCATAGACTTTGCTTAGTAGTAGTTAATCAAATTCAAAAAAATCCCCTTTTTAATATTTGTTGGCACTATTGACACGAAAAATACATTCTTCCATGTGGGATCGATCCCTACTCACGCTACTACATATTTACTGCTGTTAACTTGAGAAGGGTTAATTTGGGCGTACACGATAAGCGCTATCAGGAATTGAGTTTGACACAATTTTTGGGATATCAACCTCCAAAATTTGAGGGTACTGAGACTGGAGAAGAAGCTGAAGAATGGTTGGAAAGGATAGAGCAGATATTTGTATCCGCTCTTTGTGCTAAAACTGCTTGGGTAAGACTGACAGAGTTTCAGTTATCAAAGAAACCATCAATATGGTGGAAAACAATTGTGATGGAGCTACGAGCTCAAGGACAACTGATAGATTGGGATGTATTCCGAACTCGATTCCTAAATCAATATTTTTCTGCTGCTGCGAGACAACTCAAGGAAGAAGAATTTACAGCCTTGAAATAAGGGAACATGAGTGTAGCTTATTATACTCATCAATATTCGTCCTTGTTGCGATATGTTCCCCACATTGCTACAAATTTGAAAGCTAAAGTGAGACATTTCCTAAGAGGCTTGAGTCCTGAGCTATTTGATAGGGTTATATCTAATAACTCTACATCTTTTGAAGATGCCATGATGAGAGCTGAGTTAACTGAGATAGGAGTTGATGCCTATAAAGAAGTGACATAACCACAACAAAAATTGACTCTTGACAGTCTAAATCTATGAGGTGAACAGTTTAAAGTGAGGGGTGGATCATCATCATCGAGATACAATGGCAAGATGTTTGATAGTAAGAATAGTGTGGGCCAGTTTAGTAGAGGACAAGCACAGACAACAGGACTTGGAAATCTTCAATGTTTTACTTGTGGAGGACCACACTTGAAGAGAAATTGTTCAAAGTTGGAAAGTGGGGGTAGTGCTCCACGATCAGACAGTGTGACATATTTTGTATGTGGTGTTGTGGGCCACATAGCGAGGAATTGTCCTAATCGACTAGGGCAAAGGGGAAATGGAAAAGCTTCGAAGAGTCAACCACAACAAGTCTTACCTCCTCCACGTGCATTTGGGGGGCCAACTGGTAGACCTCCACAAAGCCAAGTGTACGCTTTGAACAGAGAATAGGCAGAAACGGCTCCAGAGGACGTGATTGCGGGTAAGTGTTTGTTATTTACTCTGCATTTATGTTGTTTGATACGAGTGCGTCACACTCTTTTGTTGCAAAAAGTTTTATAAATAAATATCATATGCAATCGTCCTCATTGTTGGTGCCTCTTACTATCTCGACACCCGCGGGAGAGAAGACTAAAAAACTGATAGTATCTTACTGGATTACCTTATTGTTTGTGATGAAAATATTTTGCGGGCTGATTTAATGATTCTTGATATGCATGGCTTTGATTGTATTGTTGGGATAGATGTGTTGAATAGATATCAGGCTATAGTTTATTGTTGTCATAAGATAGTTCGTTTCTAGTCTGAGTTGGGACCGAGGTGGACATTTTATGGTCAAGGTTCTCGGTCAAGAATTCCTTTAATCTCTGCAATCAAAATATCACGTATGTTAGAATGTGGACATACTGGATACGTTATTTATGTTGTTGATGTGAGTTAGACAAAGGAAAAAGTAAAGTTGGAAGAAATAACGGTTGTTACAGAACTTGCAGATGTATTTCCGGATGAAATTCCAGGATTTCCACCAAATCGAGCAGTGGAATTTGAAATTGAGCTATTGTCGGGTACATCTCCTATTTCACGAGCACCGTATAGAATGGCTCCAACTGACTTATTGGATAAGGGATACATTCGGCCTAGTGTATCGACTTGGGGTGCTCCAGTCTTGTTTGTCAAGAAGAAGGATGGATCTATGCTGTTATGTATTGATTATAGGCAACTGAATAAGGTAATAGTGGAAAATAAATATCCCCTACCGTGTATTGATGATATGTTCGATCAGTTACAAGGCTCTTCGATCTATTCTAAGATAGATCTAAGGTCATGATATCATCAAATACGAGTAAGAAATGACGATGTACAGAAAACAACATTCAGAGCTCGTTATGGTCACTATGAATTCTTAGTAATTTTTTGAAAATATCAAAGAGGCCCAGAGAAGGGATAATGAGATTCAGAAATGGAAAAGTGGCATAGCACAAAATCAAATGTTTAAATTCAAAGTAGCTGGGGATGGTAGTTTACGGATGCAAGATCGTTGGGTAATTCTTGATGCACCTGGACTAAGCCAAAGTTTGCTACGTCGGGCTCATTGTAGCAAATACATCATGCATCATAGTGACAAGTAAATGTACCGAGATTTGTATTTCCATTTTTTATGGAAATGAATGAAATATATCAGAATTTGTAAAACGATGTTGATATGTTAGCAAGTGAAGGCAGAGAGACAAAGACCAGGTGGTGAGTTACAAAGTTTAGAAGTACCAATGTGGAAGTGGGACCACATATCGATGTATTTTGTGACTCATTTGCCGAGGACTCCTTCAGGATATGATGCGATTTGGGTCATTATTGACAGATTATCAAAAGTAGCACACTTTATATCATATAACATGAGTTTTACATTTGTGAAGATGGCCCAGTTGTATATTTGAGATATAGTACGACTACATGGTATTCCAGTTTCTGTTATCTCGGACAGAGATCCTATGTTCAATTCTCACTTCTGGGAAGGATTGCAAGCAACCATGGGAACCGAAGTGAGATTGGGTACGTCTTATCACCCTCAGACTGATGGGCAGACTGAACACAATATACAGACGTTAGAGGATATGTTATGTGCATGTGTGTTAGAATTTGAGTCTACTTGGCACGATTCTCTACCGTTGGTTGAATTCTCATACAACAACAGTGATAAAGCGAGCATACATATGGATCCATTTGAAGCTTTGTATGGATGACATTGCAGATCCCTGATGTGTCTAGAAATAGACACGTTTTATGCGCTTAACTGTCAATGATTGTGAATGATTTAATGGTTAACTTGGTGTTTATGGCTCCTAATCAATTTGGTAATAAGTAGGAAAAGGTGAAGAAATCGAGCTAAAATGATGGAAGAAGGAAGAAAGGTGAAGAAATCGAGCTAAAATGATGGAAGAAGGAAGAAAGTTGAAGAAAAGAGGAAAAACTGGAATCCAAGACACGTGTCACTCCTTTTTACTCGATTTTATTCATGGTCGAGACTTATTTTGGGAGTATGATCAACATAAATTTGTAGAACTTTCAGTTATCTATGCGTGGACAACCAATTTGCTTAATTCGAAGATCGTATGAAGAAGTTATGACCAATGCAAGTCGATCGCCAAAAGCTGAAAAATGAGCGAAAATATTCTGGAGTTGAGGAATGCTCGATCAATCCAGCAAGGCTGAAAAAGTCAAGAAAATGCTAATGTCCAGCTAAATCAATCGCCCCCTTTTGCTCAATCAATCGCCCGGAGTTTTGGAAAACATGGAAACATGATTTCTTTCCTTCCAACTTGGATTCTATCCCACCTCCTAGCCTCCCTATATAATATACTCGAATTTCAGACTTGAAAAACATCTAGGTAGAGTAGGTAGAATAGTTTAGACTACTTTTATAATTTTTCTTTCAAATTTGTTGAAGAACGCCATGAAGATCGAAACGAAGGCTGGATTGACACATCGACGAACGAAGATCGGATTAGTTTTCTTTCTCTTTCTTTTATTTTTTGCTTCTCTTATTAGTTATGTTTAGCTAGTTTTTAATTCTTGGTTGAGGAAGACGAATCCTTTGATTTATTTATCTAAGGGAGATTCCTACGCTTTTGTTTATCAATTTTATTGAATATCATTGTTTTTACTGATTTTGTTGATATGATTGGTGTTTGTTTATTGGATTAACAACCTAATAACTTGCATGTAATAAATTTGATAATTGTTTGATTAATCAAATTTACGAAGCAACTAAGATTGATAATTGTCTGCTGTTGGTGTTATTAAATTCTTAGGGAAAACTACTAAATTTATATAAACCGCTTGTGTTTATGTTATTTAGATTCATCACTCACTAGTTTTGAATGGTGACATGATTTTAATCTTCAAGATGCATATATAGATTGATTGATTGATGAAAGTTGAATTAGAACATGTGGACTAATTGACCATTAATAAGGTGAAGGAGGAATTAGACTTCCAATTGATGAATATTCAAAATAAATTGAGTCTTTTGTGAATCGATGAAATAGATGATAATTCCAAGGAAGAGTCGACCGATACCAAGAATCGCTTTCATTAGTTTAATCTTTAGTTTTAATTTTAATTAGTATATTTCATTCACAACCCCATCTTTTATTTTAATTGTTTTGATTTTGATTTTCATTAACACAAGAATTCACACCTGCTCATGGGATCGATCCTACTCACACTACTACATTATTGTTATCAATCTTGAGGATTGAGTGGGGTTAATTTGGGCGTACACGATAAGCGCACACCAAATTTTGGCGCCGTTGTCGGGGAGGCGTGTTATATTTTTGTGTTAATTTTATTTATTTATTTATTTATTTTTGTACTTCTTCTACTGTGGTTTGTTCGTGCTTACAGGTGAACATCTAATCACAAACCACTTAGGCATATTGATTGCCATGGCGGATTATAGGAGCTTGGACGAATTGGCATATCTTGTGCAACAACTTGGCGTAGGGAGTGGACAAAGTGCATACAACTCAAGTTGGAGTGACCATCACAATCTCAACTATGACAACCAATGGATGAGCCCACCTCCACCTTATATGCAGTCCTATCTACCGCTATACATACCGCAATATCCGCCATGGCCGCAACAACCTCAATACCATACCCATGGTGAGTCTTTAGAGGATCTTGTTTCAACACTTAATGATAGTACTTTGCAATTTCAACAGGAATTCAGGGCTAGCACTCAGAATTTGGGTAACCAAATCGAGCAACTTACAAAATCAGCCGATCGGATAGCAGCACAAACCACCGACTTTATACCCTCCCGGACGATGGAGGCACCATGAGAGAACATGATTGCAATCGCCTCAAGGAGTGACGAAGAGGTGGAAACCCCGGGGAAGGTGGTACTGATGCCATCCAAGCTAGAAGAGAAGACACGTGTGCCACTAGAAGAAAAGGAGCTTGCACATCATGCATCTCCACACGGTATGTCTCCAACAACCCCCTATTTTGAATATGAACATGAAAAGAAAAAGGAACCGAGGGTTGAATATTGTGATGAAATGGACATGTTTGATGATTTTTTGTCTGACAATGAGGAGAAGGTAACCCCTACTAAATGCACGGATCCAGGTATGTTCACTGTCCCATGCACAATTGGAAATAATAGAATCGATAAGGCCATGCTAGATTTAGGAGCAGTAATAATATTATGCCTTACTCAATCTATACATCTTTAGAACTAGGAGCTTTGAAAAAATCTGAAATTGATATTCAATTAGCAAATATGTCTACTGTGCATCCTAGGGGAATACTTGAGGACGTTCTAGTGAAAGTTGATAAATTGGTCTTTCCTGCTGACTTCTACGTACTTGACATGGAAAATGATATTAAATGCATCCTATTCTGTTAGGGAGACCATTTTTGAAAACTTCCAAATGTAAGTGGTGGTGCGTTTACTATGGAGTTTAATGGTGAGGTAGCTAAGTTCAATACTCATGGTCTCATTCCTTATCCTACTACTGATTACACCATTGGCATCACCAATCACGTATCACTATAATAGTCACATCTTGTCACTGAACATGAATTAGGGGTAACTACTGATCGACTAGTTGACTAAGGGGGTATGGAAGACGTTTTGACTGATAATTCATGCATTATTACTACTTTACCAAATCCTCCTTCTAAAAATTTTAATTATGAATTGCAGGTACATGATATTGAGCTGAAACTTCCTCCTGGACCATCTCAAGATGCATCGTTAAAAAACGAGGGGATGCGAAAAGGGTTGAGGACCTCCAAGAAGTATAAGGCGAATAGACATCGCATTCGAGTTGTCAGGAGAATACCGAGGTGGAAAAAGGTGGAATTGGACACCAAACATGACCCACCATGAGCACGAGCACTGGCGCCTGGCCACCGACGTTAAACAGAGGCGCTGCTTGGGAGGCAACCCAAGGGGAGTTTGTTTCCCTTTACTTTTTTTTTTTTATTGCTTTATTAGATAGACTTTTCTCTTTTCTTATATTTTTGCGTTACATTTGGGACAATGTAAGATTTAAGTATGGGAGAGGGATTAGTGGTGTGTTATTGTTTTCCTATTATAAAAATACAAAAAAATCAGAAAATTTGAAAATTTTGAGCTCATAGTTAGTAATGAATGCATGCTTAGAATCACTAGTCCATGATGAAACATAATTGATATCATGCATGCTTTTGAACTTAGGTGAATTGTTAATCCTGGAACACTTTGAACTTTAATGCAACTTATGCTTTGACATAGTAGTTGAATACATTGAGCACAAATATGTCATGACTAGTGAAGTGTGCATAGCGTTGTGAAGATTGTGTGAATTTGTGATAGTCTTAAGAAGCCTATGATACATGCTAGAACTTAACTACATGCTATTTGATATGTATGTCTAGACTACTTGCGAACATGAAAGTGATATAGGCAATCTTTGATGCGTTTGAGATACCATGTAAATAAAATCAATCACTAGTACATTTCTTTAGCTTTAATATAAAAGAATGGTTGTGTGCTAAGCATACAAACAACCACCATTCAACATTCTTTAATTAGCTTATCATCTTCCCTAATAAGCCTAAATGTGATTTTAATCCACAGCTTTGAAGGGAGTATGATGTGTTTCATTCGCATGCACTTAGGTATTCATTGATCCATATGTTTGAGCTTCATTATAAAAAGAATGAAATGCATGAAAGAAAAGGGATGCCTTGAGAAAATAGATAAATGACTCCAAGAGGAGCAAAGACACAAAAGAATAAGGTTTGAATAAACAAATCATGCAAGAAGAGAAGTTTTTAATTGTGCATATCATTATACTCTCTTGTTTGATATATCTTTACCCTTTCTTTCATAAGCCAATACCTAGGCCAAGTTACAAGCTAATTAAGACCTACTTGATTCATCTTTGCAAGTGGCTAAGATAGCGGAGAAGAGTGTGCAAGTGAGTTTTTACTTGTGTTGGTGTACAACTTGAACTATTGTGGGTTTACATTTATTGGAGCTATATTTTTTACATGACACTTGTTTATGACCACACACACATGTTCGCTACTTTGTTAAGTATGAGATGTATATGGATTGAACTTGTTCCACTGTTAAATTTTCACCGCCTTTTCATTATTATTCATGTTTATAATTGTTGAGACACAAAAGTGAGGACAAGTTAGTTTATTATGAATCTATGAGCCAACAAAAAGATTTTAGTTTTTTCTGATTTACTCGAGGTCGAGTATATTTTAAGTATGGGGGTATTTGATGTGTCTAGAAATATATACGTTTTATGTGCTTAACTATCAATGATTGGGAATGATTTAATGGTTAACTTGATGTTTATGGCTCCTAATCATACATTTGGTAATATGTAGGAAAAGGTGAAGATTTCGAGCTAAAATGATGGAAGAAAGAAGAAAGTTGAAGAAAAGAGGAAAAACCAAAATCCAAGACACATGTAACTCCTTTCTACTCGATTTTATTAATGTTCAAGACTTATTTTGGGAATATGATCAACATAAATTTAGAGAACTTTCAGTTATCTACGCGTGGATAGCTAATTTGCTTAATTCAGAGATCGTATGAAGAAGTTATGACCAATGCAAGTCGATCGCCAAAAGCCAAAAAATGAGCGAAAATATTCAGGAGCTGAGGATTGATCGAGCAAGGCAGAAAAAGTCACGAAAATGCTACTGTACAGCTCGATCAATCGCCCCTTTTGCTCGATCAGTCGCCCGGAGTTTTGAAAAACATGAAAACATGATTTCTTTCCTTCCAACTTGGATTCTATCCCACCTCCTAGCCTCCCTATATAATATACTCGAATTCAGACTTGAAAAACATCTAGGTAGAGTAGGTAGAATAGTTTAGACTACTTTTATACTTTTTCTTTCAATTTTGTTGAAGAACGCTACGAAGATCGAAGCGAAGGCCTGATTGACACCCCGACGAGCGCAGATCGGATTAGTTTTCCTTCTCTTTCTTTATTTTTCGTTTCTCTTATTAGTTATGTTTAGCTAGTTTTTAATTCTTGGTTGAGGAAGGCAAATCCTTGGATTTATTTATCTTGGGGAGATTCCTACTCTTTTGTTTATCGATTTTATTGAATATCATTGTTTTTTCTGATTTTGTTGATATGATTGGTGTTTGTTTATTGGATTGACAGGCTAATAACTTGTATGTAATCTAATGCTAAATTTGATAATTGTTTGATTTAAGCAACTAAGATTGATAATTACCTGTTGTTGGTGTTATTAAATTTTTAGGAAAAACAATTGACTAAATTTATAAACCGCTAGTGTTTATGTTATTTTTGTGTTTATATTATTTAGATTCATCCCTCATTAGTTTTGAATGGTGCCATGATTTTAATCTTGAATATGCATATAGAGATTGATTGAATGGTGAAAGTTGAATTAGAACACTTGGGAGGAATTAGATTTCCAAATTGATGAATATTCAAAATAAAATTGAATCTTTTGTGAGTCGATGAAATAGATGATAATTCTAAGGAAGAGTCGACCGATACAAAGAATCACTTTCATTGGTTTAATCTTTAGTTTTAATTTTAATTAGTATAATTATTCACAATCCCATCTTTTACTTTAATTGTTTTGATTTTGATTTCCATTAAACATGAATTCACACCTCCTCGTGGGATCGATCACTACTCACACTACTACATTAGTGTTATCAATCTTGAGGATTGAGTAGGGTTAATTTGGATGTACACGATAAGCGCACACCAATCCCCTTTATGTTGGGATGATACAGATAAAACATCTGTGGGTGGACCTTATAAGAAGAGAAATGGAAGAGAAAGTGAAACTCATGCAACAGAGGATGAAAGATGCTCAAGATAGACATGCAGCTTATGCCAATAAGAGGCGAAGACCCTTAGAATTTCAAGTTGGTGATAGGGTGTTCTTAAAGATTTCATATTTTAAAGGTGTTGTTCATTTCGGAATGAAAGGAAAGTTATCACGAATGTATGTTGGTCCGTATGAAATACTACAACGAGTTGGCACACTGGCTTATAGATTGGCTTTACCGCCCTCTTTGTTTGGGATACAAGATGTATTTCATGTATCGATGTTACAAAAGTGTGAACCTGATCCGTTGCATGTGTTACAACCTTCATAGTACAGTTGGAATGGAACATTTCTTATGTGGAACATCCAGTTTGCATTTTGGATCGTGCAGATCGTAAGCTTTGTAGTAAAATCATTCATATGGTGAAGGTTCAGGGGGATAAGCGGGGTGTCGAAGAGGCAACATAGGAGACGGAACATCATATGAGATGATTTTATCCTGAGTTGTTTGACGGTATGTGTATTACTTTATTTTGTTACATTACTGATGACTATATTAGATTTCGGGTCGAAATCTTATATGTTGGGAAGAAATGTGATATGCCATAATAATCAGCTACTTAATGACGATGTTAAGTGATTTTACACTTTAGTAAGTTAAATAATGCTCAACATGATAAGAAATGCATGGATTAATTTGCAATTATGTATAGAGGATTTAATTTCAAAGTATGAATTTGGAGGGTTAAATATAGGAATGAGAGTAAAAGAAGGGATGCATAAATTTGAACTTGGTAATAATGCAAGGACTCAAGTACAATTATGAAAGGGAAATGAGTTACTGGTAATTAGATTTGGAGGACTAAATGACAATTAGACTATAGTTATCTTATCAGAATTCCCAATTCTTCATCAAATCGATTAAAACCACACAAACCCTCATTCTCTCAATTCTAAAATTCTTAGACAAAATTCCTCTTCAAGTTCTGGTTGAAAGCTTAAGGGAAAGTGTTGGAGTAAGTAATTTACATCTTATTTGTGCTTCTTAAACATATCTATGAGTTTTGTGTAGTATGTAGTCTTGGTATGTTTTATATTTTAATTAATTTGATTTGGAGTGGATTGAGGATGGAATAACTTGTAATGTGAAGCAATGAGTTATCTTATGATGGTTGGATGTGTTTTACTTGAGTTGAGTGAAGTATGGGATGGTGTCTATGTAGTGAAGGTGGAAGAAATGGAAAAAATGATGAAAAATGGTGAATTTTGAGTTATAGGGTCGGACGATCGATCGTTACATTGAGCAGATCGATCGAGCAAAGCCATAAAAAAATCCTGCCTTGGGCGATTGATTGAATGAATTGGTCGATCAATCGAGTAAGGATGGGCGATCGATCGGCCATTGTTACTGATCGATCGCCGAGTGTAAAATAAGATTTTTTACATTTGGTGTTATTTTCGATTGATGGCATGAATATATATGTGTTATACTATACATTGTCATAAGAAATGTGATTATGAATGTTGTTGATAAGATATTGAACTAGCAGAATGCTAATATCTTATATATGTGTAGAGCCGTCACATATCACAGGACATCGAGCAGGGTAAATAGTTATTGCTGATGAAAGCTCTATCTATTTTGGATATCGTCAGGTACGTGGGACATACAAACACTCTTTTTCATTCATACATTATTATGATTATGTATGAAGTTGATTCGGTGAATACCAACGCATTGAGGCGTGACTGTGTATTGATGAGAGACGTGTAGTAATATAATATCTGAGACTCTTATATGGAGTTGAAATGCAATATACGTTGGCTACTAATATGATGAGATCATATTAAGCTTAATAGCAATGATATATGTGCTACTCATATAAGGAGTAATGATATTATATGCTGCCTATGGAAAGTGATGAGGAAATTGTATTCACTGAAATGAGAATGAAATGGGTTTGAGATGATGATCAGGATATGATTGAGAGGAATTTTTGACGTGTCATGACATATGCATTGCATATAATGTATAGAAATTATATTATAATTGAGCATGCTACAGGAACAACCCGAAGAACACGAGATATGATTGAAATTCAGGGAGTTTTTGTAACTACTGTATTTATATATTTGTTTAGTACATTTTTGTTGATATGTGATATATTACAATGATGTTCATGGTACTTTGTGGGTTGTTCTGTAGGGACTCTTTTGGGCGAGGGAGCCAGGATTGTGCGTCCATTTTGCTGCAATGGCCATAGAGCAGTCGATTAGAGAAACTGGAAAGAAATTAATGTTTTGAGCATTACTCTAGTTGTATTTCATTATGGCATGTAATGAGATAATACAACTGTTTATGTACTTAATCGACTAAACTCTATATGTCATAATATACATATGTTTATATTATCATGAAATTATTTTAAAGGCGGTGAGGGCCTTACAAGAGTGAAACTCTACATGCGGCTACAACACTGGAGATTGGAGGAAAGATTGTAGACGTGCATGAGAAATTCTCTGAACAATTAACCAAGATGCAAGAAGCATTTGCGTCTCAATTAGAAGATTTGAGTAGCAGTATGCAAAATGCTAGGCGTTCAGGACCAAGGCTGCCGGCACCCAGTAGATAGCAATAGCATACAAGAAGAGATCTAGCTCACGTAAGACAATCGCCTGCTGGACAAGGACAACCTAGCCAGCAAAGATATTCTTCACAGCATGGAGCAAAAACTTCAAGGCAACCACCACCTGACATCTCCCAAGACTTTGATCGCACCAAACCTTGGTTTGGGCACCCCTAGCAAAGTATCTTTATCTTCAATTGTCGTTTCTTTATTTTTCCTTTAATAAAATCTTGTGTTCAATTCTTATCTTCTGCACTTTACTTCATGATTGAATGATACTGATCAGTGTGTCATATCAATCCACAGTAGTTAAACTCACCACATTTTGTCTATAAATACAACCTTCACTGCTTCACACTGACTCACTCTAAACATGCTTAGATATCAATTTAAGGTTAAACTATTGCAACCTTTTGCAATCCTTCTTTGTGGGTTTATTACTTATCTAATTCAACCCGACATAGGTTGATTACTTATCAACACCCCTCTGCCTAGTTCTTACACGAATTTCAGGATTTGGTGTTCTGTGTCTCACCATCATGGAATCTCATAAGCCGATGAACATGGTGTAATGGCAAAAAGGGGGAAGACAGACCATATTGAGCAGATGATTACTTTGAAGATAACTTAGGTTTTTTTTACTTAGGTTCTCTTTATAAGAATTTTTTGTATTGTAGTTTTTCTCCCCCCTTGTAATTACACCTGAAACTAGCTAGGTCCGGATATTAGGAATTATATCTATGTCCGAAATTCACTCTACTAGCTATGTTTCTCATGTTGGTTTTCTTATTAAGGATTGTTGTAAGGATTGTAACCAAGATCATTATATATAAAAATGATGTTCTTTTTAAATGTTCAGTTTGATTACTACTCGTAATCTACTTATTTATCTAACATATAAATTGTTACTCTCCACTGCTATCTTTTTAAGTCTTAACAGATATATCCGCTGATCGACGTTCAAGCTAAAGTCTCCATTGCCAAGTTTTGTCATAACGAAAAAGGGGGAAATTGTTGGGAAAATATTTCTAAGTTTTGGTGGTAAGAAACATCTACTGCTTGAAGTCTACTGCATCGAAGAAGCTACTCTACAAAGGTCTACCTAAAGATATCGTCTACCAGAACAAAAAGTAGAAGACATCATCTACCGAGAACAAAGATTATAAGATACCATCTACCGGGAACAAATAGTAGAAGTCATCATCTACCGGATGTGGAGAATAAATGTCTATTGGAACAGAATATCTTAGTTCACTGTGTAAATCTCTAGAAGATACCAGTAGACAGCCGAAGGCATTAGTTGACCTTAGTCCAGCAGACTAAGTAACTAATGAGTAACCAGCAGACGATGGAAAAGACATCAGTTGTCTTTTGTCCAGCTGAATAAAATCTTCAAGGACAAAACTTGAACAGGTTCACTCTGACAAAAGTACAACAGAGCGCCGCACTACCATATCAGCCCCTCAATATCGTCAGAATGAACTAGCCGTTGGTTAACGAAATTGGAAAGAAGACAAAAAGAATTTGGATGAAATCAGGAAGTTGATTGTGCGCGGTTATTTCCAATTGAAGAATAGTTGCCGTTAGACTTCTGAATCTATATGCGTCAAAAGAGCAGAATGAAGAAAGCTCCCAACACTCCAAATCTTGAATCGGCTTCATTCAAAAACAAGCAAAACAACTATTCTAAAGCGCTTACTGATATATTCTGAAAGTTTTGCAAGAGCAGTATCGAAGTCATATTGTGATCAAGAAGATCTAAACATTCAAGTCTACTGCTCAAGGACTCTCTAAGGAAAAACAGAGTTTTATATTTTGTGAGAGTGTGATTATTGTGTTGCTAGGAGTTTATGCAAATCTTTGTGGGTGTCTAAGAAGGTTGTATACTGTAAAGTGTAAATGAAACTCTTTTAGTGTAACCTTCCTGCAAAGGAATAAGAGGAGACGTAGAAGTGTTTGTGTTTTAAACTTCCAGAAAAAACTCATGTGTCATTTACTTTCAGCACCTTACCTTACTGTTAAATTGCTTTTACCTATCAGTTCTGAACTCACAAGTCCAGTAGATACATTCCGCATTATTTTTACTTGTTTGCTGACTTGCAATCAATTGAGATATTACTGCAGTACTTAACAGTCTGTTATATTACGAAAAATCAAGAAATTGAGTCTATTGTTTATTCAATTCCCTTCTAAACACTACATCAATCCTAACACATTGGTACCCAATCCCACTTGGGTCAAGACAAGATTAACTCTTTAGGGACCCAAAAATTTGGATAACCTTGAACCTCTTGGGTCTGTGTGTGTCCTGAAATGTGTTTGCAGAAATGGTGATGGTGTTCTAGGGTGTCGCGTGTGATATTGAGTGTATGCATGTTGTTTTGCTTTTTGATTCCTGTCTGAAAGCATATATCTCTTTTGGACAGGCATACAATTATTATACCAGTTAGGTTTTGCCTGTCGAGTTACTTGACCAGTAGACTTATGTCTATTATTTGACTTCTGTACTGGTCTAGTCTTCTCTACTGGCTTGACGTAACCAATACATTTGTGTGATGCATGTTCCTTAATAAGTATTGGCTTGACATGTTCTATCTCCAACACACTTGGTTCATATTGTGCTGGATCTAACAAATTTCATTGTTTGAGACGTGTTTTTCACCATACACAGTTGAGATCATGTGCTAGAAGCTTTACTGTCATGGTTGATGTAGCCTATGCCAGCAAGATCGCCAGCAAGCCTAATAAACTCTAGTATTTCATCTTTTCTAGCAGTTGAAGTGTTCCATGTGCGAACCAAATCTATACGTTTTTGGTGTGCACATTTAACTTCGTCATTTTATTTTTCAAGTAGACTTACTTTTTCCCTTAAGCATTACATTCTCTTGGGAGACCTCTCACGACTTTTATGGTAACTTCTCTGTTTGACATTTCTTTACCCATGCTATTGAGTTCGTTGATAATTCCTGCCACTCTTTCATCATATTCATTGAGAGTTTCCCCAGACATCATCTTGATGTTCTCAAACTTTTGTAGAGCAACATTAAGCTTATTTTATTTGGTCTGATGATTTTATTCACACAGTTGTGCAATCTTTTCCCAAATATCCTTTGCGGTAGGACACATCTTGATTTTTTCGAACATGTTTTTGTCCAAAGTCTTGAATAAGATGTCTTTAGCCACGTTATCCAAGTTTGCCTTTTTCTTTTCTTCACTTGTCCAAGATGCTCTTTCCTTCTCAACCAATTAGGATTCACCGCTGGAGATAGCCAATGTTGTGTTAACTTTCATGAGTGTCATTCGTTTGTCAGTGATGGCGTAGCACATATCATCATCCTGAGCACTTAGATGTGCTTGCATCCGAATTTTCCAGTCACATACTCATCCTTTTTGAACATTGGAATAGTGCTGAATGAGGCCATCAGTTATGGTATTATCACAATTGAAAAAACCTTACTCTGATACCTTGTTAGGATCGGAGTAGTGTTTAGAAGGAGTGTTGAATAAACACTAGACTCAATTTCTCGATTCTTCATAATACAACAGATTGTTAAGTATTGCAGTAAGATCTCAATTGATTGCAAGTCAGTAGACAACTAAAAATAGTGTGGAAGGTATCTACTGGACTTGTGAGTTGAGAACTGATAGGTAAAAACAAATTGACAGTACCGTAAGGCGCTGAAAGTAAATGACACATGAGTTGTTTCTGGAAGTTCGAACCACAAACGCTTCTACGTCTCATATTCTTCCTTTGCAGGAAGGTTACACTAGAAGACTTTGGTTTACACTTTACAGTATACAACATTCTTAGGCACCCACACAAATTTGCCTAAACTCCTAGCAACACAATAATCACACAGATTACAAGATGATTTATCGTTACAACACTCTCACAAAATATAAAACCCTGTTTTTCCTTAAATTGTTCTTGAGTAGTATACTTGAATATTTAGATCTTCTTGATCACAATATGAGTTTGATATTGTTCTTGCAAAACTTTCAGAATATCTCAGTTAAGCGTTTTTGAAAAGTTGTTTTGATTGTTTTTCCTGATTTCCATCCAAATTCCTTTTGTCTTCTTTCTAATTTCGTTAACCAACGGCTAGTTCATTTTGATGAGATTGGTGGCACTTATATGGTCAGAGTGAACCAGTTAGAGTTTTGTCCCTTTGCAGTTTGCCAGACAAAAGACAACTGATGTCTTTTGCAATGTCTGCTGGTTACTCATTAGTTACTTAGTCTGCTGGACTAAGGTCAACTAATGCCTTCGACTGTCTGCTAGTATCTTCTAGAGATTTATACAATGAACTAAGATACTCTGTTCCAGTAGATCTTTATTCTCTGCATCCGGTAGATAATAACTTCTACTCTTGTTCCGGGTAGATGATATCTTATACACTTTGTTCCCGATAGATGATATATTCTACTCTTTGTTCTCGGTAGATGATATCTTCTACTCTTTGTTCTCGGTGGACGATATCTTCCGGTAGATCTTTGTAGAGTAGCTTCTTCGATGAAGTAGACTTCAAGCAGTAGATGTTTATTATCACCAAAACTTAGAAATGTTTTCCCAACAGTGGGAGTGCGCTTATAATTGTAGTGCTTTAAGTCGATGATATTATACTCATTGTGAATGATATTGGATTAATCGACTAAAGCATGGTTATCTACTAATTTCTTCATGAAAGATTTGAGAGAAGCATCTCATATGCTTGGCATAAGGATCTATATGGATGGATCTATGAGAATACTTGAGCTCTCTCAATCTACGTAATAAACATTGTACTGAAGGTTTAGCATGGAATAGTCGAAAAATGAGTTACTTCACAATATGTTATAATATTCATCTCTCGAGTCAATGGGTCTTAAGATTGATGAGAATAGAGAAATGATGGCATTGGTACCTTATGTTAAGATTTTTAATAGCATAATGTATGTTATGTTATGTACTCGGCCTAATGTGAAGTATGTTCTTAGTGTAACGAGCAGACATTAGATAGATCCCAAGCAACACCCCTGTTTAATGTCGGTGGCCCGACTACAGTGCTAGTGCTCATGGTGGGTCATGTTTGGTGTCCAATTCCACCTATTTCCACCTCAGTATTCTCCTGACAAAGCGAAGCCGATGTCTATTCGACCTGTACCTCTTGGATGTCCTCAACCCTTTTCTCATCCCCTCGTTTTCTAAAGATGCATCTTGAGATCGTTCAGGAGGAAGTTTCAGCTCAATATCAGGTACCTGCAATTCAGAATTAAGATTTTTAGACGGAGAATTTGGTAAAGTAGTAATAATGCATGAATTATCAGTTAAAATTTCTTCCATACCTCATTCGTCAACAAGTCGATCAGTAGTTACCCATAATTCATGCTCAGTGACAAGATGTGATTGTTCTAGTGACAAGTGATTGGTGATGTCAATAGTGTAATCAGCAATAGGAGAAGGAATGGGACCATGAATATTGAACTTAGCTATCTCACCATCAAACTCCATAGTAAAAGCACCACCACTTACATCTATTATGCACTTGCAAGTTTTCAAAAATGGTCTCCCTGACAGAACAAGGCTGCTTTTATTATCATTTTCCATGTCAAGTACGTAGAAGTCAGCAGGAAAGACCAATTTATCAACTCTCACTAGAATGTCCTCAAGTATTCCCCTGGGATGCACATTAGACCTATTTGCTAATTTAATAGAAATTTCAGTTTTTTTTAAAGGTCCTAGGTTTAAAGAGGTATAGATTGAATAAGTCATAACATTTATTGCCGCTCCTAAGTCTAGCATGGCCTTATCAATTCTATTATTTCCAATTGTGCATGGGACAGTAAACATAACTGGATCTGTGCATTTTGTAGGGGTTTCCTTCTCCTCATCGGAAAAAAATGTTCATCACAGTATTCGACCCTCGGTTCTTTTTTCTCATCAAAAGGGTTCATGTTCATATTCAACATAGGGGGTTGTTGGAGACATACCTTGTGGAGATGTATGATGTGCAAGCTCATTTTCTTCTAGTGGCACATGTATCTCCTCTTCTAGCTTGGATGGCGTCAATACCACCTTCCCTGGGGTTTCTACCTCTTCGTCACTCCTTGAGGCGACTGCAATGATGGTCTCTCTTGGTGCCTCTTGTTGCTCTCCTATCCTCTTGATCGATGATGCTATTTGCTCCATTTGAGTACACAAATTCTGAGTTCTAGCCCTGAATTCCTGTTGAAATTTCAAAGTACTATCATTAAGTTTTGAAACAAGATCCTCTAAAAACTTACCAGGGGTATGGTATTGAGGTTATTATGGCCATTATGGATATTGTGGTATGTATGGCGGTAGGTTGGACTTCATGTAAGGTGGGGGTGAGCTCATCCATTGATTTGCGTAGTTGAGTTTGAGATGATCACTCCAACTTGAGTTGTATGCACTATGTCCATTCCCTACGCCAAATTGGTGCATAAAATACTCCAATTCATCCAAGCTACTACATTCCGTCATGGCAATCAGTGTACCTCAGTGGTTCGAGATTAGATGTTCACCTGTAAGCACGAACAAACCAATGTAGCACCAGGGGGAAGAAAGAAAGGAAGAAGAAAAACTGGAAAAATATGAACACAAAAATATACAACGCCTCACCGGCAACAACGCCAAAATTTGGTCAAGTTTATTGTGTACGCCCAAATTAACCCCAATCAATCCTCAAGATTGATAACAAAAATGTAGTATTGTGAGTAGGGGTCTATCCCACGAGGAGATGTGATTTTTGTGTTAATTAAATCTAAAACAAAACAATAAATTAAAAATGGGGTTGTGAGTGAATTATACTAATTAAATTAAAACTAAAGATTAAACTAATGAAAATGATTCTTGGTATGGGTCGACTCTACCTTGGATATTATCATCAATTTCATCGATTCACAAAAGACTCAATTTTATTTGAATATTCATCAATTTGAAATCTAATTCCTCTCTCACCTTATTCATAGTCAATTCGTCCAAGCGTTCTAATTTGACTTTTATCAATCAATCAATCTCTATATGCATATTCAAGATTAAAATCATGACATCATTCAAAAATATTGAGTGGTGACTCTAAACAATATAAACACAAGCGGTTCATATAAATTTAGTCATTGGTTTTCCCTAAGAATTTAATAACACCAACAGCAGGCAATTATCAATCTTAGTTGCTTAGTAAATTCCATTAGTCAAACAATTATTAAATTTAGCATTAGATTACATGCAAGTTATTAGGTTTGCAATCCAATAAACAAACACAAATCATAGCATCAAAATATGAGAACATTGATATCCAATTGATAACTAAAAGCGTAGGAATCTCCCCAAGATAAATAAATTCAAGGTTTTGTCTTCTTTAACCAAGAATTAAAAATAGCTATACATAATCCACTAAAAACGATAAATAAAAGAAAGAAAAGAAAACTAATCCGATCTCCACTCCGTCGAGGTTGCCAATCCCGCATTCACTTCGATCTTCATAGTAGTCTATGAAAATTGAGAGCAAAAATATAAAACTATGCCTAAACTATTCTACCTACTCTACATAGATGGTTCTAAGGTCTGATTTTCGAGTACACTATATAGGGAGGCTAGGAAGTGGGATAGAATCTTCAAAGATGCTGGCAATCGATTGCCAGCCTTCATAGTTTTTTTATTTTTCAACCAGCTTCACTCCGCGATCGATCGTGGAGCCTTCAATTTTTTCACCAAGTTTTGTATTTTGGCCATAACTTTCTCATTCGACCTCCGAATTAAACAAATCAGCTGTCCATGCGAAGATAACAGAAAGTTCTACAACTTTTCTATTGACCACATTTCAAAATTTGGCTCAAACATAATGAAATTTGAGGAGAAAGAAGTGACATGTGTCTTGGATTCTGGTTTTTCCTCTTTTCTTTAACTTTCTTCATTCTTCCATCGTTTTAGCCTAATTTCTTCACATTTTTCTACATTCAAGCAGTTATTTGATTAGGTAACATATATATCAATTTAACCATTAAAACACACATAATCATAGACAATTAAGCATACTAGATATGCATATTTCTAGTCACATAAGTTAGCATAAATGTCCAGCAAACCAAACGCTGGCCGGATGTGCTTTATGAACCCTAGCCAAATTAGATGGCCTATTACAACTATAAATATGGCTCATCTCTAGGGTTAGAGGCGAACCTATTATTCTAGTCCACACTCTCTCATAGAAAAGTCGACATAACATTAGCACTGGTGCAGGCTTGTAGATCTGGTCAGGTTGATTGGGCTCGATGGATCACTGTTTTCAGATCTGCGTCGAAGAACGGTAATATCTTTTCGTGCATTTACTTATGATATTTGTCTGTTAATATATGAATCTAGAGCGATCGTCCTTCCCCGGGTCAGATCTGTTTATGTTTATTTTTGATCCCTTGTTAGATCTACGTCGAAGAACGGTAATATCTTTTCATGCATTTACTTTTGATATTTGCATATTAATATATGAATTTAGCGTGATCGCCTGTCCCCGGGTCAGATCTGTTTATGTTTATTTTTCCGCTGCGTTTGAATCTGATGCAGGGGGAAGGAAACCCAACAATGGGTATATTATGGAGGTGAAACAGAAAGTTAATTGGGTGGTCTGGAGAGATGAAAAAAATATGGTGGACGGCTGCTGTGTTGGAGAAGGAGATCGACTAGCATCAACTACTTTGACTTGGGGTTTATTTAACTAATTAACCCAAAAAAATATATATTTAACAAAATAATCTAAATTTTTTTTTTTTATCAAAGTAACCGAAATCGTCATCTGAAATGGCGACTTCAGCATAAATTTTTTTATTTTATTAAAGTCGCCATCTGAGATGGCGACTTCAATATAAAAATATTTTTTGTTATTGAAGTCGCCATCTCAGATGGCGACTTCCATATATATACGCTTTCCATAAATATAATCATATTAATTATAGTAATTAATTTATAATATACGGTTTTCATATATAAATAAGATTCAAACCGGATGCATACATGTATTTTCTAATAAGGTCCTGTGAATTAAAATGGATCCACGATTTCATTCTAGAAACAAACATGATGTGTATTTGAGTAATTAAATAATAATAAAATTTTAAATTTTTTTAATATTAATCAAATATAGTCTCGAAAAAATTATTTTTTTAACAAAATGATCCCAAGTTTTGTAACGGTTTATGGACCACACTATTACAAATTACCCTATTCAATGACAGAATTTTTGGATATACTAAGTGCATGGATATGGTCAAAATGTTCGTATAGTCAATTTGAGTATTTAAAACTTAGAAAATATTAAGTAACAATCTCATTGAATTAAGTATTTATTTGACTACATATAGAGCTAAGATTCTAGGTTTTTTTTTTTTCGGGAAGGGGAGGGGAATGGGTTAGACTAAAATCCTAGATCAACTTTGGAAGAAGGGGAATGACAAATCGTCGGGGCACTGCCCTGATTGTCTAACTAAGATTCTAGGTTATGGGGTGAATATTTCCAAATGTAAAATTTGGAGTAAAATTTAAATTTTAATCGATTGAAGAGAAAAAAATGAATTATTAAATAGTCGGACGACCCCTCAAAACGTAGGATCCCTCCGGCCATGGAACTGTACTGCGCAATAATACGTCAAACTTTATAAAATGGTCGGTGCATACTTGGAAATTAAGTGGGTGTTTACAAACTGTTTATTAGTTTTTCGGATAAAAAAAATAGCTGATTTTAAAAAAATAACTATAAACTTTTCAGAGAATCATGTCATAACATGCTTTTGACTGTTTTAAGTTGTTTGGTGCTAATTTGGTAATTAATTAAAGTTTATTAAGCTGATTTTTTATTTTAGCAAACAAAAAATCAAAAGTAATTTTTTTCAACTTTAAATAAAAATAACATATAAGTGCTTCGAAATGTTACTATTTTATAAATTAAAAATGCTACTACCTAATTGAATCAAGTATGTTTCATTTTTATATTTTAATCTTTTATTACATGTCTTCCTTTATATTTTAATGATCGAGTCCACGTGTAAGAACCCCAAGCCCTTAACCCTTGATTAGTGTATTAACCACTATGTGTGGCACATGCTTTCAATAAAAAGTCAATCAGGAAGCTCAGATGATACTTTATCATTGCATGGCAATTACAAAATTTCCATTAACACTCAATGTTATAAGATCATCAGCCTAACAACAAATAGACTCATAAAGTTCACCCATTACCATCCCCTTTGTGCCACTTTTTACATTGTGGACTTTTATAAAAATTTGGGCAGAGTCTCCCCATAAATAGAGCTATCCCGAAATAAAAGCACAACACATAACATAATTCCCGGCCAGGGAAAACATAATACTCATCAGAATGCAGCAATACCAAGTAAATTCCCAGCCAGGGAAGACACCACACATATGACGACAAAAGTGGGTTTCAACACCCACATAATACACCAATGACTCTCATATCATTTAGCAATTCTACCTCTAATTGCATGCAACATCAAATGAAAGAGAGAAAGGCTCATGCCTTTATATACAATCCATATACAAGTATAATCGTGCTCACATGCGAGCATCATGAATATGTATATAACCCTTAGGTGTATATAAGTACTCTATACGATACCGTGCTCCATCAAGCCCTGGTACCACGATCCTGGGAGTACATCCAATCAACAGCTCGAGCTCATCTCCAAAGCCATCGATGTACCTGTTCACCTGCCCCAACAGAGACAGCCCCCAACGGGGTGAGCATACCAATACACAAAATCCCATAATCACAGTAATGAAATTCATAATTTACAACAAAAGTAAATACTAATGAATTTTAAATGATACTCCCTGGATGACAACGTCCTCATCCGGGATTCCGTGTACTGTCCCTGTTCTCACAATCATCATACTCATCAAATCTCAAAAATCAGTAAATCAACACATTGATTAACCCATCGCATGCCTAATTCTCGAGTATCAATAGATAGTGATTCCAAATTCATTATACATGCAAATATAGATATCTCAATATCTAATACTGATTTCACAACCTCGCTATCAATCACAGATAGCTCAAATGCCTAGCATTTATTTTACCAATCCTTCATTATACCTAGACATCTCAAATGTCTTATAATGAATACATGATTCTACGATCATCCTCGGGCATCTCAAATGCCCTACAATAGTCATATAAACCCAGTACCCCTTATATCTTGTAAGAGTTATCCTACTCTAGTGTCACGCACGCTACAAGCGGCGATATCAAGATTTGGTCGTTCCTTGGCTATATCAACATATATATATAACCACACGCACAATATTCAATGAAATCAAAATACATTATGCATTTCACAATGCTCTAATATATATAGTAATGCTCGTACGTCGCACGTACCTTAAATCTCCGAAGTCCGAGCCAAACCTTGCTCGAGTTCCATGCCCCGAGGAACGATGTGCTAACACGATAAATAATTCACAATTATTTACGAACATGCATCCCATGCTCAAGCACACCCATAACCCTCAAAAATATTGTCAACACACGACAATTAACCTTTTAAAAGACCCGGGGCAGGGTACATGCAGGGAGGGAAACAAATGAGACAATATCGAAAATTGTTCAAGAACACCCTACAAATTTTCGAACCCTTATCTCACAAATCGAACCCAATTAAACACCAAAATTCATCTAAAATGTGAATTAAACTATCAAGCAAGAATCAACACCACTTGCCAAAAACCCCCAAATTTTCGAACCAAACCCTACGAAATTCGAAATAAATTCGAACCAATACCACCAAATTTAGCAGGGAATACATGACAAGCATGGAAAAGGGGTAAGGAAGGTTACCCAATCGAAAATCGGAAGTAAATCGGTCGAAATCCGATAAACCCTAGAAATTGGGGATCGACGCTTTCCCGCAAAATCCGACTTCAAAACGCGACGAAACTCTCAATTGCCGGAGGGGATAGCTGCGCCTCGACGAGACGAAGCCAGTGGCGGGTCGCACGCGCCGAACGGCGGCGGGCGCACGGCTGGAAGCGGCGGGTCGAGGGAAAATCGGGAATGGCTGAACATACGGGAGAGAGGGTGACGGGTTGGAGGAGGAGGAGAAGAAATGATTTTTCCAATTAAAATCTCGGGCTCAACTGGTATTTATAGCAAAAATACACCAAAATACTAATAGCCCCACAAATACATCATGATTCATTAAAAATCATCTGTTTTCAAAAATTCTCTCTCTAACTCCAAAACCCCCTACCGGTGCCCACACAAAGCACCCCAGATCCCGAGACACATCAAAAACGCAACTCTTAGGTTTTTCACCCAAATGAGAATACAATCTCAACCTCTGGATCCAACGATCCCAACTACCCAAAAAAACGAACCCAGAAGGCCCAACACCGCGATTAAACTCCAAATCACCACGTAAAACAACTTTAGGGGTTATTAACACTCCGGGATTTACATCTATAATCCCTGGTCATCACAATATCCCCCACTAAAAGAATTTCGTCCTCGAAATTAGCACCGGTGTATTACGTAACACCCGGGCTACACAACAACATGAAGCCATAACCTCGATTCTTGACCATATCAGAATCGTATTAATAAAAAACGCGAGGATACTTATCTCACATCAAACTCTGAAACAGAGCGACTTTACCAAAACCAACATATCACCCAAGAGGCAAAGCGTACCTCGATGCGGGTCATCCCAAAAGTCAGTCCCTCATGACTGCGAAACAACCGATACTTATGACTGTAGATCGGACCGTCATCCTTAGTTCTAATACAACTAGTAAGAACGCATCCTGAATGACACCTCAACCGTGAGAACGTTGACCTCGTGTCGAACTCTGGAGTGGAATAGACTTCCGAATCCATCATAACGTCAAAGAGCGTCAGCACAACTCAATGCTAATAATCCAAAAGCAGTTAGTCAACTGAAACTGCAAGGATTCTAATCGCTCCCGATTCCATCGTAAATATCATTCAATGACATCTCTATCATGACTCACGATGTCTAACATACATCGTTACGAGGGAAACACTAGTACACCACGGTGTACACATACCAAACCTGGTTTCCACTTTCAAACCTCCTCCATCGAAGGAGCAGTCGCATCATTGCAACTTAATTTGGGCAACTCACGGCCACAGATTCACACAAAAGACATCTCACAAGATGTCCACCTCCGGATATCCCAAGAACCACATCCTGGTCATAAATAAACAATCGAAACTCCACAGAGTTTCAAATTCTGAAAGGACATGCAATAAACCCATTGCATCCTCAACGCTTGTGTCGACAGTGACACCCAACCAATCCGAATTCCTGCCATCCCTTGATAATCCTAGGATTTAACAATCCAAACTTGGGAAGGCTATCGAAAACTCGAAAGAAAATACCAATAAGGAAATACCTTAACCCACACAAGATAATCCCTCTTCAAGGGAGTCAACTAACTTCACGATTGTTCCTCATAATTATCGTGTCATGGAGATTCCCAATCTCAAGGTGTTCCATATCTCTCATCAGAGATTTAACCATCCAAAAATAGCATAACTCTATGCTTGACAGAAAGGAAATCAATAACTGGCATCCGTATACTCACCAGTATACCTGCCTAAGCACTGACATCTCATGCATACTCAATGCACTCGGCTCGGGTATCTACAACCTACCCCTAAGCCCCAAACACAAATGTCAATCCTGAGTCATTCCCATCCAGTGGAGAATGAAAATCGACGATCAACAACACGGCGTGATTCTCAAAATCAACACCACATGCACCAACTTACCGAATCTTTCAAGATTCCCAAAAATACTACCTTATTCCCCACAAGGGAAGTGCCATCGAACTCGAGATCCACAAGTCTCGAACCACCGTTCGGAAAAAAGAAAACTGGATACAATAACACCCATTGCATCCCAAATGAACGGGTTCCCTCAGATCGAGTCAATAACGACCTGATGACTCTCTTGTTGGTACTCCAACATCATGAGCTGTCCCAGACAAGTCTCACCAAGATTAAACATAAACGTATACACGTTTCAGTAAGGCATACACAACCTCAATTTCAAATGACGTGGTGACTACTAGAGTCCACCACAATCCACATCGTATCACCTTACGATTTGCCAAACTTGGTTCCAACGAGCAGTATAACGGCTCTAGCAAGCCCCTCATGGTGCTGCACACACACGGCAGACAAACTAGTCGCTGCCTCTCTAGGTTCACCTCAAAACTACCAATAAGATGGACGTTTCCGCACGGTATACCATACTGTGGGAAGAAAATCAATAGAGTAGTGGGTCTTTACCCAACATTCCTCTAATGCCTATACACCCTGGACACTCCAATGTCCCTATGTACTTAACATAACCTGATCCTACTCCCTTAGGACCCACCCTACACCCTCAATGGTGGTGTGACCATGTCTGTCACATGACACATCGACAGAAAGCGAGTAATTCCCTCCATAATTACTCCTGTCGTCAATTTACATGGCCAAAGGCCATTCCAACGAGCATACCTTAAGGGTATCACCACTCGTAATATGATCACCCCAAACATAAGCTGCGGTACAATCACATGTACAGCGCATCCATCCATTCCTCGAGCAACCCGCTCGGTATAAGGGTCACGTCAATCGGTGACGCACACACCACCTTGTGCTCGGTACTGGCACCCAAGGCATACCACTGAATACGTATACTCAACGCACTGTTCATCGTAACGATGATGCATGTCTAATAAGACATCTCCTACACCATCGTCATCGTCATCCCGTGACGATACATGCCAACTCATGGCATCTAAGGCATTGTCAACTAGTGACGATACATGTACATCAGCGTATGTCATCCACTATCATGCTAGTAAAATAGTCATAATAAAACATGTATATCAACGCATGCCAGCTACAATAATGCTAATAGAATAGCAATAACTCATACCTCATCGTTAACAATATAGCGGCATACCTGTCTCCGTCGCTCAATAATAGTACGTAATCAGCACCCATCGCTCGGAGGCGGCAAAATCCTGTGCTGAGTACATAGCGGCACAATCCATCGCTGTATAATCGACGGCATGACACCTCGTCATATAATAAGTGGCATGAAACCTCGCTATACACCTGAGCATGAATCATCGTCCACATAAAGTGGAAAGAGGCATCGCTATCAATACATCTGGCGGAATGAACCATCGCCAATCAATATAGCGGAATGAACCATCGCTATCAATACACCTGGCGGAATGAACCATCGCCAATCAATATAGCGGAATGAACCATCGCTATCAATACACCTGGCGGAATGAACCATCGCCAATCAATATAGCGGAATGAACCACCGCTATCAATACACCTGGCGGAATGAACCATCGCCAATCAATATAGCGGAATACATCACCGCTATCATCCGTGTCCTCATAATGAATATAAATCGACACAGCGGAATACATCACCGCTATCATCCGTGTCCTCATAATGAAATGAATATAAATCGACACAGCGGAATACATCACCGCTATCATCCGTGTCCTCATAATGAAATGAATATAAATCGACACATGAAATTATGGTTCCTCCTTCCTTTTCCACATAAGCGGAATTTTTCCTCGCTTCCTATGGAATCCACGTAAGCAGAATTCTTGCTCCTTATGGAAATCCACGTAAGCGGAATTTTTCCTCGCTTCCTATGGAATCCATGTCAGCAGAATTCTTGCTTCTTATGGAATTGAGTCACTTATTAGTAGTGCATTTCAATGCTTCTTACTACTCCACATAAGCGGAATTCTTCCTCGCTTCATATGGACCTTAGCGTAAGCATTGAAATCCTCACTAGGATAACCTTGACTCGTGAAATAAACCTCTTATATTTCACAACATACATATGCAAAACGATGCGTATCAACATGTATCATATCATAATGCACTATCTTATGCATACCTTGATTTTCCTTGTGTTAAATAACTAAACACATAATACATGTTACCCTTTGGATGCCCGTACATATGTATAATCATCATTCCTTTTCGTACTCTATATTTCCTGTAACCTGCAACCATCAGGGTTAGCAGCAATAGCCATATACGCTATGCATCAAACATTCAATACATATATGCAACCACTTGCATGTCAATACGTATACCAAGACATGTTACCTCGGAAATCTCCCTTTACCTGATTCTCTTACAAAATCAGATTCCTTGGCACGTAACACACGGAGTGCCAGACATCACTATTAATGCCATCCTATCGTGTTCCACACGATTCCTGCAACCACAATGGTTAGCAATACCACTTTTCATATCATAATAGCACATAAACAATTTGTTATGTCATACAACATTAATGCCATCATGCATAAATATGTGCTATCAATAACTTCCTAGCCCTTAACAGCCCCAATGAGCAACCACTGCTCTGATACCACTAATGTAAGAACCCCAAGCCCTTAACTCTTGATTAGTGTATTAACCACTATGTGTGGCACATGCTTTCAATAAAAAGTCAATCGGGAAGCTCAGATTATACTTTATCATTGCATGGCAATTACAAAATTTCCATTAACACTCAATGTTATAAGATCATCAGCCTAACAACAAATAGACTCATAAAGTTCGCCCATTACCATCCCCTTTGTGCCACTTTTTACATTGTGGACTTTTATAAAAATTTGGGCAGAGTCTCCCCATAAATAGAGCTATCCCGAAATAAAAGCACAACACATAACATAATTCCCGGCCAGGGAAAACATAATACTCATCAGAATGCAGCAATACCAAGTAAATTCCCAGCCAGGGAAGACACCACACATATGACCACAAAAGTGGGTTTCAACACCCACATAATACACCAATGACTCTCATATCATTCAGCAATTCTACCTCTAATTGCATGCAACATCAAATGAAAGAGAGAAAGGCTCATGCCTTTATATACAATCCATATACAAGTATAATCGTGCTCACATGCGAGCATCATGAATATGTATATAACCCTTAGGTGTATATAAGTACTCTATACGATACCGTGCTCCATCAAGCCCTGGTACCACGATCCTGGGAGTACATCCAATCAACAGCTCGAGCTCATCTCCAAAGCCATCGATGTACCTGTTCACCTGCCCCAACAGAGACAGCCCCCAACGGGGTGAGCATACCAATACACAAAATCCCATAATCACAGTAATGAAATTCATAATTTACAACAAAAGTAAATACTAATGAATTTTAAATGATACTCCCTGGATGGCAACGTCCTCATCCGGGATTCCGTGTACTGTCCCTGTTCTCACAATCATCATACTCATCAAATCTCAAAAATCAGTAAATCAACACATTGATTAACCCATCGCATGCCTAATTCTCGAGTATCAATAGATAGTGATTCCAAATTCATTATACATGCAAATATAGATATCTCAATATCTAATACTGATTTCACAACCTCGCTATCAATCACAGATAGCTCAAATGCCTAGCATTTATTTTACCAATCCTTCATTATACCTAGACATCTCAAATGTCTTATAATGAATACATGATTCTACGATCATCCTCAGGCATCTCAAATGCCCTACAATAGTCATATAAACCCAGTACCCCTTATATCTTGTAAGAGTTATCCTACTCTAGTGTCACGCACGCTACAAGCGGCGATATCAAGATTTGGTCGTTCCTTGGCTATATCAACATATATATATAACCACACGCACAATATTCAATGAAATCAAAATACATTATGCATTTCACAATGCTCTAATATATATAGTAATGCTCGTACGTAACACGTACCTTAAATCTCCGAAGTCCTAGCCAAACCTTGCTCGAGTTCCATGCCCCGAGGAACGATGTGCTAACACGATAAATAATTCACAATTATTTACGAACATGCATCCCATGCTCAAGCACACCCATAACCCTCAAAAATATTGTCAACACACGACAATTAACCTTTTAAAAGACCCGGGGCAGGGTACATGCAGGGAGGGAAACAAATGAGACAATATCGAAAATTGTTCAAGAACACCCTACAAATTTTCGAACCCTTATCTCACAAATCGAACCCAATTAAACACCAAAATTCATCTAAAATGTGAATTAAACTATCAAGCAAGAATCAACACCCCTTGCCAAAAACCCCCAAATTTTCGAACCAAACCCTACGAAATTCGAAATAAATTCGAACCAATACCACCAAATTTAGCAGGGAATACATGACAAGCATGGAAAAGGGGTAAGGAAGGTTACCCAATCGAAAATCGGAAGTAAATCGGTCGAAATCCGATAAACCCTAGAAATTGGGGATCGACGCTTTCCCGCAAAATCCGACTTCAAAACGCGACGAAACTCTCAATTGCCGGAGGGGATAGCTGCGCCTCGACGAGACGAAGCCAGTGGCGGGTCGCACGCGCCGAACGGCGGCCGGACGGCGGCGGGCGCACGGCTGGAAGCGGCGGGTCGAGGGAAAATCGGGAAAGGCTGAACATACGGGAGAGAGGGTGACGGGTTGGAGGAGGAGGAGAAGAAATGATTTTTCCAATTAAAATCTCGGGCTCAACTAGTATTTATAGCAAAAATACACCGAAATACTAATAGCCCCACAAATACATCATGATTCATTAGAAATCATCTGTTTTCAAAAATTCTCTCTCTAACTCCAAAACCCCCTATCGGTGCCCACACAAAGCACCCCAGATACCGAGACACATCAAAAACCTAACTCTTAGGTTTTTCACCCAAATGAGAATACAATCTCAACCTCTGGATCCAACGATCCCAACTACCCAAAAAAACGAGCCCAGAAGGCCCAACACCGTGATTAAACTCCAAATCGCCACGTAAAACAACTTTAGGGGTTATTAACACTCCGGGATTAACATCTATAATCCCTGGTCATCACACCACGTTAATAGAAAATTTTTTGGATAATGAGTGCCAATTAAATTTGAAGATTTAGGTTAGGAAAAAATCGTGATTGACACAATCTGAGTGATAGATAATGATTTTCTCTTTCATAATTGAATATTTAAAAAATTGATGGGTCAAAATTTTGAATTTTTGAAAATTCAAATTTTTGGTCAAAATTGGGGTAATTTGGAAGGCATATTTTGTACGAGGATGGAAGCTGTCATATATGAAATTACTATAATTAATATGATTATATTTAATGGTGCCTTCACTCTTCCTCTCATTTTCGAAATCCTGGGTAATTATTTAGTTTGTGTATAAAGAAATATTTTCAAAAAAACTAAAGATTAATTATTTACAAAACGAAATTGAAAATTAAAAAAATATCGTGACATTTGAAGCGGTCATTTTTCCCCGTTTTTTTTTTTTTTTTGCTTGGACTAGGTCTCCCGAGATCCCCGCAACACAGGTAGTGGGTCGAACCAATAAATAAATAATAACACACTTATATTTCGACAATTAAATTAAATAATTATTTATTTATTATTGCATTGGATTGAAAGAATATATGAATAGAGTTGATACTTGAAATTACTACCCAACTTGCATCGCACTGCAGCCTGCTTGGTTAAGATGTCGATAAATGATTCATATAATATGTGTTCATTAAATTCTTTTTTCTATATATATATATTATTAATTATTACTTAAAAACAAAGTATTTGACCCATGATATTTGCTTCATATAATAAAATATTAGCATTTTATGCAGAGAAAAAATCCATGCGTGATTTCGAAATACACATTTACTCGTTTTTTGAGGGATTTTTAATTGCTAAGAATTTAATGCATGGTTTATTTTATTATATTATCAGACAAATAGAATCAGAACTGATAGCATTGATCGTGAATTAAATATTATATTTAATTGTGCATTTATTCTTCCTCTCGTTAAGTTACACATAAAATTATAGGCAGTTAAAAACAATAAATAATTATTATAATTAATAGAAGTAGAGCTGACAACTAATGGACCCGACCGAATGAAACATTCAAAAGACTTTGATATAGTGCAACTTGAATATTTTCGAATATAAGACCTCGAAGAATTTTGAAGATATAATAATTTCGAGTAATAACATACAAAGAAGGAACTAATAAGAAAAAAAAAAGTGTTTGAGATTATATTCTCACGGAATAAACTACGTATTATTAAACAAAAACTAAGACAATTAGACATTATCTAAACAGAACAATAGATAACAAAATTCGCCCTTTATTGATTCCTCTATATCTATATATCAGTCTTCCATCAAGTACTGCTGTACTTCCTTTCGAACCTGAGAACTCGACTGCAACTTTTTCTCATCATTGCTCAGTGATTGTACAAATTTCTGAGGAACCAGGCATTTCTCTGTAGAATATAGCTTCTCCTGAATCAATGGAGATTCAAGAAGACCATGCAAATTTTCTTCACTTTGAACTGATTCCTCACTTTCCTGCAGGTATATACAATTAAAGTCATTCCAATTATATTAAATAATTTTACTAGAACTTATGATAGTTACCTTGTGATCACATGATTCCATGAATTGAAGAATTCCAACTTGAGCCTGCAAAAACTTGATGTAATTGTAAGCAGCTTGAAACATTTCGGCAGTGTTCATCTTGTGGCCACCTGGAATATGCTTCCCCAGCTCCTGAGTCTTATCAGTGATTTTCCTTCTTCTCTGCCTCGCAACAATGCTCTGTGCCGATAAGCTACTCTCCCACCTGATCCCACCGTTGTAAACCGGTGAACCAGTTGGAAAATCCGGCAATGGGGGCATTAAAACTTCCTGGGAGTTATAATCTTGAAGCCCATAAACGGCACAGGGGTATATTTCTTCATAATCAATATATGCGGCCTTTTGGCGCTTGGGGAAACACATTAATGAATCGAATTCTTGAAAGGGTACTACTGGTGCTTGAGTGATGAAGGCACAGTTGCTGAGATTATGATCATCAGATGTTGGAGTTAGGAAATGTGGGATTAGAGTTTTGTAGTTTTCTGATGAATAAAACAAGTTATTCGAGTGGAAGAGATGGTCGATATGGTTGAAGGAGTTGTCTGCCAAAGCAAGATCGTGTGAGAAATCTTGGAGCTCCGAACACAGCTGCTCATTTGTTTGTGTCTGAGCATCTGAACTGAACTGTTGACATGCATCCCAATTAGAGTAGTAGCTCAAAGCCATATATCCTACAAAAAATTTGAAGTATAAGCAAGCGGGTTAAGTTGAAGGAACGAAAATGTTAATGGAAACATGGAACTATTTTCTTGGGAGGAGTAGAAATGGAAAGAACATTAAAAGAAGATGCTTTGAGACAATAAATTATACCTTAGCCTTTACGAAGATTCTGCTGAAATTTCTTGTTTTTAGTTAATACTAGAGAGTAGAATAAGGGTAGACCAATGAAAACTAACTGTAAAACGATAGAATGGACGTGGGAATGGAGGTTATTGGATTAAGGGAGAATAATAGAGTAACTAACTCCTTAATATTAGGAGGACACCTTAGGTTTAGGGTTTCTGCATGCGCGGCTAATTAATTAATCCTTCAAGTTTTCCTTTCACATTTTTTTTTTCTTTTACCCTTTTAATCCAAGAAGCTCATTAATTATAAACAATATTACCACAAGAAAGGTAAAAGATAACTGAATTATCAATATTTAAAATGCATCGAAATTACTTTTAATTGAAGAAATAAAAAAAATGAATCTCATAACCAGAAAGAAAGAATGCTTTTCGGTTTGGGTTGGTAATGAATTCAATTTAGGTTTGGAAAAATTTGGAAACCAAAATTGACGATTCTGATATTATTCGAAATCGGAACCCAAACCAACCTTTCATATTTTAGGTGAAAGGACTTAACGAGAGAATTTTGAATTAACATTTTAAGTAAATTTGTTACAATTGAGATTTTGTTTTTTAAATACGAATTTGATATGCCCAAAGTAATTTATGTTTTCATGTCGTATTTAACAAAAAGGTACTTGTTTTCTTGATCAAGGTTTAAATGCAAAACTTTGACCTGGTCTTCCTTCAAATAAAATTTGAGGTTATGCTCTGCGACACAAACATATCCTTATTAAATTAAACACATTATTATATTTAAATTAATTTTTTTAAAATATATATATGTTATTTCTAAAACACGAAACATATTTTACATTTCTCATTTCATCCCTCAAAATATATTCCAGAAAATATTTTTTTAAAAACAATGCAAGAAACATAATTAAAACAGGGATAATTGCATATGCCCCCTTGTAGAATATCAGTTTTACAAATTTCCCCTCTAGTTTAAACAATTACATATGTCTTCCTTGTAGAATAACTGTATTAAAATAACAACCCTCTAGTTTGTAAATATATAAGAAAAATTGCAGCTACCTTCCATGCGTATTTAACATAAAAATACGTTGTAGGGAATGTAGATGTTATTGTTAAAATTAGAGGGGCTAAAAAAATAATTATGAAAATAGAGGGAGTTTATAGGAAATTCATCCTAAAAATATTCGAAAAAGTGTTTTTTTTCAAATGCAGTAAAGATTAACATACTTGTGTAATGCGTGCAAAAAGAGATGAATTGTAAAGACTTTATATTAAACAAAACATGCAAGCGACGCACAATCCTAAGGAACCGAAAGCTGGGATAATATATCAAATGGTCCCAAAGTTTGTGTTAATACTCATTTCAGTCTACCTTATTTTAATCGACCCGTTTTTGTCCCTTGTGTTTTTAAAAATTTTCCCGAATAGGTCCAATAGTTAAACAACACGTTAAATTGAGATGGGATGTTCCACATGGTCTCAGAAAACATGCCCTAAAAACCTCTCCATTGATCAATTGTATTTGATATTTCGTACGCCAATATATTTCAAATTTTATAATTAGATTAGTTAATCAAATTATAATAACTTTTTTGTTATTAATATTAATATATATTCAATTTGTTGGAGTTCAACAATTTATTTTATTTCCCTAATACCTATTTTTCTCTCCCATTTCTGATTTTCTCTCTCCTATTTTTTATTTTCTCTCTTCTAATTAAAGTTTATCTATAATCCAATTTTTAGCATTTCTCTCTCCTTCATCTTTTAATATATCTCTCTCTTCCACCTTTGTTTTCCACTTTAAAATTTCATTAAGATAGGGTTAATATCCAGTGGTGTGAGATAAAAATGTGGGAAATAAAGTTCAAAAATATTTAAAATATTTTAGATTTCAAAGTTTTGGTTTTTTTTTTTTTTAAATTATTTAACAATATTTATTCAAAAAATGAATGTCTCGAATTTCTTTCCCAAAATATATTTGACTTGTTTGTCAAAAAATAGGTTGAAGATATATATTATAAACTGGAAGAAATATTTACTCACATTAGAGATGTAGGCTGTGTGCTAGAAACTGACGGGAATTTGTTTGATATATTTGAGGATGAAAGAGTCAAGTCATTGCACTATATGAGAAATTGGCTATTGCTTTTGGATGGTAGAAAACTAAACCCAGGAACTTATTCGTGTCACCCAGAATTTGTGTATTGGTAGAAATTGTCACGAGCTAGTTGTAGAGCTTGAGGCTTTGCTTCATAAGTGAATACGACTCGAAGTTTTGTTATGGGGTGTGAATCGAATCGAGTTCAGGTGCGGGTGTAATTTTCTTTGTAATTGTAGCTAATTTCATCCCAGAACCAGAACTTTCGTCCATATCAGATGTGAAAAGTAAAAAATAATAATGGAGAGGAGGGAGGCAAAGATATCTTTAGAAAGCATCAACGCCAAATCTTGTTCAGTGGAATCATAACTGCAATACGATCTTTCTTTCGATGGTGTGATGGCTATGATGCGGAGTGGTTAGAGTTACAGTGCATGGCTATCTTCAGCTACACTTCAGAAATTTTCAGATGGATAGCCATATTTCAGTTCAGCTCGGCTCGGCCTCGACCTCACCAAGGCCTTAGCCATCACCAAGGCCCCTAGCTCCTTGCTACCACGCTCATGACATACTTAGCTCAGCAATCGATCTCGACTTTGGCGCTCACTCGCCATGCCTTGATTACGATTATTCCTGTCCAATTAATATTTGAATTTCGTACACATATATTATGCGCCGTGTTGTCTCATTATTATCTCAGGATAAGATCAACGGGTCGGGCATACAATCTTGCAGTAAGCCCCTATTACTACAGCTCGGGCGTGCAATCTCGTAGTAAGGCCCTATTATATTCAGCTCGAGAATGCAATCTCGCACTAAGCCCCCCTATTCAGGAGTTCAGCTCGGGCACACAATCTCTGCCGTAAGGCCTTATTCATCAGCTCGGGATCTTTATTTGTTTTGGATTTTGGATTAACTCATTTGGATGTGGTGTATTGATGTGGAGGTTCGGGAGTGGTGTATTAATGTTGGAGTTTAGATGAGAAGATATGCTATGGTTAGCCCAGGCACACTAGATGAG
Source organism: Haberlea rhodopensis (assembly GCA_907163345.1). Lineage (NCBI taxonomy): Eukaryota > Viridiplantae > Streptophyta > Magnoliopsida > Lamiales > Gesneriaceae > Haberlea > Haberlea rhodopensis. The sequence goes on from CAJQUN010000243.1 coordinate 57,898, forward strand.
GAGATATTGTCATGGTCCGCCCAGACAAAGGCTTATTGCGATGGCCCACCCAGGCAAAGATATATCGTCATGGTCCGCCCAGACAAAGCCTTACTGCCATGGTCCGCCCATGCAAAGATATATTGTCATGGTCCGCCCAGACAAAGGCTTACTGCCATGGTCCACCCAGGCAAAGATATATAGTCATGGTCTGCCCAGACAAAGCTTTACTGCCATGGTCCGTCTAAGCAAAGATATATCGTCATGGTACGCCCAGACTCATCATGGTCCGCCTAGACTTACTGCCATGGTCCGTCCAGGCATGTGTGGCTATGGTCAGCCTAGGCACACTAGATGAGGAGATATTGTCATGGTCCGTCCAGACAAAGCCTTATTGCGATGGTCCGCACAGGCAAAGATATATCGTCATGGTCCGCCCAGACAAAGCCTTACTGCCATGGTCCGCCCAGGCAAATATATATTGTCATGGTCCGCCCAGACAAAGGCTTACTACCATGGTCCACCCAGGCAAAGATATAACGTCATGGTCCGCCCAGACAAAGCTTTACTGCCATGGTCCGCCTAAGCAAAGATATATCGTCATGGTACACCCAGACTCATCATGGTCCGCCCAGACTTACTGCCATGGTCTGCCCAGGCAAAGATATATCGTAATGGTCCGCCTAGACAAAGACAAATTGCCATGGTCCACCCAGGCAAAGATATATTGTCATGGTCCGCCAGACAAAGATATATTGCCATGGCCCGCCCAGACAAAGATTGATTGACATGATCCGCCCCGGCACGGTTTAATTGCATAGTCTGCCCCGGAGTTCAAATCATACGAGAATTATTCGTTCATATTTATTATCTGGAGTCCAGACCGGACATGTCTTATATGCTTATTGATAAGTGCCATTTTTGCACTTTTATCTATATGTTTTCTTGTTATATTTTACAGTGATTCTTGGATGATATTACATTTATTGGCATTAACTTGCATGTTTCAGGAATCTTTGTGAAAAAGCGAGAAAGTGAAGAAAATGAGCGAATTAATGATGAAAAGTGCATATAAGTGGAGATGACCTAAATTGATGCCTGATAAGAGAATATTATTAAAAGTGGAAAGATAGATTATATTATAATATATGATATTAGAAGATTGAATGGTGTATTTTATTACCTACTTGGGCTGAGAGTTGATGAATGTTAAAGGAAGACATTGACCAAGAAAAGGCACATCAGATTACTATTCAAGAAACATTTCAGATTTCACACAAGATTTTCGGGAATATATTTTACCTAAGATTTTGGACCAATTAATCACCTTCATACCATATCATACATGCCACCTCCATTCAGATTTGGACTCTACCCACCAATCACAAACCTCCAGCATCTCATAACACCATCATACGCCTCTTTCCATAAAAAATAACTCACTCTTCCTTCATATATGTGGAGTCCAGAATTCATACGCCACTTTACAACAACCAATCACCTCACATCCTTCCTAAAAACCATACACGCCACCATTCTAAACCAATCACACTTTCCTTCACACACCTCACGCCCCCTTCTTGATAACCTGAACCAATCACTTCATCCTTTCACCAATAAACCGTACATCCGGGAATTCCCATCCTCACGCACGTCCCCTTTCCTTCACTCCACTTTTTTTACCCATCACCATCTATCATCCTTCTAAACCTATGATTTTGGAACAACTCCAAGAAGGCGATTAAGTGACGATCGAGAAGGAAGCAAGAGAAGGAGCAAGGATCTATATCGACGCTGGGAGTTTATTCTTAATTTTCAACTTTAGTTTTGTTTTTTTTTTATAATATCATGCTTAGATTGTTGCAAGACATGTTTGAGTTTTGTTATTTATTTATGAGTATGAACTAAGTTTATTTATCGAGGTTCGGCAATCCTTTATTTTGAACCTATGATTTGATGATTAGTTTTGATTGAATCCTTATAATTCTTTGTATATGTTTTATGATTTTAATGCTTTGGGGGGATTGATCTTCTTTGAATGATGTTAGTACCGTAATTGAGATCGAGAGATGATTTTATGATACGGAATTAATAACTCATACCATGGACTTCAGACCGAGATCGAGAGATGACGTCAAATACATGTATGATAGCTATAGATATCTAGCAATCAAAAGCTAGTAGTTATCACGGATCTTAATACAATATTGAGTTGTTAAATAAGTACGCGAGAGTGACTTACTGCAATTTGATATTAGGTTTAATATAACTCGAGAGAGTATATTAGATAAATTGGGAGAACTCGTCACCTTAAAAATATTTGGATATTCAATCGAGAATTGTAGGGATTGCATTGGTGAGCCGACGTCTTGATAATCTTCTCTAGCGGAATTTTCTTGTTTACTTTTATTGATTTGGTTGAATTAGTAGTTAATTTATTTATTTTGTATTTTATTAAATTCAATTTCGTAGGTTAAATATAGTTAAAAGTGTCTTATTTGGTACTTACTTGTTAGTCCATGTGGGTTCGACAATCCGTATTCTTCATATCTATACTAAAACTTGACATCGTGCACTTGCGGTATAATCACGCTGCTTTGATGTTTTATAGTTTATATAAATCGTGATCAAGTTTATGGCGCCGTTGTCGGGACTAACTTTAGTAATATCATACTAGAAGTTTTGACTGTAATTTAACCATTTTTATCCTTTGTATATATTTAATTCGAAAAACAAAAAACTTTAATTGTTTTATTTGTTTTTCTTGCGAGGTACTTGTGATGCTAAATCAACAAGTCTTCACAAGATTTGCCCAACAATATTCAGAGCCGTTTTATGCAGCATGGGGGAGATTCAATAAATTGGCAGACACATTCCGGTATCATAACTTTTCGAACTATACTCTTCTGCAATATTTCTTCAAAGGTTTGGATGCATAGACACGAGGATGGGTATTCAGCGGAGCACTGGTGACTGGGAGTCACCTGGTTGATAGAGATGAGGACAGTGTGTTGTACATGTTCAATGATATGACGGACTTTGATTATCACTGGCATTGTGATCCTTCACTACAAGGTTGGAGTCACCAATACCCACCGGAGCCTCACTACCCTAATGATACGCACCAACCATGTGAGCATCACGGAGAGAAGAGAGATAGTTCTGCAGAAGTAATGGCTCTATCAGAGAATATGTCACTTAGATTCATGAGTCAACTGAACGACGTGTAGAAAACCAGGCCAATTATATACGCCACCTAAAGCAGCAATTAGCAATCCTTGTGGAAACCATTTCAATGAGCTGCCAAGAGGAGGAGACTAGATCTACAAATCAGGCCTGGTTACATGATGATGATCACTCAACTAATCAAGTTTGGGTGAGTGATCATACTCATGTGGAAAATTCAAGGAAAGTTGAGCCACTTGAAATGATTGAGCCTACAGTGGAAAAGTCAACCGATGAGATCATATGGGAAGACGAGCCAATAGCGATGTTGGAGGAAGAGATTTTTGAGAACTTTGATATGCACCCATCGATGGCGACATGTTCTATGCCATATGTGGATCCTTTCTTTCCATCGATGCCAACTCCACCGCACTACATCCTCCAAGATATAAAGCCAAGTCAAGAATCATTCTCACATGCCTACAACTTCAAGACGAATGTTGTTGGAGCGACGAGCTTACACTGTTATATTCATGCCAATCTTGAGGGCATACTGAATGAAGACCCATTCGTGGTATCATATTATACTTACTATGGGCTGCAGCCGCTCTTTGATGGTTGATTCTGATGGTCAAGCCGAAGACTAGAAATCAGCGCTTCTTGGGAGGCAACCCAAGCGTATCCTTTTGCTATTTAGTTTTGTTTTATGTTCAATTCTTGCATTTAGTTTGTTTATCTCTCGAGTTGACTATTTTACCATTTGCATTCTTCTCTTGCTAGGTACTTAGTTGGAGCGATGAATCCTTACATAGTAGAGCTTTCAAAAGCCGATCTTCCTCAACCCTCATGCAAGCGTCTTAAAGGCAATAATAAGGAAGGAGATGAATATTGAGAGTCCAAAGTAATCTCTCTAATTTTATTATATTTCTTAACCTTAACAAATACAATGTTAATGTCTTCAATATATAGAAGACTCTAACCCTAGAATAAAGGATAAAATCTAATCTTATAATTTGAATCAAAGATAAAGAGATAAGACTATTATAAAATCAAATCCTAACAAACTTATCAACACTCCCCCTCAAGCTGGAGTGTACAAATTGTGCATTCCAAGCTTGTCTATGAGTCTTTCAAACATGGGCCTGAACAGAGCTTTTGTCAGTATGTCAGCAGTCTGTTCTGATTTAGGAATATAATCAATACTGATTGTTCCGTTGTCAATTTTTTCTTTAATGAAATGTCTGTCTACTTCCACATGCTTTGTTCGGTCATGATGTACCGGGTTGTGTGAAATATCGATAGCAGCCTTGTTGTCACACAGTAGCTTTAGGGGGTTTTTTGTACTCAATTTCAGTTATTCAAGCATCATTTTTAACCATAAAGCTTCGCATACACCATGAGCAACTGATCTTAATTCTGCTTCGGCACTGCTTCTTGCTACAACTGGCTGCTTTTTACTTCTCCAAGTCACTAGGTTTCCCCATACAAAGGAACAATACCCAGATGTAGATCTTCTATCACTTATTGAGCCTGCCCAGTTAGCATCAGTAAAAATTTCGACACATCTTGAATCAGTTTTTTTGAGAAACAGACCTTTCCCTGGTGTCCCCTTTAAGTACTTCAGTATTCGATAGACTGCCAACATGTGTTCTTCTAGAGGAGCATGCATAAACTGACTTACACAACTTACCAGAAACGCTATGTCTGGTCTAGTGTGAGAGAGGTAAATCAGTTTTCCAACTAGACGTTGATATCTACCTTTGTCCACAGGATTGCTGCTCATAGTTTCACCTAATTTAGATTAGGATCCATTGGAGTATCAACCGGTTTACACCCAAGCATTCCTGTTTCTTTCAAAAATCTATCACATATTTTCGTTGAGACACCGAAATTCCAGTTTTATTCCTCGCTACTTCCATACCAAGAAAATATCTCAACTTTCCCAGATCCTTCATTTCAAATTCAACTGCAAGTTTTCCTTTCAATCTCTCCATTTCTTCTGGATCATCACCAGTGAGTATAATATCATCTACATACACAATCAATAGGGTTTTTCTTTCATTTTTATGCCTATAGAACAGTGTATGGTCAGCATTGGCCTGGTGATAATCAAGTTTTAACATTGCTTTTGTGAACCTGTCGAACCAGGCTCGTGGAGATTGTTTTAGTCCATACAATGACTTTTTTAGTCTGCATACCTTTCCTTGCTTGCTTTCCTCATCAAATCCCGGCGGCAATGTCATGTACACTTCCTCTTCAAGATCTCCATTTAGAAATGCATTCTTCACATCCAACTGAAAGAGTGGCCAATCCAAATTAGCTGCTATTGATAATAAGACTCTTACTGTATTAATCTTAGCAACTGGGGCAAAGGTTTCCTGGTAAGCAATGCCATAGGTTTGTGTATAGCCCTTTGCAACCAATCTAGCTTTGTATCTTTCAATTGTGCCATCAGTCTTGTATTTCACAGTAAAGACCCATTTGCATCCTACTGGTAACTTCTCCCTTGGTTTTTTAACCACTTCCCATGTTTCATTAGATTCCAATGCTCGCATTTCTTCTAAAATAGCCTTTTTCCAGTTAGGATCACTCCAGGCTTCTTGTATTGTGGTGGGAACTTTAGTATTTGAGAGATTGGAAATCAGGGCTTTAATAGAAGTGGATAGATGCCCATAAGACACAAATTTGGCCAAGGGATGTTCCGTGCAGGATCTTGTCCCTTTTCTCAATGCTATTGGTATATCAAGAGTAGGTATATCAAAGTCAGGATTAACTGTTACCTCATTTGACTCAGATTTCGAGTTGGAAGTGTGACTGTCCAGGCTAATAGTGTTCTCAGGTTCCTCTGGTATTATTTCCTTGGTCGAAGGATTCTTTCGTGAGTAATGCAACGGAAACGGCTGTAGGAGATCTCCCCCTGTCGTTGACGGATCGAGAGAGGAAGACGGAGAGAGAGGAAGACACGCAGTAGGCAGAGGCGAAGTGATTGCAGTAGGTAGGTGCGAAGGGATTGCTGAAGGGGTTGGCGGATCCCACATGTATTCCCACAGTCGAGGAAGGACCGTGGTTTGGCAATCAAGGGATAAACCTCCCCCTTACTACAAGAGACAGAATTTGGTGTTGGAAAGAAGGGGACATTTTCAAAGAAGGTGACATCCCTAGAGATGAAATATTTTTTCAAATCGAAAGAATAACACCGGTACCCTTTTTGAGTGGAAGAGTAGCCCAAAAAAATGCATTTATGTGACCGAGGATCAAGCTTATGACGATGGGGATCGAGATTATGTACGAAGGCCGAGCAACCGAACAACTTGAGGTCAAGAGTAGAAAAAGACCGAGTGTCAGGGAAGCATTTTTGTAAGCAAGTAAGGGGTGATTGAAAGATGGCATCCTATTAATTAAATAGCATGCAGTGAGTAGGGCATCGCCCCAAAAATATTTCGGGACATTGGAAGTGAATAAGAGGGAACGAGCAACTTCTAATAGGTGGCGATTTTTACGTTCGGAGATACCATTTTGTTGGGGTGTGTGTACACATGAACTTTGATGAATGACACCATTTTCAGTCAAAAAATCACACAAGTTAGAGTTAAAAAACTCAGTGCCATTATCCGTTCGAAGGATTTTAATGGATGTATTAAATTGTGTCTTGATCATGGAGTAAAAATTACGAAAAACTTGGCCAGCCTCCGATTTATGTTTTAAAAGATAAACCCAACAGACACGAGAATGATCATCAGTAAAAGTAATGAACCACCGGAAATTAGAATTAGTGCTAACACGGTAAGGACCCCAAATATCACTATGTATTAAATTAAAAGGTTTAGAAGGTTTGTAAGAAACAGATGGAAAAGAAACACGAGTATGTTTAGATAATTGACAAATCTCGCATTGAAAACAATCATGAACCCTAAATAAAGAAGGAAACCATCGTTTTAAATAAGCAAAATTTGGATGCCCTAGTCTAGAGTGAAGCAGCATGATCCATTGTGTGCGGGAAAGAGATGAAGGAGTTGCTGAATTGTGGACGAGATGACTCACAAAAGAATCCTCTTGAAGGTAATAAAGTCCAGAGATAGCCTTAGCACTGCCAATCTTCCTCCTCAAAATCTGGTCCTGAAAAACACAAATGGATGGTGTGAAATAAACAACACAATTCAAATCCGAGGTCAATTTGCTAACGGAGATCAAGTTGCAAGATAATGTAGGTACAAACAAAACATCCTTGAGAGTTAGACAATGAGTGATAGTAACATTGCCAATGCCCACAATCTTTGCATAAGAACCATCCGCTATTTTAACCCTTTGAAGGCCAGACATAGGCAAAAATGTTGTAAAAACAGTCTTACTGGACGTCATGTGATCCGAGGCCCCGGAGTCAATAATCCAAGACTTACCATGCGAATTGAGGGCTGTGTGCAAGGTACCTGTCGCTGCAACAGGAGAGGATGAGAGCCCTGTGTCTGAAATCAGTTTCATAATTTGGTCCAATTGGGTTTTGGAAAAACCAGACTCTGCGTGTGATGCCTGGGCCTCCGAGGCAGTGGCAGATTGCGAGCCCCTCCTATCCCTAGGCTTGAATTTATTTGGTACCCAATTGGGTGGTTTCCCATGAATTTTCCAGCAAGTTTCTATGGTATGGAAATGCTTTTTACAAACTTCACACCACGGTTTTCCATCCTTGAGAGGAGGTGCATGAATGTCGGAATGGTGGGGAACAACCAGAGCCGATGACTCGGTGGGTTGTGGAAAAATAGTGGGAAGCATCACACGCTTCCTACTCTTCTCCCGGCGTATAATAGCAAAAACTTCATCAATAGTGGGCATCGGGGACATACCCAAAATACGGCCACGAACCTCGTCCAAATCTCGATTCAGGCCAGCCAAAAAATCATATAGCCGATCCTTAGCAACCATCGAACAATAGAGGGATGCATCGGCAGGATCCTTCCAGTCACAGATTCGAAACAAATCTAATTCTTGCCAAAGACGTTTGAGTGTAGTAAAATACTGCGTAACGAGGGCATCCCCTTGTGTCAAATTTTGGGCCCTGGTACGTAATTCAAACATTTGTGATGAATCAGAAAATCGGAGTACGCCAGCGCAACGGCGTCCCATATGGCCTTGGCCGTGGGGTGGAAGAGGTAGGTATTGCTAATCCCTTCATCCATGGAGTTAAGAAGCCAGACCATGACCAAAGAATTTTGGACATCCCAATTGTGGAACGCTGGATCAGTGTGGGATGGTGGAGATGAAGACCCATCAATAAAGCCAAATTTTCCCTTCCCTCTTATGATTAATTGCACCGACCGTGACCATTGGAGATAGTTTCGCCCAGTCAATTTATGGTTGGTGATTTGGAAAGAAGGCGGATCGTATGGGGCAGCGGAATTCGTTGGTAACGGTGATGGGTGTTGAGACGAGGAGTCTGATTGTTCACCATCAAACTCACCCGCATAAGCCATCTGAACCATCGAGAATTGCGAAGTGCAGAAGACGAAAAAACACGAAAAATTTGCCTTTAATGCTCTGATACCATAAAGGCAATAATAAGGAAGGAGAAGAATATTGAGAGTCCAAAGTAATCTCTCTAATTTTATTATATTTCTTAACCTTAACAAATACAATGTTAATGTCTTCAATATATAGAAGACTCTAACCCTAGAATAAAGGATAAAATCTAATCTTATAATTTGAATCAAAGATAAAGAGATAAGACTATTATAAAATCAAATCCTAACAAACTTATCAACACGTCTTGATCAGGGGAGTTTACTTTTTCCCTTTTGATTTTTTTTAAACAATGAGGACAATGTTTGACTTAAGTTTGGGGGAGTGGCTTGCATGTTTTACTTGTTTTATCCACATGTTGTGTGCTTAATTGACGCTTGAATCATCCTAGTATTTTTGAGCGAAATTTTTTTATATGAGTTCAAACTTGAGAACAGAATGAATTATAGTAGTGACTATTCAATGAGGATTTTGATCTCACTATGCATATGAGCTTCAATTTTGATGATTGTTAGACTTGTACATGAATATTCTATTTTGAGCTAGCATGTCAAGCAGGAAGAATACTTTGAGCACTTTGAGTCATGATCTTGTGGATTGCATGTTGAATAGTGATAATTATTGTGAAATCAAAGATTTATCTTGAGCATCTTAGAGCTATCCTAGAACCTATTCGATGATGACACTTTGAGGCGAAATTTTATAGTTACAAACTTGACTTGGAAATGATCTAGACGATCTTTGACACGTTTGAGCCTTTCAAGCTTACCATGATATATATTAATCCTTAGTGTCCCACTTTGAGCTTTATTAAAAAGAATGGTTTATGCATTCCATATAATTAGACTCCATTCGAAATTCTTGGTTAACTCATTATACCCACCTTACGAGGCTAAATGAAAATTTTATCATCACCCTAAGGGAATATAATAAATCTCATTCGATGCACGGGAATTATTATATCTTGATGAGCTTATTGAAAAATCATTGATGCATGAGAAAAAGAGAAAAATAAAAGATGTAAAGAAAGAGCCTTGAGAAAAATCATATATATAAGACCCAACGTGGCCAAGGCTAGAAAAAAAAGGGAGCAGCTCAATATGTGGGAAAAATTTGAACTGTATATGATTATACTCTCTTCTTTGCGCTTATCCTATATTTTCTTTGTAACCGACACCAAAGGCCAAACATTACAAGCTTAAAAAGACCTTTTAATCCAAGTCTAGGGAGTAACTATCATTAGTGAAGAAGTTGTTTGAAAATAGGCCTATAGGATGCTTGATGATAATCTCGACTTTGAGTTGATTAACATGATTTGATCTTGAATATGTGCATGAAACTTTTGATTGACAATAGCACACACACACGTTCCGATTTTGAGATGTGTTGCATGACTTAGGAGAAAACATGTCTTGTTCAACTTTTGAATGTGTGCATATGTGATTTTTGAGAATAATGCAAGTCATGAAATATTTGTTTCAAGTATTGAGAATGAACTATACCTTGTGATTTTAATGCTTAATCGAGGACGATCAAGTGATAAGTTTGGGGGAGTTGATAAGTGTCATTTTTGCACTTATATCTATATGTTTTCTCGTTATATTTTACAGTGATTCTTAGATGATATTACATTTATTGGCATTAATTTGCATGTTTCAGGAATCTTTGTGAAAAAACGAGAAAGTGAAGAAAATTAGCGAATTAATGATAAAAAGTGCATAGAAGTGGATATGATCTAAAATGATGCCTGAGATGAGAATATTATTAAAAGTGGAAAGATAGATTATATTATAATATATGATATTAGAAGATTGAATGGTATATTTTATTACCTACTTGGGCTGAGAGTTGATGAATGGAAAGGAAGACATTGACCAAGAAAAGGCACATCAGATTACTATTCAAGAAACATTTCAGATTTCACACAAGATTTTCAGGAATATATTTTACCTAAGATTTTGGACCAATTAATCACCTTCATACCATATCATACATGCCACCTCCATTCAGATTTGGACTCTACCCACCAATCACAAACCTCCAGCATCTCATAACACCATCATACGCCTCTTTCCATAAAAAATAACTCACGCTTCCTTCATATATGTGGAGTCCAGAATTCATTCTCCACGTTACAACAACCAATCACCTCACACCCTTCCTAAAAACCATACACGCCACCACTCTAAACCAATCACAACCCTTTTATTGGGGTTCAACAATTGCCTCTGCTTTGTGATCGGTCGAACACGTGGCGTTTGTGCCAGTGTATGGTTGAAAAGATTGATGTTGCGCCATTACCCTTAACTATAGTTATTGGTAAAGCGGTAAGCGCTCGATCCTACAATTGGTATCAGAGCCAAGGTCTCGTGTTCGATTCCCATGAGTTGCAGAGAGTGCAATTATTGGGGGAGGGATTGTTGGGGTTCAACAATTGCCTCTGCTTTGTGATCGGTCGAACACGTGGCGCTTATGCCAGTGTATGGTTGAAAAGATTGATGTTGCACCATTACCCTTAACTATAGTTATTGGTAAAGCGGTGAGCGCTCGATCCTACACCTTTCCTTCACACACCTCACGCCCCCTTCTTGATAACCTGAACCAATCACTTCACCCTTTCAGCAATAAACCGTACGTCCGGGAATTCCCATCCTCATGCACGTCCCCTTTCCTTCACTCCACGTTTTTTACCCATCACCATTCTAAACCTATGATTTTGGAACAACTCCAAGAAGGCGATTAAAGTGACGATCGAGAAGGAAGCAAGAGAAGGAGCAAGGATCTACAGCCGGAGTCAACGCTGGGAGTTTATTCTTACTTTTAAACTTTAGTTTTGTTTTGATAATATCATACTTAGATTGTTGCAATACATGCTTGAGTTTTGTTATTTATTTATGAGTATGAACTAAGTTTATTTATCGAGGCTAGGCAATCCTTTATTTTGAACCTATGATTTGATGATTAGTTTTGATTGAATCCTTATAATTCTTTGTGTATGTTTTATGATTTTAATGCTTTTGAGGGATTGATCACCTTTGAATGATGTTAGTATCGTAATTGAGATCGAGAGATGATTTTATGATACGGAATTAATAACCTATACCATGGATTTCAGACCGAGATCTAGTAATCGAAAGGTAGTAGTTTTCACGGATCTTAATACTATATTGAGTTGTTAAATAAGTACGCAAGAGTGACTTATTGCAATTTGATATTAGGTTTAATATAACTCGAGAGAGTATATTAGATAAATTGGGAGAACTCACCACCTTAGAAATATTTGGATATTCAACCAATAATTGTAGGGGATTGCATTGGTGAGCCGACGTCTCGATAATCTTCTCTAGCGAAATTTTCTCGTTTACTTTTATTGATTTGGTTGGATTAGTAGTTAATTTATTTATTTAGTATTTTATTAAATTCAATTTCGTAGGTTAAAATAGTTAAAAGTGTCTTATTGGTACTTACTTGTTAGTCCCTGTGGGTTCCACAATCCGTATTTGTGATATCCCCGAAATGATTAATTGCAATTTGAGCATTAATTGGGTTTATATGATTAATTATGGTGGTAATTAATTATGTGTTGGATTTATTAATCTTATGGAAATGCTTAGTCACATGATAGAGTGACCCGGGAGGGCATTTCAGGATGCATGTTGTGCATGTTTGGAAAATGGTTATTAGCATGATTTATTTGCCATGGGTAGCAATTAATTGGAAATCATGAGTTTAATTGATATTTGGCGCATTTTGGATTAATGCTTTTAAAAATATCATGTTGGGGTGTTTTATATACCATGGGTTTGTGGGATGCTTTTTAATTAACCCAACCCACTTTATTATATTACCCCAAACCCCCACAACACTCATTCTTACTTTTCACTTTACCAAATAACACCTCCCAAACCCTTTCCCCTTTCCATTTTCGAGTTGGAGCAAAAAGGTGGGGAGAAATCCTTCCAAAACTTTGATTTGTGGAGTTTATTGGGTGATTTGAGGTCCCCAAGAGGTATGGATACCTCATTGTTGATTTTGTAAGGTTTTGTTTAAGTTTGGTATGATTTTCAAGGGTTTTAAAATGGGTTTGTGTGAGTTGGTATTATTTTTGGGTGAGTGTTAGATTTATGGTTGTATGATGTTGTTTATTGAAGATTTGTAGTGATTTGTAGTGATTTGGTATGGTTGATGTTGGATTATTTGAGTTTATTTGAGTTGGGGTTGAAGATGGGTGAATAGTGCCCGAAAATCGGGTATGCAGGACTCGGCGATCGATCGGCGCCTTCCGCGATCGATCGCGAGCTGCAGTGCTGAAGACAGTGGACTTCAGCGATCGATCGCGAGTTTGGCGCGATCGATCGGCGAGGCCGCGATCGATCGGCGCAAACTCAGCGATCGATCGCGGATTGTAAAATTTTGTTGCTCGAGGCAGTGTGGTCTCGCGATCGATCGGGGCTGTATGGCGATCAATCGCGAGACACCAAAAATGGTATTTTTGGATTTTTTTGTAGGATTTTTGGTATTGGACTATTATTGGGTTCTAATATTGATTTGTGTGAATGTGTAGAACCATCCCAGGTGGCAACACAGCCAAGGAATTGAAGTCCTACCATATTCTACATTTTGGAAAGGTACGTAGAGGACGCACGGGCACCCAACGGTACATGTATCTAATATACTCATTGTTTATGCATTGTGGATGCGAGTATATATGTGATTATGCATTGTGGATGCAAATACATGTTGAACTATGCATGATGATTGTAGATGCATATGATTATTGGTGCACATCCCATGAGTCGTGGTCATCCCTTGATGATTTTAATGCTTGCCGCTATTTGTTTTGGTTCCGCTAAATGTGAAGCGAGGGGTGGGAGCGTCGCATGTCACATTTGAGCGTGGTTATCATATAGGGCGAGGAAAGGATATTTGCCGCTCAATGTGAGGCGAGGGGTGGGAGTACCGCTTGTCCATTGAAGCGAGGTTATTCTATGCCGCCTATATGTAAATAAGCGAGGGGCATTAAAATACATTGTGATGGACAGACTAGGGAATGGTGACCGGTATTTGATATTGATGAGATGGTTTGTGTCATGACATGTCTAGACCATTAAAAATAATCTATTGATTATACTCATGAGTTATGGTACAGGGACAACCAAACTGGAAGCGTTTTGAAATGCATGGGAAAACAGGAAGTGTTTTAATTGTGTTTTATGCATTTACGCTTTATATTCATATTGTGTTGAAAATGGATGATATTATTGCTCATGTTTGGGGGTTGTCTTTGTAGGTACACTTTTGGCATGATAGAAGGGCTAAACGGGTTGAGATGGTGAGCTTGTGGAGAATTCTTTTGACCCAGGCAGGACAGGATTATTTTTGTATAGTGTCTACTCTAGGAGTAGTGTAAAACTATAGTTGATGCATTCTTTTGATGGGGAATGTAATTAATCCATTGATAGTCCTCATTTTGGCATGTAATTATTAAAGCTCATAGACTCAACACGATTAATTCACTCTGATCATTTATATTAGCTCTATTTATGCCTTTGATCCGCACTTAAGGATTATGGTCCTTACAGTATTCTTCCTATCATACTAAAACTTGACACCGTGCACTTGCGATATAATCGCGCTGCTTTGATATTTTATAGTTTAAATAAATCGGGATCACTTATATTTATTCTCTGGGATCAGATGAGACGAGCTTTATTTGCTCAGCCTTTTATCAGTTCAAGAGCTCAGGACATCTGTCACTTTGCGAATTCAGATGAGCTCTATCTCCTACTCTCAGTTATTATCTTGGCGTTCGGATGCGCTTTAGTTTTGGGATTTCAGCTGAGTTTTATCTGCTCACATCTATTGATTATGTATTTCGGATGAACTTTATCTGCTCCGCATACTTATTATATTTGGAGCTCAGGTCGGGCGAGACTTATATGCTCGGTTTATTATTTTTGGAGTTCAGACAGGTCAGCTTATTTAAGATTTAATTCTTTAGAATTATTTATAGTTGTTAATGCAGGCCAGCCATGCCCATATAAGAGGTCAGAGCTGTTTTAGATTTAATTCTATAATTAGAATTATTTCTAGTTATTATTTAAGGTCAGCCCTGCACAGGTAACAGGTCATCCTGGCTGAGATAATATGACATCCTTACATCATGCTAGCTTAGTTTCGACACTCTGGAGTCTTAGTTGCTCCATGTTGATTGTCTGGAGCTCGACTGTATCTATTTACTCAACGCATTTTACTATTTTGCAAGTTTGGTCATGTGTCATTTGCTCGATATATCTCGTCTTTGGAGCTCACATCAACTTATTTACTCATCGGCTCGGTACTACTTATGGAGCTCAGATCATCCCGGATTTATTTGCTCTGTCTATGGATTATTTTTGAAGCTCAGCTGTATTTTGTTTGCTCAGCACGACATATTTATCAAGCTCTGGATGTCCAGATGTTTATTGACTCTGTAGTTCGGCAAGTTTTATCTGCTATGAAACTGAGCTAGACTTTATTGATTATGGAGTTCAGGCGAGCATTATTTGCTTTTGCTTATTTCGGAGCTCAAATCAGGTCGGCTGAGTATCATTCGCTTATATTTATCACCTTGGGTCTCTCGACCACCTTTGTCAGCTCGGAATTCTTGATTGTAGTAGCTTCGGTTCGGAGTCCTACTGCCCAGTCCGACATGTTATTATTGACAGGAGCTCAATATTATGGTTACGTCAGTTCCTCGTATGGGCTATACGAGCCGCCTATTTTATTAAGGATCGACATTCGAATTGTCATGGCTCTACCAACAGCATGACTTGGGAACTCGGCAAGAATGGTATGGATGTTAGATCGTCACCTTTCTTCTTTTATTTTAATGCAATTATGAACTTCACGGAACTTTAGAAATTCCAACACAATTTAGCCTTAATGTGAGGGCTCGTTCCTAATGTGGTGTTTAATTATCACACAGTGATTAATTTATGTAAACATCGGAAGATTAATTTCAAATGTCTTGTTAAATGGCCCTAAAAATATTTCGCTTTTAAGTGATATATATATATATATATATATATATATATATATATATATATATATATATATATATATATATTGATATCAAAATATATATATAATTCCAGTTAGGCCTTTCATTTGCAAATAGTAGAGCAAACATTAACCAACATTATCACATAATCTCGAAAATATCATATCCCAAGTACAACATACACAGGGCATACCCCTGTAAATTATTTTGTTTAAAAACGACATAATATTATTTCTGGGAATAAGAAACCATACATAACCTGAGCTCGCTCATCATGGAGCTCGGTTATCGCAAGGTCACATCATGGTTTGGCATTTAAAGGACTACCGATCCGGGTCCTCACCTAACCAGTTGGAGTCGATACAACGCTACTCTAGCTCGACTAGAGGGGGATACTCATGATACCCCGATATCTGGTGCGACTTGGACTCGAACTCTATAGGCTCTACCCGATCTCATAAGATACTATGGCCCATTTATCTTGGCCCATTACCATGGCCCCCTTTTGGGCCCATTTCCCTTAACCTTAATGATAGACCCTAATTAAAGGCCTAAGATAAAAAGCCCAATAACAGATAATGATATAGGGGGAATATTAGGTAAAATAAAGGGGGAGATTCATCGCCAGCGGCATAAGCCTTCTTCCCCATTTTTGATTTCCATTTTGCTTCTTCCTCCATGGTCGTAGAACAACTGTTGTAAATTCTGGGTATTATAATGAAGCTTCATACTGGACTAGATCCCGTATTTTTTCCCCTCGGGGTTTCCACGTAAAAAATCTTGATATTTATTTATTTCTTGCATATAAATTCATTGTTACAAATCGAACCAAAAAATGAGGTAACATTGCATTATCAATACATATGGGCTTTCCAATCAATTGTCCAATGGGCATAAGAGCATCTGGGTCGAACAAGTGGAACAGTAAATCTGTAAAGCTAATCCAAATGGGACTGGTTGAAGGTTCTTCTTTGTAATTGAAGAACGGAGACCATCTGAATATTTTCATAGGCACGCCCGCTACCTTCCAGATGCGATTGGACCAAAGATAGTTGAAATCCTCTTTGATAGAAACCCGAATAAGCACAAACCTTTCTTTAAGTGCTCCAATTGAAACTGCACCTTTAAGCTTTTATTGCATCAAAAGCCTTTCGGACAGCCTCCAATTTTGGACGCCGGACGAAAAATTTACCGAAAGCAAACTCTAGGGGTTTAGACAAAATACCCACCTCTTCTTCGGAGAAATGCACCACCGAGATTCCATTGACGAGTATTGGAGCTCTGATGGGGATGAGTTTGGGGGATGGGTTATTAGCATTTTCGAATGATTTAGTTTTTGAATGTTTTTGGGATGGAGAGGAAGGACTTACCGGTGGCATTAAGGGCAATGGAAGACAAGGCCGAGAGGAAGGGGAAAGGAAGAGAGAAGGAAGAGCATTCTATCACTTGGCTACTGAACAAATATAACTAAATCCATGGCGCCAAACATTCACCCATTCAAAAGTTAAGGTTCAAACATCTCCTAAATTTTATTCCTCTAAACCTCACAGTCTCACATCATCTAAGTAATAAATTTCTATTATTTTTCATAATATAAATGATAAAATCGAATAAAACATTTTCGGTGCAAATATAGTAACAATGCTGCTAATTGCAAACATGGGAGAGAGAGATTCTTAGGGTGAAAAAACGAAATGAGTCAAAAATGGAAGAGGGGTTTTTATTTATTTTTTACATTTTTTTTAAAATGGCATGATGCCACATAATTTTATTGATATAAAAAACAACCGTAGAAATGGAATCAGATTCTCCTCCTAAAGCAAACTCCTAAAAAAGCAAATTCGTCTCTAAACAGAAATATCACACAATCAAGATTTTATAAGCTAATTAACAAAATGGAGAAATTATTCCATGAGGGACCTAGTTCTTAGGCACGGTCTGTTCCTTAGTTAATAAGTCTGATTTTGAAACAGGTGGAACTCGATAGTGCATCTCTTCATCAATCTCAACCTGCCCGTCGTCCTCGGAACAATAGTGATCCCACTGGTCTGAATGCTTGTGATGTTCCATAAGATCTTTTCCCAATTTTTTCATTATTTGAACATCAAAAAGATTATTTTCTTCTAGGACGAAATTTCAATATCTTTCCTAGCCAATCCGCTGTTGGAACAAGGAAGTTTCCGTCCTCATAAATCTGATCTGATTAAAGGCTTGGAGGGTTTTTGTTTGGATGTGACATGGATATGCAAGATACATCCTTAAAAGTACCATACTTTTTATTGTGGAAACCTGGTCTAATTAAAGGCTTGGAGGAATTCGAATTAAATTTGGATGAAGGAATTGGAGGAGTCATAACAAGTACAGGATTGCCCAAACCCACACGGAGCAAGTAAAAGGCTGCTCGGGTTGAAAGTCCCCGAGTTGCCCATGGTAGACATGACCACGGTTTTTTAAAAACCGTGGCCCGGCCCGGAACCGTAACCGGGTCAACGGGCCGGTTAACCGTTGACCCGGTTCACGGTTCCGAACCGTAACCGGCCCGTCACTGTACGGGCCGGTTACGGTTCACGCCTTTGCGGAACCGTGGAACCGGCGGTTCCAACCGCCGGTTCCAACCGGCGGTTCCAACCGCGGGAACCGCCGGTTCGTCCTTCTTTTTTTTTTAATTATTTATTATTTAAAATTAAATTATGTTGTTGAGGATTCGAACTCTTGACCTCTGGCATATATTCACAGCTTCTTACCACTAAGGTAATGTCATGATTGTTTTATTTTAGACAATATAATTATATATACTAAAAGATAATATATATTATATGTCCAATACAATAACTATTTTATATTGACAAATAAAAATTATCTAAAAAAATATGTTATGTTCTTAAATAAATATTTTATAATAAAAACATATATATCACAAAGTAAATATAACAAAAAATATTGGATAAATTAATAAGAACTATAAATAGTGGTTGCAAAATAAAATATTTGAAGCAAATTATTACAAAACAAATATATTATATACATTTTATAGTTATTCTACAAGTATTTTATGCTCATTATTTGATTTACATTATATATATAATAATTAAATAAGTATATCTTAATTTATCACAATATAACTTACAATAGAAACTCAATACTATAATAGTTGATTAATTAATAAACTATTTTAATAATTTACCTATACTGATTTGGAACAACGTATTGACTTGATAATTCACTAACTTAATATTATATAAATTAATAACTCCTAACTTAATATATTTATGATTAATCAATGTAATCATCATAAAAATAACTTTACTAGCATTTGTTTGTAAATTGATAATGACAAATCTTGTTACTGACTTTTTTTAACATAACAAGAACTTTTGTGTTGTTTTGTTTATAGATAAATAATAATTCAATGTTATACTCGTCAATTTCATATGTACTTAATATCATAATTGTAAATGTTTCATGCCAATATCATTTGCAATTAGTACCAAAGTTGTATAAATTTCATACCAATTTCATAAGTAATTAGTACCAAATTTGTTAATATTTCATACCAATTTCTTTTGCAATTAGTATCAAAATTGTATAGGTTTCATACCAATTTCATATGTAATTAGTATGAAACCTATACAATTTTAAATGCTTCATAATTAGTATCATAATTGTAAATGCTTCATAATTAGTATCATAATTGTAAATGCTTCATACTAATATCATTTGTAATTAGTACCAAAGTTGTATAATTTTCATACCAGTTTCATATGTAATTAGTATCATAATTGTAAATGTTTCATACAAAGCTCTTTTGTAATTAGTACCAAAGTTGTATATGTTTCATACGAATTCATATGTAATTAGTATCATAATTGTAAATGTGTCATACCAATATCATTTGTAATTAGTACCAAAATTATATATGTTTAATACCAATTTCATATGTAATTAGTATCGTTAGATAATCAGATTCAATCAATTAAAAATGCATTATCTTATTTGTGGTCCCATCGAGTTTGATGAAACAATTGGGTAAGTTTTGTAAGATTAATGGCATGCGAATTTCAACTAGATATACTTACACGTTGAACTAGAAATTGCTAAATGATTCATATGAATATAGAGAGTTAATGGCAACTTAAAAAGTTCAAACTCTCCCCTCCGTTACATTTCCTTCGTTCTTTTTTATGATTCTTTTATAGTAAGTTTTAAATTGTTTAAATAAAATTTTAATTTTAATTTAAAAAATGTAAGGGTCGAACCGTAATCGTAACCGTTGGTTAACCGTAACCGTAACCGTAACCGGCGGTTCACGAACCGTAACCGTAACCGTCTACGAAGGTTAAGGTTAAGGGTCAAGCTCTTTTGAACCGTCAACCGGCGGTTCACGAACCGTGGTCATGTCTAGGCCCCATGGCAATATCCAAGCTGCCCACGTTATCGCCCAACTGCCCGTCCCTAAAACTAAATGTATTGGGAGCACCCACTGCTCCGCCTGACTCACACAACCAAATGCCCGAGCAAAAAGCCGTGCTGGGTGAGAAGCCATTTTTGTTGACCAATTTCTCAAAATTGAAATTGCTTTAGGAGAGGAATCTGCAGAGTTGAAAATTCTAGGATTATTAAATTCAAAATTTGAAATCCTAGGAAATGAATAACATCTTTTCAGTATTGGAGAAAAAGAAAGGGAAGAATTTTTGAGTCCCTAATTCTCGAAATTTATGATTATTGGAATTGTGGGCGGTATCTTTTAAGAGGTAAGAACTAAGATCAACAACCAAATTTCACGGAAAATTCCCAAAATTTATATTACACCTTCATTTGTCAGACATGGCAATACACGTGCACATTCCGTCTAAATTTAATGTGTTGTTTAACGATTGGACTTACTCGGGAGAATTTAAAAAACACGAGGGACGAAAACTGGTTGATGAATATTAACATAAACTTTGGGGATGTATTATTCCCGGAAAATTGATTATAATATCAGCTAGTAATTCACTACATTATTATGTAATTATCCCATAACTCGTACGGTATTATAATTAATTTATATAATTTCTAATTATTTTTATGACTTCATCTTTAATATTCTCTCTTTTTGCTAAAAAAAAAAATATTGAAGATGGTTTTTGAGCATCTCAATCTTTATATAGGACAAGGTAATATACCGATCGTACACGCTTTTGTTTTATTTTTTATCTTTTTGTTTTTTTTCAAAATAAGACAATTGTTAATAGTCATCTCTAAAACTCAAGACGTAATTAAGAATCCAAATCGATTCAACCATAAATAAGGAAGTAATAGATTTTCCCGTTCAAATTAATGTAATTTAAAAATAATTTTCCGTTTACAACTTTGATCTAAATGATGATAATCTACTAAACCTATCCACTTCAACTTTTCGATCAATCAAATCAAATTTAATTAATTAATTTATTTAAAAATACTCATCATATTCGTGATTGAATTAGGAGGCAGACATGAAAGTTTAATTGCGGATTTCAAATAACTTGACACTTTGATTTATCAAATGCTTCATATTATAAATTCATTAGTTGACCTACAGAAGAATTAGAAATTGATCCAAAAATTAAGTTAAGGGATCGTTTAATATATTCTCCGACTCTGTTAAATAAATTTACGGGTGTATTCAACCTAAATTTTTATTAACTTTTAATGATTTTTTTAAATGATAAACTTTTATGGAGTTAAATAGATTTCTATTGACTTTTATAGAATTTCGTGGAGTTATAAAAAGATTTGTATAGTGTTTCGTAGACTTTTTCAAGAGATTTCTAATGACTTTTTTTAAAATGATTGACTTTTATGAAATTAATAGATTTCTAATAACTTATAGAATTACAATTATAAATCAAAGTTCTCCATCCATCCTGGAAGCACAAAGATGTACAAAGACCTCAAAGAAAGCTTCTGGTGGAATGGAATGAAGAAAGATGTTGCTGAATTTGTCGCTAGATGCTTAGTTTGTCAGCAAATTAAAGCTGAACATCAAATGCCAGGAGGATTACTTCAACCTCTTGAAATTTCGGAATGGAAGTGAGAACATATCTCTATGGACTTTGTAGTAGGATTGCCAAAGTCACGACAAAGTCATGACGGTATATGGGTAATTGTGGATAGACTCACAAAATCTGCACATTTCCTCCCAGTCCGTATGAATTATAACTTGGATAAACTGGCGACCCTATATATGGATAATATTGTGCGACTTCATGGAGTCCCGATAAGTATCGTATCTGATAGAGATCCCAGATTCGTGTCACGCTTCTGGAATAGTTTTCAACAAGCTATGGGAACTAAGGTAACTCTTAGCACGGCCTATCACCCACAAACCGATGGCCAAACAGAGAGGACAATCCAAACCCTCGAGGATATGTTAAGAGCTTGTACCATAGATTTCAGTGCAAACTGGAGTGAGCTCTTGCCTCTGATCGAGTTCGCCTACAACAATAGTTATCATAGCAGCATTGGAATGGCACCATACGAAGCACTCTATAGGCGAAAATGTCGATCACCATTATATTGGGATGAAATTGGAGAGAAAGCTATCACCGGACCTGAGCTTGTACAGACCACAATCGACAAAGTCACAATCATTAGAGATAGACTCAAGGCAGCTCAAAATCGACAAAAAAGTTGGGCTGATATGAAAAGAAGACCGTTAGAATTCGAGATTGGCGACAAGGTTTATGTAAAGGTCTCACCAATGAAAGGAGTCATCCGATTTGACAAAGCAGGGAAGCTAAGACCAAGATATGTTGGACCATTTGAAATCTTAGAGAAAGTGGGAACTCTAGCTTATAGAATAGCACTACCGCCAAGCCTCTCAAGAATTCATAATGTATTCCACGTATCACAGTTAAGAAAGTACATTGCTGATCCAAATCATGTACTCGAAGCAGAACCTTTAGTAGATCAAGGAAACTTGAACGAAACCCTGAAGTATGAAGAAATTCCGATCCAAATCATAGACTCAAAAGATCAAGTACTGAGACGAAGGACCATTCCATATATCAAAGTTCAATGGTCGAACCATACAGAGAGAGAAGCCACTTGGGAACCAGAAGAGAAAATGCGAGAAAAATATCCCTATCTATTCCAAGATCAAACTGCTTCAAGTTTCGAGGACGAAACTCCTCATAAGGAGAGAAGAATGTGATGATCACCACTTGCAACCACCTTACCACAACATGATACCACACCACGATACATTGAATTTAGGTAATCAAACTATCCTTAAATACATCATTGCTTACATAATATTAAGTTGATGTCATTGATTACATAATATTAAGTTGATGTCATTGATTACATAATATTAACTTGATGTCATTGATTACATAATATTAACTTGATGTCATTGCTTACATATTTTCTTGAAAAACTTCTATAAATACCAAGCTAGATTCATTAGTAGAAACACAAAAAGTTTAAAGGAAATACTCTCAAAATATCAAATATTCTAGCAAGAAAAGAAGTTGATTTTTGAAGGTTGTAGATCCATACTCTTTCAAGTTTAAAGAATCATCGTAAACAATCAGGTAAGTGGACTTTTGTTATATTATCCTTTCGTTTTGATAACATATGAATGCTTATGAAAAATACAGTCGAATATGTGAACTATTTTAAAAACTATGATGTCATGAAAATTCTAAATATCGGGAGATAAGTGCTATGCGAAACAACGTGCTACGTACGTGTGAGCCACCTCTTGAACCGATGGGGCAAAGTGCTATACGTACGGGAGCCACCTCTTGAATTCGTAGGAGCCACCTCTATAATCCTTATGTTATGTAGATCGATCTAATTTGATAAGTATATGATATGTGTTCTAATATGATGCTTTTAGTATGGCTCAACGGAGCAAAATTATGTTATCTGTTTATGTTTTGAAATCTGTTTTGAAATCTGTATAAGTATATGTTTTTGGCATATTCGATTGGCCCCCGCTTACTGAGTGTCAAGCAGAACACTCACCCCTTACATACCCTCCCCAGATAAAAGTGAGACAGATACCGAAGATGCAGAACAACACAACTTTTGGGGTTGGTGATCTACCGCAATTATTTCAAGATTCTACATAATTACGCTTCCGCTAAACTCTGTTAAGATTTAAGTTATGATTTTATTTTCAGTTGTAAAACATTTATGTTTATGGAATAAATAGACTGGTTGTATTAAATTCTGTACTATGAGGCTTGTTGATTTTCAATTGTATTTGGAATCAACGCCGGTGTTATCGATCCCGGTCTCGGGCCGTGACATTTAAGTGGTATCAGAGCTAAACCAGGTTCCATAATCCCGTTGGGAAAAGATTTCTGGTTAAAACAAATTAACCGGAATATGAATCTCGGATCCAATAGACCAACTGATTAAATCTAAAAAAATCAGTTTGGGGGATCAAAATAACAGTCTGAATTAAAAAAAAAATCTGAAAATGGCTACTGCCTGTTCTATATCGCCGCCGCCGTCGCCGCTCCTTACCTGAAAGTAGACCAATCACCATGACCGCCTGAACGAGACGAAGACACTACAACAAGAATCGAACCGAACGGACTACGATTTCCCGGCCAAATCGCCGATTACAACTCGCGCATAAAAAAAATACGTCATTTTTCCGATGCGCCGTCTCCGACCACCGATGGTCCAATCGGGCATATCACTGTAACCAGAATCAACTCTAATACGAAAGCCCTCTACAATTTTCAAGTTCCAACTACCGGAAGATGTCCAATTGATCGATGGAAGCCGAACATTGAAGAACCCTAACCCTAGCTGGCGAAACTTCATTTGATAAATTGCTCGACCATTCGAACGCCAAATCTTAATTAATTTCGTGTTTATTCTCATCATTGTATGGGTAATAAAAGCCCTCTATCATATCTTTCTCACAAACAAAGTAAAATGCTCAATTTTGAATCAAAGTTCACGCTATAGAACCCTTAAATTTCGAAAACTTTGAGCTCCGATTTCTCTCAAATTCGAACACCATTTTTAAATTAATTCTAGGTTTATGATAACTCATATAATGCTCGTTAAAATCCCATGGCCAATTCTGAAATTCCAGATCCGGATTGACAGAAATTTGAATCACAATTTTTGTACCCATTAGCCTATAAAAAGCTTGAGATTTATCATTCAATTTCTCAATCACTTAAACATAATTTTGTACACCAAAATTATGATAATTCATTTTCTGTTTTATATAAATTTTTTGTTAACAAGAATAAACTAAACTTTTAGATATTAGTGTTATATGTTTTTTTTCAAAACTTTCTTTTAGCGTATTCTCTCCACAACTTTATTTTTAAACTCATTTCTCATTGACAAATCTATATGATGACCATATAGTTTCGCTTGTAAGAATGACCTTAAACTTGCAAATTTCTTCAATATTTTTAAGCTATGAACGTTTTGCAAATCAACAATCTTTATTAACATAAATTTAGAGGAGTGTAATTTATAACTGCAATATTAGCGGTGTTGAACCTTTATTTCTTTTATATAATTATCATTACAAACTGAATATTTAATTCAAAATGTTACATATCTGATCCACAATACAAAAAGAAATAAACTCATGGTAAATAAAATTAAATTTCCAAACGACATCACCAACATACATGAAAACACAATAAACTGCAAAATAAAATACAAAATTAAAAACATTGGGGTTTCTTCAGACATGTCTTGAAGCTCGCCCTCGTCCAGATGAACCACCCTTGCTTCTAGCCAAACTTTAGACTAAAAAGTTCAGTCTCAGTAGTAATTACTGAAACCAAACACTAAATGATAACAAATAAGATTTTAGATGTGTGATTTTCAACTCAGCATCAAGCCATTATTTATAATAAAATTAAGGCTTGGATTGATGAATGACTCGATGTGGGAGAATTACTTTTGGACCAAAATTACAAATGTGTGAATTTGTAGGACATGGCTGGACGACCACCCCGTAACAACCGCAACCCGCGATATGGATTTCCACGCAATAATGACAATGAAGCTGGAGGAAGCCAAGATCCACCACAATCTCCAAAAACGGGTTTAAGTCGTGAAGACTTCATGGCCATAGCTACCATAGTAGCCACTACTCTTCAGGGGATTATTAACCCAACTGCTAATCAGGCACAACCACAGCCTCAGCCTCAGCCGCATGGGATAAAATATCATTATGAGTCTCTTCGCAAGAATCGAATGTCAACATTCGATGGTAACTCAAAACCAGAAGTGGCTCAGCACTGGCTGAAAGAAGTAGAGAAACATCATAGACTACTGGAAGTGCCTCAAGAAATCAAAGTGGAAGTTACATCGCCATTTCTTGTTGACGATGCAAATAAGTGGTGGGATAGTATGTCACCCTCGATGGAAGTGACCGGACCAATCACTTGGCAAAGGTTCCGAGGTGCATTTCTAAAACAATACTTCCCAGCAGCCATTAAACTCCAAAAGTTGGAGGAATTTGATGACACAAACTCCAGGAATGCCAGTGGTAGAGTATTCCTCGAAATTCCATTCTCTTGGGACTTACGCCTCAACCATTATGGCAGATGATGACTTAA
Source organism: Haberlea rhodopensis (assembly GCA_907163345.1). Lineage (NCBI taxonomy): Eukaryota > Viridiplantae > Streptophyta > Magnoliopsida > Lamiales > Gesneriaceae > Haberlea > Haberlea rhodopensis. The sequence continues at coordinate 84,175 of CAJQUN010000243.1, forward strand.
AGCTACACCGTTTCAAGAAGGGTCTGAACAGTCGGATCCAATCAGCATTAGCAGTGTTGGATACCATCAACTTTGAGGATGTGATGGGAGCAGCCATCAAGGCCGAGTCTGACATACATCGCCGATAAGAAGAGTTCAAGCGCAAACGACCTCTCCCTCATCAGCCCTCTAACAATGGCCAGAAGTTCAAACGGCCAAATCAGTTCTATAATCAACAAAGGGGATCTACATCTACCCCAAACAACAAAGAATTCCCAAAGTGCCCAATCTGTAATCTTGCACATACTGGGGAATGTCGTAGACAAAGTGGTGCTTGCTTCCGATGTGGGAAGTTTGGACATAGAATTGCTAATTGCCCTGAGACTGAGAAGAAGGGGACTGGAGCAGGCAATGGCATCCCTCCAAACAAACCCAATGCCAGGGTGTTCGCCATGACACATAATGAGGCGAATAATGCCAATGACGTTGTGGCAGGTACTGTCTTAATCAACAAATTGCCTGCTTATGTGCTGTTTGATTGTGGAGCTACGCACTCATTTATATCTACAAGGTTCGCTAAGAAGTTAAAATTTATTCCTGACATACTTAGTGAACCATATAGAGTAGCAACTCCTGCTAATAAAACCTTGGAAACACATAGTATTCATCGAGGTTGCAACATTCACATAAGTGACAAAAACTTCAACACCGATCTGATTCAACTCAACATGGTGGAGTTTGATGCTATCCTAGGAATGGATTGGTTATCTAAACAACATGCCTTAGTTGACTGCCATAATAAGAAAGTCAAACTAAGAGCACCAGACCAAGAAGAAATCTTATATTGTGGCAATACAAAAGAGCGTAAAGTTCTTTTATCTGCTTCTCAAACTTGGAAAGCCATGAAAAGCGGTGAGAGAATTTACCTAGCCATGATAAACAAAGTCGCGGAAGGAGCTGAACTCATACTAGAAGATATTCCGGTAGCACAAGAATTTCCGGATGTTTTTCCAGATGATCTCCCCGGATTAGTCCCGGATCGTGAAATAGAGTTTGAAATTAACTTGGTGCCAGGCGCTGCATCCATTTCGAAAGCACCATATCGAATGGCTCCAGCTGAATTGAAAGAGCTAAAAGAACAACTGTAAGAACTCTTGGACAAGAAGCACATCAGACCAAGTACATCTCCATGGGGAGCTCCAGTACTATTTGTAAAAAAGAAAGACGGGAGTATGAGATTGTGTATCGATTACAGAGAATTAAATAAGATCACAATCAAAAATAGATATCCTCTCCCAAGGATAGACGATCTATTCGATCAACTCAAGGGAGCTAAAGTCTTTTCTAAACTTGATCTAAGATCGGGCTATCATCAGCTCAAGATTAAGGCAGGAGATATTTCGAAGACTGCCTTCCGAACAAGATATGGGCATTACGAGTTCACAGTGATGCCATTTGGTTTGACGAATGCTCCAGCCGCATTCATGGACTTGATGAATCGAGTATTCAAGCCATTCCTGGACAAGTTCGTGGTAGTGTTCATAGATGACATTCTGGTCTATTCACCGAGTAAAGAGAAACACGAGGAACATCTTCGTCTTACTCTACAGACCTTAAGAGAGAAAGAACTCTTTGCCAAGTTCAAGAAATGCGAATTTTGGCTAGACAATGTTGCATTCTTAGGGCATATCATCTCTGAAGCAGGCGTGTCCGTAGATCCTAAGAAAGTGGAAGCGATTATGGACTGGCAAAGACCAAAGACTGTTACGGAAATTCAAAGTTTCTTAGGGCTAGCTGGCTATTATCGAAAATTTGTTGAAGGATTTTCCTCGATAGCCATACCCCTTACAAAACTCACACAAAAGAACTCCAAATTCATATGGAGTAAGGAGTCTGAGAAGAGTTTCGAGACTTTGAAGAAGAAGCTTGCATCTACACCTGTATTGGTATTGCCAACTGAGAATATGGGTTTTACCATCTACAGCGATGCATCAAAAGAAGGTCTAGGATGTGTGCTCATGCAAGAAGGGAGAGTGATTGCCTATGCATCATGGCAACTTAAACCGTATGAACAAAACTACCCTACGCATGACCTTGAGTTAGCAGCGTAGTTTTTGCCTTGAAAATATGGAGGCATTACCTTTACGGTGCCAAGTGTGAAATTTTCACGGATCATCAGAGTCTCAAGTATTTGTTCACCTAGAAGGAATTAAATATGAGGCAAAGACGATGGATAGAACTATTGAAGGACTATGACCATACGATAAGTTACCATCCAGGGAAAGCAAATAAGGTCGCAGACGCACTAAGTCAGAAGGGCACAGGGAAGATGATTTTAGCATCCCTTTCAGCTTATCCCTACCTCCGAGAAATGATAAAGTTAGAGCAAAGTCAGGATCCCAGCCTAACTAAACTGAAAGAACAAGTTAAGGGAGGAAAATTCCCCGATTTCACGACAGTCAACGATGGAACTTTATGGATGAAAAGAAGGTTATGTGTGCCAAACGTGAAGGACCTTAGACGAGAAATGATGATTACAGCACATAAATCAAAGTTCTCCATCCATCCTGGAAGCACAAAGATGTACAAAGACCACAAAGAAAGCTTCTGGTGGAATGGAATGAAGAAAGACGTTGCTGAATTTGTCGCTAGATGCTTAGTTTGTCAGCAAATTAAAGCTGAACATCAAAGGCTAGGAGGATTACTTCAACCTCTTGAAATTTTGGAATGGAAGTGGGAACATATCTCTATGGACTTTGTAGTAGGATTGCCAAAGTCACGACAAAGTCATGACGGTATATGGGTAATTGTGGATAGACTCACAAAATCTGCACATTTCCTCCCAGTCCGTATGAATTATAACTTGGATAAACTGGCGACCCTATACATGGATAATATTGTGCGACTTCATGGAGTCCCGATAAGTATCGTGTCCGATAGAGATCCCAGATTCGTGTCACGCTTCTGGAATAGTTTTCAACAAGCTAGGGGAACTAAGGTAACTCTTAGCACGACCTATCACCCACAAACCGATGGCCAAACAGAGAGGACAATCCAAACCCTCGAGGATATGTTAAGAGCTTGTACCATAGATTTCAGTGCAAACTGGAGTGAGCTCTTGCCTCTGATCGAGTTCGCCTACAACAATAGTTATCATAGCAGCATTGGAATGGCACCATACGAAGCACTCTATGGGCGAAAATGTCGATCACCATTATATTGGGATGAAATTGGAGAGAAAGCTATCACCGGACCTGAGCTTGTACAGACCACAATCGACAAAGTCACAATCATTAGAGATAGACTCAAGGCAGCTCAAAATCGACAAAAAAGTTGGGCTGATATGAAAAGAAGACCGTTAGAATTCGAGATTGGCGACAAGGTTTATGTAAAGGTCTCACCAATGAAAGGAGTCATCCGATTTGACAAAGCAGGGAAGCTAAGACCAAGATATGTTGGACCATTTGAAATCTTAGAGAAAGTGGGAACTCTAGCTTATAGAATAGCACTACCGCCAAACCTCTCAAGAATTCATAATGTATTCCACGTATCACAGTTAAGAAAGTACATTGCTGATCCAAATCATGTACTCGAAGCAGAACCTTTAGTAGATCAAGGAAACTTGAACGAAACCCTGAAGTATGAAGAAATTCCGATCCAAATCATAGACTCAAAAGATCAAGTACTGAGACGAAGGACCATTCCATATATCAAAGTTCAATGGTCGAACCATACAGAGAGAGAAGCCACTTGGGACCAGAAGAGAAAATGCTAGAAAAATATCCCTATCTATTCCAAGATCAAACTGCTTCAAGTTTCGAGGACGAAACTCCTCATAAGGAGAGAAGAATGTGATGATCACCACTTGCAACCACCTTACCACAACATGATACCACACCATGATACATTGAATTTAGGTAATCAAACTATCCTTAAATACATCATTGCTTACATAATATTAAGTTGATGTCATTGATTACATAATATTAAGTTGATGTCATTGATTACATAATATTAACTTGATGTCATTGATTACATAATATTAACTTGATGTCATTGATTACATAATATTAACTTGATGTCATTGCTTACATATTTTCTTGAAAAACTTCTATAAATACCAAGCTAGATTCATTAGTAGAAACACAAAAAGTTTAAAGGAAATACTCTCAAAATATCAAATATTCTAGCAAGAAAAGAAGTTGATTTTTGAAGGTTGTAGATCCATACTTTTTCAAGTTTAAAGAATCATCGTAAACAATCAGGTAAGTGGGCTTTTGTTATATTATCCTTTCGTTTTGATAACATATGAATGCTTATGAAAAATACAGTCGAATATGTGAACTATTTTAAAAACTATGATGTCATGAAAATTCTAAATATCGGGAGATAAGTGCTATGCGAAACAACGTGCTACGTACGTGTGAGCCACCTCTTGAACCGATGGGGCAAAGTGCTATACGTGCGGGAGCCACCTCTTGAATTCGTAGGAGCCACCTCTATAATCCTTATGTTATGTAGATCGATCTAATTTGATAAGTATATGATATGTGTTCTAATATGATGCTTTTAGTATGGCTCAACGGAGCAAAATTATGTTATCTGTTTATGTTTTGAAATCTGTTTTGAAATCTGTATAAGTATATGTTTTTGGCATATTCGATTGGCCCCCGCTTACTGAGTGTCAAGCAGAACACTCACCCCTTACATACCCTCCCCAGATAAAAGTGAGACAGATACCGAAGATGCAGAACAACACAACTTTTGGGGTTGGTGATCTACCGCAATTATTTCAAGATTCTACATAATTACGCTTCCGCTAAACTCTGTTAAGATTTAAGTTATGATTTTATTTTCAGTTGTAAAACATTTATGTTTATGGAATAAATAGACTGGTTGTATTAAATTCTGTACTATGAGGCTTGTTGATTTTCAATTGTATTTGGAATCAACGCCGGTGTTATCGATCCCGGTCTCGGGCGTGACAAAAGGAAGATGTGAAAAAAGCAATAATTAATTTTTTTTCGGTATTCATCACAATTCCACGTTTCACTTTTCTATGTTGCATCTTCTGTATGGTACAAATAGATATACAGAAAACATATTCTCGTCCGCAGATTAGGAATTAAAGAAATAGTACATGTATAACATTGGGGGAACCAATGGGGAAGTGATCATGTCGAAAATGAAATAAACGTAAAGAGATATGAGAGTAATTAAGAATTAAAAGTCATTCCAAATCTTTACTAGGAGTGGTGAATAATTTTTAACTTTTTTGGGATGTACATGAGGCATCAAAGTTTGTACCTAAAGATTTCAACAGAAGTCATTAAAAGTCTATGAGATTTTGGATACCTATAGACTTTTATAGAGTTTAAAAAATTCGAGTTTGAATATTACCTGACTTTTAAAAACTCTACGAAAGTCTGTTTTGAATACCAGACTTTTGTGGAGTATATAAAAGTCTAGATTGAATACCTCTAGACTTTTAAACTCCATAAAAATCATTAAAAGTCAATAAAAATCTATAACCAATACACCCTCCTTATATTTATTATATAAACAAAATTTTGAATTCTTCTATTCCCCGGGTAAGTAACATTCTGGAAAATGGATTGATTTGATCAAATATTTCTTCAGAAGAAGTAAATTTTAAAACCACTTGTCTTGCTAGCTCTTTTCTTAATTTCCCACTTCGTTAATGCAATATCACAAGCAATCAATCTATTGGAAAAATTCAAAATAAGTTTGTAAATATTCAAGAGAGAAAACATTACGTAATAAAATAAAACGCGAGGTCTTATAATTCATGTCACTACCCAAAATTAAATCTATAAATAATAACTCATTTTTCCATCCTCGGTACGAATCAAATTGTGAACCAAAAAAAATGGAGTTAATGTATAGCATCACGTTCCTCTTTTTTCTTTTAGCAAACCTTTTAAGCTCTGGAGCTTCTTCATCAAGTCCAAACCAAAACGAGTTTCTTGAATGCCTTACTCTCGAATTTCAAACCCTGAACTCGACATCCGGTGTGATTTACACTCCAAAAAATTCATCATATTCTTCCCTTTTGCAGTCACAAAATGAACGAACCTCATCGACCACCAGGATGAAGCCTGTGGCCATTATCACCCCATGGGTCGAATCCGAAATCCAGGCAGCAATTCTATGCTCCAAGAAACATGGATTTCAGCTCAGGGTTCGAAGTGGTGGCCATGATTATGAAGGACTATCGTACGTTTCCGAGATTCCCTTTTTCATTGTCGACATGAGAAACCTGCGATCAGTATCAATAGATACTGAAGAAAATAGTGCCTGGATTCAAGTAGGCTCCACTCTCGGGGAATTATACTACACAATTGCTGCAAAAAATAGGACTCTAGCTTTTACAGCAGGAGTTTGCCCGACTGTAGGAGTGGGAGGACACTTCAGTGGCGGGGGATACGGCATGATGTCCCGTAGACATGGTATTGCTGTGGATCACATAATTGACGCCAAACTGATCAATGTTGATGGAGAAGTTTTGGACCGTAAATCCATGGGAGAGGACCTATTTTGGGCCATCAGAGGAGGCGGAGGCACTAGTTTTGGGATTGTTCTCTCTTTCAAGGTGAATCTAATCGTTGTTCCAGAAACAGTGACTGTTTTCAACGTTTCCAGGACCCTAGAACAGAATGCGACACAACTGGTTTTCAAATGGCAACAAATTGCTGACAAGATTGATGAAAATCTTTTACTGAGGCTCTTCTTGAGAAGCATCAGGTCCCCCATAGATGGAAAAAGGACAATACAGGCCTCTTTTACGTCTCTATACCTAGGTGGAGTCAAAGATCTCCTGCCGATAATGCAGGAGAAATTTCCTGAGTTGGGTTTGGCGAAACAAGATTGTACTGAAATGAGCTGGATAGAATCCACGCTCTTTTTCGCAGGTATTCGAAACCGGTCACTCGATGTTTTGCTCGACAGAAGCCAACAAGGCAGGGTATATTTCAAAGGAAAATCGGACTATGTTCAACAGCAAATTCCAGAAAATGGCCTGACAGGGATATGGGAATTCCTTAAAAAAGAAGACGTAAACCAGGCAGAACTTCAGTTCAGTCCATATGGAGGCCGACTAAACGTGGTCTCTGAATCTGAAACCCCCTTCCCCCATCGATCAGGTGTTATATTCATGATCCATTATTCAGTACTTTGGGAAGAAGGTGGAAATTCAGCTTTACAGAAGCATGTTGGTTGGATACGAAAACTCTATCGTTACATGGCTCCTTACGTTTCAAAATATCCGAGACAGGCATATTTCAATTACAGGGATCTTGATATTGGGATGAACAATCCAGGGAACACAAGCTACGCACAGGCGAGTGTCTGGGGATACAAATACTTCAAGAACAACTTTAAGAGACTGGTACAAGTGAAAACTCAGGTGGATCCATCTAATTTTTTCAGAAACGAGCAAAGCATTCCACCTCTATCCACATGGTAAAAGAAACTACAAATAGGAGCGGTCATTTAAAGGATTATTGCATGTATTGTTGCTGAATAAGACTGTAGCATTGTGTATAAATATTAAAGGAACGAATAAAATAATAAGGCATGCTTTTTCAGTGTTAATTTGTTTTTTCCTTCAAATATGTATCTTTCCTATTCGTGACATTTGAAATAAAAAAATCAAGTATTGATTTGCATAGAACGAAAACCGTGAAAATACTATTTAATTACAAACTTAATCTATATTATGTTGTATGGACATGGCTCGGGTGAATTTGGTAAAAGAGAAGAATAATATTAGATAAAAAATTAGGCCATATTATATCCCTATGGACATGGTTCGGGTGAGTTGTTTTGGTAAAAGGCAAAAATAATAGGTAAATTACAAAAAAAATGGTGACATAAATTAAGTGTGTTTGTAATAATAGTGCTGAACTTTTAGAATATATAGTCCCAAACAAATCAATTAATTAATGAAAGTTATTATTTATATATTATTATTATACTATTATTATTATTGTATATATGATATGATATGATATTATGATTATTATATATATTATATTATTAGATATATATATATATTATTAATGTTATTATATATATACTATTATTATTAGACAGGGATATAGATATAGAGAATAATCGAGAGAGAATAAGATAGAGAGAGATATATATATTATTATTATTTATAATAAAAACTAATATTTCTTATATATATAGATTAAATTATAATATTTTTGGGATATAAGATATAATATTATTATTTATTATTATTATTTTATAATATACTTATTTTATTATTTTATTATAAAATAATAATAATCATTATTATTATTTATTATTATTATTTATATATACTACTATTATTATTATTATTTTAAAAGTATTTTGGTTATTATACCAAACAATAAAAGTTATCAACCTTGTTATCCTCAAATCAAACATCACATTACTTATCACACATTATTTTTACAATCATTTCATAATTTTTAATCTTTAGATTACTTATCACATCCATAAAACCAAACGGTATCTAGATGTATTTAGCATACAACCTTGTGGTATGAATACTGTATACTTTGATTGATTGTCATCTATATCATTAACTAGTTCCTTTTATTTTATCTTGTTCCATCGTTACTTAAAAGGAGAGCAACCTTCATATGGTCTTACTGACAATATCTTTCAGGGAATCAAACATATTAAAACTCTGCACGCATTGCTTCTTGTAAGTGAAAAAAAGTCGATTATCAAAAAGTTATCATCACAAATCAATGCACAAATTTGAACGATTGGGTTGTTGTTCCTCGGGGGCAGTGACATGGGGGTTTGCAACACCATTAGATGGGTGGATGAGAATATTTCTATTCAAAAAATGGATGAGCCCTTAAGGGAAATCAATCTAACCAATTTTTTCAAATTGCTTCCGGAAGAAACTAACAAATACAAAGAATTCACAATTTTTGCTCCCCATTTTGTGGATAATCTCATGAATCCAAAGTTGATGTTCTTCACATGTATATATGCGTCAATTAAGTAAGAAAATGAAAAAAAGTACCCAAAAAAAGACCCATGTTATCGCTACTTTCGAAATAATAAACAACACTAAACTAATTGATTGATCGTGCAAATTCCTTTCATCTTTGCCCCATGAGTACTAAAGATCTACACCAATCCCAACTCTGCAAAAGCTTAATCCACTCTTTACAAATCCACATATCGGAGCAAGTCGAGAACATTGTTCACAGTCAGTCAAACTAGTAACACAAGTACTAATGGCCCAAAATAACAGGTAATAATACCATAAACTTCTAATAGAAAACATAGACTCAGGCTCAATTTCACTCACAATTAAAATCAAACAAAACGAACAAATAAAATAAACTGCCACTTTCGCCTACTAGTAGCATAATTTAACCAGACAACAAAAAAACATAAGCATGAATCACGAAACTGCTCCAAAAATTTTTGAAAATAAAACCAAACCTAAGTGCAGAATACATGTACAGACACCGAGTGAGTTAAGCAATAATTAAGAATCATGCCATGCATACCTATTGCTGAACAGAGGCATGTCCAGCAAGTGCTAATGGCAATATCTTCTACCGTTTTCTCTTTCTGTTAGAAGGAATATTTATTGTTAGATTCTGTTGTAACAACCTTTATCACACCTGTAATTATTTCATTGGTAACCTTAGTTCATAGTAGGTAGGCAACACTCTGTAATCGTAGAAGGTGATTTTCTTTACAATGGAATATATTTTCCATTCCCAGAAATATATCATCATCTTCCTTTTTCTAACTTGGTATCAGAGCAGGGGCAGAGTCAAGCTCTAAGCTGGGATTTTGAGGTATTGGAATATGGGGAGAGGATGATGATAATGTTGGATCAGTTATCGAATGCAAGGTGAGAAGCATTCTTGTGATGAAAGAGAATGACTTTTCATTAAATCGAACATATCTTGAAATATATATCCCTTGTATTTAGTGTTGCAACCAATGAATGTACAAGGAGTTGATCGAAAATCTAACTTGTGGCTATTGCATGCTCGAATACAAGGAAAACTTAGGCACCCAAAAACTTTTAATAAAGAATAATCAGGAGCTTTATGATGTAAATTAGAAAGAGGACGTCCCCAAAAGCCTTGAGTAGGGAGTTGATTATTGAGAAAAATAGCATCTATCCAAAAATGAAATGGCATAGAAGCATGAGCTAGAATAGTTAAACCAGTTTCAACAATGTGACGATTTTTCTTTCGACAATACCATTATGCTGTGACGTATATGGACATGAAAGCCTATGAATGATGCCGTGTGATTGAATGAAAGATTTTAAAGTCCGAAACTCCCCACCCAATCTGTCTGAAGAGTTTTAATCTTAGTATTTGAATGAGTTTGAATCATAGAGTGAAAAACGGATTTAAGTTTAATAAAATAAACCCACGTAAATCTATTATATGCATCGACAAAACTAACATAATGACAATATCTCTCTCGAGACAATGTGTGTTGGACCCCATACGTCTGAAAAGACTAATTCAAAGGGAGCAGTGTCACGCCCCGAGATCAGGGTCAATAACACCGGCATTGATTTCTATTATAACTAGGAAACCAATAAGCCTCGTAATATCATAATAACTGGAAAGCCAGTCTTTTTCCATAAAAATAAAAACCATTGTCTTTACAATGAATAAAGAAATGCGGAATTAAAAACTTAACAACTGAATAATTAAAATTGTCTTAAAACTTGGAAAACTTTAAAACATAAAATGTCTTGATCTACGCAGCGGACTTGATTTCACCAACCCCAAAATTGGTGCTCTTCTTCTTGCTCTAATTCTTCTTCGGCTTTATCTGGGGATGTAGAGTAAGGGGTTGAGTGCTTTGGTAAACACTCGGCAAATGGGGGACAATCGATATCATACATATACATAATTTTCATAAACTTGTATCAGAAAACTTGCATAAACCGATATGAATGTATCTTAACATACTTGGTTGCCCTTACGAGCCATGACATAACATATCGTTTCATAATTTTCATATACTTAAGCACAGTAAAGCATTCTACTCTCTTCTTGGTACTGATATCAGTCTCTAGACTTAACCCTCCTAGAGATGAGGTCATAACATCGGCTAACCCACGAATAAAGGGTCTGGATAATCCAGAAACAACGGATTACCACCGTATAAGGTTCTTTTAGCGGTTACATCCCACCGCATCAGGGTCATGGGGATCCAAATCCAATTAGATTTCGAGTTTAACTTTCTTACAAAATAATACTTTCATAATTTCAACATAATACATATCGATTGGGAATTTTAAAACATACTATATGATTTTTTAGAAAACGAAAAGAATATATATAACAAAAGCCCACTTACAGTGCTTGGATGCGTGTTTGAGTAATCGACGGTACGAAACGAACGGATTCAAATCTTCCACTATGAACAGTAACCGCACACCTTCAGTGTGTGTACACTGTGTGAATTTTTCGATGTGAATTTATCAGCTTTAAGGGACTAAAATTTTCGAAAGTTCACGGCTGGAATTTGTCCAAGAATTATGCTGAAAGTTCACGGCTGGAGCTCCTAATATAGAGGGTTGAAGTCTCAAAAATTTAGGCTGAGCTTTTCGAAAAATCCAATCTGATGTGGCCAGACTTTTCTTTAATTTAATAACTTGAGATTCGAAAACTAGTGGTTGAACAAATCTTCTCGGGTGATGTATTTAAAGGCTTGAAGTTTGCTACTCTTATTTATATGGTAATTGTTGGAACTAAAGGCTGGAGGTTTCGGTTCATATGTGATGAACAAGTGGTGAGTTTTGGTCTTATTATATAAGTGTAGGGTAAACAAGATAGAGATAACATGATACAATTCTATCCCTAATCAAATTCTTAATCATCTTTAGAGTTTTAATTATACTAGAATGCTTAATTATCTATTTATTATTTAGAGTTTCAAAAATACTAAAACACTTAATTATCTAATTAACAATTAGAGTTTTAATATGAATAAAGTACCTTAAGTAATTTTGATGACATCAAATCTCGGTTTAAAATCTCGGGTTTTACAAGCAGTATATGAAGTCAATGAAGAGGGGAAAGGGAGATTATGACTTTTCCCTAATTCACATGAAGAGCAAAACTGTAAATGTTCATTTCTTGAGTCTGTTTTAAACAAGTGGCATCTACTTTTAGGCCAACATACTTTACCCATTATAAGAAATCTAACATTAAATATTCCTTGTAACAGTGGTAGAGGATATTGCCATTCCACTTGCTGGACGTAGGGATGGCAATGGGGCGGGTCCAAACCCGGACCCGTATTGAACCCGACCCGCCGGGGCGGATCCAAACCCGCTTCAACCGGGTTTGGAAGCGGGGCGGGGCGGGTCCTGGGATTGGCCGAACCCGCCTCGCACCCGCCCCGCTATGCATTTTTAATTTTTTTTTAAAAAAAATTAATATTGAATATACATTTCACTTCTTTGATTGTACAATAATGTGTTATTGTTTAATTTCATATCTAAATTCATGTGTTTATGGTAAAGAAGTTGAACATTTTGAATGGAATAAAAACTAAATAATAAATATTTGATAGTTTAAAGATAGTTTTACGATGCTTATTATAAATATTTACTAGAGGAAAACATTAAATTCAATCTCAAAACTCAATTTTTGTGTTTCAAAATTAATTTCTACCAATTTTTTTTTTTATAAAAAAAAAATTTGTTTGCGGGGCGGGACGGGTAAACCCACGAACCCGGCGGGTCTAAGCGGGGCGGGACGGGTATGGGTTTTATGTGTAGCGGGGCGGGTTCTGGGATTGGCCAAACCCATCCCAAACCCGCCCCGTTGCCATCCCTAGCTGGACGTGAGTCTGTTGAGAGTTCAGCGGTAATTAAGAATCATGTCATGCCTACGTATTGCTCAACAGACTCACGTCCAGCAAGTGTGAATGGTTTGAAAATTTAATAAATAGAGAGACATCTACCCAAAAGTTGTGAAATCCCATATCATGAAGAGTATTTCGAAGCTTCTCAAACCACGCACCAGGAACTTGTTTAAGTCCATAGATTGCTTTATGTAGCTTACAGACCATTGGAACATCTCCTCTGATCCTTCTCAGAATATTTCATCCTCGGATTCTTTATCTTCCTCTCTTACTTCTAAAATTTCTCATGCTACCGAAAGAACTGTTCCTCCCCTTGAGAATACACATCACATGGTTATATCATCTTATTTATGTAGATGATATAGTCAAAACAGGGAGCAATCCAGGCCATGTTCGAGACATCGTTCACCAACTAAACATGAAGTTCTATCTGAAGGATCTTGGCCCTTTAAATTATTTTTTGGGCATTGAAAAACTTCAAACCACAGCAGAAGGTTCTCTTTTTCTCTCAGTCTAAATATATTCGAGATCTTTTATTAAAGCCAAAGATGAATCAAGCTAAACCATTTCCATGTCCACGGGCCTTAAGCTCTCCTCCAAGGATGGTGATCCATTTGAGGATGTTACCTTGTATCGCAGTGTGGTAGGTTCCCTTCAATATCTGAACATTACAAGATCTGACTAGTATATAGTGTGATTTGTCAATTCATGCAATCTCCACTTCACACATTGGAAGGCAGTTAAATGTATCCTTCATTATTTAAGTGGTACAATCCAGTTTGGTATCAATTTTTGTGTCTCTGAAAGGTTCTCTCTTTATGGCTATTACGATGATTATTGGGGAAGGGTTCCCGATGATTCTATATTAGGTTTCTGAAGCTGAATATCAAAGTCTTGCAAATGCGACATCGGAATTAGTTTGGATTCAGTCTCTACTCAAGGAGCTTCATATTTGCATGTCTGATGTTCCATACACCGTTGCCACCACCTACACCATCCTTGTCAAGACGAAGAAACCATAGAGCAGCCCCCAGGGCATAGCCGAGTTGTTAAGGTCTGTGGTGACGTAGGGAACCCCTCGACGCCATGCTCGATTCCCGTGAGGAGCACATTCCCTGCTGAAATATTGTGGGGTGTGCTCTGGGGTCGTGGCTGTAGGTTCTCTCCCACAGATGTCTGTCAGCTCGGGCACATACCTTGATTTACCTGGTGGCGGCGTTGAGGGGTCGATTCCGTTACCCAATGACTAGTCAGGCGAAAGTCTGGATACTTGTAAATAAAAAAAAAAAGAAACCATAGAGCAACCGTCAACGAAGTTAATGCCCTCGTACGGGTACACTGGTTTGTCGGAAGGAACAAAGGGAACCATGTGTCGCTTCACTATACCACCAAATACACTGTCTCACTTGACCATGAGAGCAGAACAGTCAGTGAAATGAATTATGTCGTACGGGGACACTTACCAAGAATGACATCCATGTGGACCAGAATAAAGGCAAAGAAAAAAATAAAACAAATAGTGGGCCCAAAAAACCAAGCAAAGCGTAAGCCAGAAAAAAAAATGAGGAGGCCCAAAAAAAGACCAAGAGGGACAAAAAATATTGCAACTAGCCCCAAAAATTAGCAAGATTTCCCATCAGTAATGCCTGTAGCAATCGATAAGCTCTTATTATATTGTTCTTTTATTTATATATATATATATATATATATATATATATATATATATATATATATATATATATTATTACTATATAATAAGCCAGGAACAGGTTACTGTTCCCATGAACAGTAACCTGTTCCGGCTTTTTTTCGCTTTTTTTTTTATTTGGTTTTTTAATATTATTTTTTCCTTTATTTTTGTTAATTCATTTTCATTTATTTTTATTATTTTTTCAATCAGATATTGTTCCGTGAACCGTAAATGTCCATCTTAATTTGACTCTTGCCCAACAGTTCATCCTTTTATCTCAATTTTTAAATTTAAAATGTTCTCTTTTTTAAAAAAAAACTTGTTGTTTTTGTCAAGTATAAATTGATTTTAAAAAAAAATAGAGATTTCAAATTGGGTTTTCGTCGTGGCAAACTTTAATAATAAATTTTTATATGAATTGATTTTTTTAAAAAAAGAGGAAATGTCCATCTTATTTTTGTTATTTATTATTATTTTTACATAAATACTGATTTGTTTGAAAAGATTTGACTCTTGACCCAACAGTTCATCCTTTTATCTTAATTTTTTAAATTTAAAATGTTCTCTTTTTTAAAAAAAAAACTTGTTGTTTTTGTCAAGTATAAATTGATTTTTTTAAAAAATAGAGATTTCAAATTGGGTTTTCGTCATGGCAAACTTTAATAATAAATTTTTATATGAATTGATTTTAAAAAAAAAGAGGATTCAAAATAGGTTTTCGTCCTGGCAAACTTTAATAATGATTTGGAGGTCACATTGAGATTCATTATTTGTGAAAAAGTATATAAACAATTATAAATGTAGGATGATTCATTAATCATTAGGCTATACCAAGTAATATAAGGGCAATATCCTAAAATAACAATGCAACTACAATAATAAACATAAATTATAATTCCTCTTATGCAATGCTCGCTCCTGCTATGAGATACCGAACTCATAACTGCATTATGAAATGAACCATCATCATTTTGAAAACTCTTGCGAATAACTTTTGATTGGTTTTGAAGTTTGTTGAGAATCACTTTTGTTGTGATATTTGATGTCATCTACTAGTATAATGCACTTTTGTAGATGACTTTTATTTAGGAGTCTATTGGGACCTACTAGGATATCTGATATCAACTCTTGCTATCGTGCACTGTTGTGACTAACTTTTGTTAGTCCAACCTGTTTGGTGTTATTTATGTACGATTATGTATGTTCAATACGTATGAACCATCTTTTTATCCTTTTGAACTGTCTGTTGAACTTGTGTTGGACGCTTTGTTGGACATATATATCAGATTAGTTCACTTGCAACGCGCCTTGCGCGGTGCCAAATTAACTAGTATATATATATATAACTATCCCATTTTCTCCCTCTTCCCCAAATCGCATAACCTCATTTCTCCTCCCCCCATTTTTTCGGTCGAAGGTAGCAGGGAAAGAAGAGCAAGTTCAGAAGATTTTTTCTTCAACTTCTCCAAGGTTTATGTGTTTAGATTTTGCCTTGCACCTTACTTGAGCATTCCCTAAAATTTTTATGAAGCATGCCCGATTTTCTTACGGCTTTGGGGAAGGGGAAAGCGCGCTGGTTCTTGCTGTTATTCAAGGGAAATTTTGACTCTTGTTTGTTCGATTCCTACCTTGTTGGTTAGGTTCTAGCTGATTGTAGATCATTAATTTGATAGTGGGTAAAAATCGAAGCATGACGTGTGTAATGCGCAGATGGT
Organism: Haberlea rhodopensis; assembly: GCA_907163345.1. Lineage (NCBI taxonomy): Eukaryota > Viridiplantae > Streptophyta > Magnoliopsida > Lamiales > Gesneriaceae > Haberlea > Haberlea rhodopensis. The sequence goes on from CAJQUN010000243.1 coordinate 100,453, forward strand.
GCGTGTTTTACTCTGTGTGCATGTGTGTAATGCGGTGTGTTAGTGTGTGTGTGTGTATTGCAGCCTATTTAAATGTGTGTAGGTGCTGTATATGAAAGAATATGTGCATATAAATGTGTATAAGTGCTGTATATGTAAGTGTAGATGCATGTAAATGAGTATATGTGCTGAATACGCTAGTTTAGGTGTATTTAGCGTATTACGGTGTATACATATGAAATGACGTGTCGTTGCTATGAAAGTAAGATGTGTTCGATTATCATGTGATAAATATACACTAATATTTCGAACTGAATAAGTTCTTACTGTATGGATTTGTTAATGAGTTCAAATACGAGTGTAATATTTAACTAGATTTTGAGAAATTGGAGTAAAGCGTAGGAATAGATATATGATGACGGGAGAAAGTAGTATGAAATTATTGATTTAAAGTGATAGAATCTCTCCATTGAAATATTGAATATTTATATCAATTTGATATTGAATTATTGAATTATGTAAAACCTTCTCGAGCCTACATACTAGAAGGAAGGTAGCTTGACAGTGATTTTGACGATAATGTACGTAGTGACGTACGAGCTTAAATAAATGCACTTTCTTCTACTTGGTTGAGTGATGTATCATTCTTGTGTTTTGGTCGCTGTAGATACGAGCGGCGTATTATTATTGTACTTGGGTCGCCGTAGGCATGAGCGACATATGGTATTTGGGTCGCCGTGGGTACGAGCGACGTATTATTACTGTGTTTTGGTCACCGTTGATACGAGCGATGTGTATTTATGGTATTTGGGTCACCTAGGCACGAGCGACGTGTTACTATGGTATTTAGGTAGCCATGGGTACGAGCGACGTATTATTATTGTGTTTGGGTCACCGTTGATATGAGCGATGTGTATTTATGGTATTTGGTCGCCGTGGGTACAAGCGACATATTAATATGGTATCTAAGTCGTCATGGGTACGAGCAGCGTATTATTATAGTATTTGAGTCGTCGTTGAGACGACCGATGTGTATTTATGGTATTTGGGACGCCGTTGAGACGAGCGATATGTAATTATGGTATTTGGATCACTATGAGATGAGCGGTGTACTGTTATGGTAGTGGATCGCTGTTGGAGCAAGCAATGTGATATAAAGGTCCAGCTGGAGCGTACGATGTGATATTATGAAAAGTGGATACTAGACTGATTTAAATATTATGATTCTTATGATAATGATAACTTATGGAATTATGAGAACATGAACAGCTATTGAGATCTCATATCGTCTGGATATATTCAGGGAGTATTTCGTTACTTAACAACATTTTACCTTGTGAATTATGAATTGCATATTCATTATATAATCGTGATTATTATGTCGGTGTGCTCACCCGTGTGTAGGCTGTTTCTGTGGAAACATGTGACATGTCTAGCTTTTGGGAAGCATTGGGAGATAGAGTCGATGCGTCTAGAATTGGAACACATTTCATTTTGAGCTAGATGCCGCTGTTAGAATTTATTATTGTTGTTATTTTGAGGATTGTATAAATTCTTTCTGGATTGTAACTGTCTATCTGTTGAGGCCCGAGTATAAGCTAGATTTTATATTTTTTTTGGTGGAATTTATTGTTGGATTAGTGCTGGATATTGGTGATGTTGTTTGAGGATATTTGTTATGATGTTTTCTTATTTTTTTGGATAGTCTAATTTACGTGGAGACTCCGCCTAAATTCTTATAGAATCCACATCACCATTTTAGAGTCATATCGCCATTATATTGCTAATTCTGATTTACAGTAAGCGGGGTTTTACAATATATATATTTATATAAATTATAATAATAATTTTAATTCAATTATAAGTAAGAGATTGTTTCAAAACAAATTTATTATTTTATATATACTAAAATAATAATTTTACAATAAATTTGAATTTGAATGCAATCTACTAAATAAAATAAGATTGTTTTGTCGAACTCGATAGATGACACCAAATAAATCAATCTAATTTATGAGATGTGTCACGCTCTAGGCTCAGGCTTTTTCAAGCGCGAGTGCACAATGGACTTCTAAGTAGCTACTTTATATCCGTCCTCACTCTAGGAAATGATTAACACAAGTTGTTATAGTTGTCCGCTGTAAGACATCATAAACCACTTTTGATAAATGTCATTTTTGAACTTATATTTCTATGCTTTCTCATTAGATTTTACTGTGATTCCTGGATGATATTGTGCGTTTTATTGTTGTTTTTGTATGTTTCAAGAATAAAGGTCAAAGTGCATGGAAGTGATGATAAAAATGATGGAAAAAAGACTTGAACGAGCTAACCGGTCGAAAAGCGATGAAAGTTCGTGTTTGGAAGAAAAAGAGACGATCGGTGGTAATGTACCAATCGATTGGTAAAAGACGATACACAAGCAACAATTTTGAAAAATTACCAATCGAGCTTGTTAGCGATCGATCGATTGACGCTGAATTTCTAAAAGTTGTCTTTTAGAGTTTGAGTCCAATAAAGAAGTATAATTCTACAATGATTCTTTTTAAGAGTTGAAAAGGGACTCTTCCTTCACCACTTATATTTATCATCACATACCATCATCCTCCACCACTTATATATATCATCACATACCATCACCCTCCACATTATATCATCCGCCTACTACCACCACACACACACTTTCATACCATCAATCACTCCCATCTTTTTATCATCTTGGAACAAGCCAACAAGGAGATCAAAATGGGCGATCGAGAAGGAAGCGAGATAGGAAGCTAGGATCTACACTGTGAGGTTATTCTTGTCTTTAGTTTTGTTTTGTTCATGGTAGATTTGTTGCAAAACATGTTTAGGCATTGGTTTTTAATTACTATTATGATCTAAATTTGTTTATCAAGATTAGTGAATCATTTTGTTTGAACCTATGATTTAATTATTCTTGTCTTGATTGAATTCATATATCCTATGTGCATTATTTATGTTCTTAATGCTTTCAAGGAAGTATCTACCTTTTAATTGATATTAGTTATTATAATTGAGATCGAGAGATGATATTATGATACAAACTAGTAAATTGTTCTGTGGGTTTCAGATTGCGATCGGAAGATTAGATCAAATACATGAGTGATAGCCATAGATATCTAGAATCGAAAGTTTTCACGAATCTTAATGCAATATTGAATTGTTAAATAAGTATACGGATGTGATTTACTGTAGTTTGATATTATGTTTAATATAATTTGGAAGAGTATATTAGATAAAATCAGAAAACTCGTCACCTTAGAGATACATGGATATTCAATTGAGGGTTATAGGCGATTACATTGGTGAACCGATGTCTCGATAATCTTCTCTAATGGATTTTTTTTGTCATCTTTGGTTTGCTTCGTGGGAATCTTATTAGTAGTACGAATTAGTATTTTAGTTGATTAATTCATGATCGTTGGTGAAATATAGTTAAAAGCATCTTCTTTGGTACTTACAGTTAGTTCACGCGGGTTCGGCACTCGTACTTCTTATTATATATACTAAAACTTAACAACCGTGGAATTTATTTTTAAATAAAGCGCGATCAAGTTATTGGCGCCATTGGCGGGGACTAATTTTTGTAATATATATGAGATTCTTTGACTGTAATTTAATCAATTGTGTTTCACTTATATATTTCGAAAAAATATAATATTTAGTTGTTTTATTTTGTTTTTCTTGCAAGGTACTTGGGATGTTTCATCAACAAGTATTCACAAGTTTTGCCCAACAATATTCAGAGCCATTCTATGCAGCTTGGGAGAGATTCAATGAATTGTCAAACACATTTCGGTATCATAAATTTTTGACCTATACTCTTCTGCAATTTTTTCTACGATGGGTTGGATGCAAAAACACAATGATGGGTATTGAATGGAACTTTGACAACTGTTAGTCCCCTGAAATGATTGAGATTACATTAGAAAAGTTATCCGACGAGTTCCCACGAAAAGATGAGCTGATGCTGGAAAATGAGCATATTTTCAAAAATAGTGATGAGCACCCATCGATGGCGACGTGTTCAATGCCATATGTTGATCCATTTTCCCCATCAATGCCAACTTCACCATACCACACCCTCCACGAGATGAAGTCATGCCAAGAATTCTTCTCCCATGCCTATATTTCAAGAAGAATGTTGTTGGAGCGACGGGCTTACACTGTTCCTATCTTGCCAAGCTTGAGGGTATAGACAATCAAGACCCATTTGTGGTATCGTATGATACTTACTATGGATCGAAGCCGTTATTTAATAGTTGCTTCTAATGGTCAAGCCGAAGACTAGAAATCAAGCGCTTCTTGGCAGGCAACCCAAGCCATGTACTCGGAGCGATAAATCCCTACATAGGCGAAGCTTTCAAAAGCCAATCTTCCTCAACCTCATGCAAGCGTATTGATCGGGGAGTTTAATGTTTTCCTTTTGATTCTTTTAAACATCGAAGACAATGTTTGATTTAAGTTTGTGGGAGTGACTTGCATGTTTTACTTGTTTAATCTACATGTTGGGTGCTAAATTGACACTTGAATCATCCGATAATTATGAGCTAATTTTTTTTATGAGTTAAAACTTGATAAAAGAATGAATTATAGTAGTGTCTGTTATTCAACGAGGAGTTTGATCTCACTATGCATATAGACTTGAATTTTAATGATTGTTTTGACTTGTACATGTGTTGCGTGTACAACGTACCGCAAGTGTACGGTGTCAAGTTTTAGTATAGAATTTTAAAATACGGATGTCGAACCCACAGGGATTGAAAATTAAGTTAAACCAAGTACTGTAATTAGAATAGTCTCGACTTTATCTAGACAATCAAGAGCATAATTATTAAATTAATCTACTAAAATAAAATAAAAGATTAACAAGATGAAAATTTAAGTGGAGAAAATCAATGAGAACGGATTCTAGAGGTTCGACTTCACTCAACTATCCATTATGTCGTGTTTTTCTAGTTTACTAGCCGAGAATACTTATTTATTTCTACTTCCCTCTCCCGAGTGTTAAGCAGAAGTAATCATCTAACACCAATCTTGATATCCCTATCTAAGATCAATTATCAAACAATTGTAAAAGCGCAGTAATTCCTTTAACGACTTCTATGGAGTTATAGGCCTCTCGAACAATATAACTACCACGATATGAATTCCTTCTTTCCTATTCATAACCCCCTCTCCCGAGTGATAGATCACAAATATAACATCATTCAATCCATGGCCAGTAGATTAAAAGCATTAAGAACAGGAAAACATAAATAAACCATACGAAAATCAATGACATAGTTTCAAGTCAAGATCCGTCTAACTCTAGAATAATAAATTAGTTCATTAATAAATTAAACAAACACATAGACATGTATTTAATCATCATAAACATAAAGGAAGAGTATGAAGATGGCCTCCATCTCCGATAGTCGCCGTCGTCTTCTCCGTCGTCAAAATCTATGCCCTTCGGTGTAAGCGCGCCGCCTCGATTGACCTCATCCCTTCTTGGTTCACTCTCGGTTACTGTCTCTTCTTACGTGAATTGTTCTTCAAATCTCACGTTTTTCCTCTATTATCACTCGCTGCTCGTCTTTCTTGATTACGTAAATTCTCCCTCTTTCCCGTACGTCTATCAAAAATCGGTCCTCTTCTGTACGTAAATATCTACGTAAATTGTTCTCCACGTCCGCTCTCCTTCCTTTAAATAAAAGTCCTCTTTCCTTTCATAATAATCTGTGCGTGTATCCCGTAACTTGTTCCTTTTTGGTCCCTGAATTCTCGGTTTTTCCATCCTATGTAAATCTCTCTCAATCATTTTATAATATTTAAGTCCCTTTCTCTCGTGAATTCCAACTTTTATCAATCTCTCCCAACCAATCAAATCTCTTGCTTCCTTATTTTGAGGTAAAAAGGTCCATGAAAATCTCAATAAAATATAATATAATATCCTTCCCATTCTTTTAACTTTCCTTGTTTTGTTAGGTCCAAAAATTCACCACTCACGTACGTCTCATCTAATAAAAAATATACAGAATAAGTGGCGCTTGGGTGCAACATGTGTGGCGTTGTCAAATTCCAACTTTAAGTCCCAATTTGAATTCTTGTCACATTTATGCATTTCTCATCATCTTTTAGTAATAAAATGCTTAATTCCTTGGATTCCTACAAAAATAACAAAACAACAACAAAAGGCGTAATTCTGCTCGAATATCAAAACAAAAGTATAAGAAAATATAATAAAATATAAGTGCAAATATGCATTTATCAAATCCCCCCAAACTTAAACTTTGCTTGTCTCGAGCAAAATAGAAATGGAAAAAGATTAAGAAATAAAAGAGAAAGAAAACACACGACTAACGCAAGTCATGAAATGTTATAATTGCAAATTGGCCTCGAAGATCAATGGTCTAAAATTTCACGTCAAGTATGCATATCACTTCTACTCAAGAGTTCTCAAGTGTGTGTGTGTTACCACTTCCATTTAACCATTAAAGCAATCTTTGTTCACACAAATCAATAGGACTTTGTAAGGTATTGGTTCATTTGCATTGTCATAAAAAGAGTATAGCTTTGACAAACAATGAACAATGCATAAAATCAAGTAATGAGACGTGTGTGTGGATGTCAAACGCATATTCATTACAAGTGTTTCTCGAGAGTCCATAAGCTTACTATTCGTAACCTTCTCCACTAGTATATTAGACAAATGTGGCTATGTCAATAGGTCTTAATTGGATTATAATGTAAGGCCTTGGCTCATGGCTACAATAAAAAGATAGGAATTTCAAAACAAGAGAGTAAGTCATATTAACCATGTTGCGCACTCTCATCTCAATTTTCAACTTCTCTTATTGACGATTCATCATTTTTTTTTTTCATTTTGGATTCACCCTCCTTTCTCATCCGCCTCACCATTCACCTCAATATTTTTCTCATTCTTTCAATCACTTATTTCTTCCCCTCTTCACCATTTTTTATGCATCCATGCCATTTTTTCATTATTATCCCCTTTCTATTTTTCAATTAGGAACATGGGGATGTTTGAAATTTTAAAGTGCAAAATGGGTCTTACTCACTTGAGGGTAGGAAATAGTGTATAAGCTTTAACAAGGTGGTCGATGTGGGATTTTGAAATCATGCTGAATGGGGGTTATTATGTGCCTAAGCACATGCCATTCGATTTTCAATAAGCTCAAAAGGGTAGCTAGGGATAAAAAAATGATGTCATTTGGTGGCTTCAAAGGCTCAAACGATAAAAAATTGCCTAAATCATTCCTAAGCCACATATGTCTGTATTTCGCCTCAAAGGGTACTAAAGCAAATTCTAGACTACTCTCAATTCACAAATAACTTATATGATTTGACCAATGTGCTCAAATTGTGTCTCAAAACCAAGGTAATATAAGAAATAAATTTGAATGAGATTCTAAAACATATTGCAACAATTCAATTCTCATTCTTTTACGTTTAAGCTCAAAGGGGCTACTATGGCAAATTTATATCAATGAATAAAGGCCCAAAATATTATAAAGAATCGCCTATATCATATTTGTGTTCATTCAAATCAACATTGATTAATCAATTGGTCATGGTCTCTAGTGCATGAATGTGAGAAACTCAAGAGCAAAGTGAACAAAAAATTTTAAAATTTTCACAAATAAGCTCAATTCTTCATCATCGGCCTTCACAATTACTTGAAATCACGACTTATGACACAAAAAGAAAAAGAAAAAGACTAATAAAAACACAAAACATAATACACATAGAATCCAGGAAATAAAACATCTTCAATGTTTAAACACCCCCCAAAACTTAAAATCGTGCATTGTCCTCAATGTACCATACAATGTATAAAATAAGGGACAACACACCTACCTGCGACGACGATCGTCAGTAATCGTCGTCCATCTCATGCTCATGGGTATGGTGAGAAGATGATGATAGGGACCTCCGCATCCGTATAGACCTGCAATGGGAAAAATAATGATCAGCGGCTCTGACTAAGACATGCTAATATAAAATGCAATACTAAAATTAAAAACTGAAATAAAATAAAAGGATATAAGGCTTGGGTTGCCTCCCAAGAAGCGCTTTGTTTCAAGTCTTCAGCCAGACCATGCGAAGCAACCATCAAATAGCGGCTTCCGCCCATAGTAAGTATCATATGACACTACATATGGGTCTTGGTTGTGTATGCCCTCGAGCTTGGCAAGATACTGACAATTAACGTTCGTCGCTCCAACAACATCCTTCATAAATTGATAAGCATGGGAGAAAGATTCTAAACTTGGCTTCATCTCGTGGAGATCATAATATGGTGAAGTTGGCATCGATGGGAAGAATGGATCAACATATGGCATATAGGAAACCATCGATGGATGCTCATCAATTTTCTCGAGAATTTCCTCAATCTCCAACGTCACGCTCGGGTCATCTTGACATGGGAATTCCTTTGATAACTTTTCTACAGTAGGCTCAACCACTTGAATAGGCTCATATTCCCTTGAATCATCCACATGTGTATGATCACTCTCCCAAACTTGGTTGGTTGAGTGATCATCATCATGTGACCACACCTGATTTGTCACCCCTTGATTAGTATGTCTCATCTCAACCTCTTTGCATCTCGCTAAAAATGTCTCTATCTGCTGCTCAATGCTACTTCTGGAGTTGGTGTGATTTTCGATCTTTGGTTCAGATGATACCCCGAATTTGCGCACAATATCCTCCAACTGAGAGACTTTATCAGAACTATACGCATCCTCTGCTTGATGATTGAATGATTGGTGTGTAAAATAAGGGTAATGATGCTCTGGTGGATATTGGTGACTCCAACCCTGCAGTGAAGGATCACAATGCCACTGGTAGTCGAAATTCGCCATATCGTTAAACAGGTGCACCATGTCATCATCTCTACAATATATGGGACTACCAGTTGCCAAAGCTCCATTAAATATCCATTCTTGTGTGTCTGCATCCAATCCACTGTAGAAAGATTGAAGAGGAGCGTAGTTTGAAAAGTCGTGGTTGAATCTCTCCCAAGCTGCATAGAACGGTTCATACGGTTGTTTGGCAAAGCTTGTGGAAACTTGCTGATGAAACATCTCCAAGTACCTCACAAGAAAAACATCATAAAAAATAAAATTAAAACAAAAAATAAAATTCTAAATTAAAATCAAGACTACTTGTTAACAGTATCAGTAAACAAAATTAAATCAATCCCCGGCAACGGCGCCAAAAACTTGATGCGTGTAAAACGTACCGCAAGTGTACGGTGTCAAGTTTTAGTATAGAATTTTAAAATACGGATGTCGAACCCACATGAGATTGAAAATTAAGTTAAACCAAGTAATGTAATTAGAATCGTCTCGACTTTATCTAGACAATCAAGAGCATAATTATTAAATTAATCTACTAAAATAAAATAAAAGATTAACAAGATGAAAATTTAAGTGGAGAAAATCAATGAGAACGGATTCTAGAGGTTCGACTTCACTCAACTATCCACTATGTCGTGTTTTCCTAGTTTACTAGCCGAGAATTCTTATTTATTTCTACTCCCTCTCCCGAGTGTTAAGCAGAAGTAATCATCTAACACCAATCTTGATATCCCTATTTAAGATCAATTTATCAAACAATTGTAAAAGCGCAGTAATTCCTTTAACACTTCTATGGAGTTATAGGTCTCTCGAACAATATAACTACGACGATATGAATTCATTCTTTCCTATTCATAACCCCCTCTTCCGAGTGATAGATCACAAATATAACATCATTCAATTCATGACCAGTAAATTAAAAGCATTAAGAACAGGAAAACATAAATAAACCATACGAAAATCAATGACATAGTTTCAAGTCAAGATCCGTCTAACTCTAGAATAATAAATTAGTTCATGAATAAATTAAACAAACACATAGACATGTATTTAATCATCATAAACATAAAGGAAAAGTATGAAGATGGCCTCCATCTCCGGTAGTCGCCGTCGTCTTCTCCGTCGTCAAAATCTATGCCCTTCGGTGTAAGCGCGCCGCCTCGATTGACCTCATCCCCTTCTTGGTTCACTCTCGGTTACTGTCTCTTCTTACGTGAATTGTTCTTCAAATCTCACGTTTTTTCCTCTATTATCACTCGCTTGCTCGTCTTTCTTGATTACGTAAATTCTCCCTCTTTCCCGTACGTCTATCAAAAATCGGTCCTCTTCTGTACGTAAATATCTACGTAAATTGTTCTCCACGTCCGCTCTCCTTCCTTTAAATAAAAGTCTTCTTTCCTTTCATAATAATCTGTGCGTGTATCCCGTAACTTGTTCCTTTTGGTCCTTGAATTCTCGGTTTTTCCATCCTATGTAAATCTCTCTCAATCATTTTATAATATTTAAGTCCCTTTCTCTCGTGAATTCCAACTTTTATCAATCTCTCCCAGCCAATCAAATCTCTTGCTTCCTTATTTTGAGGTAAAAAGGTCCATGAAAATCTCAATAAAATATAATATAATATCCTTCCCAATCTTTTAACTTTCCTTGTTTTGTTAGGTCCAAAAATTCACCACTCACGTACGTCTCATCTAATAAAAAATATACAGAATAAGTGGGTTAGGGTGCAACATGTGTGGCGTTGTCAAATTCCAACTTTAAGTTCCAATTTGAATTCTTGTCACATTTATACATTTCTCATCATCTTTTAGTAATAAAATGCTTAATTCCTTGAATTCCTACAAAAATAACAAAACAACAACAAAATGCGTAATTCTGCTAGAATATCAAAACAAAAGTATAAGGAAATATAATAAAATATAAGTGCAAATATGCACTTATCAACATGAATATCCTTTGTTGAGTTTGCATGTCAAGAATGAGGAATATATTGATCATATTGAGTCAGATCATTGTGGATTGCATATTGAATAGTGATATTTTTGTGAACTCGATGATTTATCTTGAGCTTCTTAGAGTTACCCTAGAACCTATTTGATGGCACTTTCAGGCGAAATTTATAGTTAAAAATTTGAATTGGAAATGACCTAGGTGATCTTTGACACATTTGAGCCTTTCAAGCCTACCATGACATATATTATTCCCTAGTGTCCACGTTTGAGCTTTATTGAAAAAGAATGGTGTATGTATTGCATACAATTAGACCACATTTGACTTTTGTTGTTTAAACTCATTATACATACCTTAATATGAGCCTAAATTTATTTTTATCCTTACCCTAAGGGAGTATAATGAATCTCATTCGATGCACATGAGCTTAGTGAAAAATATTGATGAACGAGAAAAAGAAAAGGAAGTCTCTTATGAATTAGAAACAAAAAGACCCAAAAAGAAGGCTAAGGCATAAAGAAAAAAGAGCATTGTGAAAAGATATATATATACACACACAATGAGTCAAGGCTAGGAAAAAAAGAGAAGCTCGAGTTGTGTGCAAATATGAACTTTATATGATTATACTCTCTTCTTTGTGCTTATCCTACATTTTCTTTGAAACCAACACCAAAGGCCTAACATTACAAGCTTTAACTGACATTTTTATCCAAGTCTAGGGAGTGATTAAATTAGTGGAAAAGTTATTTAAAAATAGGCCTATGGGGTGCTTGATGATAACTTTGATTTGATTACCATGATTTGATCTTGAAAATGTTAATGAAACTTGAGATTCATAATAGCACACACGCGTTCCGATTTTGAGATATGTTGCTTGATTTAGGAGAACACATGTCTTGTTCAAATTTTGTATGTGTATAAGTGAGATTTCTGAGGTAAATGCTAGTACTGAGCTAATTTGTTTCAAATATCAAGAATGAAATATACCATTTTGATTATAATGATTGATCGAGGACGATCAAGTGATAAGTTTGGGGGAGTTGATAAGTGCCATTTTTGCAATTATATTTCTATGTTTTCTCGTTATATTATACTGTGATTTTTGGACGATATTATGCCGCATAAAAGTGAAGAAAAGGAGCTAAAAATGATGAAAAATGACTTGGACGAGCTAACCGATTGAAGAAACGACGGAAGTCCATGTTTGGAAGAAAAAAAGACTATCAATCAATCGGTGGCCATGTACCAATCGATCGGTAAAAGATGATCCACATGCAACAATTTTGAAGAATTACCGATCGATCGGGAGCTTCTCAGCGATCGATCGGTCAACGCTGAATTTCTGAAAAATTGCCTTTAGAGTTTGAGTCCAACAATGAATTCTAATTCTACAAGGACTCTTTTTAAGAGTTGAAAATGGACTCTTCTTCCACCACTTATATATACCATCCCATACCATCATCCTCCACATAATATCATCTGCCTACTACCACCACACGCCCGTTTTCATACCATCTACCACTCCCACCGTTTTACCATCTTGGAACAAGCCAACAAGGAGATCAAAATGGGCGATCAAGAAGGAAGAGAGAGAGGAAGCTAGGATCTACAATGGAGTCGATGCCGGGAGGTTATTCTTGTTTTTAAACTTTATTTTTGTTTTGTTCATGCTTGATTTGTTGCAAGACATGTTTAGGCATTAGTTTTAATTACTACTATGAACTAAATTTGTTTATTAAGATTAGGGAACCTTTTGTTTTGAACCTATGATTCAATTATTCTTGTCTTGATTGAATTCTTATACCCTATGTTCATTATTTATGTTCTAATGCTTTCAAGGGAGTAACTAACTTTGAATTGATATTAGTTATCATAATTGAGATCATTAGATGATATTGTGGTACGAACAGTAAATCGTGCCGTGGATTTCAGATTGAGATTAGAAGATGAGATCAAATACATGAGATGATAGTCATAGATATCTAGAATCGAAAGCTAGAAGTTTTCACGAATCTTAATGCAATATTGAATTGGTAAATAAGTATGCGGAAGTTACTTACTGCAATTTGATATTATGCTTAATATAACTTGGAAGAGTATATTAGATAAAATCAGAGAACTCATCACCTTAGAGATGCATGGATATTCAATCGAGGGTTATAGGAGATTCAATTAGTGAACCGAAGTCTTACTAATCTTCTCTAGTGGATTTTTCTTGTCATCTTTGGTTTGGTTGATTGGAATCTTATTAGTATAAATTAGTATTTTAGTTGATTAATTCATTATCATATGTTAAATATAGTTAAAAGCGTCTTATTTGGTAGTTACAGTTAGTCCATGTGGGTTCGAAGACTCATACTTCTTATTATCTATACTAAAACTTGACAACCATGCAGTAGCAGTATAAATCATGCTATTTGAATTAAAGCATGCATCGATAGAATTTATTGTTAAATAAAGCGAGATCAACTTTAAACTTTCATCCACAACCTATGTGAGACAAGGGTATTACAATCACCCACCTTTAGAACGTGACGTTCTCGTCGTGACCTAACTCATCGATCCACCAGCGCCAATGTAATGCCTCGACATGATATTCATACGTGTTGATGTGATTATTGAGTAATTATGACATAATTACGGTATGATGTGGACTCGGGTTCGGTTTGAACCGAGTACGAGAAATTATATGAAGCATGGTTAGATGGCAAAGGGACATGATTATGTGAGTACATATCACATAACCAAGTAGGTAGGATTATATGAAAATTGTAGTAACCATGCTTTATTTTATTCCTTATGCGTTATGTGAAGGTGTAGAATGAGTTATGTGTAAATGAATTTATGGTAGGAATGCATTTGAATTTGAGAGTAGTTTCACTTGCATTTTGGATTGATTATGGGAGGCTTTAGCTAAATCAGATTTGGAATACACATACTCCACCATAAACACCTAACAATCTCTACAACTCTCTCATTCCAAACCCTTGTCTCTTCTCTTGTACTCCTTTCTTGAATTTGCTCTTGAAATCAAAGGAAAGCTTGTTGTGAAGCAACATCAAAGTGAATTGATAAGGATTTAGTGATTTGTGAGCTTGTATAAGCATGTATATGTGTAGAATAGTTCTTAAAGTCATGTTGAAGCTAGTTGAATTGAATTAGATGGAATTAAATAACATAAACTTGTGTTTCATGAAAAGAATGTGCATATCATGCTTTAGTATGACTTTGATGAAAGTTTGGAAGTTTGATTTGAGGTGTGGAGTTGGAACCTTGAGGATAAGTTCAAAAGTCACCCTGTTCTGAAACTTTCAGACATCAGCGATCGATAGTCGAAACAGGGAAAAAATAAGGCGGTGAAATGCTTTGGCGATCGATCGCTAGAACTGGCAATCGATCGCGACGAGACAGGACCGTTTTGTCTATCGATCGGTGAGAATTGGCAAACGATCGCTAGGGTTGAAATTTTGAAAAATGTTATATTTTGTTTGAACTTTATGGTGAAGCCTATTATGACATTGTACATTGTTGGTATTCATGTAGCACCATCACAGGGGACAGGACAGAGATGCGGTTAATCATTGACGCCTGAACTTATATATTTTGTACAACACAACAGGTAGGTGTTGACGTACGAGTATTGATCTTATTGTTACTAGACATGTATTGTTGTGATGTGATGTTGATTACATGTGTTTAGATTGAGATAGATGATTGTTGTAATCATACTGTTGTGTATTCATGTTGTTGAGGCATATAGTTGATGCCATGAGAGGTATGCTACTGTTGAGCATACAATTTGGCTGTTATAACTTGTGACGGAAATATGATATGTGCTGCTAATATGGGACGTGGAGGCTGAGTGTGATATCCCCGAAATGATTAATTGCAATTTAGGCATTAATTGTGTTTATATGATTAATCATGATGGAAATTAATTGATTATGTGCTGGATTTAATTAATGTGTGGAAATGCATGGTCACATGGAAAGGATGACCCGGGAGTGCATTTCAGGGTGCATGTTGGGCATGTTGGGGAAGATTGCTTTTAGCATGATTTAATTGCCATGGTTAGCAATTATTTAGAAAGCATGAGTTAATTGATATTTTGGTGCATTTTGGATTAATGCTTTTGAAAATAACATGTTGGGGTGTTTTATACACCATGGATTTGTGTAATGCTTTTAATTCAAACCCAACCCCTTTTTACCCCAACCCCACTCAATACACTCTCACTTTTACTTTACCAAATCACCACCCAAACCCTTCCCCCTCCTCATTTTCGAGTTGAAGCAAAAAGGTGGGGAGAAATCCTTCCAAAGTTTGAGTTTGTGGAGTTTATTGGGAGATTTGAGGTCCCCAAGAGGTATGGATACCTCATTGTTGGTTTTGAAGTGTTTTATTTGATTTTGGAAATGGTTTAAATGGGTTTGTGTTGGGTTGTTGTGGTTTTGGTTTAATGTTGGATTTTTGAGGTGCTTTAAGTGTTTATGGAAGGGTATTATGTATTTGATGTTGTTGGTTTGTTGGTAGGGGAGTTGGAATGGGTTGGAATGAAGTTTTGGAGCATTAATGGCGATTTTTTCGCGATACAGGACTCGGCGATCGATCGCCCGTTCTTGGCGATCGATCGCGTAGAGGCAGTGCGCTCCAGAAGCATTTGGCGATCGATCGCCACTTTGGGCGATCGATCGGCGAGGGTGGCGATCGATCGCGCCAAATGTGGCGATCGATCACCGAAGGAACAAAAATTCATGTTCGGACAGTGTGATCTCGCGATCGATCGGCCCTTTGCCGCGATCGATCGCGAGTTATAAAATGTGGTGTTTTTGGATTTTCTTGTAGGATTTTTGGTATTGGACTATTATTGGGTTCTAATATTGATTTGTGTGAATGTGTAGAACCATCCCAGGTGGCAACACAGCCAAGGAACTGAAGTCCTACCATATCCTACTTTTTGGAAAGGTACGTAGAGGACGTACGGGCACCCAACGGTACATGTATCTAATATACTCATTGTTTATGCATTGTGGATGCGAGTATATATGTGATTATCCATTGTGGATGCAAATACATGTTGAATTATGCATGATGATTGTAGATGCATATGATTATTGGTGCACATCACATGAGTCGTGGTCATCCCTTGATGATTTTAATGCTTGCCGCTATTTGTTTTGGTTCCGCTAAATGTGAAGCGAGGGGTGGGAGCGCCGCATGTCACATTTGAGCGTGGTTATCATATAGGGCGAGGAAAGGATATTTGCCGCTCAATGTGAGGCGAGGGGTGGGAGTACCGCATGTCCATTGAACGAGGTTATTCTATGCCGCCTATATGTAAATAAGCGAGGGGCATTAAAATACATTGTGATGGACAGACTAGGGAATGGTGACCGGTATTTGATATTGATGAGATGGTATTGTGTCATGACATGTCTAGACCATTAAAAATAATCTATTGATTATACTCATGAGTTATGGTACAGGGACAACCAAACTGGAAGCGTTTTGAAATGCATGGGAAAACAGGAAGTGTTTTAATTGTGTTTTATGCATTTACGCTTTATATTCATATTGTGTTGAATATGAATGATATTATTGCTCATATTTGGGGGTTGTCCTTGTAGGTACTTTTGGCATGATTTGAAGGGGGCTAAGACGGGTTGAGACCGTGAGCTTGAAGAGCACTTTTGGTAGATGAAGGACATGATTATTTTGTATAGTGTCTACTCTAGGAGTAGTGTAAAACTATAATTGATAACATTCTTTTGATGGGGAATGTAATTAATCCATTGATAGTCCTCATTTTGGCATGTAACTTTTAGGCTCATAGCCTCAACACGATTAATTTACTCTGATCATTTATATTAGCTCTAATTATGCCTTTGATCCGCACGTAAGGATTAGGGTCCTTACATTAGTGGTATCAGAGCAGTGGTTAGAGAACCCGGGAACGAGTGAAGGGTAGCCTTAGCATGATTGGCTAGGTGCTTACATTTGAAGCATGTTTATGCATGTGGTGCATATTGATGTATATTCTGTTATGCTAACATGCTTATTATCATTCCTGTTATCTAACGGCATAACATGTATATTTGTTTTGGAATTATTGTTAACCTTTGTGTTACAGCATGGCTACTATGAATGCGGGGAACCTTAACGAAGAAGTTGGCGATGTGGGCAGTGTTAACGCTAGCGTTGGACAAGTGAACCCTCTACCTCCACCAGCAGTAGGCTTGGAGCCAGTGGCTCAGTTATTACTACCCGGTGAGATTAACTTGACTCAGTTTATGTCTTACCACCCGCCCCGGTTTGAGGGAACAGAATCAGGGGAGGAAGCTGAGGAGTGGCTGGAGAGACTTGAGCAGATATTTGTGTCGGCTCCTTGTGCTGTTACAGCGTGGCTGAGGCTGGCGGAGTTTCCAGTTAGCTAAGAAACCTCTAATGTGGTGGAGGGGCACTGTAATGGAGCTAAGAGCACTGGGTACTGTGATCGATTGGACACTCTTCAGGACCCGGTTTCTGAACCGGTACTTCTCCGCAGCGGCAAGACAGACGAAGGAGGACGAGTTTACAAGTTTGAAACAGGGGAACATGACAGTGTCAGACTATGCCACGCGGTACTCTTCGTTGCTGAGGTATGTTCCCCACATTGCCACCAATGGGCACGCAAAGATGAGGAGTTTTATGAAGGGGTTGCGACCGGAGCTCTATGACCGGATTATCACCAATAACCCAACTTCTTTTGATGATGCTCTCACAAGAGCGGAACTTGCCGAGCTTGGAGTGGGAGCTTATCCTAGTGCTGTGCCACAACAAGTACCACAACAGAGGCAAACTAATGACAGCTTGAGGCCCCGGGGAGAGCCATTTAAACCTCGTGGTGCCTCTTCATCTTCACGGTTTGGTGGAAAGAAGTTCTTTGGTCAGAAACAGGATAACAAGAAGAATTGGTCGGCCAATCGAGGATCTTCACAAGGGAATAGATCGGGGGAACCAAGGTGCGACAATTGTGGAGGACCACATTCTTCAAGTAAGTGCCCTGCTGTGGCAAGATGGGCCACATCTCTCGGTATTGCCCCACCCGGGGAGGACAGTCAGAGTTTCAGGGCAACAGGCCGAGGTTTGATGACAGGACTGTACACCAGAGGCAGCAGTTTGGGCCTCGACCATCGGGAGGTCAGACAGTGGGACCGCCCCAGGGACAGGTGTATGCGCTGACTAGAGAGCAGGCCCAGGCAGCCCCAGAGGAGGTGATCGCCGGTACGTGTCATTTATTTACGTACCCTGCTTTTATTTTGATAGATACAGGTGCCTCCCACTCTTTTGTATCTGTTGGCTTTGTGGAGAGACACCATATGCGCACGTCTTCTTTACCCACGCCTCTCCTTGTCTCGACACCCACTGGAAGAAATGTCGTTGCTGATCAGTTTTTGGCAGATTGCCTCATTTATTTTGAGGGCAACGAGTTGAAGACAGACTTGATTGTGTTGGGTATGTCGGACTTCGACTGCATCTTGGGCATTGATGTTCTGAACAGATATCAGGCAGTGGTAGATTGCCGGCAGAAGATAGTGAAGTTCAGACCTGATTTGGGCAGTCAGTGGACTTTCTATGGCAACGGTTCTCGTGCGAAGATTCCGTTGATTTCAGCGATCAAGATGACTCAGTTGTTGGAACGTGGCCACACGGGCTATCTCATCTATGCCGTGGACACGTCTGGGAAGAATAAGGAATTGATAGTTGAGGATGTACCAGTCGTGGCAGAATTTGCTGATGTATTCCCAGAAGAGATCCCAGGATTCCCACCGGCTAGGGAAGTTGAGTTTGGGATCGAGTTGTTACCGGGGACATCCGCTATCTCTCGTGCACCTTACAGGATGGCACCGGTGGAGTTGGGAGAGTTGAAGGAGCAGTTGCAGGAGCTCCTTGACAAAGGATATATACGCCCGAGCGTATCGCCATGGGGCGAACCGGTTCTCTTTGTGAAGAAGAAGGACGGTTCGATGCGGTTGTGCATCGATTACCGGCAACTGAATAAAGCCACAGTAAAGAACAAGTATCCTCTCCCAAGGATTGATGATCTGTTCGACCAGTTGCAAGGTACCAGACTGTATAGCAAGATTGATTTGAGGTCCAGGGTACCATCAGATTCGAGTCAGAGAGGAAGATGTACAGAAGACAGCGTTTCGGACTCGATATGGACATTATGAGTTCCTAGTGATGCCGTTCGGTGTGACGAACGCTCCAGCGGTCTTTATGAGTCTGATGAACATAGTGTTTCAGCCGTATCTTGATCAGTTCGTCATTGTATTTATTGACGACATTCTCATCTATTCCCGGAGTGAGGAAGAGCACGCGAAACACTTGAGGACAGTGCTCCAGATTCTTCGAGATCACCAGTTGTATGCCAAGCTCAGGAAGTGTGAGTTCTGGTTGAGCAGTGTAGTATTTCTGGGGCATGTCATTTCTAGCAGTGGGATATCAGTGGATCCCAGGAAGATCAAAGCCGTGATGGAGTGGGCTACCCCCACTTCTGTGCCTGAGATTCGGAACTTCCTTGGTTTGGCCGGATATTATCGACGCTTCGTCGAGGGCTTTTCGAAGATTGCCAAGCCGTTGACACAGTTGACCCAGAAGGGAGTACCTTTCTTTTGGTCAGAAGCTTGTGAGGAGAGCTTCCAGGAGTTGAAGCACCGTTTGACGACGGCGCCAGTGTTAGTGATCCCTACGGAGAACTCCAGATTTTTTTGTATACCGATGCATCACTCGTATTTGAAAAATTTGGCCAGCCAAATTTTCTTCCGTGCTTATCAAATTTTTCTTCGGTTTGCTTTTTCTTTTCAAAAAAAGTGGGCCGCCTACTTTTTCAATTGACTAACAATTTCCCACTTGAAGACTGATCTCAATCTGTCTTCACAACTTGATCAATGAAGCAGCCTATTCTGGTATGCTAATCTAGCAATCCAACTGAAGTTGAGCACAACTTCAGTTTATCAATGGTCACCACCTTCGTTAACATATCTGCTGAATTTTTACTTCCTTGGATCTTCGTTAGCACGTCATCTTCAAGTAGAGACCTGATGAAGGGATAACGGAGACCAATGTGTTTTGTTCTAGAATGGAATGCTGAATTCTTTGCCAGATGTATCACACTATAACTATCACTATACAAAACATTCTTCACATGGTTGAATCCCAACTCTGTTAAACAAACCTTGAAGCCACATAAACTCTTTACTGGCTTATGTCACTGCAACATACTCAGCCTCTGTAGTGGATAAAGCTACAATCTTTTGTATCTGTGACATCCAACTAACTGCTGTAGTTCCAATAGTGAATATATAACTCGTGGTGCTTCTTTGGTGATCGACATCACCTCCATAGTCTGCATCTACGTAACCTTGTACTTTTAGTTCTCATTTTCCAAAGTACAAACTCTTATTTGCAATGCCTCGTAGATACCTCAAAATCTACTTAATTTCTTCCCAATGAGCCTTTATTAGATTTGACATAAACCTGCTGACAACTCCCACTGCATGACCAATGTCTGGTCTTGTACAGACAATCGCGTACATAAAACTCCCAATGGCTGAAGCATATGGAACTTTAGCCATGGATTCTTTTTCTTCCTCTGTCTGAGGGCACTGGTCCTTGGATAGGTGAAAATGACTATCCAAAGGTGTGCTAACTGTCTTGGCATCGCTCATGTTGAATCTCTGCAAAACACGATTGATGTACTCCACATGAGATAACTGCAAAATCCTCTGTTTCTTATCTCTTGTGATTTGCATTCCAAGTATCTTTCTTGATGGACCCAAGTCATTCATGTCAAATTCTTTCGACAACTGTTGTTTCAAGTTTATGATCTCGTCCATATCAGAACCAGCTACTAACATATCATCGACATAAAGTAGCAAAATGATATAACTAGACTTATATTTCTTGAAGTAGCAACAATGGTCGGCGTTGCACTTCTGGAAACCTTCCTTGTGCATAAAGCAATCAAACTTCAAGTACCACTGCCTTGGACCTTATTTCAGGCCGTATAAACTCTTTCTCAATTTGCACACCATATTTTCCATCCCTTTCTTAGCGAAACCTTCTGGTTGAAACATATAAATCTCCTTATCAAAGTATCCATGAAGAAACACAATATTCATGTCCAATTGCTCAAGATAGAGGTTTTCACTGGCAACAATACTCAGTACAACCCTAATAGTATTGAGCTTCACAACTGGAGCAAAATTTATGAGTAGTCAACTCCTTCTTTTTGCTAGAATCCTTTTGACGACAAGTCAAGCTTTATATCACTTGGAACCATTGTGCTCCTCCTTCACCCGATACACCAATTTGTTGTGAAGTGCCTTCTTGTCCATAGGTAACTCAACAAGTTCCCATATCTGATTGGATGTCAAAGACTTCATCTCGTCTTTCATGGCAAACTCCCACTTGCTAACATCTTTGGTCTGACATGCTTCTTCGTAGCATTCAGGCTCACCTGCATCAGTCAACAACAGATAGTTCATATACCTTTTGATAGGTACATGACTCCGAGAACTCCTTCTCAATTCAAGAACTGGAGCATGAGACTATGATGTATCAGACTGTTGCTCGCTGTCTTGATCAATTGATTCTCCCAACTGAGGAATCTCAACTATCTGTTCCACATGGCTTTCTGGGACATCGTCCACCTATGCATACACTGGCTTACTCTATTCTGAGTTGCTGAAAACTATGTTATGCATGTCCTTATACATCACTCGTTCGTTGAAGATTACATATCTACTGCGTATCATCTTCTTATTTTAATTATCCCAAAAGCGGTAGCAAACTCATCTTCACCATAACCAATGAAAGTGCACTTCTTTGATTTGGGATCAAGTTTATTTCTGTGTACCTCACTGATATGCACATATGCTACACAGCCGAAAACTTTAAGATGTGAGAGGTTTACCTCTTTTCCGCTCCATACCTCTTCTGGTATTCTGTGCTTCAATGGTACCAATGGACATCGGTTAATCAAGTAAGATGTTGTATTGACTGTTTCTGCCCAGAACTGCTTTGACAGGTCTGATTGTACCCGCATACTTCTGGCTCATTCTGTCAACGTCTGGTTCATACGCTCATCTACACCATTATGTTGAGGCGTACCATGCATAGTTCTCTCCATTCTGATCCCGTGCTCATAGCAGAACTTCTTGAATTTGGTGTCTTCATATTCACCACCCTTATCTGTTCTGAGCTTCTTTATCTTCAACGATGTCTCATTTTCAACCATCGCTTTCCAAATCTTGGTAGCCTCAAATACTTCTGACTTATGTTTCAGAAAGTAAACCCATACTTTTCTGGAGTGATCATCAATGAAAGTCACAAAGTAGTGTTTCCCACTAATGGATGAGACAGTTGTTGGTCCCCAAACATTAGAGTGAACTCAAGTTTCTCCTTCTTTGGGGTTCTGGTACTTGTCTGAAAGCTAACTCTTTTCTGCTTTCCAAAAAGATATCCTTCACACTTGTCAATATCAATTGACTAAAGACTCGGTAGTTTCCCCTTTGAGAACATAACCTTCATTCATTTTTCACTCACGTGGCCAAGTCTCTAGTGCCACAGAGTATGACTTTCTATGTCTGCTGCAACTGTAATTGAACAGCGTGCTCCTGCTGTCATGTAAGGAGTACCACTCTTATTGCCTCAAGCAATCATCATTGCACCTTTTGAGATCTTCCAAGCATCACCGTGAAAGACTGTTGTATAACCTTCACTGGCCAACTGAGATTAAGTTCTTCCTAAAATCGGGAATATGCCTGACATCCATCAGTTCCCATACAGACCCGTTCAACTTTATGATACCCTTACCAACAATCTCACAAGATTGTTCATTATCTAGGTAGACTTTACCATGGTTTTCGGGGACATATTTCTCGAAGAGTTCCCTTTGAGAAGTAGCATGGAATGATGCTCCAGAGTCTAACACCCAAGACTCTTCCCTGCTTTCTAAATAGCATATTAATGCATCATCTCTAAAAGCAACGTTTGCTTCTGCCTTCGCCTCCTGATTCTTCGGTGTTTTAGCACTGATTTTTAAAATGTCCGGCTGCCCGCATTTTCAACACTCAATAGTCTTTGAGTTCTGAAATTATGGGGATTCCTAGATTTGGACCTCCTGCCTTTCTGTTTGCCACGTCCAACTTCTTTGTTTGATTTTCTACCTCTGGACTATGTATGTAATACTGAAGAGGTTGATGATTCATTTGAATCATTCCGTCTGATCTCTTCACATCGTCAAATTTCAACTTATTACTTCCCGGTGAGCTACTCACAGCTTTGACAGTAGCATTTTCCAGCTTTCCGGTAGGGAAGACAAAAGTATCAATGCTTGTACTTCATCATCAAAATCAATTTTAACTGAACTCAACCGGGTTGTCACTGTGTTAGGTTCATTGTTGAGCTACATCCGCATTCTACCATCCGCAAATTGAACAATTGCCTCATCAAATGGACTTTGTTTGAAGATGATGGCTTCTCGTACATGCTTGAAAGAGCCGCCATAAGACCCGCCATGGTCTTTTTTTTTGGCTATGTTGAAAGCAACGTCACGTGGCAACGTCAATCGGATAACTCCGAGGGCTTTTCTAACTAGAATAGCCCATTCTTCATCTTTCATGCCCTCTGACTTCACACCCGAGAGAGGTTGATAATGGACCTTTTTGTAAACATAGACTTCTATTTGCATTTTTCAAAAGCCAAAGTCCGAACCATTGAATTTTTGAATATTTATTTTTCCTTCATCGGCCGACATTACTCTCACTTGAACCTGACTCCCACAGGATTGCTGGTTTGACAATTTTGAGAATCACCATGTTATTGAGAACACCGTTGTGGACAAATTTGGTTTCGCTGACAAAATTCTACCATTCACGAATTACACTATTTATATGAATAGTAACTCGCCAAAAAATTTGACAAAATTAGGAATCTGGCTGTTATATCAGTTGTTAGGAAAATAACATCATATTTTCTTTTGTCAGATATGTGGGAGCAAAAAATAAATGCGGAATAAAAAACACACAAGATTTGTGGTTCGGCAACATAAGCATACGTCCACGGGGCTGCTGCAGATCTTTTACTGAAGAAAATATACAAGTTTTTACAAACACTAACAACACCTAATCTGAAAAACACTCAGAAAAGTATACACTAATTTTCTATCATTAATATTTTTACTCTGATTGCACCATGTGTTGTAATTTTGCTCAACTCACTCTCTACAACTTTTGGGTATATATTGCTGAATGAATCACACCTCTATTTATAGAGGTTCTTCACGCGTTAAATTTCTTCTCGCATTAAATTGTCTTTACTCGTATTTGAAAATTTTGGCCAGCCAAATTTTCTTCCATGCTTTTCAAATCTTTCTTCTATTTGCTTTTCTTTTCAAAAAACGTGGGCTGCCTACTTTTTCAACTTTTTGACTAACACAAGCAACTCCTCGTACATATCCATTCTGATATTCTCTATCCAAAACCTTAGATTCGGGAGACCATCTACTCCACAATAGTTGGTGATTAATAATAATCCCACAACAAAAATCCTAGATCCCGCATAGCAATATTGTGCCAAAGAAAATGGAATTGAAATTAGAACTCGAAGTGGCGGCCATGACTACGAGGGATTTATTACGTATCTAAAATCATTTTTGTGGTCCTTAATTTGATCAATTTTAGCGAAATAAATATTGATGTTGCAGCAAAAACTGCCGGGTCCTGTCTGGCGCAACTCTGGGTTCTCTATATTATAGCATCGCAAAGAAAAGCCAAACCTTAGGATTTCCGGCGGGGGTGTACCCAACTATTGGCGTTGGTGGAAATTTAAGTGGATGCCACTGATAATGTCATTGATGCAAGAATAGTATATGTTAATGTTAAAATTCTTGGTAGAGCTGGGCAACCAGAGGTGATGGAGGCGTCAGATTTTGTAATGCCTAGAAATAATCCAAGTGTTAATTTGTAAAAATCATTATTAGAGTTAATGATCGACTGTTATAGACTCGGGTTTGTGTTGAATCGATAATGATAAAATACGTGGAATAGCTTGTACATAATGTTGTTGGAGGTATAAAAATGAAAAATCAAATTTGTGAACTCATACTACACACTTTTACACCTAAACTTCTCTACAAGACTCTCTCCAAAACTCCTGCCTTCTTGTACCTCTTTTGTTTGGATTTAGCTTGGATGTCAAGTTAGAAACTTGTGTATGAAGTGAAAACAAAGTTATTTGGTAAGGTTTCCATAGCACATGATGTTTATGTTTAGTAGTTCAATCATTTGAACTTGATATGAGTAGTTTGATATGTACTGATTTGATATGATTTGAAATAAAGAACATAAACTTAATTTATGAAGAAAAGAAGTACATATGCTGATGGAGAATTGTAGTTATGAAGTTTTAGTGTTGTGATATGAAGTGTAGAGTTGAAACCATGAAGATAGACATGCAAATCGTCTTGTTCTGAAAATGTCAGAGCATCACGATCGATCGCGAGAGGCTAAGAACAAGTGAGGCAGTGCGTTTAGCGATCGATCGTTTGCTTGTGACCGATCGATCGAGAGGTGGTGATCGATCGAGAGAAGAGAAGATATTGATCGCATTGAGGCAGAAAGCTTGATAAATATCGATCGATCGCGATCGATCGATTGCTTGCTTAGCGATCGATCGCTTGCTTAGCGATCGATCGCGTTAGGAGTAGAGATCGATCCTGAAAGGCAGAAACTTTGGGTTGAAATGTGAAGTATGAAGAGATCGATCGCTGCTTGAGACCGATCGATCGCTAGGGTTATTAAATTGAAGCCATCGATCGCTAGGTATATTTTGTGAAAATGTTCTAATTTCTTGGTATTTGTATAATGAAGTTGGTTATAACATTGAATTTTGTTGAATTTTATGTAGCACCATCTCAGGGAACAGGTCAAAGAGGAGGCCTAACAACTCCTGCTTTTCTATTTTGGGAAACGACGACATGTACGTGTTGACTTACTAGTATTGTTGATATATTTATGATGTATATATATGGTGATGTATATATGTACATATTGAGATATGAGATAGTTGTGAATGATGTTGTTGAGGCATATGATTGATGTTGTGAGACATGATGCTGTTGAGGCATGAGATAAGGTTGTTATAACGCGTGAGCTGGAGATATGATATGCATTGCATATATGAAGATGTGAGGAGGTTCCACTGACATATTGAGCGAAAAGGCAATATCATATATGCTTCGTTATAACAGGGTGATGAATGAGATTCATCGAACATGTCATGACATATTAGTTGTATTGTGGTTTGATGTATGTACAAGAACAACCAAGAATGAGTATTTCAATGCATGAAATAGAGAAAGTATTTATGCATTTTATTGATGTTGGATTGTGAATATTATCTGTATACTCATGTTGTGTGGTTGTTCTATAGGGACTCATAGACGGGGGAGGCCGGGATTGCGAGTCTATTATCCGCTGCTAGGATGTAAACTGATCAAGATTTAAATGTACTATACGATTTTGACATGTATATGATGTAAATTATGTTATGTGTGAGAACAATGTGATACAAAGATGTAATGAATAACTTGATCGGTAATAATCTTATCTTAATCCTATTAAGTAAAGACTGACATCTACTTAATTGTATGTTTAATTAAGGATTAAGTTAACGAGACCCCACATTTAGTGGTATCAGAACAGTGGTTAGATGACTGGGTTGAACAAATGGTAGAGGAAATGAACAAGTGAGCAGAGTGTTCACTTAGAAGCATGTTTATGCGGTGATGCAGTATATTGTGTTATACTAACATGCTTTATTTGTGTAAATATTGTTGTTAACCCTTGAATTACTGCATGGCAGCGAGAATACCTATGAATCTCCAAGAAGAAGTAGGGGATGTTGTGAGTATGCATGTTAGTGTTGGTCAGGTTCATTTGCCACCACCACCAATAGGCGAAGACCAGTGGAACATGTGTTTGTTACCTGGGGAATTGACACTGAACTCAGTTCTTAAGTTATCAGCCTCCTCGTTTTGAAGGGACTGAATCTGGAGAGCAAGATGAGGAGTATTGGAGCATCTTGAACAGATCTTTGTATCAGCTCCGTGTGCAAAGTTCGGTTGGTTAAGATTAGCCGGATTCCAATTGGCTAAGAAAGAATGATGTGGTGTAAGGCGATATTGATTGAATTGAGAGCTCAGGGACAGCTTGTGGACTGGGATATAGGAGCCGATTCTTGGATCATTATTTTTCTGCTGCAGCAAGAGAGTTAAAGGAGGATGAGTTCACAAGTTTGGAACAGGGTACTATGAAGGTAGCTGACCATGCCTTGCAATACTCATCTTTGTTGAGATACATGCCACACATAGCTGCTAACACCAAGGCCAAAATCTGACATTTCTTGATGGGATTGAGGCTTGAGTTGTTTGATAGGGTTATATCTAACAACACTATGTCATATGAGGAGGCACTAATCCGAGCAAAGTTGGCAGAAATCGGGATTGATGCTTACAAAGATGTAGTTCAATCTCATAAACCTACTCCAGAAAGCATGAGACCAAGAGGAGAACAATTTAAACCACGAGGAGGTGCATCATCCTCGAGGTTTAGTGGCAAAAGGTTTGATAGCCGCAAAGGTAATGACATGTTTGATAAGAGATAGTTTAAAATGGGCAGTACTGGGGGAGTAAAATGTTTTAATCGTGGAGGGCCACATTTTAGACGTGATTGCCCAAACATAGATGGTTCAGTTTGCTATGGATGTGGCATGAGGGGCCACATTGTGAGGAATTGCCATAAAGCTGGAGGACAACAACACACGAGCAATGTGTCTGAGAGTAAGGTACAACAGAGGCCGCAAGTCACGCTTCGAGTAGGTGGGGGACAAAGAGTAGGGCTGCCCCAGGGTCAGTGTATGCGTTGAACAAGGAGCAAGCAGAAGCTGCTCCTGATGAAGTGATAGTGGGTAAGGGTTATTTATTTACTTATCCTGCTTTTCTTTTAATTGATATTGGTGCTTCCCATTCTTTTATTGCAAAGAGTTTTCTGGAAAAGTACCATATGCGCTCGTCCCCATGATTTCAAAAACAGATAAGTTCTTATTTATGAATGAGCTTCAACAATGAGAATAGTAGCAGGAACGCTCGATCTAAGCAAAGAAGGATTCATTTTACTCCTCCAAATGAGTCTGGAAGGATCAATCAATATTTCCTGGGATATGAGAGACCCAGGTACCAAGAAAAAAGTTTTAGCCGGAGAGTCCCTGAAAGAAATCGTG
Source organism: Haberlea rhodopensis (assembly GCA_907163345.1). Classification (NCBI taxonomy): domain Eukaryota; kingdom Viridiplantae; phylum Streptophyta; class Magnoliopsida; order Lamiales; family Gesneriaceae; genus Haberlea; species Haberlea rhodopensis. The sequence goes on from CAJQUN010000243.1 coordinate 128,598, forward strand.
GACAAGATGGTCTTTAAAATATGTTTCATTGGAGTAAGCTACTTAGAAGGATGGAGGAAGAGAAGGCTAAAAAATATAGATAAGTTCTATATAGCCTGGAACTACATGATATCTGTTATGTAGACGAATACATCAAACTCTTCACAGAGTATCGATGGAAGGCAAAGATAGAAGAAAAAGATGCAGCATAACTGTTCTTTGCCAAAATTCCGAGCCCATTGAGAGAAATACTTATCCAGGAGTATACACCTCATGCAATCGAGACGGTGTCCATGAGAATGTCATTTCTTAAGGTAAAACTTGCGGAATGGTGCTACCAAGCAAAACTCCAAAAGAATTTCAAGAAGCTCGGATGGAATCAATAAAATAGCTCATCTTTGCTGTACAGGGAATGATATCCCTACAATAATTGGAAACTACCCCTAGAGGCGAAAGTTGAAAAAGCACAGAGCTCATCCACATGCCCGAGGAAGTAGTTCAAGAAGAAGTAGGTCTTCATGGAGACCTAGAAAGTTTTGGTCAAAGCAGAAAGCCCGAAGTTACAGATCTGGGCAACGATCGGGACCAATAAGGAGTAGAACCTTGTCAATAGGCTCTAATCAAGCTAGTTCTAGCAGAACACCAACGAAGAGATCTTTCAGACGCACACATACTCGTGCAAATGAGAGTTTCAAAGATTGTAACTGAGGACATGAGGAGCAAGATGACATATCTCTACAGATTGTCCAGAAAACCAAAGCCGTGTAGTAAGACAGTTCGAGCATACCAAAGAATTTGATGTTTCGACACCCGCCGGGAAGAATGTAGTTGCAACTCATATCATGTTTGATTGTTCGATTCGTGTTGAGGATAATGTGTTACATATGAATTTGATGATTTTAGATATGAATGGATTTGATGTGATTATGGGTATCGATGATTTGAATAAATATCAGGCAGTGGTTGACTGTAGTCAAAAGATAGTTCATTTTCGTTCTGAGGTTGGGGATCAGTGGACTTTCTACGGGCAGGGATCTTGTGCAAAGATCACATTGATATCGGCCATTAGAATGTCACGTTTGTTAGAACGTGGACATACATGATAGTCTGATCTATGCCATTGATGTAACAGAGAGAAGATAGCTATGGTAGCAGAGTATATGAATGTATTTCCACAGGAAATTCCAGGTTTTCCTAGTCGTGAAGTGGTGTTTGAAATTGAACTGCTACCTGGTACCTCTGCGAGATCTAGAGCACCATATAGAATGACACCAACTGAACCGAGGGAGTTAAAGACTCAGTTGCAAGAATTACTTGATAAGGGATACATACGTCCTAGTGTATCGCCTTGGGGGTGCTCCAGTGTTGTTTGTGAAGAAGAATGATGGATCCATACGACTGTATATTGACTACAGACAATTAAACAAGGTATCGATTAAGAACAAACTATGATATACTCTAAGATTGATTTGAGATCCTATTATCATCAAATACGAGTTAGGGAGGAGGATGTGCAGAAGACAACATTTAGGACTCGATATGTACATTAAGAATTTTTAGTAATGCCCTTTGGAGTGACCAATGCTCCAGCTGTGGAATGACCAGTTAGGATCTTGGATAGAGCAGATCGTAAGTTGTGAAGCAAAGTAATACCGATGGTCAAAGTACAGTGGGATAGGTGGGGTGTCGAGTAGGCGATGTGGGAGACGGAGCAACATATGATACAACACTACCCTGAGTTATTTTCTGGTATGTTTTCTTTAAATTATTGTTGCAATGCTGGTGAATATGTTCTTATTGTTGCAATATTGATGTGGTGAGTATGTGTTTCTTGTTGAAATATTGATGAGTATGTGATTCAATTTCGTGGACGAAATTCATTAAGTAGGGAAGAATTGTAATGTCTAGAAATAATCCAAGCGGTAATTAGTAAAAGTCATTAGATGTTAATGATCAACTGTTATAGACTCGGGTTTGGGTTGAACCGATAATGATGAAATACATGGAATTGCTTGGACATAATGTTATTGGAGGTATAAAAATGAAAAATCAGATTTGTAAACTCATACTACACACTTTCACACCTAAACTTCCTTACACCTAAACTTCTCTACAGGACATTCTCCAAAACTTTTGCCTTCTTGTACCCCTTTTGTTTGGATTTAGCTTGGAAGTCAAGTTAGAAACTTATGTATGAAGTAAAAACAAAGCTATTTGGTAAGGTTTTCATAGCACATGATGTTTATGTTTAGTAGTTCAATCATTTGAACTTGATATGAGTAGTTTGACATGTATTGATTTGCTATGATTTGAAATAAAGAACATAACTTGATTTATGAAGAAAATAAGTACATGTACTGATGTAGAATTGTAGTTATGAAGTTCTGGTGTTGTGAGATGAAGTGTAGAGTTGAAACCATGAAGATAGACATGAAACTCGCTTTGTTCTGAAAATTTCAAAGCATCGCGATCGATCGCGAGTCATGGAGCCATCGATCCTGAGAGGCTAAGAACAAGTGAGACGGTGTGTCTAGCGATCGATCGCTTGCTTATGATTGATCAATTGCAAGGTGGCGATCGATCACGGAAGAGAAGAGATCGATCGCATTGAGGCAGAAAGTTTGATAAATATTGTATGGCATGGAGCGATCGATCGCTTGATCGCAACCGATCGATCGCTTGTTTAGCGATCGACCGCGTGAGGTGTAGAGATCGATCGCTGAAGGGCAGAATCTTTTGTGTTGAAATGCGTAATATGAAGCGATCGATCGTTGGTTGAGACCGGTCGATCGCTAGGGTTAGTAAATTGAAGCTGGTCGATCGTTGGAAAGAACCGATCGACCACTAGGTCTATTTTGTGAAAATGTTCTAATTTCTTGGTATTTGTATAATGAAGTTGATTATAACATTGAATTGTTGAATTTTATAAGATGGTTGTGAATGATGCTTTTGAGGCATGTGATTGATGTTGTGAGGCATGATGCTGTTGAGGCATGAGATAAGGCTGTTATAACGCGTGAACTGGAGATATGATATGCATTGCTAATATGAAGATGTGAGGAGGTTTCACTGACTTATTGAGCGGAAAGGCAATATCATATATGCTCCGTTATAACAGGGTGATGAATGAGATTCATCGAACATGTCATGACATATTAGTTGTATTGTGGTTTGATGTATGTACAGGAACAACCAAGAATGAGTATTTCAATGCATGAAATACAGAAAATTGTTTATACAATATTTATGCATTTTATTGGCTGTTGGATTGTGAATATCTATATACTCATGTTGTGTGGTTGTTCTGTAGGGACTCATAGACGTGGGATGCCGGGATTGTGAGTCTACTGTCCGCTGCTAGGATGTAAACTAACCAAGATTTAAATGTACTAGACGATTTTGACATGTATATGATGTAAATTATGTTATGTGTGAGAACAATGTGATACAAAGATGTAGTGAATATCTTGATCTGTAGTAATCTTATCTTAATCCTATTAAGTAAAGATTGATATTTACTTAATTGTATGTTTAATTAAGGATTAAGGTAACGATGGCCCACAGAATTGTTGTAATTCTTGAATGGAAAGTACAATTAATGGATGTTCCTGAAAACGTCATTGCATTTACAATTGACAGAACTTTGGAGCAGAATGCATCTCAACTTCCTCGTAAGTGGCAATATATTGCACATAAATTTGATAAAGACTTACTCATTAGAGTCATCTTAACTAGGACGAACTCCAACCAAGATGGTAGAAATTACACGATCCAGGCATCATTTTATTCACTTTTCCTTGGTGGAATCGATAGGTTACTTCAAATTATGCAATAAAGTTTCCTTGAACTTGATTTAGTGAGAGAAGCATAAAAAAACGAGCTAGATTCAATCAATCATATGTTTTGCGAGGTTTCCCATAGATTCAGGTGAGATCATGCTCAACCGGACACAACCTAATGTTCTATACTTCAAAGCAAAATCAGACTATGTGCAGAATCCCATCCCTGAATATGGACTTGAAGGAATTTGGAGATTGTTTTATGAGGCTGAAGCAAATGAGGCAGCCCTGATGATACGACTAAGAAGAAAAACAAATGTACGAGCAACAAAAGAGGCAAACACAAGCAAAGAAAGGGCAGTGAGCCAAACACAATGAGGAGAATAGAGAACCGAAACTTAGCCAAAGAGGACAAGTTACTGGTGGTTACAGTCAAGTTAGTTAGAAGTACTAGTAGTTGGAAGTAGTATTCTGATGTGTATAAATGGCAGATTGCAAACAGTTGCATTGGTTCAGTGTTACTTGCTATGGAGGAATTTCATATTTTCTTGTGATTAATAATACTTGTTTTTCTTTTAATTTCTATAAAAGTATAAATAATTAGACAATATATAAAAAAAATTAAAAATTATGACAAAAGTTGTGTAAAGGTACGACTTTACTCATGAGATGCGACTTTTCTATTTTCATGATCTTGTGTTTGTTGATGTAACTTTTTATTAAGATGTGTTGTATTTATCTCAATGGTGATCGATCGCTTCATGATATACGATCGATCGCATAAGTGTTCTGTCCCGATGCGATCGATCTCTTGGTTTAGGGCGATCGTTCGCTTCCTCGCATGAATTTTTTTCTCGCCTCACTACCTGGTAGCTATCGATCTCTTGTTTTAAGACGATCGATAGCCTGCATCAATTTCTTCAACTCACTCATTTTCAACTTCTTTTCAAATGCCTTGACTTGTCTCGTCCCAGTTTCACCTTCCAGTCCATAAAATGGGGGTTTTCAGGTATTTCTTGCACTTTCACTGGATTCCTGGAATTATACAAAAACACAACCAAGAGTGTAAAATCATCCAAGAATCACTATAAAAATGGCAAGAAATATATGCAAATATAAGTGTAAAAATGATACTTATCATGCACTTATCTGGTGTTGTGGGCAGTTGCCACACAACTTCTTAAAACGCTCTCAATACTCATGCAGTGACTCCTCTTGGTATTGCTTGATGCCATAAATCTCATTCCTTATGTTTGTCACCCTCGAAGCAGGAAAGTACTTCTCAAGGAAGACTATTTACAAATCAGACCACGTGGTGATAGATCCAGAGGGTAGGTAACATAGTCAATCCTTAGCAGCATCCTTCAAGGAGAATGGAAAGGCTCGCAGTTTAATTTGCTCCTATGTTACGCCAGTCGGGTTCATGGTAGTGCACACCACATTAAATTCCATCAAATGCTTGTGGGGGTTCTAACCTTTAAGATAATGAAGGAAAGCAATAAGTGAATAAAACCATATTTCAGTTCGAAATTTACATTAGTTGCAAGGGCAGGAAAGGTGATGCATAGTGGTTGTTGATCCAAGGTTGGATACGCTAGCTGTCTCAGACTTTGATTCACTGTCATTGTGTTCGTCTTTTCTTCTTCTTCAATTCTTCTAACTTCTCGTCTCCTCATATGTAGTGTCCTCTCAATTTCAGGGCGTAATGAAAGTTATCTTCTTGATTAGACGATTCACCTCTGTTCATTAACAAACCAAAATAGTAGTGCGGGTAATATGATAAAAAAATTAACACAAAAATAAGCAATGCCTTCCCCGGCAACAGCGCAAAAATTTGATAGCGTTTATCGCGTACACCCAAATTAACCCTCGCAAGTTAATAGCAATAATAAATGTAGTAGCGTGAGTAGAAATCGATCCCACGAGAAATGGTATATCTTTATGTTAACTTATGCAAAATAAAATAAGAAGGGGGTTTTGAAATCAATTGAATTACTACTATGATGCAAAATCTAAGAGAATTAATATGCAAAATAAAAATAGGATGAATTAAGTTATGAGAAAAGAGTTAATCTTTGTCTTCGGTTGACTTTTACAATTGGGGTTTACTATCTCGATCATCAATCTTCACAAACATTCAATTTTCATATGAGTATTCGTCGTTGGACGTTTAATCCAATAATCAAAGTCATATATCACCTTACGTTTAGTTAAGTAGCCCAGACGTTCTAGTTTAACCCTTATCAAACAATCAATCAAAATACAAGATATTAAGATTTAAATCAATGATAGCATAGTGAGATCGATGAAGCTAAACAACATAATCCAAGCGTCAATGTTTAATTTATTCAATTGTCTTTCCTAAGAATTTAACAAACTCACAAGCGGAAATTTATTAATCTTAGTTGCTTAGTAAATTAGATGGATCAAACGATTCCGTATTTGATATCTAATTTAGCATTAGATTGAATGAACAATAGTTAGGTGATCAATCTAACAATCAAACACAATAATCATGACAATAAAATTGGAAAAACAATTGATACTCGATGAAAATAAACAAACAAAACTTAATCTCACGAGAATCATAAACTCCAGTGTATCGTCTTCCTTAATCAAGAATCACAAAGGTGTTTAGCCACTCATGACTAAATCAAAAACAACAAAATCTAATAAAAAAACACATAAACAAAAGTAAAAGAGAATGTTACTAAAGGATAGCACGATTCCGGAGTGTCAAATCCGTCTTCGTGGCTTTGAATCTTCAAGTTCTTCTTCCACAATTGAGAGAAAATTATTCTAACTCTAAAAATACTATGAATAACCTGATTTGAGGTCCCAAAATCGTGTATATAGGGTAGGAGTCTGATAGGGTAGGTAAAAATCTATCCAAATATGAAAAAATCGAGTTTCCATATTTTTGAGGATTCTTCTGGCGATCGATCGGCATAAGCCAGCGATCGATCGTTGGTTATTTTTTTCAGAATCTTTAGGCGGGAGATCGATCGCCCAATCTCGATCGATCGATTGCTGAGATCAACTTTTTGGTACGTGAATTTTCTGCCATGCTCGATCGATCGAGCTCTTCTGGGTGATTGATCGCGAGCCTTAGTCCACTTTTATGCATTGTTCTTGGTCTTCTTTGATTGTCAACTCCAATGCATTTCTTGATCCTTATTCACCCTTGTTAGCTCGAATTTTTCGATTCCACCTACATTTAAACATACCAAATCGTAGGCAATTAAATGCAATATATGTGTCTATTTCTAGTCACATCATCCACCAACAATTTCAACAAATCTACGAGACCAACCAAGTACAAGCACAAGTTCGAGTCCTAGCTCAAGTTCACCTCCATCAGAAGAAGAATTTATCCAGAATCGGAAAGCCACGGTGAGAAAGGTATGAAGCCTCGGAGATATATATGAATCGTGTGATGTGGCAGTCTTCACCTATGAGCCAAAAAATTTCTAAGAAGCTGCAAAAGAAGAAATCTGGATAAATGCAATGGATGAAAAAATTGTTGGTATTGAAAAGAGTAACACACGGGAACTTGCAGATCTTCCAGAAAGAAAAGGTGTGATTCGTGTCAAGTGGATTTACAAAACAAAATACAAAGAATATGGATCAATGCAGAAGCATAAAGCACGCTTAGTTGCAAAAGGGTATTCTCAACAACCCAGAATCAATTTTAATGAGACATTTGCTCCAATCGCAAGAATGGAAACAATTAGATTGTAATTGCCTTAGGAGAACAACTAGAATTGACAATCTATCAATTAGATGTAAAATCAGTATTTCTGAATAGAGAATTAGAAGAAGAAGTGTATGTCGAGCAACCAGAAGGTATGTGGTCGAAGGCAAAGAAGATAAAGTCTATCAACTCAAAAATGTTCTATATGGATTGAAACAAGTACCAAGAGCCCGGAATAGCAAAATTTATAAATATTTTCACAGAAGTTAATGAGAAGTTACAGCATAACGATGGTGCAGTCAAATTTAACTCAAAATGTATCGAAGTTTAGTTCGATTCTTGATCTACCTAACAAACACATTACCAGATATTGTTTATCCAGTCAGCTTGATATAAAGATTTATGCAAGAAACAATTAGGTTACATTATGCAGCAATGAAAAGAATTATACGATACCTTCAATGTACGAAACAAATTAGTATCAAGTATATCACAAAAAAGAAAATAATCCAATTGGATACACTGATAGTGATTGGGTTGGATCAGTTGATGATAGAAAAAGTACATCTTGATATGTTTTTTGTTTGGGTACAAAAATCATTTCATGTGTATCAAAGAAACAGAAAACTATATCACTCTCATCTACTGAAGCATAATATATTGCAGCTATCAATGCAGCATGTGAAGCAGTTTGGCTCAGAAGAATTTTAGCAGATTTGCAACATAAACAAAGCATTCCTACAGCAATTTTTTGTGATAATATGTCAACTATCGCAATGACAAAAAATCCGGTTTTCATGCTAGATCGAGGCACATTGAACTTAGTCTGAATATGATCTTAGGACCGAACTTCGCCTCTGCTGGACCCTGAGTTCAGCCCGGATACGGATGGTATTACAAAAGAGAAGCCATGGTCTAAGGTAGATCTTGGTTAAGATCGAGGTGGTCTTAAAAGTGTGCTGATATTGGCCAGCCTAGATTTTTCAGGGAGACCGGCCCATTCGAGTTTAAAAGGGGGAAAACCCTTGGGCCTTTTTGACCGAGCTCCACTAATAAGGGTCGTGTCGGGTCATGCCCAAGAGGGTTCATGATTTGGGTAGCCGAGCCACTTCCCGGGTATCAGATAAAAACACATGAAGCAAAGTCTGGAAGAGGTCCAGATGTTGAAATCTATTTTTTCTGCTTAATTAAGTTGCACCACTTTTCAATAGTTTCCACAAACACACGAAGCATTCAAGCTCTCAAAAGCATCACGAATTCACAAGTTAGTATTTGTTCGGTCATGCCCTGTAAAGAAGGTAAACTCACCTTTAAATTGTTTTACGGTTCATGCACACATAAATCACAAATTTGCTTTCATGACTTTAGATTACTGAGGGAATTTTGTGATTTGTGTTTGTAAAACCATAATCAAATAAATGTTGAATCAAAATATAACAATATAAAAGATTGAGAGAAAAAACTAGAGGAGTCACGTCGCATGACGTCCTAAAGTTATGATTTCCTCTCTACGTACGAGTATTAATGGCTGATAGTGACTCCAAGAGGTTGATGAATATAATTGCATAGGATTATTCGCTGATGAATATGTCTAGAAGAAAGAAAGCTATAAGCTATCTGTACCTTAACATCTTAATCAATAGAAACCATAATTGGCGGGATACTAATAATTAATTATTATATGTCATTATCCAGATAATCTTCCTCCACAATTCGGACATTACGTTATCCATCACTATTTCACAAAAAAATTTTATATTGAGCTTAACCAAATATTATTTTGGGCCTTCATACCAATACCACCCGGTTTGTTTAAAGTCGGGAGGATCAGGCTTTTGTCGGACCCGGAAGAAACTGATCAAGAAGACTTAGGCTTGCTCGACTAATTTATCCTGCTAATTCTGCCTTAATTGGTACCATGGTGTAGGAATCTTAGTAATGATGTGTATATTAGGAATAATAGCAGGCAAAATAACAATGACTTTATGAATATTTGTCGATGCGAGATTTGGAATTTATGTCCTTGAAACGATATTGCTCCGCTATGGTGCTTACGGTTAGTGGCAATCGTTTCCCAAGATACAACAACTATGCCTTGTGATAGGAACACTCCAAATCACAAATCCTCAAATCACAAAGGTTTAAAGGCATTTCAACAAGAACAGGGGAAGAACAATATGTTTATGCAGATTTTTCTCTCAAACAATGACTTTGATCTTGCATAAAAAGTGTGTTTAATTCACTTAGGATTGTTATATTTATACTTGGCCAAATGACACCACAAAAGGACACCATTTAGAGGTGTTTATTCACGAAAAAGCACACCCGGACGCGAAGAGACACACTCGTTCACGAAAAAACCTCCATAAACTTTTCCTGGCAGAATCTCGGGCGTTCGAGCACGGATGCGGTGCTCGAGCGCCCAGCTTGCTGCCCCAAAAATTATTTAAACTTTTCGTCTGTTTTTGCTTGTTGTCATTTATTAAGTATTCGACTTTTTTCTCATGTTCAATTTGCTTAATTTCAATTCATTAAACACATTTTTACAACAATCCCCCACATGAATTAAAATTAATGAATGAATGCAATGAGTGCCTTTAACGAGTCGTTATAGCATCTGGAGAGTTAGCTTGCGGCTTTGAACCTTCCGTAGTAGTATTCAATCGAATTTACTGACTTAGTAGTGAACTTAAAGTCTTGAACTTTTTAGTCGTTTGTGTAAACTGAGATAATTGAACTCACACCATAACAACTCTAACCTTCATATTGGTTTTTCCGGTAGTGTCTGTTTCGGCCATGGATCACGCTTGGTTCCATAAATGCTTTCTAATTTTGAAGCAGTCCCAATTCGCAAGTACGTACGTGATCTCCTATAAGAATATCCCGTTATACTACAACATATCATTATATGTCTTAGGAATCATTAAAGGCATTTTGTCTATCCTCGTACCCTTTTTGCAGGCTACACCCCTTATCATAGGAATGGGTTGGAGATTGATTTCCAAGGTGTTTATACAATCTCATAATTTAGTTGTCCCTTTTGTACCTAGATCTTGGGATCTCCAGTCAACAAGGTTGGGTATCCACTATGAGATTTTGATTATAGTTTTTAACCACATACCCTTAGATAAATTTTTTACATGATCTCTTGGTTAACCATTCATAAACGGATCCACGATTTTCTCAGATAACCAATTAAGATTATGCATATAGAGATCGTTGCCATAGGGTCATATGCGTACGACTTTTATGTTGAGACTTACCATTATGCTACTACCTTGTGCCCTGTATACAACATATTGGTTGTCACAATGTATTATAATTGCAGGCACAGGTTCTTTTCCAACATGGAATTTCATCGAAGAAACCTTGAAGCCATCTGGCCTCTTGTCCGGTTTTCTCCACTGCAATGAACTTGATTTCAAAGTGGATCGAGATATATGTACGTTTGCTTGGAAGATTTCCACAGCGTTGAGTCCATTCCAATGGTAAACACATTACCATTTATGGATTTTGAGTCCTTTCATTATAGTGGTTTGCTATTACTTTGCCAACAAGAAATTTTCACTTAACAAAACATTGAAGCCCTCCGGCTTCTTCTCCGCTTTATCCAACGCTATGAATTCTCATTCATAGTGGATTGAGCATTACATTTTTTTTTTTTGGTTTATAGAATTTCCTTCATGTCCTTTCCATGACACAACATCATTACCAATGGTAACACATCATCATTTGTGTCAGATATCCAATTTGTATCAGGATATCTCGAGTTTCAAATTCTAAGCGTTATTGCTTAAAAAATTTGAAACTATAATAACTTCTCGGTTTTAATTCACAATTTTAATTTTAAGCATAATTTCTTTGAAAATCCAAGTTCAAGATTTTATTTCTTACAAACTTGAATTTTTTAACGCAAAGCTTCAAAATTTGAAACTAGAATTAAACATGATAATTCGTCTTGGAAACTTCAATTCCAATTTGATATTGCTGCATCAACTTTATCATATCAAAATGTTTCATCAACATTTCTTCATTCTTTTGATGATCTCAATATTGTTTCTCATAAGAGCATATCACCAACGTACAAGCATGCTTAGATATGCTTCATGTGTGTCACTTTTATCACACTTGTTTTGACAATATAGTTTTGTCAAATTTCTCATGTCATTATTTTGACACTTTACTTCAGTCAGGCACCCCCACACTGTCAATATTTATAGGAAACCTTGTCCTTAACTCATAAGGTTTTTTCCATCATTGCCTAAATGTGGTATTTAGAATATGGTTGACCAATAGAATCATCGCCCCCACAATTTTGGGTAATCTCGACCTTATCAAGATTTCATTGTGTTTAACTTTCAAGTTTCAAATTCTAAGCTTATAAATTTATAAATCAAACTTCAAGATTTATATCTTGCAAACTTTGATTTAAGCATGCTTGCTTACAAATTTTGAAACTTGGACCATCTCTCGAATAAAATTTACTATTTGCATTTTAAGCGTCCAAACTTGTTGGGTTTTGGAAACCCGAATAATCTTGGTTTTGATGTTAACAAAACCTTTTATTATGTTGCTAACATATTTCATCAAGTGTGCAGTTCATAAATCATAATTAAGAGCTTGATGAATTGCAAAGAAGTAGCTTGAAAATATCAAGCTGGACCAAGACTGAAATCCTGGCAGAGCGGATTGTTTTGATCATATCTCATAGCTCGGATATCGAAATGGTGTGCTTCCAAAGAGGTTGAACAGCCAACTCAAAAAACTAAAAGTCATATTTCACAACAGATTGGCTATTTCGAATGTTATCAAGGAGAAAAGACGCCTGCAAGATCGAGCTGAACCACAAAGAAACAGCAAGCTGTTACAGCAAGCAACTGTCAGTCTGTTGGGCATAACTCTTAGCTCGCGTATTGGAACGAGACGATTCAGTATGGGTTGGAAAGCTAAGACAAAGATCTACAAGTCATATTTGAAAGTCAAAGACTTAATCGAACGTTAAGATGGCCAAAGAGTGCTGCTGCATCCAGCAAACAGACAGCAGGAGCATCGCCTTGTATTTCGAGCATAACTCTCTCATACGAACTCGAAATCGAGCGATTCTTGATTCCGTGGAAAGTTAAGAGATTGGCTACAACTTTCATGTAGATCACTTTGCCCAGAAATCAAAGAATCAAGAGCTACCATCAACAGATCAGAAGAGCAAGTTTATCAAGTTGTTTTTGTATCAAGCTTGTCTTGCATCAGACTGATCTGTCCAGACCAGACTGACCTGTCCAGACCAGACTGATCTGTCCAAGATGATCCGGCCAGACCGGTCCGAAATACAAAGGGCAGATTGATCTGTCCAAGCTGATCCTGCCAGACCGGTCTGAAATGCAAAGAGCCCAGAAACCAGAATATGACCGTTGCAAGCTCGGGAATGGTGCAGAACCTTTTCCAACGGGCATATTCTTGTGTCTAACGTATATATCATTGTTTGGGGCTATATATACAAGTATTGGAAGCTCAAATAAGCTGATTGAAGATCAATCCAAGCAAGATCAAAGCAAACTCGCTTGGGATTCAATTGGGGAACTTCAAAGACAAAAGCTGCTAAATGAATAGCACTCCCCAAACCTTTGGCACCTCTTACCTTGCTGTATCAGATTCATTATGGAATCATTTGTGCCTTTGTATTCACTCTATTCATTGTATTTGTGAGCTAAAATAGAAGAGTGAATACAATTGTAACAGTCTGTGATTCATCACAACTGGAAAAGAGGTCTTTGTATGTGAGACGTTAAAGAACATACATAGCTAGGAGTTCTAGTTGGATGGGGAATTCCCAACTGGATCGGGTTTGTACAACGGGATTGTATAAATCAAAGTCTTCTAGTGGAATCCTTCCATGCGGTGGAAGAATGGGAGACGTAGAAGGATTACACCACCTTCGAACTTCCATAAATAAATGCATGTTTAATTACTTTACTTGCATATCTTTAAAAATGTCTTTCAAATGGTTAATCGGTTTAGAGCTGGTTATGTCGAGTGTCTTCCGCTCGATTTTGTAATCGAACTCGATACAATCTCTCGGTGCATCATTTTAAGAACACGAGTTATTGAAGCTCAAGTTGGTTGAACTTGGGTGTAGAATGACATAGTCTTTGCTTCAGAGCAAATAGTCATGACAATATATGGTGCAATAATCAATACAGTAACGAATACTTTTCACATACATCTATCACAAACTTTAAATCACAAACATCAATGTGAATTAATTCTAGAGGCGTCTTTTTCTTTCATCCGAATGAATGACGGTTTTGTTAACTTATCCACACAAGTCTCACACTCATGCTTTAAGTTAATATTCACTTAAAGCAATAAATTTAACTTTACAAATTTGCATTTATAATTTACATGACCACAGGATCTTCCATAAATCATAAAACTCAATCAAATTAGTAATAACATAAATTTTGTTGCTTCAACGGCCAACGAACAACTGTCATTACAGTTATTTTGAAAGATGCTATAACATTCCCAGAAACACCAAGTTTATATAATACAATCCTCGTTAATCTCAAAATATTAATCAAGTGGTAAGCATAACATCATTCAAGTCGTTTGAGATCTGATCATCTTCGGTCATGTTGACTTGATCCTTTCCCTTCCAACGATCTTCTTTGTTACAACAATCATTGGCCATGTGATTGGGTTTCCAAATTTGTAGCACTTTCCTTTGAATATTTTTCGCCTTTCCATTTTTGGAGGTCGTACCGTAAAACTTTTGCTTTGTTCTGATACGTTGTTCAACCAAGTTCGTACGTGTTTCCATTTGGTGTCTACCCGACTTCCTCTCGGACATCTTGTTGTCCTCCTCGATTCGCAACAAAACCACAAGGTCTTCAACACTCATCTCTTTACGCTAATGTTTGAGATAGTTCTTAAAGTTTTTCCACATAGGAGGCAACTTCTCTAGCATAGCGGCCACTTGGAATGAATCATTCAGAGTCATCCCCTCCGCATGGATATCATGCAAGATTACTTGTAAATCTTGAACTTGTGCCATCACCGTCTTGGTGTCAATCATTTTAAAATCCAAGAACTGTCCAACGATGTATTTCTTCATGTCGGCATCCTCGAATTTATACTTCTTTTCCAGAGATGCCATAGTTCCTTTGTTGCACAAGAAAATAAACATTATATAATTTGTTGTCTAACCCATTTAGGATGTAGTTCTTGCAAAGGAAGTCGCTTTGGTTCCAAGCATCAACTGCAGCCCTCTTTTGGGAGTCATCTTCTCATTCTTCAATCGTAGGAGCATCCTTGGTTAAGAACGTTGTCAAACTCAAAGTGGTAAAGTAAAACAATATCTTTTGTTGCCATCTTTTGAAGTCATTCCCATAGCATTTCTCTGGCCTTTCTCCATGATGAACGGAAGTCGTTGTTCCACTCGATGAAGCCATTTGCTATAGATATCGTTTCAAGATTGTAGGAATCTTAGTAATGACGTATCTTAGGAATAATAGCAAGCAAAGTAACAATGGCTTTATGAATGTTTGACGAGGCGAGATTTGAAATCTCTGTCCTTGAAATGATGTTGCCGCGCTATGGTGTTTACTGTTAGCGGCAATCGTTTCCCAAGATACAACGACTATGACTTGTGATATGAGCACTCCAAATCACAAGTCCTCGAACCACAAAGGTGTAAAGCCACCTCAACAAGAACAGAGGATGAACAATATGTTTATGCAGTTTTTCTCTCAAAAATTGACTTTGATCTTGAATACAAAGTGTGTTTAATTCACTTAGGATTGTTATATTTATACTTGGCCAAACAACACCACAAAAGGACACCATTGGAGGTGTTTATTCATGAAAATTGCACGCGGACGCGTACACCCGTTCATGAAAAAACCTCCATAAACTTTTCATATCATGAACATGGTTCCTCAAGTGTGTAGAGAGATGCATTTTTGTTTTTCTTGTAAAAATTTTTTATCCTTTCTTGTTATTAGAAAAATTAAAAAAAGCAAGCGAGAAACGAGACTTCGAGAAAAGAAATCTCATTAGAAAAAAGGAAAAAAAAATTTCCGTGACCTCCATTCTTGTCCCCTTGCAATGAAAATCGGCGATGTCTGTTCAAAATAAGTTGTTTTAGTACTTCATCGTTTACAACCTAAAATTTTGTGTTAGCAGCCACTAAGAGATATTTAGGTAAACTTATTTAAAACACTTTATACTTTCCTATATAAATTGTTTCAGAATCTTATAAACTAACAAAATGTTTAAGTGTTTAGATAAATTATGATAAAGAATCTTAAAGATATTATTATGTCTGGTATTATAAGATCTTGATAACTGCCAGAAATTATTTATTTTTGAATATATTTTATAATGAGTTTTTGAATATTATCATAAATATTAAAACTATTTTATATTTTTTAAAAATTTAACTGATAATTTTTTATTAAATAAAGAAAAAAAGGTAAATTATTAATATTGGGAACATTATAATTTTTGTCCAATAATTTGGCCATTTTCTATTATATAAGCTTAGCTTACAGTTATAGTCCAATAAATTTTTGAAGTGTAAAAAGTCAAGAATTAGGTTCGCGTGATTAATATTATTATTGCAATTATATTGTCAACAGTCAACACTTATATTCTGTTGGGTTTTGGCCCATTACCACTCATTTTACTTGTTGGGCTTTTTGGCCCTCCTTCCTTACCATAACCGAGCCCCCACTTCCGAGCCCCCACTTCCATCTCAGCCCCTCACCCTTCGTCTCCCACCTTGCTCCAGAAGCTTCTCCTGCGCGTGCCTCTTCGGCTGGACCATCCTTGGGATTTGCTCCCCTCCCCTTCGTCTCCCTTGGTGCCATTAAGTTGGCTTGGGTTCATGATGAGGTAACAAGCCTGAAACCCCCCCCCCCCCCCCCCCCCCCCTTTCGTCTTCCTGTCTCGGGTTTTCCTTTGTGGTTGACTGAGTGCTTTGTGCTTTCTGTATGAGAGTGGGTGCACTGTGTGTGTGGCCTTGGGCTTAGGGTGGTGCTTGGTGCGGCAGTGAGTGTGGTGTTGTGTGCCCCTTGTGCTTAGTGTGGTGCTGTGTGCGCCTTGTGCTGAGTGTGGTGCTGCGTGCGCCTTGTGCTTAGGGTGGTGCTGTGTGGCCGTGGTTGGTGCTGTGTGTGCGCCTCGAGCCTTGGTGCTGTGTGCACTGCGTGGCCGTGAGCTTGAGTGTGTGCGCTGTGTGCGTGCACTGTGTGTGTGGCTTTGAGAGTGGTGCTGTGTGCACTGGTGTGCCGTGAGTCTTAACCAGTGTGGTTAGTTGTCTGGTGAAGCTGTGTGTTCGGGCTGTGTGCCTTGGGCAGTGGTTCGGCAGGGTCTTCGGGTAGTGTCTTCGGGCAGTGTGTGTGTCTCCACCTTTTTGGATTCGATACCTTGGTTCCCCGGTGACGACGTTGAAAGGAAACCCAGCTCGACCTGAGCCCTAATTCCTTACTCTTGCTTTGCATTTCAGTTTATAGTTTTAATGAGTTGAAATTGTATACTGTGATTGTTTTTTGTTTCTTGATTGCAGGTTATCAATCGAGATCGAAAGCGGAACGAAATCCTTACAGTGGTATCAGAGCGTTCCGTGCCTGGTGGAGTGCTCGGTGGACTTCGGGCAGCAGCAAGAGTGCTCGGGCAGACCTCGGGCAGCGGCTGGAGAGCTCGGCTGGTCTCGGACAGTGCTTGTTGGGCTTCGGGCAGCAGCAGGAGGCTTCGGGCAGCAGCTGGAGGCTTCGGGCAGCAGCTGGAGAGTTCGGGCAGCTACTGGAATCTCGGGCAGATTCCGGGCAGGCGCTTCGGTGCTTCCGGCAGTGTGGTTTCGTCACCCTAGAGCTTTGTCTCTGGGTAGTAAGTGATTATTCTAACCCTTTAATCATTTTACTATCTTGTTTCTAGGTGTAATTGTGTCCCTTACCCGTAGGAAAATCTCTATCTGAAGCCCCATGCTCGTACACCGTTGAGTGTATTGTGATCTTGTGGGTGATAGCGATTTTTCCTTCCCTTAGCTTGGTTAATTCTTTCATTGTGTTTTGTGTGCCTTGTGGTCCTTGCTTCTGCTGTTTGGTTGTTGAAATTGTGTGTGCCTCTCTACTTAGTTGTGATGGCTTCAATTTCTGGATATAACCTTGAACCGTTTAATGGAAAATCTGAATTTTCTACATGGCAACAAAAGATGAAAGGAATTTTAATACAACAAAAAGTATTTAAAGCTATTGATGGTAATTGGGCTGAGAACATTACTACTGCTAAGAAACTTGAAGATGACGAATATGCTTATTCTTCTATTATCTTGAACTTGTCTGACTCTGTGCTCAGGAAGTGTGGTAAACTATCATCTGCTAGAGAACTTTGGGAAAAATTAGAAGAAATGTTTACTGAAAAATCTTTGCCTAGTAAACTTTTCTTGTTGGAAATGAACAAGTGAATCATGCTTCTTTATCTGGTGAAGACTCTGGTGATGTCTTTATGGTGACTGACTTATGTGATTCTGTGAATTATGTGCATTCATCTACTGTGTGTGAAAATGAATGGCTAATTGATTCTGGTTGCTCTTATCACATGTCACCTCTTAGAAATTTGTTTTCTAATTATAAAGAAGTTGAAAATGGTTCTGTTTCTATTGCTAATGAGAAACTTTGTAAAGTTGCTGGCATTGGTGATGTTTATTTGAAATTTGATTCTGGTTATTCTATGACTCTAAAAGATGTGAGACATGTTCCTGCTTTATGCAATAATTTGTTGTCTTGTTCTGGATTAGAATCATGTGGTCTTGAGGGTAGATGGGGAAATGGAGTTATGAAAATCATAAAGGGTTCTTTGGTTGTTTTCAAAGGTAAAAAGAAAAGACATCTTTATGTTTGCAAAACTGAATCTGTATATGATAATGTGAATTCTGTGACTGATGACTTGACTGATCTGTGGCATAGGAGATTAGGTCATATAAGTCCTAAAGGTCTAGAGATTTTGCATGAAAAAGGTTGTTGTGGTAAAGACGTGTTGTCTTGCATGCCTTTCTGTGATTCGTGTGTTTTTGGCAAACAACAAAGAGTGAAATTCCCGGATTTCCCTTCCCCTAATGTGACTATGAGTTCTGTGCACGTTGATGAGTCTGAGTCCAGTGCTACTCCTTGCAAGGTGGAGCATTTAACTGGTGTACTTCCTGTTAATGAACCTGAAATTCATGGAATGCCTGTAAATCATGGTAGTGTTGTTGAACATGAACATGTTGTGCATGATGAATTGGTTGCGATTGAACATGAAGATTTGCATGATATAGCTTATGCTATTAGTTGCTTAATGTATTTGCTGGTTAGTACTTGGCATGGTATAGCTTATGCTATTAGTTGCTTAATGTATTTGATGGTTAGTACTTGGCATGGTATATCTTATGCTATTAGTTGCTTTAGTAGGTATATGACTAATCCTAGCATGGTGCATTGGAATGTTGTTCAATGGTTGTTATCTGTAGGTGATAATCTAAGTGATTATGTGTTTAATCCTGCTGATATGTGTACTAAGTGTTTGTCCCTTAGTAAATTTCAATCATGTTTAAATTTTTTAAAATTTGATACTGATGATTGATGCATGTTTAGTCCCTTGGTTAGTGTTTTATAACCTGCTGTGTGCTCGTTATAAAACTGTTACCCTGGTTACTTTCCCACTTTAACTTGCTGTGTGCTTGTTATTGTTTTTTCCTTTGTCTGTGCTGTGTGCTATGACATGAATTTGGTCCACACAATGCTGTGTGTGTTGTGGGGACCCTTTGGGCGATGATGAGTCATCTATTGGGTATTCCTTACGTCGAGGTGGAGCCGGTATTGTGCCAAGGTGGAGATTTGTTGGGTTTTGGCCCATTACCACTCATTTTACTTGTGGGCTTTTTGGCCCTCCTTCCTTACCATAACCGAGCCCCCACTTCCATCTCAGCCCCTCACCCTTCGTCTCCCACCTTGCTCCAGAAGCTTCTCCTGCGCGTGCCTCTTCGGCTGGACCATCCTTGGGACTTGCTCCCCTCCCCTTCGTCTCCCTTGGTGCCATTAAGTTGGCTTGGGTTCATGATGAGGTAACAAGCCTGAAACCCCCCCTTTCGTCTTCCTGTCTCGGGTTTTCCTTTGTGGTTGACTGAGTGCTTTGCGCTTTCTGTGTGAGAGTGGGTGCACTGTGTGTGTGGCCTTGGGCTTAGGGTGGTGCTTGGTGCGGCAGTGAGTGTGGTGCTGTGTGCGCCTTGTGCTGAGTGTGGTGCTGCGTGCGCCTTGTGCTTAGGGTGGTGCTGTGTGGCCGTGGTTGGTGCTGTGTGTGCGCCTCGAGCCTTGGTGCTGTGTGCACTGTGTGGCCGTGAGCTTGAGTGTGTGTGCTGTGTGCGTGCACTGTGTGTGTGGCTTTGAGAGTGGTGCTGTGTGCACTGGTGTGCCGTGAGTCTTAACCAGTGTGGTTAGTTGTCTGGTGAAGCTGTGTGGTCGGGATGTGTGCCTTGGGCAGTGGTTCGGGCAGGGTCTTCGGGTAGTGTCTTCGGGCAGTGTGTGTGTCTCCACCTTTTTGGATTCGATACATTGCTTCCCCGGTGACGACGTTGAAAGGAAACCCAGCTCGACCTGAGCCCTAATTCCTTACTCTTGCTTTGCATTTCAGTTTATAGTTTTAATTAGTTGAAATTGTATGCTGTGATTGTTTTTTGTTTCTTGATTGCAGGTTATCAATCGAGATCGAAAGCGGAACGAAATCCTTACATATTCAAAAATATTAATTGTAATATTTATTGAAGAATCTAATCTCATGGGTTAGATTTCATACTCAAGAATATGATGATTGGAAACTCCAATACGTATTTAGTTCATTGAATCATTTTGTATGATTACGAATTATAAATCATTAGAAATGGCATCCCAATAATTTTCAACTTTAATTTATATTTGTTTTTTTTATAATTAAAAAAACATTACTTTAATTTATCTTTTTTAAACAATGAATGAATAATAATCTTGAAGATGATCAGTTAAGATTTTCATTCAAAGAATAATCAAATTATGTTAATATTAATTAAACATAATGAGTAGAATTTTAATTAAATGATTCATAGTTTATATTAAAATTGCAGCTTAAATCCCTGAAAATTATAGATAATAATGTGTAGTTACACCCATAATTATTTAATAATAATATAACTTTCGTTTTCATAGAAAATTGAGAAGAATAATTATCATTATGATTAATTAAATATATGTCCCCTTTGATGAATAATCTACTTTCAGAGTCGAAGATTTCTTCATTTTTGATATATACAAAATTATTGCCGACTCATTAATTACTTCAAATCCTACCAATAATCTCACAAACAAAGCTTTTGCAAGGATTTCCCCTCCACTTTTAAGCCAAAATCGAAAATGGTAAAAGGGGTTAGGGTTGGGAGAGTAATTGGGGATTGGTAAAGTGAGAAGGGTAAGGTGGGGGTAGTGGGGTTTAAGGGGGTTATAATTAAAACATGTACCCCATTAATTAACATTATGTATAAAATACCCCAACATGATTTTTAAAAGCATTTAACCAAAATGCATCAAATCTCAATTAAATACATGCTTCACCAAATAATTATCGACCATCACATTTAAATCATGATAACACCCAATTTTCCAACATGCATAACATGCACCCTGAAACGCACCACCGGGTCACGCCTACCATGTGACTAAGCATTTTACCAAGATAAATTCCAACACATAATTTATTTATCACCATTAATAATCACATAAACATAATTAATGCCCAATTTGCATATAATTATTTCGGGGATATCACACCTTGTCCTTTATGCACTTAGGGGTTAGCCTATCTATTTTACCTTGCATTATGGGCGTCAGAACATCTAAAGAAAACTTAACATCATGGGTGATAAAATGTGAGCTTGGCGAAGAAAATATGTGACCATACACATACACATATATAGCTCTTATCTTATTCATGATGCGCTCAACAGTTGATGTTGGTTATCTTAACTTAACATTTAATTTTTTCCAGTCACATACTGAAATCTTGGAACAATATTATAAGAAAATGCATGCCATGCAAAATAAGTTTCGCTAATGTATGTATATAGACAGGGAACACTAAGAGTGGTTTGAAAAATTGTATACATTGATACAGTCACCTGGAATTTTGGTAGGGTGCCTTTTCACGGTGGACAATAGATCTTCCTCTTCAGTGGGATGAGTTGTTCTGCAAAAAAAGTTAGAAGGAAGGCGGATGAGGTCCTCCAGCAAAACCCCTCCGACGATCAAATTAGTATGGAAAAAGGAGAGGGAAACAAGAGCGTCAAGGAAATATATTTTGTGTCCCCCTTTTGCAAATAACAAACATGTCTTATATAGAAGGGGAAAAAACCTTCATCGGATGCAAGCCTACGCCTGAGGATCAGAGCCTCGGAGAGGGGGGACCACAGACAACTGTTGTACTCTTAGTAAGATATACGCAACTTTAGAGATTTGGCTTGTATTGGGAGTCGTGGTTCGCGTACTGGCTATGAGGGGCTGCTTCCTGATTGACTTACATATGAGAATGGTCCAACCTTATCGGGAACCCAACTCTTGCCAAGGCCGATCCTGCCATGGGGACCATACTAGGGACTGTGGGGTTATCATTCCAGGGGACCATCTCAGGAGCCTATATCCAGCCTATGATTCTATGCTAGTTTAACTCGATGTACCAGATGAGGCCAACTTAGTCTGAATATGATCTTAGGACCGAACTTCGCCTCTGCCCCGGATACGGATGGTATTACAAAAGAGAAGCCATGGTCTAAGGTAGATCTTGGTTAAGATCGAGGTGGTCTTAAAAGTGTGCTGATATTGGCCCAGCCCAGATTTTTCAGGGAGACCGGCCCATTCGAGTTTAAAAGGGGGAAAACCCTTGGGCCTTTTTGACCGAGCTCCACTAATAAGGGTCGTGTCGGGTCATGCCCAAGAGGGTTCAGGATTTGGGTAGCCGAGCCACTTCCCGGGTATCAGATAAAAACACATGAAGCAAAGTCTGGAAGAGGTCCAGATGTTGAAATCTATTTTTTCTGCTTAATTAAGTTGCACCACTTTTCAATAGTTTCCACAAACACACGAAGCATTCAAGCTCTCAAAAGCATCACGAATTCACAAGTTAGTATTTGTTCGGTCATGCCCTGTAAAGAAGGTAAACTCACCTTTAAATTGTTTTACGGTTCATGCACACATAAATCACAAATTTGCTTTCATGACTTTAGATTACTGAGGGAATTTTGTGATTTGTGTTTGTAAAACCATAATCAAATAAATGTTGAATCAAAATATAACAATATAAAAGATTGAGAGAAAAAACTAGAGGAGTCACGTCGCATGACGTCCTAAAGTTATGATTTCCTCTTTACGTACGAGTATTAATGGCTGATAGTGACTCCAAGAGGTTGATGAATATAATTGCATAGGATTATTCGCTGATGAATATGTCTAGAAGAAAGAAAGCTATAAGCTATCTGTACCTTAACATCTTAATCAATAGAAACCATAATTGGCGGGATACTAATAATTAATTATTATATGTCATTATCCAGATAATCTTCCTCCACAATTCGGACATTACGTTATCCATCACTATTTCACAAAAAAAATTTATATTGAGCTTAACCAAATATTATTTTGGGCCTTCATACCAATACCACCCGGTTTGTTTAAAGTCGGGAGGATCAGGCTTTTGTCGGACCCGGAAGAAACTGATCAAGAAGACTTAGGCTTGCTCGACTAATTTATCCTGCTAATTCTGCCTTAATTGGTACCATGGTGTAGGAATCTTAGTAATGATGTGTATATTAGGAATAATAGCAGGCAAAATAACAATGACTTTATGAATATTTGTCGATGCGAGATTTGGAATTTATGTCCTTGAAACGATATTGCTCCGCTATGGTGCTTACGGTTAGTGGCAATTGTTTCCCAAGATACAACAACTATGCCTTGTGATAGGAACA
Source organism: Haberlea rhodopensis (assembly GCA_907163345.1). NCBI lineage: Eukaryota > Viridiplantae > Streptophyta > Magnoliopsida > Lamiales > Gesneriaceae > Haberlea > Haberlea rhodopensis. The sequence goes on from CAJQUN010000243.1 coordinate 152,068, forward strand.
CTCCAAATCACAAATCCTCAAATCACAAAGGTTTAAAGGCATTTCAACAAGAACAGGGGAAGAACAATATGTTTATGCAGATTTTTCTCTCAAACAATGACTTTGATCTTGCATAAAAAGTGTGTTTAATTCACTTAGGATTGTTATATTTATACTTGGCCAAATGACACCACAAAAGGACACCATTTAGAGGTGTTTATTCACGAAAAAGCACACCCGGACGCGAAGAGACACACTCGTTCACGAAAAAACCTCCATAAACTTTTCCTGGCAGAATCTCGGGCGTTCGAGCACGGATGCGGTGCTCGAGCGCCCAGCTTGCTGCCCCAAAAATTATTTAAACTTTTCGTCCGTTTTTGCTTGTTGTCATTTATCAAGTATTCGACTTTTTTCTCATGTCCAATTTGCTTAATTTCAATTCATTAAACACATTTTTACAACAATCCCCCACATGAATTAAAATTAATGAATGAATGCAATGAGTGCCTTTAACGAGTCGTTATAGCATCTGGAGAGTTAGCTTGCGGCTTTGAACCTTCCGTAGTAGTATTCAATCGAATTTACTGACTTAGTAGTGAACTTAAAGTCTTGAACTTTTTAGTCGTTTGTGTAAACTGAGATAATTGAACTCACACCATAACAGCTCTAACCTTCATATTGGTTTTTCCGGTAGTGTCTGTTTCGGCCATGGATCACGCTTGGTTCCATAAATGCTTTCTAATTTTGAAGCAGTCCCAATTCGCAATTACGTGCGTGATCTCCTATAAGAATATCCTGTTATACTACAACATATCATTATATGTCTTAGGAATCATTAAAGGCATTTTGTCTATCCTCGTACCCTTTTTGCAGGCTACACCCCTTATCATAGGAATGGGTTGGAGATTGATTTCCAAGGTGTTTATACAATCTCATAATTTAGTTGTCCCTTTTGTACCTAGATCTTGGGATCTCCAGTCAACAAGGTTGGGTATCCACTATGAGATTTTGATTATAGTTTTTAACCACATACCCTTCGATAAATTTTTTACATGGTCTCTTGGTTAACCATTCATAAACGGATCCGCGATTTTCTCAGATAACCAATTAAGATTATGCATATAGAGATCGTTGCCATAGGGTCATATGCGTACGACTTTTATGTTGAGACTTACCATTATGCTACTACCTTGTGCCCTGTATACAACATATTGGTTGTCACAATGTATTATAATTGCAGGCACAGGTTCTTTTCCAACATGGAATTTCATCGAAGAAACCTTGAAGCCATCTGGCCTCTTGTCCGGTTTTCTCCACTGCAATGAACTTGATTTCAAAGTGGATCGAGATATATGTACGTTTGCTTGGAAGATTTCCACAGCGTTGAGTCCATTCCAATGGTAAACACATTACCATTTATGGATTTTGAGTCCTTTCATTATAGTGGTTTGCTATTACTTTGCCAACAAGAAATTTTCACTTAACAAAACATTGAAGCCCTCCGGCTTCTTCTCCGCTTTATCCAACGCTATGAATTCTCATTCATAGTGGATTGAGCATTACATTTTTTTTTTTGGTTTATAGAATTTCCTTCATGTCCTTTCCATGACACAACATCATTACCAATGGTAACACATCATCATTTGTGTCAGATATCCAATTTGTATCAGGATATCTCGAGTTTCAAATTCTAAGCGTTATTGCATAAAAAATTTGAAACTATAATAACTTCTCGGTTTTAATTCACAATTTAAATTTTAAGCATAATTTCTTTGAAAATCCAAGTTCAAGATTTTATTTCTTACAAACTTCAATTTTTTAACGCAAAGCTTCAAAATTTGAAACTAGAATTAAACATGATAATTCGTCTTGGAAACTTCAATTCCATTTTGGTATTGCTGCATCAACTTTATCATATCAAAATGTTTCATCAACATTTCTTCATTCTTTTGATGATCTCAATATTGTTTCTCATAATGAGCATATCACCAACGTACAAGCATGCTTAGATATGCTTCATGTGTGTCACTTTTATCACACTTGTTTTGACAATATAGTTTTGTCAAATTTCTCATGTCATTATTTTGACACTTTACTTCAGTCAGGCACCCCCACACTGTCAATATTTATAGGAAACTTTGTCCTTAACTCATAAGGTTTTTTCCATCATTGCCTAAATGTGGTATTTAGAATATGGTTGACCAATAGAATCATCGCCCCCACAATTTTGGGTAATCTCGACCTTATCAAGATTTCATTGTGTTTAACTTTCAAGTTTCAAATTCTAAGCTTATAAATTTATAAATCAAACTTCAAGATTTATATCTTGAAAACTTTGATTTAAGCATGCTTGCTTACAAATTTTGAAACTTGGATCATCTCTCGAATAAAATTTACTATTTGCATTTTAAGCGTCCAAACTTGTTGGGTTTTGGAAACCCGAATAATCTTGGTTTTGATGTTAACAAAACCTTTTATTATTTTGCTAACATATTTCATCAAGTGTGCAGTTCATAGATCATAATTAAGAGCTTGATGAATTGCAAAGAAGTAGCTTGAAAATATCAAGCTGGACCAAGACTGAAATCCTGGCAGAGCGGATTGTTTTGATCATATCTCATAGCTCGGATATCGAAATGGCGTGCTTCTAAAGAGGTTGAACAGCCAACTCAAAACACTAAAAGTCATATTTCACAACAGATTGGCTATTTCGAATGTTATCAAGGAGAAAAGACGCCTGCAAGATCGAGCTGAACCACGAAGAAACAGCAAGCTGTTACAGCAAGCAACTGTCAGTCTGTTGGGCATAACTCTTAGCTCGCTTAACGAGACGATTCAGTATGGGTTGGAAAGCTAAGACAAAGATCTACAAGTCATATTTGAAAGTCAAAGACTTAATCGAACGTTAAGATGGCCAAAGAGTGCTGCTGCATCCAGCAAAGAGACAGCAGGAGCATCGCCTTGTATTTCGAGCATAACTCTCTCATACGAACTCGAAATCGAGCGATTCTTGATTCCGTGGAAAGTTAAGAGATTGGATACAACTTTCATGTAGATCACTTTGCCCAGAAATCAAAGAATCAAGAGCTACAATCAACAGATCAGAAGAGCAAGTTTATCAAGCTGTTTTTGTATCAAGCTTGTCTTGCATCAGACTGATCTGTCCAGACCAGACTGATCTATCCAAGATGATCCGGCCTGACCGTTCCGAAATACAAAGAGCAGACTGATCTGTCCAAGCTGATCCTGCCAGACCGGTCCGAAATACAAAGAGCCCAGAAACCAGAATATGACCGTTGCAAGCTCGGGAATGGTGCAGAACCTTTTCCAACGGGCATATTCTTGTGTCTAACGTATATATCATTGTTTGGGGCTATATATACAAGTATTGGAAGCTCAAATAAGCTGATTGAAGATCAATCCAAGCAAGATCAAAGCAAACTCGTTTGGGATTCAATTGGGGAACTTCAAAGACAAAAGCTGCTAAATGAAGAGCACTCCCCAAACCTTTGGCACCTCTTACCTTGCTGTATCAGATTCATTATGGAATCATTTGTGCCTTTGTATTCACTCTATTCATTGTATTTGTGAGCTAAAATAGAAGAGTGAATACAATTGTAACAGTCTGTGATTCATCACAACTGGAAAAGAGGTCTTTGTATGTGAGACGTTAAAGAACATACATAGTTGATTGCTAGGAGTTCTAGTTGGATGGGGAATTCCCAACTGGATCGGGTTTGTACAACGGGATTGTATAAATCTAAGTCTTCTAGTGGAATCCTTCCATGCGGTGGAAGAATGGGAGACGTAGAAGGATTACACCACCTTCGAACTTCCATAAACAAATGCATGTTTAATTACTTTACTTGCATATCTTTGAAATGTCTTTCAAATGGTTAATCGGTTTAGAGCTGGTTATGTCGAGTGTCTTCCGCTCGATTTTGTAATCGAACTCGATATAATCTCTCAGTGCATCATTTTAAGAACACGAGCTATTGAAGCTCAAGTTGGTTGAACTTGGGTGTGGAATGACAACCCACCCCCGAAATCGATCCTAACAAAACTTATAAAACTCAATTCAAGATTTTAACTCTTGCAAGTTCGAGCTTTAAGCGTGTAATGTTTAGAAAATTCAAATAGAATCAATTTTAAGAGTGAACACTGCCCAGAAAACCAATTATGGTATTCGATTCATCATTTGTATTTTAAGCGTACAAATCTTAGAAAACTTGAATTCAAGATTTTAAAACTTGAAAATTCAAGTCTTAAGCGTAAAATGCTTAGACAACACAAATAGAATCAACTCACAATTCTTCACTGCAAAACTTATTTGCTTAGTTTGTTTTCAACATTATTCTCGTAGTGTTCAAACACTTCTATGACATAGTCTTTGCTTCAGAGCAAATAGTCATGACAATATATGGTGCAATAATCAATACAGTAACGAATACTTTTCACATACCTCTATCACAAACTTTAAATCACAAACATCAATGTGAATTAATTCTAGAGGCGTCTTTTTCTTTCATCCTAATGAATGACGGTTTTGTTAACTTATCCACACAAGTCTCACACTCATGCTTTAAGTTAATATTCACTTAAAGCAATAAATTTAACTTTACAAATTTGCATTTATAATTTACATGACCACACGATCTTCCATAAATCATAAAACTCAATCAAATGAGTAATAACATAAATTTTGTTGCTTCAAAAGCCAACGAACAACCGTCATTACAGTTATTTTGAAAGATGCTATAACATTCCCACAAACACCAAGTTTATATAATACAATCCTCGTTAATCTCAAAATATTAATCAAGTGGTAAGCATAACATCATTCAAGTCGTTTGAGATCTGATCATCTTCGGTCATGTTGACTTGATCCTTTCCCTTCCAACGATCGTCTTTGTTACAACAATCATTGGCCATGTGATTGGGTTTCCAAATTTGTAGCACTTTCCTTTGAATATTTTTCGCCTTTCCATTTTTGGAGGCCGTACCGTAAAACTTTTGCTTTGTTCTAATACGTTGTTCAACCAAGTTTGTACGTGTTTCCATTTGGTGTCTACCCGCCTTCCTCTCGGACATCTTGTTGTCCTCCTCGATTAGCAACAAAACCACAAGGTCTTCAACACTCATCTCTTTACGCTAATGTTTGAGATAGTTCTTAAAGTTTTTCCACATATGAGGCAACTTCTCTAGCATAGCGGCCACTTGGAATGAATCATTCAGAGTCATCCCTTCCGCATGGATATCATGCAAGATTACTTATAAATCTTGCACTTGTGCCATCACCGTCTTGGTGTCAACCATTTTAAAATCCAAGAACTGTCCAACGATGTATTTCTTCATGTCGGCATCCTCGCATTTATACTTCTTTTCCAGAGATGCCATAGTTCCTTTGTTGCACAAGAAAATAAACATTATATAATTTGTTGTCTAACCCATTTAGGATGTAGTTCTTGCAAAGAAGTCGCTTTGGTTCCAAGCATCAACTGCAGCCCTCTTTTGGGAGTCATCTTCTCATTCTTCAATCGTAGGAGCATCCTTGGTTAAGAACGTTGTCAAACTCAAAGTGGTAAAGTAAAACAATATCTTTTGTTGCCATCTTTTGAAGTCATTCCCATAGCATTTCTCTGGCCTTTCTCCATGATGAACGGAAGTCGTTGTTCCACTCGATGAAGCCATTTGTTATAGATATCGTTTCAAGATTGTAGGAATCTTAGTAATGACGTATCTTAGGAATAATAGCAAGCAAAGTAACAATGGCTTTATGAATGTTTGACGAGGCGAGATTTGAAATCTCTGTCCTTGAAATGATGTTGCCACGCTATGGTGTTTACTGTTAGCGGCAATCGTTTCCCAAGATACAACGACTATGACTTGTGATATGAGCACTCCAAATCACAAGTCCTCGAACCACAAAGGTGTAAAGCCACTTCAACAAGAACAGAGGATGAACAATATGTTTATGCAGTTTTTCTCTCAAAAAATGACTTTGATCTTGAATACAAAGTGTGTTTAATTCACTTAGGATTGTTATATTTATACTTGGCCAAACGACACCACAAAAGGACACCATTGGAGGTGTTTATTCATGAAAAATTGCACGCGGACGCGTACACCCGTTCATGAAAAAACCTCCATAAACTTTTCATATCGTGAACATGGTTCCTCAAGTGTGTAGAGAGATGCATTTTTGTTTTTCTTGTAAAAATTTTTTATCCTTTCTTGTTATTAGAAAAATTAAAAAAAGCAAGCGAGAAACGAGACTTCGAGAAAAGAAATCTCATTAGAAAAAAGGAAAAAAAAATTCCGTGACCTCCATTCTTGTCCCCTTGCAATGAAAATCGGCGATGTCTGTTCAAAATAAGTTGTTTTAGTACTTCATCTTTTACAACCTAAAATTTTGTGTTAGCAGCCACTAAGAGATATTTAGGTAAACTTATTTAAAACACTTTATACTTTCCTATATAAATTGTTTCAGAATCTTATAAACTAACAAAATGTTTAAGTGTTTAGATAAATTATGATAAAGAATCTTAAAGATATTATTATGTCTGGTATTATAAGATCTTGATAACTGCCAGAAATTATTTATTTTTGAATATATTTTATAATTAGTTTTTGAATATTATCATAAATATTAAAACTATTTTATATTTTTTAAAAAATTAACTGATAATTTTTATTAAATAAAGAAAAAAAGGTAAATTATTAATATTGGGAACATTATATTTTTTGTCCAATAATTTGGCCATTTTCTATTATATAAGCTTAGCTTACCGTTATATTCCAATAAATTTTTGAAGTGTAAAAAGTCAAGAATTAGGTTCGCGTGATTAATATTATTATTGCAATTATATTGTCAACAGTCAACACTTATATTCAAAAATATTAATTGTAATATTTATTGAAGAATCTAATCTCATGGGTTAGATTTCATACTCAAGAATATGATGATTGGAAACTCCAATACGTATTTAGTTCATTGAATCATTTTGTATGATTACGAATTATAAATCATTAGAAATGGCATCCCAATAATTTTCAACTTTGATTTATATTTGTTTTTTTTATAATTAAAAAAACATTACTTTAATTTATCTTTTTTAAACAATGAATGAATAATAATCTTGAAGATGATCAGTTAAGATTTTCATTCAAAGAATAATCAAATTATGTTAATATTAATTAAACATAATGAGTAGAATTTTAATTAAATGATTCATAGTTTATATTAAAATTGCAGCTTAAATCCCTGAAAATTATAGATAATAATGTGTAGTTACACCCATAATTATTTAATAATAATATAACTTTCGTTTTCATAGAAAATTGAGAAGAATAATTATCATTATGATTAATTAAATATACGTCCCCTTTGATGAATAATCTACTTTCAGAGTCGAAGATTTCTTCATTTTTGATATATACAAAATTATTGCCGACTCATTAATTACTTCTTATCCACAATATGTTCACGCTATCCCTCATATATAGGGAGGGTGAATGTTAGGACCAAAGATATTTATAATTATATGACAATTGTGTTGTCAATGATACATTTTGAATCTCTTAAACTCTACTATAAAACAAAATGTTGAATAAGTTTAAAATGTTTCGCTCAATATATATATAATTTTAAGACAATTTTGGCTTTTGGAATAATTTAAAATCAAATACACTACAAATTTTAATTACCAAATCTTACTAATAATAATGCTCCATATGATAAAAATAAAAATAAAAAATTGATCCATATGGCTTGGATTTCTGAACGATAGCTATCAGAGTGAATTTTAAAAATTATTTGTTTCTTTTTCAGATACGCGCACGACTTTGTCCAATAAATATTGCAGCAAAATTTGACTACATATTTGGTCAAATCTCTTGTTTGAAAAAAAAAAAAGAACAAGAAAACCTAATATATCATCCACATACGTGCTTTCTTACATGTGCTGTTATATATGGAAAACGGAGCATTTTATCTTAAGAGATAATATCCCTATTAGTTTTGTGAGATATTAAAATAATTGAGGATTTGTTTCAATCCAGAGACCGATGCATAGATTCAACTAGTTTACTATACATAATGGGGCTGCTTATCGATCGATATATACTAGTTTGAACATTTTTTTCTGTGTCACAATTATAATTGTTGTAGAATACACATCAAGTTCAAACCTATAAGACCCAAGCCCAAGCTCCAACTTGTGTTTTAAACTTCATTCTTTTTTAAATTGGAATTAAAGAAAAGTAATACTTTTAAACTATTGTATATGGGAATGGAAGAACAATGGCTGCCGTGCGAGCATTGAATTTTTTGATGTATAAGACGTGTTTAAGGTAATAATCACCTCCAAATTTAATCAATTTGTGTACAAAATTTGAAATTTCACGAACTAAACTATCTACTAGAATGTCAAAGGCTGGTTATAGTATGCGAGTTTTATTTCTCTTCTTTGAATTTGTCATTTTCAAATTATTGAAGATTTCCAAAATATTTGCAGTCTATATAATCCAACTCTATTAATTATCATATCATAATTTACCCCAAAAAAAAAAATATCATGCAGATTTTTACATTTTCTTTCTTTGTGACCCTTGTATTTTGTGTGTCATGGGCAAGTTCCATTCCATCTCAATATGAAGCTTTCATCCAATGCCTAGAAAAATACCCTAAACCCTCTTCCGTTCCAATCTCAGCTGTAATCTACACTCCAGATAACTCGTCTTATTCATCTGTTTTGCAAACTTACATAAGAAATTTAAGGTTTAATGAATCAACCAGCCCAAAACCACGGCTTATTATCACAGCATTGCATGTTTCTCACATTCAGGCAGCCATTGTTTGCGCTAAAGCGTACAATTTCCAGATGAAAATCAGAAGCGGGGGCCACGACTATGAAGGTGTTTCATACGTGTCCGAACATCCAAATTTCTTCATTCTTGACATGTTCAATTTACGAGAGATTAACGTCAGCATCGCAGACGAGTCGGCCTGGGTTGAATGTGGCGCCACTCTTGGTGAAGTTTACTATAGAATTGCTGAAAAAAGCAACGTTCATGGCTTCCCCGCCGGAGTTTGCCCCACTGTTGGCGTTGGTGGCCATTTCAGCGGTGGTGGGTATGGTAACATGATGCGAAAATATGGCCTTTCCGTTGACAATATAGTTGATGCTCAGATAGTCGACGTCAATGGGAGGCTTCTCGACAGAAAATCAATGGGAGAGGATCTTTTCTGGGCCATTACAGGCGGAGGAGGATCAAGCTATGGAGTCGTGCTGTCGTACAAAATCAAACTCCCCCGCGTCCCTCCAACGGTAACCGTTTTCCGGGTTCGTAGAACTTACGATGCAAATTTCACAAATCTAATCTATCGTTATCAAGAAGTTGCATCCAATTTTCCGGATGAATTATTCGTGAGACTCACGCTGGACGTAGTAAACAGCACCTCCGGAGAAAATACCAATAGGGCAACATTTCGCGCTCTGTATCTTGGAAGTTCACAAGACCTAGTTTCTCTGACAAAAGCAAGTTTTCCAGAATTGGAAATACAGCAAACAGATTGCATAGAAATGAGCTGGGTTGAATCAGTTCTTTTCTGGACTGATTTCCCGACAGGGACACCAGTCAACGCCCTTCTCAGTAGGGTTCCTCAAGTTCTCAGTTACCTGAAAAGAAAATCTGATTACGTGAAGAAACCAGTGCCAAAAGCAGGGCTTGAATTCATATTCAAGAAAATGGTGGAACTGCAATTCCCAATGCTGACATTCAATCCTTACGGAGGTGAAATGGCTAGGATTCCACCTTCTGCTAAACCCTTCCCGCATAGGGCAGGAAACCTCTTCAAACTTCAGTATGCAACAAACTGGAACGACGGTGGGGTTGAGGTTGCAAATTACTACATAAATTTGACGAGAGCCCTGCATGCTTACATGACTCCATTTGTGTCTATGAACCCTAGGGAAGCGTTTTTGAATTACAGAGATCTTGATATCGGAACTAACGATAATGGTAGGGACAGTTACAGAGAGGGACTTGTTTATGGGTTGAAATACTTCAAGGATAACTTCAACAGGCTGGTAAAAATTAAGACGATGGTTGATCCACGAGACTTCTTCAGAAATGAGCAAAGCATTCCAGTCTTCTTCCCCAGCAAAAAGTAACCAAGTCAGCTTGTGTTATTTTTAAACAAGGATTTGTTTTTTATTTAATTGTGATATAATATGTATCCACGTTTTTTACTTGATTTGGGGTGTAATAAATAAATAAGGTCTTCATTTTATTTTATCTATACTATATTATAACGTGTGAAGACTTTAAAGTAACCACTTTGATATAGTCATTGTTCCAAAAATACCATCTATTTACTTTAGTAATAGCCATGAGACCATGAGATCAGGGATAATATCGGATCACTTATTAACTTCCCAACTTAGTTTCCAATTTTTCACCAGTTTTTTTTTCTTCCGACGATATGTGCGGCAGTTTTTTATCTTCATCATAAAATATCATATTTAAATCAGATATTTCAAATATAAAAATTTAGTATACATTTATAATATATAAAATTTAAAATTTTATTACATACGCAAAGTGTGTGCTTCGGTCGCTAGTATATATTATAATTACTGCCGGTAGGCTTTGACAAAGTTATAGGCAATTAATAGTCTATTAATTGATGTTACATTTGAGGTCTAATCAACGTTAGTAGATACGTCACACACAATATATACGGTCACACTTCTGTACACCTGATCTTACAAACATCAACACACATACAAATATATACATACATATTTATGTATCTTGCTCTTTACAAACACCCGGTCTATGATGACCCTAATTTTTGCTCCCATGATCTTGAACATTCAATGATCTCACTAACACTCATCTCAATCACCTTAATATCATTTGTTCATGACTTTGACTCAATTATACTCATTAGCAGGACAAAGTCATGGGATTTACAAATCAATCTCTTACATTACCCAGTTATGACCTCATTCATTACTTGCTCAAATTAGATAATGTGATGGCTCATTGAAATACCCAATTCTAGTGCCTTGCCCCAAATCATGTTAGCCATTCAATGGCCTTGCCAAACCTTGTCATTAGCCATTCAAGGATATTTAAATGTCTAGCTCCAATTATGGCATACCATTCAAGTGTCTCACTAACACATTCAATTACCTTGCCCAAAATCATGTCACTAATGGCCTAAACCCATTCTTTTTCCTTATCAATCATGACATTGATGATTATTCAATTGCCTCATGTTAGCCATGATTGCCTTGCTAAAATCATGACATTAGACATTCAATTGTAATGGCCAAGTCTGAGAACCTTACCAAATCATGTTATCATTACCTTGCTATCATCATGATATTAGACATGCCAAAGTTTAGAAATGTAATGCCTCGATTTGTTGTATACACGTGTGATATGATTATGGTGCAATTATATCAATTAGCGGTATGATATTGGGGGTTCGGGTGGAACCAATAATGAAATAATACATGTATGAAATGATATATGGCAAGGGCAAGGAATGAAACATGGTGTATAATGATTTAATAACATATCAAGTCATGAACTAGTAGGCATTTGATTATGCATGTGAATTTACTTGCAATTGGAATTGCATTTGAATTTGGAGTTCATTTCATGTACATGTTACTTAACATGTAATTACCTCTAAATGACATGATAGCAAGTGAATTAGGGAACTAAGGATCTATATGTTCCTAGGGATTACAAGAAACATGTTGAAATGGTTCAAGATGAGGTATAGGAGAAGAACCATGGAGATAAGCTTGAAAATCGCCATGTTCTAAACTTTCTGGACATCGGCGATCGATCGCGAGCTTTGTGGCGATCGATCGCCGAGGCAGAGTAAATTTTAAGGCGGTTTATACATGTAGCGATCGATCGGTGAAAATGTGGGGATCGATCGCGAGCAAACAGAACACTTTGGCGATCGATCGCGAGAGATGGCGATCGATCGCGATGGAGGCAGAACAGTTTGGCGATCGATCGGTGAAATGTCGCGATCGATCGCCAGAGTTAAAATATTGAAAAATGTTATATTTTTGTAGAATTTGATTTTAATGCCTATGATAATTGTTGGCATTGTTGTAGCATCATCTCAAGGGACGGGACAACGAGGCAATTAGACAGGGACGCCTAATTTAAATCGTTTGTGTCGCAATACAGGTACGTGTTGACGTACGGAGTATAGATATGATGTGATGATGATGTTATGGTTTTGATATCATATGATTTATGTTATCTTGTGTCATATGATTGGTAGTTCATATGCATGTTCATACATGGATTTCATATTATTGGGAAGGATGCCTTGATAGATATGTGTATATGCTTTGGTGAGATCAATGCCTCGATAGATATGCCTGGTGTGGTATATGCTTTGGCTGGGATCGTTGCCACGAGAGATATACTCCATATGCTTTGGCTTGAGAGATATACACTTGGTGTGGGTATATGCTCTGGCTATTATCACAGATGAGCATGGTACTATGATATGTGCTGTTTAAATGAAGATGTGATGTGGTTCCACTGACATATTGAGCTGAATAGGCATATCATATGGGGCTCGTGATAATAGAGTGCTTCTTGGACATGTCATGACATAGTGCATTTGTGGATGCATGATACAGAACATTCACGTTAGATGATTTCTTGTGCTTTATCATTGATATTGATATTGTGGTTTGATATTGCACTGAGATACTTGTTATCTATACTCATTGTGTGAATGTTTCTGTAGGGACTCATAAACGTGGGGACCGTGAGTCATGATTTCCGCTGCGAGGGGAACCACTGCATAGGGGTTATCTTAGAGTAGGTTGTTACTTGTACATTTGATGTATAGTTGGTTAGGGTTTTGTACACCTTGTAACAACTTAACTAGTAAGATAATCTAAATTAGTGCATGTTATTACTTAATTCAGACTCACATATGTATGTTGAATTGAATACATAATGGATTAAGTAACGAGGACCCCACAAGAAATCTCCATTATTCCTCATACTTTAAAATCACCTCACTCAATCCCATTTATTTGCCTCCCAATCACATTAACATCATACATCCATCATCACACTAAAATCTTGCCAATTGAGAGCCAAATTAGTGGATCTAAATTGGACACTCCTCCCCACATTAAAACCCCATTACACCATGCCAAGAAGGGATTACTCTACACCTTACATTTGTTGAAAATCTTCTCACACATCACACACACATTTTTCGAAACCTTCAAGCCAAAGGAGGAGGAGATTTTGTGCTACTTTCTACAACCTGTAATTCACTCAATCACGCTTCGAATGTAAGTGGGTTTTTGCTATGAATATCATTTCGTTTTTGAAACTTTATATATGTGTTAAAATTCCAGTTGAACACGAAAATGTATTTTATAGATCATATTATGAAAGTTTATGAAAAATGCACATTGAAAGTCGAAGGCTCTGCGGGGGAAAGTGCTACGTGTGTAGGAGTCACCACTTGATTCGGCGGGGCAAAGTGCTACATGATGTGGGCGTGCCACATGTATGGGAGTCACCTCTTGATCCTTAAAAGCAAAGTGCTATGTCACGGGAGCCACCTCTTAATCCCAAGAAGGAGATTATGTGTTTATGTGATGAGGCTCTAGTGTGAGCAATTATGAGTATGTGAATCGATCTACTATGTGTTTGATAAAGAGTTATTTGAAAAGCTTTATATGTATGTTTTACCATGTTCAACTGGCCCCTGCTTGCTGAGTATTTTCCCAAATACTCACCCCTTACCACCCTCCCCAGTTAAGGACGGAGAATAGGTTGAAGACGAAGAGCAAGACCAATTTTGGGCTGGTGATCTACAGATGAGATTTCAAGATTTTATTACGTTACGCTTCCGCAAAACTCTGTTTAGATCTAAGGTGTTTTATGAACAACTTATTCAAGTTGATTTCCAGTTGTAAAGACGATTATTATTTCCAATGGAATAAATAGACTAGGTTTTATCTTATATCTGTACACGAGGCTTGTTGATTTTGAATTAATTTTTGGAATCAACGCCGGTGTCATGCGCTCCGGTCTCGGGGCGTGACATTTTAGTGATATCAGAGCAAAATCAGGTTCCATAACCCCGCTGGGAAAAGATTTTGGTTGATATAAAACAACCAAATTATGAATCCCGGACCTAATAGACAACTGGTTAAAATCGAAAAACCGGTTGGGGTAAATTGAAATAAAAATCTGGAAACTTTTTTTAAAAAAGAGGATCGAATCTTTGTCACTAACACCGCCACGCCGTCGCCGCTCGTCGGAAATTCGACCCCCACCACCATGACCGCCTTGCTCAGACGAAGCCACGGTGCACGTTTCCGGCAGAACAGACGTTGTTCTGATGGCCAATTTGACGACCGATTATCGCGAGTCCAAGAAATGGACGCCCCTCCGATTCCGACGTTACAGTGGATGGAACTATGGATTGATTACGGAAACACAAAGCCCATGACCCGTAGACCAAACATACGTGCAAAGTTCATACCAAAGAAGCCGGACGACGACTGATTTCTGGAGATGGTTGACGAACCCTAAACCGTAAAGTGCGAAAATTTCGGCTATCAATTTACCCCTGATTTTGAACACCAAATTTGAATAAAATCAGTGTAATTCATCGTATTTACATGATTAACAAAACCCCTTAATCATGATTAACTTACAAACAAAGGAAAGTGCTTAATTTTCGATCGAAATTTCGACACTAATCAGGAACCCTAAACGCAAGATTAAGCTTTAGTTTCTCTCGAATCCGATCACTAAGGAAAAACTGGATGAAAAAATTGTGGAATTATCAAAGATTCTGTCAGAAGATCAGTTAGTTGATATCCTTAACAAAAGAGTATCCAATCGGGTGTTCTCAAAGTTCTTAGACAAGTTGGGCATGTGTGATATCTAAGCACAAACTTGAGGGGAGTGTTGAAAGTCAAATATTCATGCTCTGTGTTTCAAGCTACGGAAGTCAAATATCCATGCTCCATATTTCAAGCTTTTAATTTTTTTTTCACCGTATGCATATTAGAATTAGAACAATATAATAATGGGCAAAGAATGTCTATTTTACCTCAAAATTACTGTTGCAATGAACAGTAGCAATTGGTTAACATAATAATGGTTAATTGATGGTTGTTCATGGTTGGTTAACATAATAATGGTTAATTAAGTGGTTTTAGAACAAATTGGGATGGGGTAGGTAATT
Source organism: Haberlea rhodopensis (assembly GCA_907163345.1). Lineage (NCBI taxonomy): Eukaryota > Viridiplantae > Streptophyta > Magnoliopsida > Lamiales > Gesneriaceae > Haberlea > Haberlea rhodopensis. The sequence goes on from CAJQUN010000243.1 coordinate 167,324, forward strand.
GGCATATGGGCTCGTTTATTTTTGCCCTTTTCCTTTAGGCTTCCCTTTCCCGATTCATTTCCCTCTCCAGATTCATTACCCTTTCCTTTAGGTTTTGCACTCCATCACTCCACGCCGCCTCATGTCATGTCCTCGTGTCCATCCGCCGGTCCCTTTCAATGTGTGATTGTTTTGTCCTTCGGTCCCTTGCGTCGCCTCGCTTGCCCGCTGCAATGGTACGCTTCCATTTAATGCTTTCCATGTTTACTCTGATTGTCAGATTACTTGCTTCCTATCACAGATGTATGAAGAGTTACAAGTCCTTACGACATTGCTACCAATCAAACGATTCTATTTTTCTTCGTTTCAGTCAGAAAAGTCGAGCAAGACACTTGGGTTATTGCCGATGTTTCTTATGATTTTCCTCAAAAAGAGAGCCAATTCCCTTCTTTGTGTAAAGCTCATAAACTTCCTTCTGGATGCTTGTTACAAGAGGTGCCAAATGGTTACTCTAAGGTTAAATTAATGTGAAATTCGATATAGTTATGTGATTCCTTGCTCTAATAATTGATATGAAGTGAAATTTTTGGTTTACTTTGATGCATTATTGAAGGTTTCCTGAATGGAACATTGGGAGATAGAAGATAAAGCTAGCACAAGCTTGTTGACACTTGCATGGATCAGATTCTAGCTCAACCGCATCATCCATGTCTTGAACTTCATTTAGCCGTGAATGGTGCTGATAGCATGGATATCAATTATGCAGGTGAGTTTGCAACCGCTAGAGCTGCATCATCATCTGGAACAATCATTGTTTGGTTTCTCTCTCGTATGAAGTTCTATGAAAATTTTCTGTCTGGATCTGCACAGCAGGACATGAAAGTATTATGTTCAAATATGATATTTAAATCCTAGAAATTTGAGTAACATTCATGGGTACCCCAGAAAAGGCGTTTTTTTAGGCGAAAGTATGATAAACAAAAAATTGGGTTAAATGGCATGAAAACACTACTGTAATACTGCTCTTTTGTTTAAAAAACGGATTCATATTCTTTAGGAAAACTTGGGAAGCTATACCTTGATGAGACCATGTAAGAGTAGTTTGAACTGTTCGTAAAGACATGTTTCCCATTGCACACCAACTTTCGTTTTTTTGACCAGTACAAAAATAATGGTGATGTTACCTAAATGCACCATGATTTCTATCTCAGACGTCTTCATGGACCACTTCCAGTGTTGAAGAAGTTGCTTCAACATGACCAGACATTCGAATCTTTCAGCTCTATGTAAGTTTGAATTTGAAAGATTTTCTCATCCGCATTCCTGTGATTTAAAACATACTACTTTGCATTCAAGTCTACAAGGATAAGAACGTTGTGGCTAAACTGGTGGGAAGAGCAGAAAGAGCAGGTTTTAAGGCTATAGCACTTACGGTGGATGTCCCAAAATTGGGATGCATAGAAGCTGATATTAAGAACAGGTTGCAGCTTTAGCTTAAGCATCATAATAAAGAGAAGCATAACGCTATGAGCTTTGGTGTCTCAAATGAATATTTTTGTGTTGTACAGTTTTACTTTGCCACTTTTTCTGACATTGAAGAACTTCGAAGGTTTGGATCTTGGGGAAATGGACAAAGTAAGCTTTTTTAATTCATTTTTTCTTAGTTTTGTTTAACTTCAAACTGTGGCATAGTTGTATCAAACTTTTCTTAAAATGGTTTCCATAAACCGTTCAAGATGATTGGGAAACAATATAATTGAATTGAGGATCATAAGTCTGATAGAAACGAAGTTATTTTACAATACAATTGTCATCACTATAAAATTCAGAGTAGTATTGTTTAGCATAAAGAGTGTAACCCAAGCCTTCTTTCCAACCCAGTAGGGAAAAATTCTTGAGCAGGAATGATATAGTAAACTGATGGAGATAAGAAAAGTGAAAAATGAATATACAGAAACATGGATAAGAAAACAAGATTGAAACAAACTCTTGAATCGCTCAAATATTTTTTAAACGTTTCTTATTCCATGAATTCAATTCATATTATGTACTGAGTTAAAAATAATTTATTAATGTTAATTATTACATACAAACAAACTTAGAAATGTAGGCTGTGATGCAAAAAATATTATTTTCACTTGCGATTGAAATATAATGAACTCATGTAAGCTCTTAATCACAAACAAATCCTCAATGTAAGGTTCCGAAGTTTCAAAGTGTACCCCTAATCTCAAATGAGATTTAATCACTTCTGCTTTGTTTCCCCAATTTGCATTGCAAGTTGAAACATATCGATATTTTTTCTAACATATAGCTCTCATGGTGTTAGAATTTCTAACTTAGATGTTAGAAATGTTACTATTCGTTGTTTCTAATTTCTATTTTTACTTGTACTTAATCCGAAAGGAATTAAAACCTAGAGCCAAAAGGAATAAGTAATAGTGAACAAAATCGTACGTTGAGATATTTGATTGGGTGATCAGGATTGATTTCCAACATTCTTCTTCCCCTCATAAATTCCAGGATCGAGGTTTCTCCAAGTGTTTGAGCTAAAAAGGCCTTCGAACTTTTCGGGTTGTAAATATCTGATACTAATTACTTTGGCTATAGTTATCCTACTCAAGATAAATCCTCTTTCTGAGGTGAAAATAGATCTTTGAGGCTTGGTAAGTTTATATTTTTTTCTTGTTGTGGTTTGCTTTCCTGGCCAGCGTTTTAACTTGTAAAACATAATTCCTGCATATTTTTAAAATGTTATTTCAGTCCTATCTGATTTGAACATTTGAATACTCCCTGCCCTCCTAGGTTTGTTAGATTTTGTGCATTAAATATTCTGAATGATTTTTTTTACAAATTTGATGAAGATGTATCGGAAATTTGTCTTGCAAGATTATATAATTTGGCTAGATTATATAATTTGGCTGACCAACTAGCATGATCACTGGCACCGATCACTGGCACCGCGTTTTGCGTGGTGCCAAAAAGAACTAGTTATAAATATGTGTGTAAGATGTACCGGAGATAACTACACAAAAATTGATTCCAGTGAAATGAAATATTATTTTTCCAAACACTTCTTATTTTCTACAACTTTTACTGGATAGAACGGTGCAATACAAGACCTACTTCAAGGCAAAATAAGATTTCGCTGAGAACCCCATACCAGAGAATGCATTTGAAGGGATTCGAAAACTATTTCTTTAAGAAAAGTTAGCATTCTTGATAATGGATCCTTTCGGCGGAATAATGGAGGAAATTCCGGAATCTGAACTGCCTTTCCCGCACAGAAAAGGAAATCTATTCAACATACAATACTTGGTGAAATAGGTAGTGAATAGGGATACCGAATCTAAGAAACATGAGAACCGGGTCAGAGAGCTTTATGATTACATGGAACCGTATGTTTCACGCTCTCCTAGAGCTGCCTACATAGACTATAGGGATCTTGATATAGGATTCGACATTTAGAATCATAATATCAGCCATTCACATTTGATTTGGGGTAAAAAGTATTTCAAGGAAAACTTCAAAAGATTGGCAGGAGTGAAGAGTCGGGTTGATCCTGGGAACTTTTTCAGGCATGAACAGAGTATTCCCCTGCTGGTGGAACTAATCAGAAGCCACAGCTATGACAAGATCCTTGAACAATTTTCATAGAAACACTTAATACATTAGCCTTTTATATTTAGGTTGAAAGGCGCCATAAGTAAGGATATTTTCCAATAGCTACCACTTTGGATCTGGTCTATCACTGACTGAGTCTCCATGTTGGTATTTTTAAAATATTGTTGCTTACCACTTGTCTTTTGTCCCAAACTAGACATGATCGTGCTTTAGTTTTAGAGGGAAAAAAATATGTTGAAAAGTGTGTTTTAATTTCTGTATTAAATTTATGAATAACTGAAACATAGAAAATTCAATGCTCTTCCATAGGAAAAATTATCATTTTATTAATAGACCGTGATAGTTTGAAATAATATTGGTCAAACGTCCTTTTTTTATTTGTACTTTTTTTAAGTTTTTTTTTCTTTTCAAAATGACACCAAATACATACAAAAAAAATAAAAATCAAACAAAATCAAAAATAAAAAATGTTAATATTTCAAAATCGTAGGGGAAGAATATCTCCCTCCGCACTGAACACGTATAATGTGGCTTGCAATAAATAATTTTATTAAATATATGGGTGTGCCCCAGCCGAGAATTTCTTCTCATTTGCTGTAATGATCTTACTTTCTCCGTTCAACTATCATAGAAACTGGAATTATTGGAAAAATTTATCGATACTCTTAATTCTGCCAAAGAGTTGACTTGGAAATGCAGTATAAGAACCTGTCTTTTTTTCTACTCTTGATTTCAATTTCCTGGAAAGTTTGCTATGCAAATCAAGAAGATTTTGCTCACTGCATGTCCATCCATTCTTCTTCAGGATATATTAAAGCCTTCAAATACATCCATACTCCAAGCTCTCAATCATACCTTGTTCTCTTGCAGTCTTTTGAGCAGAATCCCAGATGGTTGAATTCCACTTCTTCTAAACCTGCATTCATCATCACACCGTACACTGAAACCGAGATTCAAGCTGCCATTATCTGTAGCAAGAAGCATAATTTACAAGTCAGAGTTAGGAGTGGGGGCCATGATTATGAAGGCCTTTCATTCCTCTGCCATATCCCGTTTATCATTGTCGATCTTGCCAATTTCCGTTCAGTGAGCGTAGATTTGGAAGATGAAACAGCGTGGGTTCAGTCTGGTGCAACAGTCGGGGAACTTTATTATAGTATAGCCAAGAATAGCAATCTTCTTGGATTCCCTGCAGAAATATGCCCAACTGTAGGCATCGGTGGCCACTTCAGTGGAGGAGAGTTTGGTACAATGCTCAGAAATATGGCCTAGCTGCAGATAAGATCATAGATGCTTACTTCGTAGACGTAAATGCGAGAATTCTTGATCGAGAAACATTGGGTGAAGATTTGTTCTGGGCTGTTAGAGGGGGTGGTGGAGCTAGCTTTGAAATCATAATTGCCTGGAAAATCAAGCTGGTTCGAGTTCCACCGGTTGTGACTGTTTTCATAATTCACAAGAATCTGGATCAGCAAGGCATAGAACTTGTCAACATATGGCAAACGTTGCAACTATTCTACCCCAAGAATTATTCATCAGGCTCGTTTTTCAGAATTCAATTAGAGGCGATAATGGCGAGCAAAAGACAGTAGAAGTACTGTTTAATTCACTCTTTTTGGGCTCGGTAAAGGAACTGATTCCATTAATGGAACGAGCTTTCCGGAACTTGGGTTACATCCAAAAGACTGTACTGAGATGAGCTGGATTGAATCTACGCTATATTCTCAAGGATTCAAGCCTGGAGATCCATTGGAAGTGTTATTGGATAGAACTGTCCAGGGTAAGAGCTGTTTCAAGGCAAAATCAGATTGTGGAAGAACCAATTCAAGACACCGTGTTTGAAGCAATACGAGAACGGATTTTGGAAGAAGAAATAGGTATCATAATCCTTGATCCTTTTGGTGGAAAAATGGATGAAATCCCAGAATCTGAGCTCCCATTCCCTCACAGAAAAGGGAATTTGTACAACATACAGTATCTTGTGAAATGGGTTGTAGATGGTGAAGTCAAATCTGAAAGGCACATAAACTGGATCAGAGCGCTTTACGATTATATGGAACCGTATGTTTCAAGCTCTCCAAGATCTGCTTACTTGAATTACGGGGATTTTGATATAGGGATCAACGGCCTGAAAATGTCAATTACTCACAAGCAACGGTTTGGGGAAGAAAATACTTCAAAGAGAACTCAAAACACTGGCAGAAGTGAAGTCAAGAGTTGATCCAGGAAACTTCTTTAGAAGTGAACAGAGTATTCCCCCGCTTTACAATCAAGGGAAGAGCAAAACGGAACAGAACCACCTGGTTTATGAAATATAAACGTTATTTTTTTTTCTTCACAAGGCCTGGATTTTGTAGCTGGGAGACTTCAGATCCTGCATTTTCCAAGCAAATTCCAAGATTTCGATTGTAACTCTACTTCATAAACATTTTTTTGATAAATGATTTCGTTTTGTCACTTGTTCAAAAGCACATAAGCTATTTCTGCTGCCATATAAGTGTCACAACTGAATAAGCGAATTAGCTCACCAATTAACTAGATTTGATTTTTATTTTCTTATTTATTTCAAATTTGAATCTTTAAATTTTTGAAATTTTAAATTTTAGTCAAGCTTCTGAATGGGTTGCATATCGATTTTTTGATGGTCAAGAAACTCTGAGTGTAGAGATAGGTGGGGTCCATCTGTTCCACTTAAATTGTAGAGGAAAAATTTGTAGTTAGCTGTTTTGGTAATGGGATGTGACGAGGAAGAATAAAAAGTTTATAAACTATTCAAAAAATTTAATCTAAATATGATTTTGTAACTAAATTTTAAAAACGTTCAACACCTAATTATTAAAAACCATATACAATATTATTTTGATATTAAATTGTTTGGCCATGGAAGAAGAGAGTGAAAAGGTGACCCTTTATTATTTGGGGACAACATTTACAAGAATCTACTGAAAAAATACATCGCTGCCATAGATTAAGAATGCAGAAAACATGTCGACATCTATTCATCAGGCTCATAATGTAGGTGACAATGGCAAGCAGAAGACCTGTTTTAAGCATATAAACGATATTCTTGACCATTTTCGCATGATTAGAACCCATCAATAAGACATGACATAACAGTTTCAAAAATTCTGCTTCCGTGAACTGTCCGCTGCATATTTTTGGCATAAATCCCAGCAATAAACCTTTGCACAGATGTTTCATGCATGCTAATAACTAAGACAATTCCCACAGAAATGTGCACATGATCAATATTCCAAACTTGCTCGGAAACAACACATACACACAAAAGACGGAGTAAATAATGGTATGAAAAACTTGACAGGAATTTTCTTAACTGTTCATGACATGAATCTAAAGAATACATCATCTACTATTTTGAGCTTGTTTTGACGGGGGTAGAGTTCCGAAGATATTGTCCCATAGTGAAGAAGTGATGCCAAAGCCTTTATTCTGGATGCGAAAATGATGATTTAGATGATATTTCTGCATTGCGGAAAAAAAAAATATTCATTCGAAAATCCCACCTACTATTATATTACCGATAACAAGATGGCTTAATCATATGAACCTTCACCTTGAGTGCCTTTGGTATTTTATCGGTTGGCTGCCCGTGGTGCAAGTAGTAATGAGTTACATCATACATTACATAGCCAAGAAGAACACCACCAAAAAATGCAGGAGCAGTGGACGGAGTAGATAAGAGTTTTATCAAGTTCCAAAACTGCACTTCACATTGGTAAACTTGTTGAGAATCAACAAGTAAAAACATTTATTAACCAACATCACAAATTCCATTATGTTTATTAACTTCATACTTCAGTTTACGTGAAATGTATCCATTATAGCTTGTTTTATTTCTGAATCATTTAAAAAGACAGTTTTTTACTCAATACAGATGAATAAAACTAATCCACTAGTTGGTACATTTGGTTGAACTGCAAAATGACTGGTGAGAAGAAAGTCCGGATGAAATGCATACCGGCACCAAGAGAATAGCAGTTGCAGCAGGAGGGAAAACAAGTCGTAAACCATCCATAGGGTGCTTATGATGACAACCATGAAGTAGATAATGAAGTGTGTTCCCCCTGCAAGGAAAGCATTTAATCAAGAGATGACACAATAAAGGGAAATCTGTAACAAAATTTGAGTCTCGACAGCAGTAATAAGGGATAACAAATTTGGAAAGGAAAACAAATTTGGAGCAAGAGACTGGCGCAAGAGCAAACTAACCAATAAGTATTTGTCTTAATGTGGAAAAGGAAGCGATGCAGAGTATATTCTAGTAACGTCCAGATAACAATGCCAAATGATACCATCAGTAACAACTGAGGGATTGAATTTCCCATACTAAAGGCGATCGAAAGGGACCAGCCGACCACTGGGAGCCAAATAAGGGGAATTACCCACCACTCATTCTTTGTCAGAAACTGTTTGAAGAAGAATAAACAGCTCATTAGCTTGAGAACAATGACAAAGAACCAGTGTCCTTGGCGCAAGAAAAAATAATAATGACACCTCCAAAATATCGTTTTCAAAAAATCGCGGTTCCTTGCCCACAATTGGCTGATGAACCCAGTCCTGATAAGCCTCACCAAGATGCCCAACCTGTGAAATGTTGACACATGCTATAGTTAAAATGTGGAAAACGAGACAACCAGAATACGGCTAACAAGAAAAAATAATAATGTATAGAGATATACATCAGTTACCTGGAAGACAAGGGGCTTATCTAAGTCCACAGTAAATCCCTGTGCAACCATCTTGGTTCCTCAATATATTACTGTTAACGAAGCAACATAAAACATAAGATCTAGACAGCGGAAGTGACAAACAGCAATCAAACAAATAAAAAGGGCAATGCTTTAGCAATAATATCCATAGACTTCATGCCATATTATATTTTTTTCCTGAAATTATATTCGGCATGCTAAATTACAGCTATCAAATCGTTAGTATGGCGATAAAGACTTGTTACATCATAAAGAAAACACATTTTCTTTTCCTACCAGTTGAATAAATCGACTAACGATTAAAAAATTGAATTTAAAGAAATATTCACACTAGGTATAATTGTGGGTAGGTAGATTAGATACCTGTGTACTCGACATAAGAAGCAATGGAACATAAACAAGTAAGATTTACTCAAGTAAATAATTTATGACGCCATAACCAACGCCTCAAGGCCATAATGAACTATTGATAAAATCAACATTCTTAAATACATGTGACATGACCTTCGGTCCCCCAACTCGTGTTTGGATAGCGCGGTTCGTGGAAAAACATTTAGCCAAATCACTGTATATAGATGGTGTAGGGTGAATTATCTTGACCATGAAAAACACTAATCAAAATCATCTAAATCTTGATGTGGGTGTACTGAAGTCTTTTTTCCATCAAGGATTTTACAGCATTTCTTAGTCATAGCCATCCACATTAACATTATCCCTTTCCCTGAAAAATGAAAGCAAAAGAAAAGGAAAAACACTGGAAAAATCAATCCCCAAAATCTATTCCGTCTCTAATTCGGGCGTCGCCATTACAAGCGAAAACAATGATGCCAGAAGCTAGATTTTCTGAAAGAAACCACAGATCCGATAGTTAAATCAAGACAAATAAACTGCTTCCGCCGAAAACATATACTAACCCAATACAATGCCGGTCAAATCTAGAACTTTAGCCGAGAGTTGTCTCACTCACGGCACGTGAAGAAGTTGAACCACACTGCACGGATCTACTTGTATGTAATAAATCTCTTAAATTATTTTATTTTCAAAAGAAAAGAATCATCAGAGAGCAGCAACGTTTTGTTAAGGATGATCGAGCATATATAGAATCAATCATAATAGATTTTTGAGGGGATGAAAAGAAAGATCGTGGCCTCTGATTTGAGGGAAGCCAATTCAGTTGCCAGGCTGGTGGTGGACCCGATGGGACTCAATCACTCGGGCACAAATTATTTCATATTTATGGCAATTGCTTGAAATTAAAAAACATTTATTTTTAATTTAAAAAAAATTATTTTTGAACAAAAAAATTTGAGTGGTAAATATTAAAAAAAGTGCGAACTCACCTAAATTACCTAATTCCAAACAAAATTGTACATTTAGTCTCTTTGTCAGTAAAAATATGTTTGCACTCCTAAAGATAAAGATTCATTTGTATAAACTACACAAACACATTAAAAGTCTGAAATGTCATTCATCACATTATATTAATTTGAATCATCATCTGTTGCCAGTGGTGGATTTATGTTAAGGCAAGGGGGCAAGTGCCCCCTTGTCAAAAAAAAAAATTTATCATACACATTGTTTTTTAAAAAATTAAATTTTAACCCCCAAAAAAATATAATTCGCCCCTCAAAAATAACATTTTACCCATCAATCTAATTTTTTTTGACCCCTTAAAAACTTTTTTACCTATATTTTATATTTTAAAAAGTTATGCCACCCCTTGCTAAATTTTTCTGACTCCACGCTGTGTGTTTCAATAAAATTTCTTCAAATTTCATGCGACCTCCTCTCATCTCTTGCTGTCAAATCTAATCTTCCGTCAAAATCCATTTGGTTGAAATACTCAGTTTTTCTGTGCTTTTAGTCATTTTTTTGTTGAAAAAACAAAATGGATCACATCATTGTAGAAAAACTCATTTGGTTGAAATCACTCAAAATTCATTTTTCTTTTATGTCTTTTTGATGAAAAATCATAATCATAATGGAAAAAGGGGAGGAGAGTGCTCATAGACAAGACTGAAGAATGTTGTGGAACGATCGGGTACTTATAGGGGTAATAGCCTAGATCTCTATTATATCTTCCCCATTATTCCACTTTAATGGCAACCACTTCAACTTCTGTAAATGTAGCCCACGTAATCATTATTTATAAATGATGGGTTAGTTGAGATTGACCTAAGTAAAGCTGATTTGCATTGGTTAAGCTTATAGGTTGCTTCGTAGTTTGAGTTGATGGACTCCCTTCCAAAGGTTGAAAATAAGCTCGGCTTGAACATATGTTGAGCTTGAGCATATGTTGAGTTGATGGTATAAGTTGAGTTTATGCATAGATTAGAGCTGATGAAATCAGTATAGGTAGAGCTGATTCCATAGAGTTGTTCTAATTGACTTTACTCTACAGGTTTGAGCTTATGGTTATATCAGTTCTGCTTACATAACTTGATTTGGTTCTACTGAGCTGATGAAGAATCATAATGGGGGAGTGTGCTTGGTCTCTTAAAAAAAAATGGATCCCACCATAATCAGGGTTCTATAGCATTGATGTGCTTACATGCCTATATGAAATTTTGCTCGCTAGATCGAATATTCTCAATTAAATTTGGTTCAGTTCTTTAAAGCACGTATACACAGGTTTGTCTGACAAAAAAATTAATGAGAAAACATTAGTCTCCATGTATACTGTTGCACAATGATATCTAAAGTGTAATAACCCAAAGTGAAGAAAAATACAAATATTCCATCAAATGTTACATAAAGCATTATTAGAGTGAGAAGGAAGAGGAGTAGGTAAGGCTATAATGAGAAGATTTGGACCCATGTGAGGCTCACGAGACGGATAGTATTTGATAAAATCCATGATTGCAACTCCAATTCGCTGTTGGATAGTGGGTCAGATATAGTGAGCCCAGTCATGGCAATAATGGTCCAAATTCCCATTCAATCTGGCTCATTTTGGCATCTATCCATTTTATTATAGTCGAGATCCAAAAATAACATGGGAGAATTGAATTTCACGAGACATGAGATTATTAGAGAGGGGGTTTGGTTGGTTTGGCGGGAGGGCTATTATCCAATGAAGAAGATAGATTGATCTCAATGGCCTAGGAGTTTTATATGACCTGGGTTAACGAAGGTCATGTTTGAGATTTATACTAGTTATATGTGTGGAACTAGTAAACCTTGGCTATGGGGTTTACTCCATTACAAATTCAAACTTATTTGATAAACTAGCATGAATGAAGTTCTACCACTACACCATTAAGAGAATATGTGTTCTCCTCCTCTCTTGTGATGATTATCGCGGAATGTTTTGCAAACAATATGATAATATACATTATTTTTATCCACTCCCTTATATTTGTAATGGAAAAATTGAAAACGATGCAAAGTCTCACTTCTCCACCACCAGAAACCCTGAATATTTGAATAATTAATGCCTCCATCTTGGACAACATATGTCTTCCCACAAGCCTAAATGTTTGAAGAAATTAACTATTTTTTTATAAATATATAAATATTATTGATCATAACGATCTAATCAGATACATACATACTTACAATCCAGAAATTATACGTAGTATATATATTATAAAGTTCACAATCAAAATATTTCCTTATCTCGACACCAAGTCCAACATTGAACTAAATTTTTTTTATGTATGGCGCAAATACATCAAATTATATGTACTTCGAATACATTAACTATTGCGTATATTGCATGGAAAGTGCCTACAGCATTCAACAAAAACCAACTCTTGATACTTTGGCACAAACATCATATATTTTTCAAATTTAATATTCATTAGTATTCAATTCCTTTTAATCAAGCTATGAGTTTTTTATTTATTCTATTATATTTAAAATCCCAACATTATTTTATTTATAAGAGAAGAAAACACATTTGCCTTTGAACGTCAACTTCATATGCAAAACTATAGACCCTAATTTTATAGTACTTATAATCAAACAAATTAATATGTGATTAATCCCAAGGTTTTAGCTAGGGAATGATGCAAGTTGTGATATGGAAACTTAAAATGCCTTTGAATGACGTAAAAAATTGTCTTTACTACTTTAAACTAATATGTAAACGGATATTTAGTGTCATAAACTGACTAGCATTTCAGTGCCACAAATTGACGTTGTAAGGTCGTTTGGTGCCCATAAACTGAAGTATCTAGTGGAGCTCAATAATTATTTTAAATTTTTGTTTCCCATGTTCAATTTTGTCTTGTTTTGACATATTTTGTTGTTTATTTTTATTTTTTTTAATAACCACAGCCATTACTATTTGTGCATGTATATAAACCCTCGAGCTACTGCAAATTATATCAGCCAGTTAAGTCACATTAGGCAAATTTAGTGCGATATGTTAGACAGAGAAAATGTTGGTAGGAGGTATCAAATTCGTGACCAAAGATCTCAATGCTCACTACTCCACCAACTCGGCTACCAAGGAGGGGTAAATTTTGTTCTTGATTGTGAGTATGAATGTAATGTAAGAGAAATAGAATTTGTTGTCATAAACAATAATTGTTATTATAAGAGTAATTTTCATAAATTTAACATATGTCACTTACTTAATTATTCGTTGGGCAACCTAAGTGAGTTATGAGCATTATGTCAATATAATAATTTGGACCCGGTACAAAAACGTCAAGACGGTGTACAGCCATTCAACTGCTGTCTTGCTGTTACAATTATTAAATTCCATTTATAACCTTACAAAATATTTTTTTACGCTTTTAGGATAAAATAAAGTCTCTCTCTCCACCCACTCCCATCAATTCACTCGAATATGGAGCCCAATTTCCTCCGATACGGCATCGTCGCCTTCATATTCTCAGCAAATTTACTCACTACCCGATCCAACTGTCGGGATCTCCGGCCATCAGACCACGGTCTAGCCTATCAGGAAGACTCTCCACCTCCGACACCAGACCACGATGCACAAGAAATGTTCGCATTCTTCGGCGGGACGACGTCGTCTCTACCACTGCCGGAAGCGAGGAATATTAGCGACACGTGGTGGAATGAGGACGGGAGCCGGAGATCACGTGACAGTCGTCGAGATCATGTGAAGATAGGGTTGGTGGTGGCAAGCGCGGTGTGTGGACTTGCTGGCGTCGTTTTGTTGGTTGTTTCGGGAATCGTATTCCTCTTTAGGATCCGAAAAGAGAAGAGAAAAGAGGATAGAATCCGGTCCAGTTCGGGTCCAACCTGTGAGCCTGAGGTAGCCAATTGTAAGTAGTCTTTACTGTTAATTATATATGTTGGGTTAAGTTTTAAGTAATGTTTGTATGTGGAATACTTACTTGTTCATGGGACAAAACATTTATTTTTATTTTTTATTTTTCTTGTTTTATGTTAGCAAGTGAACTAGCTAGATACATGAAATTAACTAGTTACTTCCAATGATTAATGATATATTAATAAGAGCGTCGTGGGGTTGAATATACTTATATTTTACATTTATTTATCATACCTATTTTATATAATATAGAATATATCCATCGATGTAACATGACCTATTATGATGCATATGATATCAACTACACTTATGTTCAATAGTCACTTCAATAATGTCGAATTGCGAGCACCTAAATTCCAGGGTTAGTTCAAGAAAATAGATCTTGAGTTAAACTTTGATCTGGATCGAGCACCGCCTATATCTTTCTAAAGTTGAGTGTCCCCTTATGTGTGAGATCTGGGAATTTCGTAAATAGGTGATGGGGGGAGGTAGTCTCAATTAGGTTTCACTCCAAATTGACTTTTATCTATGAATAACAGAGCTTAGTTTTTCCAAATAAAAACAGACACAATTGCGAACTTTGGCCAATCAAAATCATATTTGCCACTTTCTTTTACTACATTATGAGCTAAACTATCTAATTTTTAAGTCGATTTATTTGATAGTTTTTTTATTTATTATTAAACTCTCAAATATTTGCATTTTTAATCAAATTTTTACTGTTAGAATATTTATAAACATAAATTAACTTCATTTTTCATTCTGTGTATTAAAAATTGACAAGTTAAGCCAGCAAGATTTCTATGTGGGAACAAAATTTGGACGGGGGATTTACAAGCCGGTACCATTTGATGAACAACAATTCAACCTAGTCTACCAAAGAAAACATCAATTCATTTAGGTCCATTTCCTATTTGAATGACATTAATAACCCTCTCACGCGATTACTGTAGCGCGTGCACCCTCAGGCAAAAATAATCGTGCACCCCCATGCCAAAAATAATCGTGCACCCCCATGCTAAAAAAAATCGTGCACCCCCAGGCAAAAAAAAATCGTGCACCTCCAGACCAAAAGAAAATCATGAACCCCCAGGCCAAAAAAAAAATCGTGCACCCTCGGGTCAAAAAAAATTTGTGCACCCCAGGACAAAAAATAGGGAGTGCACGATTTTTGCATCTTCTTCTCCACCCAAACCACTCTACAAATCGAGCACCACCGTGTTAACAAATCTTGCACCACTGTCCAATTTTAGTGCATCTAATGTCCAATTTTACTGCATCCAATGTCCAATTTTAGGTTGATGCACGATCATGGTTAAAATATCGTGCAGTACATGGTTAAAATCGTGCACCATCTTCACACAAATCGTGCACCCCATTAAAATAAATCGTGCAGCAACATTACAAAAAATCAAACATCATGGGAAGTAGAAATAAAAGCAAAAGCGCAGACACCTTATACTTTCATCATCGTCGTTCGCCCAAAGAACAATAAGAACATACTTAATTAGCGGAATATAAATTAAGGTGTATAAAAATAGGGATTTCTAGTGCTTCGACATCAAACGAATCGATCATAGGACCCGTTCGAATAAACCTATGCTCTGCATTATCCTCCTCATCGGAATTCAGTTGCAGAGAACCCTCGCCGCTTTTTACGTCATCGCCTTCGTGATCGATAACCGACCCTTCCTCATCTTGATACACCCATATCGACTCCATCGGATCCATAGATGCTAAACCCCCATTATCCCTTTCTGATCCCTCCTTCGCCATCCGTCTATCAATCAGCACTAGTTATTGTTATCTATTGGTGTATATGTTATAGCAAATTTCTAAAATTGACTCCTTAAATTGATCTGGGCGAGATTTTTGCAGGATATAATCGCCTTATTTTTTCGACTCTTATTTGTGGAATGAACCCGGGGGGTGTGAATTCCTTATACGCCATCGGGTTCTGTAAGAAGCTTTGGCCATGCTGGGTGGGACTTCAAGTTTGACAAGTGTTATTTGTTTCGTCATAATTAGTAAGCACATTGGAAGACGCTGGGGAGGGGATGAGTTTTTTAAAATCAGGGATATTTTAGTCCAAATAAAAGTTGTTAATAGACTTAAGTTAAAAAATTGGACCTATGTGAATTATGTTTCTTGAGACAAGTACATTTATGTATTGTTGCTTTTTTTCATGACTTAGTTTAATTTTTTTATTATTATTGGTACATTTTTACAATTTTCTCGATTTGGAAATAGTTAATCTTCTTTGAAGCCCATTAAGCCTTAGGTACATATACAAGTTATAAACAGGCCTCCAAGCTAGAGTGGGCTTCAGATGTTGACCACTGTCAAAGTACAATGATGCCCATTTCAGCCATGTCTTTTATGTAGGAACAAACAAACAAAGCTTGTCACGAAAAGAACATCTACATTTACCTTTTTGGGTTTTTTTTAAAATATATTATCTGAATTCACAAAGTTTTCTTCCCACCAATCATTTCCATTTTGCCTAAAATTCTTGGGTTGATTCGATTTGTCTATTTGGAAGAAACCCCTTTCAATTTCCTGGCGAAGAGAAGAAAGGAATAAGGTTAGAAACTTTGACAAACGAAGGATTAAATAAAAAATTTATATAATATAATATTTAAAAATATAAGGTAATATGATAAACATTTCATTAGATTAGATCAGTGTGAAAGCAATGCCAGTTAACCAAGTTAAAAGATAACTCGGATAGTATCTCAAGGTGATGAGCTTTGAATTGTTTGTTGGAGCGGTTACAAGAAGTGGTTCCAACTTATAAGATCGGTTGAGATGCATGCTGAGTTAGTAATCTTTCACTTCGTGGAGCTATAAATACTTGGTTGGGGTCGCTCGGAAGAAACAAGCCATTTTCAGATTCAAAGCACCAAACATCACCTAGAGAAAAGATTGAGATATTAGAAGCAGAATATTGAGAGTTCAAGAGAGTTTCCATTAATGCATAAGAGTGAAAACTGAGTGAATTCGATCGGTTGTATTGCTTGTATCTCAAGAACTCGAGTGATCAATAATATTGTCCCCCGTGGATGTAGGTTGATTAGTAACCGAACCACGTAAATCGATGCTTTTCTTTCGTATTTTGCTTCTGCAGTTTATCTTGCTTACATTCATATATTGCTTGATTGAATGGTTGATTGCTTGTTCACGTAATTCTGTCAAATATACAGTAAAATACTTGTGAAGAAATAAAAGATCAAGAAATCAACACGAAGCTTCAAGAAACTGTTTTGCATGATCGTATTTGTAATTGTTATATAGAAGTGCCATTAAATAAATTTTCGAGCCAATTTCTTCAACAAGTGGTAACAGAGTCAGGTTCTTGGCTCGAGAAAGATTCAACAGATGGTTGCGAGGATTGATGTAGAATGCTTTGATGGCAAAGGAGATTTCGGGTTGTGGCATAGACACATGTACGCTATTTTGATTCAACAGAAAGTAGCGAATGCACTTCTTGGAGAAAAGAAGTTACCGGAGTCCCTTAGAGATGATCAGAAGCAAGAGATGTTGGCTCTTGCTTTCAGTATGCTCACGCTTCATCTTAATGACAAGGTGCTAAGCGAAATCTCCTCTGGAAAATCCGCTACATGTTGCATGACAAAATCCCTTCAAGGTAGGATTTACTTGAAGGATCTCTTTGGTTTTACAATGACTGAGTCTCAATCTCTTAGTCAAAACTTAGATGACTTCAATAGGTTAATTCTTGATCTTCAGAACATAGGAATTAAAATTGAGGATGAAGATAAGGCTATAATTGTAATAAATGCTCTTCCGAAAACTTTTTTTAACTCTTGTCGATATAATGAAATACGCTAGAGAGTCTTTGTCCTACAATGATGTTCAGAAGGCCTTAAAGGCAAAGGAAACTGAACACCTTATGAATACTAGTTCTAGTAACACTAGTGATGGTCTGATGGTTAGGGGAAGATCTGAAAAGAGAGAATCTTGCCCTAAAACTAAAAGTAGATCAAGATCGAAAGCTAAGAAAAATATGAAGTGTTTCTACTGTAATAAGCCTGGTCATTTCAGAAAGGATTGCCCTGATAGGAAGAAATCCAATGACAAGCCAAAGGATAACACACAAGTCTCACTGGCAGATGAGGCTATGAAAGTGCAGAAGTGCTATGTGTCACAGACCCCAAATTTGAATATCTTTGGGTCCTCGATAGTGGCTGCACTTTTCAGTTGTGTCCAAAAAAATGGAATGGTTTGGAACAATCGATGAATCTGTAGGTGGGGAAGTGTTACTAGGCAATGACAAGCCCTGTAAGATCATTGGCATAGGCACTGTAAGATTAAAATTACATAATGCTACAGAAAGAATATTACAAGCAGTAAGATATGTTCCTGAATTAAAACGTAACTTTACCTCCTTAGGAGCATTAGATCAATCTGGTTATTCTTTCAGGGCTGAAAACATAAAGATGATAGTGACCAGAGGATCACTAGTAGTGATTAGGGTGTCAGAGTGATAGGTCTGTACATTCTCTCTGGTACAACAGCCAATGTATCATCTTCCCTTAGTATTCAGCATCAAAATGAAATGTCAAAGTGGCACTTTAGACTCGGACATATTAGTTGAAAGATGATTGATAGAACTACACAAACAAGGCCTTCTTGGAAATACAAAACTATCCCCTCTTGAGTTCTGTGAACACTGCATCACTAGTAAGACAAATAGAGTTAGCTTTAAAAGAGGCATTCATATTTCCAAAGCACGCTTGGACTATGTCCATTCTGATCTTTGGGGACCATCTAAGGTCCAATCTAATGGAGGGCTCGATATTTCATGACTATCATAGATGATTTCTCAAGGAGATTTGTTCTAAAACACAAAAGGGAGGCATTGAACAACATGTCCTTATGGTGAATCAAACAGGATCTTTCCTTAAGAAACTAAGAACTGATAATGGATTAGAATATTGCACAAATGAATTCAATGACTATTGTTCAGAGGTAGGGATTGCAAGACACTTAAGCATTGTTGGAACACCACAACAAAATGGTCTTGTAGAAATAATGAACCATACCTTATTACAAGGTGAGGTGTATGTTATCAACCTCAGGATTACCAAAAATGTTTTGGGCCGAAACTGTCACATTAGCTTCCTACCTGATAAACAGAACACCTTCCACCCCAATTGAATTCTCGACACCAACTGAAAAATGGTCAGGAACTTCACCCAATCTAGATAATCTAAAACCATTCGGATGTGCAGCTTATGCACACGTTAAACAGGGGAAACTAGAACCTCGAGCTATCAAATGTGTTTTTATCGGGTACCCTGATAGAGTTAAAGGGGTTCAAACTCTGGTGCATTGAGTCTGGACAACAGTTAGTACAGATGCCACCTTTAGGGAGGACTTCTTCCTTATGAAAAGTCCAATGTCCAGAATCTTACAAACAAACCGATAGCTATACTCCTAGTCAGAACTAATAAAGGTGGAGTTACCAGACTTAACCGCTCAAGTGGATTCTCATACTTCACCTGGAGATGAGCATCAATCCACTATCCAAGATGAGACTAGATTACCAAGTGATTATCATCTTGCTAAAGTTAGACAAAGAAGAGTAATTAAGCCACCAGAAAGATATGGATATGTTTGTATGATATCATATGTTTTCTCAGTAGCCTCTAGCATCTCTGAAGATGATCCAACCAGCCTTAAGCAGGCTCTGAACTCAGATGCTAAACATATGATATCATATAAACATATCTATATCATTAGCCTCTAGCATCTCTAAAGATGATCCAACCAGCCTTAAGCAGGCTCTGAACTCAGATGCTAAAGATAAATGGCTTGAAGCAACGCAAGATGAGATGGACTCGTTGAAAAAGAACAACACTTGGATACTAGTCCCAAAACCTACTGGTTATAAGGTGATTGGATCGAAGTTCAACCGTGCATTTGGGTCACTAATCACTATAATTAATTATACTATGTTTATAGGAATTTCATTGGCAACTGGATTCACTATAATGTTTTTTCTTAAAAAAAAATAGATAAACATCAACAATTTTTATTGTCTGTAAAACAAATAATTTCTCAACATGAAACAATACAAATTTACTATTCTTTTCTTTCAAATCCGAAATAACACTTAGTAGTGTAACAATTTACAATTCACCAATGGACAATATAAAATCTCAATAATTGTCAAAAACATATCACCATAAAGTACTCTATTGTCATATCTGTCCACTTATAAACCTCTCCCAAAACAGAATGGTCTCTTAACATATAAAGAATCCGCTTTCGTCGTTCTTGAAATTGAGCAAGCCCCTTTCTTGAATATCAATGAACCGGGCATTGTTATAGTTGTATTATTATAATTAAATTCGGTAAGTGTATTATTTCTTGAAATCAAGCAAGTCCATATCTTGAAATAATTATATTGTAATTATTTACTTAATGATTTTTACCTCTAGTTTTTAAACTCGGATGTTTATCATGAACTTTTGGTTAATTTTTATGTAATTAACTTTTGCCCCACTCGATTAAATTTCTAGATTCATCCATGCCCGTGGATGTTGGTTGATTAACTTGATTTATAACCGAAGCACATAAATTGATGTTCTTCTTTCGTATTTCAAAATAATCTTAAGCATCTCTTTTATACTTGAGAATTGCAAAATCACATAATTCACCCATAGAAACTCTAGGATAAGTGGGCTTTGTGATGATTCTTGTAATTGCTATTGTACTAATTGTTTGAAAAAAGTGTAGGATATGTGTTTACCTTTGTCCTCTCGATTATTTTATATCTTCTTCAAATTGATAGTTGACTCATTGAGTCTCGAATTATGGTGATGGTCCTTGTTATCAATATGGCCACGTGAATCCCAGGTTTCTTGCTCATCGTTCTCATGAATTAGTTTGTTCGTAATTTATTTTAATTAACCTACAGAGCCCTGCCCCCTTTCTTCAACCCACATGTATCAAAATAAAAATATTAACATTCAAATTCGGTTATTAATTTAAGTAACCTACAGCACCCCCTTCTTCAGTCTTGGCAGCAACAAAAAAAAAAAGCTTATTAATTTTATGCATTTTCATAGCATCAGCTTCCTTAAAATTATGGACCAACTGCATGCCCAAAGTACTTTGACGGTAGGTGGATGACTCTACATTATAATGTAAAATTTAATTCTTGAAATGATCTCACTCACTAGGTCAATCGTGGGAACCCACCTCCATCATGGCCAAAATCATATTGAATGGCAAAAGGAGAGAGATTGATGTAAACTGTCCTGGAAGCAAAGGCATGTAATGAATTGCGATCAAGAAAAATGAAAATTGCATGCTTGGGGCTTGAAATAGGCTCAACTCCCACACACACATACACACACTTTTGGTTCATGGGCCCAGCCTTTTTTGGCCTAGGAAAGGAGCTTCGACTATCACGCAAGTGGGCCGGGCCCACCAGCCTCCTATTAATAAATAATAATAAAATATATAAACAAATGGAAATGGAAATGGAAGGGTTAGGTTTCACATGCACATCATTATCAGTATTGCTAGGGAGAGACAAGAAGACAACAAATGAGGCCATATTGTGTCCCATCGATACCCTTTCTCTCATTATCTCACTCAAATATCATAATGGTTTTGTCTTTTTTGCATATATTATATTTATGGACATAGATAGTAAAGCTATTTTCTATATTGTCTTCTGATAAAAAAGTCATCTTCTGAGCAATAAACATCTAAAAGTTTTTATTCAAAATTCTTTAAAAATTATAACATGCGGCAACTGCTGCTTCTTCTCCACCGAGGAATCTTCTGCAACACATGCGTTCTCTTCCTCCGTGCACAATCCTTCTGCCCGATGTGTTCTCACAGTGCAATTCTCGATGTCATGTACTGGATTGTAGATGCACAATATGACGAGAAAACTTTGATCTACAGCTCATGAACCAAAGAATTCACAGGAATTACAAGATTAAATTGCAGAAAGGTACCATAAAACTTTAAAGAACCCGTGTACGCGGCGTGCATAGATGCATTTGAGCGTGAACCGGTGCACACAACATTTGACCTGAAAAAACAAATTTAAATTGGATCAGCTCAACTTGTAAAACCCTAATTTCCCAAAATACTATATATAATAAAAAAATTGACATCTCCTTTATTTGTTAAAGGCACGGGGACATAATAACTCAATTTGCATAAAATTCATAAATTATATATAAATTACATAAGTGGTCATTTATTTGATCATCTTAACAAGAGTTTGATTAGTTCAATGACCTTGATCAGATCAGCTTAACTGATGCTTGATCAGTTCAACTGAAATTGACTTTGATCAGATTAGGTTGGTCGGCTCGACTGGTGCTTTATCGTTTCGACTGATATTGTCTTCGATCAGATTAGCTTGGTTCAATATTTTGTCGAAAACAAATTTTAAAGCATCGGTACACATCAGATTGTTATTCATCAGTTCAACTAATGTTTATTATTCATCAGATCAATCAGATTGCTTGGTATATGGGCGGCGACCGGTGTCAAAAGGTTGGTCAAGGTGAGGGGAAGATATTAACTGTATGGGCTCCAGCCAATTGATGATTGAATCGAAAAAATCAAAGCAAAATCCGATGAATCCAGCTCGCGCAACATCACGACTTTCAAGGCAAAATCGAACAAGTTTTCGTTGTTAAAACAACAATTGCTTGGTATGGACAGATGCACTGGTGAGTGAGAAAAATGGTGGTAGGTTGGGTCGGCAGAGAGGGTGGCCGACGGCGACGGCCAAAGAACTTCTTTAACGAGTGATCAGGTTGGACGAAATGGGGGAAAAAGAAGACCAGTGGAGCAGAGAGAGAATTATGTCTATTTTGGTCATTTTAACCGAAGTCTCCCAATTAGAAATATATAGTACACGAGATCATATGGCATCGACCCGTAAGTCTCCCAATTAGAAATATATAGTACACGCGATCAAAATATGGCTGACGGTGACGGGTAAAGAACTATGTCTATTTTGGTCATTTTATCATATGACACCGACCCGTAAGTCTCCCAAAAAGAAATATTATGACACCGACCCGTAAGTCTCTCAAAAAGTAATATATAGTACACGAGATTAAAATAACCTACATAGTCCAGTAATATATGACTTAATGATATTTATTGGGTCCAGCTAAATAATGATATAATGAACGTCAAAGGTATATCCTAATTATTGTCAACATTCTTAAAATGAGATTGACTCAAGTTTAAGTCATGTAACTAACAAAAAAAAAACATTTTATCCTCGTTATTAAAAAAAATTAATGATATAATGTCTATGCAAGTGTGACATCAATTTGAAATCCAAGCATAATCTTGAAATTTGTGTAAATTATTTAATGGAATCCAAGCATAATTCTTGAAATTTGTGTAAATTATTTAATTGATTAGATTCTCAACAAGCATCATGGTTTCCATTATTTAATGTTTTATAATTTATACGACATGCACTTCGTTCGGTTTCCTCGTATCCTGTCTTGCTCTGAATATCCTCTTTAGTCCTTTTTTTTCTTCATTTCTTTTTCATTTTCCCATTCTACAGAGTATTTTTTAGTATTCCAAGTGTACATCTACACATACAAACTACAAATAATTTTTTTGTTTGAACGTACAGACTACAAATAATCTTTTTTTTTTAGTATCGAGGGGAATTTGTTTAAAAACCCATGACATTCTCCTAAATTGAGAGATAATGCCATTAAAGCAACGTGGTATGAATACAAACTACAAATAATTGTCTATACATATACATATGTTACTTTCTCCACATGTATGTGTATATATATATATAGGAACGAAACCAGGATTTAACAGTAGTGTGAGTTAAATTAAATTTAAGTAATAACTTTTTTATACAAAAAATCATTAATATGAAAATTAACGCGTCAGAGAACATATAGAAATAATATAGTAATCAAATACACAAATAAATAAGTTAAAAAAATAAGAAATATACAAAGCGTTGTGAAAGCAATAAAACAAGAATAAAGATTTTTTGTTCAAATTCGACTCCTTTGACAGTAAATGAAAAAATGTTATTGTGGATTTTGAGAACCACAACCAAATAATAAACTCGAATAATACATCTAGTTATCTCAATTCAACAATAATCTTAAATGTTTCAATCACTTTTAATATATAATAGACAACTCTAAACAAATTCGACTATTTGATTATTAAATTTTTCAGAGATTGATTTCAATTTAACACTTCCAAAAATACCTAATAATCATTGTATAATATTAATCTCATAACTTTCCGAGTTCGAATTGTTGACTGAACTAAAACAAGGGAAGGATGAAGCATAATTCCTAAAGAAATTATTCATTTTATACTAAAATAAACTAGCGGTGATTGCACACACATACATACATACATACAATTGTAACACAACACAAATTTAAAATGTGTTGGTTAAGTGGGTTAGCTTGGGCTGATGTTTGGTCCCTATATATATATATATATATATAACATAAAAAGATAATTTTTTTAAGAAGAAACATAAAAAGATAAATGAAAACTCAGAGAGAGAGAATGCCATCCATCATTACGACTTACGAGAGAGAGCGGAAATTGTAGATGTAGCTTTTGAAAAAAATTAATTTTTGTCCATTGGGAGGAAGCTACAAAGCTTGTCTTTTGCTTTAAAAATGCCTCTGCCAGTCTGATTCCAATAAAGGCAGCCCTTCTGCCATCCATTTATTATCTTCAATCTTTTCACTGTTTTTTATATCTCTTTATACCCCTAATGTGTCTGTAATTTGTATCTTTTTCCCAATAAATTGCATGGTGTATTTAATACCCGTAACCAGTTTGGACTGGATATCAAAATATCACAGTGGATAATGCCAGTATGTGATGGATTAGAGGCTTAAATTTGAGTTTATATCTATGTTATAACCAATGAGAATGGCTAATTCTTGTTGTTAAATGGACCTTTCTAGATGGGCTTAACGAAGCAAGTTAAATATTGAGGAAATTTTACCAGGTATCACGAGATTAGACTGAAAGATTTTATTTTAACTTGATAACAAATGTATTGAATTTTCTGTTTTCTGGATACATGTTATTTCATTTACTTACAGTATTTAATTACTGTTGATCATCCTGTTTTCCCCTGTTGGTTTAAGTTCTACTTTATTTTCAAAATCTACACAATCTCTCTGTATCAGTGAATTAACCCTTTATCTCTCTCTGTATGTATGCATGTACAGAAATACTCTCTCTACACTCTCCACCTTCACTTTCCTTGAAATTCTCGAGATTGGTGTCTAGATAAAGACCCGGGGATCGCATTCAATCTTCTCCCCACTTCACAAATTCTCCAGTACTTTTCTCCTTGCTAGAGATTCACACCCCAAGTTCGAAAGAGCAACATCTTCATGAGTGAAAGAGGAGGCTCTCTGTGAGAAGAGAGCCTACCTGTTCATGTAACTATCAAAGACGCCATTTTTTTCTCTCGAAATACAATAATTGGCAAGGGTTTTGTAGGTTTGCTGCTTTTCTTGAGCAGTCCTTCCTATGTACTTCTGTAGCAGTAATAGCAAGCAACAGCAGATGAATGCTAGCAAGTATGTCCGGTATACACCGGAGCAAGTCGAGGCTCTCGAAAGGGTTTACGCTGAGTGCCCGAAGCCTAGCTTTTTGAGCAGGCAACATCTGATTAGGGAATGCCCTATTTTATCTAACATTGAGCCGAATCAAATCAAAGTCTGGTTTCAAAATCGCAGGTATGAGTCTCGAGGATGTTAGAACTATTGAATAGATGGTTTTGGTCGTTCTCTACGTTAAAGATAGAATTTTTTTAGACATTTGGTGTTGTGGGTTTTATTAAGAAATCAGGAAGTGTGAGGAGTTCTTGTTTTTGGATGTAGCTTTGTGGGTATAATTTTTTGCGTCTGCATGATATTTGTGCTGCTGTGTCCATTGCTTTCTTCGTGTATATCTAATACAATGATATTGTTAGTGTTATTGTTCTCTCTGTAAAGATTCTTGATATCAATGGCTTTCGAATTTTGGGCCTCTTCTTTTTAACTCGTAGGTTCAGTTTCAAGAATTTTCCTTGCAATAACCCCAAATTTATATTTCCGAAGGGCGTTGGTTTAGCTTACTCGGTGTTCTTTTTTTGGTTTCATTACTGAGTCTGCTTTATCGTTGGTATTCAAGGTAACTGATGGCCTCCTTTTTCTTCGATTATGGTTTAGTTACTTGGCTTCTTTTAAATTTCACCAATACTGAAAAACTATATGGTATTGAGTAACATGGAGATATATATATATTTTTGGATTCAGGCTGGTTTTTACTTTCAATGTGCAGGTTTTCCTACTTTCTTAAGCAGTTCATTTCGTGACATTTATCTTCGTTTAACCTGTTGTCAATATGAGCTTGGACTTTTATTTGCTGGAACTGAAGGCATTAATCATTTAATTTTTGTGCTTTATATTGAAAAAGAAAGTGAAAGACGTAATGGAAGATTTTTAGGAGTAAATTGAAGACATAATTGAAAACATAATGGAAGATTTTTAGGAGTAAATTGGGGGAATCAATTATCAGTTGTTTTTTTCATTCTCCTATTAGTCGTATCAGCATTTGTATTTCAATAACAATCAATCAAATGGATGATAATAAAATTTTTCCCATACTCTAATTTTCTTCTCTTTACACTGGTTATAGAGCATCATTGTAGGATATTAGTATTACTCGAGTTCAGGTACAAGCCTCTTACTATGTATTTGATATGTGTTTTATTTCTCACCGCTTTGTAATACATTCGAATATTATGTAGGTGCCGCGAAAAACAGAGAAAGGAGTCATCTCGCCTTCAGTCTGTGAATAGGAAACTGAGTGCCATGAACAAGTTGTTGATGGAAGAGAACGACCGCTTACAAAAGCAGGTCTCTCAGCTTGTTTATGACAACGGTTTCATGCGTCAGAAAATACACACTGTAAGTTTGTATTATTGAGTTGCCCCCCTTAAAAAATTTAACTCTGTTGTATTGTTTTACCAAATGTTGATTTGTATCTTCGGAAAACTCAACGTAATAGGTGAGTACAACCACTGATACAAGCTGTGAGTCTGTGGTTATGAATGGTCATCAGCAACAGCAAAACCCAACACCTCAGCATCAACAGAGAGATGCTAACACCCCAGCTGGGTAGTTGACTAAAAAGCATCCTAATTATAGAATTTATTTTGTAGCTGTTATGTAGAATGTTTTGTGAAAGCTTGCGTGCTTTTTGTTTCGATTGAATATTCCTTTTCAGTCTGCTTGCGATAGCTGAGGAGACCCTGGCAGAGTTCCTTGGAAAGGCCACTGGAACTGCTGTCGACTGGGTCCAGATGATTGGGATGAAGGTGCATTCAATATATTTATTTGCATTTTTAAATTTTAGGCTGTTTTAAGACTTGCTTGTTGTGTGATAAAGTTTATCTCTCTTTGTGTAGCCTGGTCCGGATTCTATTGGCATTTTCGCTGTTTCCCGCAACTGTAGTGGGGTAGCGGCACGAGCCTGTGGCCTCGTGAGTCTTGAGCCCACAAAGGTGATAGTCATTTGTTTAATGTTTTTATTTATCTGAAAATTGATTTTTTTTATTTGCTGTATATGCTATATTTGCACTATGTTTTGCAGGTAGCTGAACTTCTCAAAGATCGCCTCTCTTGGTATCGGGATTGCCGCTGTATTGATGTAGCAAGTGTAATTCCCGCGGGAAATGGGGGGACTTTAGAGCTCATGTATATGCAGGTTAGTTGTCTAGAAATTCTTTCCTGAGTCTACCATGGAGACAAATTTTGAATTATCAATTCTTTCTATATTCTACTGGATGTAAATGTACTCTTTTTTCCTCAAAGACTTATGCACCAACAATATTGGCATCGGCTCGTGACTTTTGGACATTGAGATACACTACGAGTTTGGAAGATGGCAGTCTTGTGGTGAGCTAATCCTTATTTATATCTTCAATTTTCCAAACGACGCTCTTGATTCATCAATTGATTTCAGCCTATTCTATTTTTCTTTGTGAAACACTATGTTGCATCTTTCTCCAACATCCCTTTTTATTATTATATCTAATACTTTCAGATTTGTGAGAGGTCATTGACATCTGCTACTGGTGGACCGACTGGTCCTTCTGCTACTTGCTTTGTTAGAGGGGAAATGTTACCTAGTGGCTACCTTATACGTCCTTGTGATGGTGGTGGCTGTATCATCCACATAGTCGATCATGTTGACTTGGATGTAAGACTTTCTTGTGGTTCTTTGTTGATTTACCTGTATGTCTTATCCATTGTAATATGACTTCTATTTTATCAACAGATTTGGAGTGTTCCAGAAGTTATAAGGCCACTTTATGAATCGTCTAAAATTCTTGCACAGAAGATGACTATGGCTGTGAGAACTCTCACATGGATTGTTATGTGTTTACTTGATCTCTTTTCGTGCCTATTATTTGACTTATGCACTCTGTATGTTCCATTCAGGCTTTGCGTCATGTTAGGCAAATTGCTCAAGAAACCAACGGAGAGATCCAGTGTAGTATTGGTGGCCAACCTGCTGTTCTTAGAGCTTTAAGTCAGAAATTATGTAGGTGAGGAATGCTATGTAATATGAGGACATTGCAAAAACAGAATTTGGGACTTTTCAGTTGGTTCTATGTTGTAAGGTTAATTTTCCGAACTTTACTTTAGGGGATTTAATGATGCTGTCAATGGCTTTGCTGATGATGGTTGGTCAATAATGAGTACCGATGGAGTGGAAGACATAACTATTGCCATCAACTCTTCTCCAAGCAAATTTCTTGGTTCCCGGTATAATACATTGTCCATGCTTCCCAGTTTCGATGGAGTTATCTGCGCTCGGGCATCGATGCTTCTCCAGGTTTGTTTTTGTTCATAGATGTTGAAATATCTGTGCATGTGTTTTGGTAAGATTACATATTACTTACATTTTGTATAATGCAGAGCGTGCCTCCTGCTTTACTTGCTCGTTTCCTTAGAGAGCACCGATCAGAATGGGCCGATCATGGTGTTGATGTTTACTCTGCTGCTTCTCTTAAAGCAAGTCCTTATGCAGTCCCTTGTACAGGGCCTGGTGGGTTTCCAAGCAGCCAAGTTATTTTACCCATTGCACAGTCTGTTGAACACGAAGAGGTAAATTTGTTATCTGATTCACTTTTACAGTTTCTCCCAATGTTATGTTGATTTTGCAGTTGTTTCTGACGTAATTTGTTGGTTTTTAGTTCCTTGAGGTAGTTCGCCTAGAGGGACATGCCTTCTCTCCAGAGGACATTGCTTTGTCAAGGGATATGTACTTGTTACAGGTTCGGCTTATTTATTGCAAGATTCAGAGGAATTATATTATTTCCCTATCGAATACTTGAAGTTTATTTCTTCTATTTTGTCACAGTTGTGCAATGGGATCGATGAAACAACATCTGGTGCATGTGCACAGCTTGTATTTGCACCTATCGATGAATCATTTGGTGATGATGCACTTCTGCTACCTTCTGGTTTCCGTGTTATACCATTGGATCCTAAATCAGTTGAGTTGTAGTCTCTTTTATCTGGCCACCAAAAATGATGCCAAATTATTGAAATAAATATTTTTGCCTGGTACAGGATGGGCATGCAACAACAAGAACACTTGACTTGGCTTCTGCACTTGAGGTAGGACATGGTGGAGCTCATTGTGCCGGTGAAGCTGATGCGAGCAGTCAAAATCTTAGGTCTGTTTTGACCATAGCCTTTCAGTTCACTTTTGAAAGTGACTATCGAGACAGTGTAGCTGCTATGGCCCGTCAATATGTTCGCAGTATAGTGGGCTCTGTACAGAGAGTAGCCATGGCAATAGCCCCATCTCGGCTCAGTTCCCATTCGGTACCTAAGCCACTCCCTGGTTCACCTGAAGCGGTGACATTGGCGCGATGGATTTTCAGGAGCTATGGGTATGATTTATTGTAATCATTTTATTAATTCTTGTTACATAAGTAGTGTTTTTCCTGTATTGTCGAATACTGCTAATCGTGTGGGTTTTTCTGGGAGGGGGTTTGTAGGGCGCACACGGGTGCTGAACTCTTTCAGCCCGAATCCAGTTCTGGTGATGCCGTTCTTAAACAACTTTGGCACCACACTGATGCTATAATGTGCTGCTCTGTCAAAATGAATGTTAGTCATCTGCAATTTGTACAATTAGTATAACTGGTTTTGAGAGGTGCAACTGACAGATAAATTAGAGAATTTGAATTTCAGGCATCAGCTGTATTTACATTTGCAAACCAGGCTGGTCTTGACATGCTCGAAACAACTTTGGTGGCCCTTCAAGATATAATGCTGGATAAAATTCTGGACGAAGCCAGTAGAAAGATTCTCCTTTCAGAATTCTCCAAGATCATGCAGCAGGTGAAATCTTGAGAACCCCAGTAACGATAATATGGACATATGTTAACTAATTTAATTTTGCTGAAGGAGGGTTTGACTGTGCAGGGCTTTACGTATTTGCCGGCCGGAGTCTGTGTTTCTTCAAGCATGGGTAGGCCTGTTTCGTATGAGCATGCGATCTCATGGAAGGTGCTGAAGGATGACGATTCAAGTCACTGCCTAGCTTTCATGTTTGTAAACTGGTCTTTTGTTTGAATCCCCATTAGAATATGGAATTCTATGCAGTTAGCTTCAAGCGTCGTTAAGTTATTATGTGTACGTACCCTCTCTTTTGTCAAACTCTTCAACTTTGTCCGAGGGTCTAAATTGTTGATCGTATAATCTCTGTAGGCCTCTCGAGTTAACCTCAAATTAGCATGCAATTAATACATTTAATCGTGATCAATAATCAATTAATAGTATTCCGGCCAAAAAAAAAATCGTTATAAAAGAAATATTATATCTTACTCAGACACACTAGGGCCCTCTAAAACCAAGACTGACCATGTGATGATTTATTAAATATACTGAGCCGAAATATATTAAAATCAAACAACAAACGGACAGCATCTCGACTATAAATATCATAATCCAACATCACAATCCTAATCAAATCAGGACAGACCCATTATTGCCAAAATAAATACTTCCCAATAACAAACTCACAAAAGGAACAAATGTCTAACATGTCTCCCTAGTGAAAATACATACAATAATAACTAGTGGCTCTATCCTTCAACTCGTCATCAATCTAACTCTGATCCCGTCCCCTAGTACCTACCTTGTCGCCTGAAAAACAAAAATCATAAAAGGGTGAGCTAATACGTTCTTATCGTAATATCAACATAAATTATAAAGATTATAAACATCTCATCAAAATAGGTCAACAGTTTAACAAATACTAATACATTGTTCATTTACCTCGGAACTAATCCTGTCAAACAGGTCAACAATAATATAATATAAAAGCGATGTTCAATATCACACCATATCATCTCATCATCTATATGTGAAATGCATCGCAATGCATTTACCATCATCAGACCAGATATGTCATCCACTTGCATACATCAAGGACTCGTCAGTCCATATCAACCATATGCGTGATTCAGGACCAGAAATTTCATCCACTGGCTCAAATCCTAGACTCATCAGTCCACATCAACCACATATATAACATATATCCAATCATCAATCCATATATAAAAATATACAACAATATCCACATCCTCATTCTATCTCAACTCATAAATTTCATCACATATTCTCAAATTTTTACATTTTAATGTTATTTAATCAATATGTTTATTCATGGATAATTTATTGTTCTTATTAAGACAGAACGTACCTGAATCGTTGAATAATTGATTACAGTAGTTGACTGTCCACCTGGATTCTACTGCGATATCTGCTCACACATTAATATATACAACATTTTCAAATCAATAACTGACAACTTTCTCTCGTTCAACAATTTTATTCGGTTCCAATTTTCTCCAAACTCAATTAATTTATTTCTAACTATAATCCCATATTTGACTAGTCAAATGAATCTCGTTCTTGTTAATCAATTCAACAATTTGGAAAGTCCATATCAAACTTAACGCAGATTTATTATCATAACCTAACAAATAAATATTGATCATTAGAGCACCATCCATCGCTTCATGACAAGAGACAAGGATTATGTTCCAAATCTATTAGAGTTCATCAAATCCCAATTCAATTTCATTCAACAGTATGCATATTTTTTTCTTGCCCAAGTATGTGAAATGGGTTTTTTTTAATTAATTAATCGAATTTTTTTTTTAACAAAACAAATGATTTTGGAGAAGGTTATTAAAATAACCGAATGCGTCATCTGAGGTGACGATTTTATGAAGACGTCATCTCAGATGGTGCCTTCATTTTTTTTTATGAAGACGTCATCTCAGATGGTGCCTTCATATTTTTTTAAAAAAAATATGATTGAAAGCGGTATCTGAGATGGAGCCTTCAATAAAAAATTAATTTTTTATTGAAGATTCCGCCTTCAATAATACATTAATTAGGCCCCCCTTCCTTCTTTCTTCTCCTTTCTTTCCTTCTTCTTTCTTTCTTCACTTCTTTGCGAAAATCCTCCTCCAAATTTCTCAAAATCCTTCCAACCTTTTTTCCATAATTTCTTAAGTTGTTGTGGTTTACTTGTGGAGTGCATACTGAGGTAATATTTTTTTTCGTAATATAAAATTTTGAAAGTGGTAGAATTTACATTATTTTGTTGTTTGTGTTCGATTTTTATTGTTTGGTAGTTGTTATTTGAAAAAATAGTTATAGTTTGGAGATGAGTGAAGGAGACCGCCGGATGATTTACGGCCAAGCTGGGGTAAAGGCCGACGTCTGGTGGCCGTTCGGGTGGCGGTTGGTGGCCGGCGTTTTCTGGCTATGGCGAGGCGAGTGGCTGCGGCTGGTGGTCGACGGTGTTGGCCATGTTTATATTTTTGTTATGTTGATATTTGTTGTGTAATATTTCAGGATGGATTTACAGAGAGCATCAGGCCCGATTGACAGTCATCTTCTTTCATTGCAATCATCTCATTGATCTAAGGATGTTTGGGCAGGTGATATTGATAGAACACTTCGATATAGAAGCCCTGATAGTTGTTTTTGAAATCTTTGTCCACTTGATATACGTGTTGTTAGTTTGTTGCACAATATTGGATTTTATGGTGTGTATATATGTGTAAATTACATACACCAATAGACTCAGGTGCTGTTTTTAACCAAAAAATATAATATATCAGTGCATGTAAATTACATGCAACGATAGACTCATGATGTCTGTAACAAAACAAAAAAAACTAACTAAGAAATGAGGTGCCGAGTGAATGTGCATCATCAGATAGTCTACACGGTCAAAGGATCATTCCACTTTCTTCTATGAGTTTCCAAATTTATTTCTTCTCTATCTTTTTGGAAATGAAACAATCTGTACGAAAATTATTTACTATCTATTTTCTTCTTTCATTGCCTCTTATTGGACACATTTAATTTCTTCAAGATCGAGAATGACCTATTGGTGCATGTAATCTACACGCACCACTCGAGTCTAACGGTTCATTTAAATTACATGCATCGATAGACTATTTAACAAAAAATATAGTATATCGGTGCATGTAAATTACATGCGCCAATAGACTCAGGTACTGTATTTAACCAAAAAATATAATATGTTGTTACATGCACCGTTGAATCTATCGGTGCATGTAATTACATCACCGATAAACTCGTGATGTCTGTAACCAAACCAAAAGAAAATAAGAAATGAGGTGCCGAGTGAAAGTGCATCATCAGACAGTCTACAAGGTCAAATGATCATTCCACTTTCACCTGTGAGTTTCCAAGTTTTATTTCTTCTCTTTCTTCTTGGAAATAAAACAATCTGCACGAAAAGTATTTACTATCTATTCCCTTCTTTCACTGCCTCTTATCGGACACATTTAATTTCTTCATGCTCAGGAAATATCTAGTGGTGCACGTAATTTACATGTACCGCCCGAGTCTAACGGTTCATGTAAATTACATGCACCGATAGACTCTCTAACAAAAAATATAGTCTATTGGTGCATGTAAATTACATGCACCGATTGAGTCTATCAGTGCATGTAAATTACATGCACCTATAGACTCATGTACTGTATTTAACCAAAAAAATATAATTACATGCACCGCTGAGCCTATCGATACATGTAATTACATTCACCGATAAACTCAGGTACTGTATTTAACCAAAAAACATAATGATGCCTAAAAACCTTCATGCTTTCAACCTGTTTCAGTATACATAGACGTTTAATTTTGTATTTATGGCATTCAAGGTAATTATTAATCTGATAAAATACAACAAATTAGTACCACAACATTATTGTTTGAATTTTCCTTTCAATTGCACTATTTGTTGAGTAGCTGATGTGGAATCATAACAATAATACTTGCATCATTGTTTACAGTTTGTTGGTAGATATGATGCAGTTCTAAAGCAACGCAAACCCCTCAAACCTCTAACGTCGGAATTCTTGCAGAACGAAGATAAGGATCTTGATTCTTACGGCCATATCCTTTTTCTTTCAATCTTTTGCCTCAACACATTGATATACTGGAGTGACTTAAATCATAGATCAATATCCTAACTCTCCTTTTGATTCACTTTATTTTCCAGTCAAAACTATTGCTGCAAATATTGTTAAAGGGGAGCTTTTTAAAGTCGTTGCTTTTTTCTCTCATTTTCTCCTTAACATCAAATCATGGACTTACACATGGATTTGGTGGAGAAATTACAGAGAATGGAGAAATTGGAAATGAAGAAGAGGAACAGACGCGATGAAGGATTTGAAATGAAGAACACGAACAGATGCGCTGAAAAAGAAATGTGGGGGCTATTTTGGACATTTCGACTTAAAATGGACTTAGTTGAAAACAAAATATTTTGCTAGACTGGGCCGAAAAAACTTTTTCCATGTAGTATCCCCCCGAAATTTGCCATACATACTATTACCAAACATACTGAAAACATAGAAGTAATGTTTGATTTCATTTTCGAAGTCATTATCTTATATCTTAAAATAAAAGATAAATGAAAACATAGAAGTAATGTTTGATTGATCGTTTTTTTTTTGTTCATCCATGGAACTGATGGGAAATTTTGATGCTACCCACTCCATCCCTATTAAATATTCCATTTTCGATTGATTTTTTTTTTCGATATCTGCTCACCTAGTTATTCGAGGCTTCGATCGGTTATATATATATATATATATATATATATATATATATATATATATATATATATTAACCACATTTAAAAATGTTGATAATTCCCTAGTTGGCCAAACCCGGGACCCGGCCCGCTAAAACCCGGACTCGAACCTGGCGGGTTATCCGCCCGACCCGCGAACCAACTTTTTTTTAAAAAAAAAACTATTAGCTAGATTTAAAGTACAAAAATTGAGTTTTGTGATTGAGTTTCATGTTTTTGTCTAATAAATATTTATAATAAGCCTGTAAAACTATCTTTAAGTAACCAAATATTTATTAATTTACTCTCATTCCCTTCAAAATGTCCAACTTCTTTAATAAAAAACACATGAGTTTGGATATAAAATTAAATAATGAAACTTTATTGTCAGGATCGATTCCGGGGGTGGGTTGCCATTCCACACCCGAGTTCAACCAACTTGAGCTTCAATAGCTCGTGTTCTTGAATTAATGCACCGAGAGATTATATCGAGTTCGATTACAAAATCGAGCGGAAGACACTCGGCATAACCCGCTCTAAAACCGATTAAACATTTGAAAGATATTTTAAAGATATGCAATTAAAGTAAATAAACAAGCATTTGTTTATGGAAGTTCGAAGGTGGTGTAATCCTTCTACGTCTCCCCTTCTTCCACCTCATGGAATGATTCCACTAGAATACTTTGATTTATACAATCAGGTTGTACAAAGCCGATCCAGTTGGGAATTCCCCATCCAACTAGAACTCCTAGCAACTCAACTATGTATGTTCTTTAATGTCTCACATACAAAGACCTCTCATCGGTTGTGATATCATCAACCGTTACAATGATATTCACTCATCTATTAAGCTCTCAAATACAATGAATAGAGTGAATATATATGGCACAAATGATCTCTAACTAGATCTGATATAGCAAGGTAAGTGGTGCCAAAGGTTTGGGGAGTGCTCTTCATTTAGCAACTTTTGTCTTTGAAATTCCCCAATTGAATCCCAAGTGGGTTTGCTTTGGAAGGCTTGGATTGATCTTCAATCAGCTGTTATTGAGCTTCCAAATCATGTATATATAGCCCCAAGTAATGATATATACGTTAGACACAAGAATATGCCCGTTGGAAAAGGTTCTGCACTATTCCCGAGCTTGCAACGGTCATATTATGGTTTCTGGGCTATTTGTATTTCGGACCGAATTGGCCGGATCAGCTTGGGCATATCAGTCTGGCCAGATCAGCATGGTAGATCAGTCTGGCAGATCAGCACAGGCAGATCAGTCTGGTCCAGATCAGCAAGGGCAGATCATTCTGGTCCGGATCAGTCTAGACAATCAGCTTGATACAAAAACAGATTGATAAACTTGCTCTTTGATCTGTTGCTTGTAACTCTTCATTCTTTGATTTCTGGGCAAAGTGATCCACATGAACGTTGTAGCCCTTTCTCTTAGCTTTCCACGGAATCAAGAATCGCTCAATTTCAAGTTCGTATGATAGAGTTATGCTTGAAATACAAGGCGATGCTCCTGCTGTCTGTTTACTGGATGCAGCAGCACGTGGCGTGACTTGCAGAAGCTTTTTGGCCATCTTAACGTCCGATTCAGTCTTTCATTTCCAATGATGATTTGTAGATCTTTGTCTTAGCTTTCCAACCCATACTGAATCGTTCCGTTCCGATAAGCGAGCTAAGAGTTATGCCCACCAGACTGACAGGGACTTTGCTGTAACAGCTCGATCTTACAGGCGTCACATGGCGTGCCTTACAGAAGCTTTTTGGCCATCTTAACGTCCGATTCAGTCTTTCACTTCCGAAGATGAATTGTAGATATTTGTCTTAGATTTCCAATCCATACTGAATCGTTCCGTTCCGATAAGCGAGCTGAGAGTTATGGCCACCAGACTGACAGTTGCTTGCTGAAACAGCTTGTTGTTTCTTCGCGGTTCAGCTCGATCTTGCAGGCGTCTTTTCTCCTTGATAACATTTGAACTAGCCGATCTGTTGTGAAATATGACTTTTAGTATTTTAAGTTGGCTGTTCAATCTCTTTGGAAGCACACCATTTCGATAACCGAGCTATTAGATATGATCGAAACAATCCGCTCTGCCAGGATTTCAGTCTTGGTCCAGCTTGATATTTTCAAGCTACTTCTTTGTAATTCTTCAAGCTTCTAAGTTATGAACTATGAACTGCACACTTGATGAAATATGTTAGCAACACAATAACAAGTTTTGTTAACATCAAAACCAAGATTATTCGGGTTTCCAAAACCCAACATTTATTACTCAACCAAAGAAGAGACAAGTATATTCAATATTAAAATTGTAAAAAACAAATTGTTTGGCCAACAAATTTGGGAGCCATCCCGCCCCGCTTCAAGACTCGGTTGAAGTGGGTTCAGAGTCGCCTCGACGGGTTCGAGTTTAGACCTACCCCATTGCCATCCACACTTTGTCTCTTGTAATAATTGGGCAATACTTGAAAATAAAGAGAAGCCATTGATGCCATCGTTACAAACGTCTCGATGTTTTGACATCGTGACAAGCTTTAGCATGAAAGATCAAGGAATTGTTATTTTGCCTATATAAATTCCTAATACTCAAACTATTTCCCCATTTAATGTAAATTCATTGCACATGCTCCAAATCAAAAGCAACAATGAACAACCGAAATCAACAACCGAAAATTTACAATATTCAGTGAAAAATGTAAACTGCAAGCAATTTAAGGCAGAAAAACTAATTCTTTTCTATTTGGCTTCGGTATTTTAGCAAATGTGTTGAGAAACATAAGCCCCAGTTTCCCCATTAATTCATAAAATTGTGATTTTTGAGCTCAATGGTGGTGGAAGAATATGACGTAGAGATTTGAGAATTTCCTGATGATTTTTCGGGATAATTTATATTAAGTATCGGTTTTCCACAGTAATTAAAGGACAAAGCAAAACATCACCAGTGAGCGAACGACATTAAAGAGCAAAGCAGCTCCAATATGGCGCAATGACTCCGCAATCTCTTCAAGAAGAGATATTGTGGTTCCTCTATTATAACGTCGGCTCGCACGATGGCTTTTGCTGCTACAGTCTATCAAATATGGAGTACACGTAACCGAAGCTGCTTTGAAGGGAAAGGCTCTACCCCTGCTGAATGTTTTCGTATGGTACAACTACATGTTCTACGATGCATGCACAACCAATCTCCGGGAGCTTGTTCCTAGGGCTTGGCTGTGCTTGTTACTGTCTTTTCTGATTGTTATATCCGGTACTTGTTGAACATTTGATTATGGTATAAATTTATTTCCTTATCAAAAAAAAAAAAAAACGTGTCTTACTCGGCACAACATGGCTAGCATTTAGAGTTGCAAAAATTTCGCCACTCCCCCAAATAAAAATAAAAAAACAAAAACATGAACATCGGAACTGTACGTACTAAAAGATACGGAAAAAGACCCAAGAACATGGAAACAGTATACACTTGCAATATCATCCCAAAAAAGAAAATTTAAACCCCATTGCCAACACCTCTCTCTAATGCAGATTCAACCTTTTATATTCTTATTGTTAGTTGAAATTTACAAAATGCAATGTCCATGTGAAAATAAGAAAACATAATTGTTCCGAAGAAACTAGTCAACAGTTTCAACCCGGGGAGAATGCGCAAGGGTAAAGGCATTCATAATCTTCCAGTGCATAAGCTAGAAGCCAGGAACTTCTCCAGGTGCAGGAGCCAATTCATTGTTACCAAATCTTTCCTCATCATAAAAAGTAGCATGAACGGTTCTACCTCCAAAAAACCGCCCTTCAAGTTCTATGAGGGCCTTAGTAGCTTGATCTGCTTTCTCAAACTGAATGAATATTCTGACAGCTTCCTCTGGAGGGAAGTTTGGTTCAGTAATCTCAAATATCAAAACACGAGTCACTACACCAAATTTAGCACATTCCTCTGCGACCTCTCCCTCTAAATCATCATCCACTTCACCAGGGCCAACCTTAACATGGGATTACAAAAAAAAAAAGTAGATCACAAATCTTAACTCATACAGAACAGGGAACAAAAAGAATCAGAAATGAAAAGAGAAAACAGAATAAATATAAAAAGATAACATCTAAACTCGGGCAGGGGCAGTTATCATGGATATGAGATGAGGTGACACAAGCTTCAACTACCCCTTAATCCTTCAAATTACGTATAAAGTACTTCATAAACATTTTAATCTAAGGGAATTTTTATATAGTAGGCTATAGTACAAAAAAGGATTTGCTTGGGACTTGGATCATGCATCTCATCCATTATGTTGTAAGTAAGAATGAAGGGGTTAGTATTTCTGCAGTCTGAGTACTTCATTGGGAGGGCTCTAAGTGAATACAATTGCAGATAGTGATCGTCATAAACAATTAAAAAAATTCACCAGGAGATTACAACTTTGCTTGCTACCTCAAATAGTTGACAGAAAAATGTTTTCCATTTTTTAATTTGTTCTACTTTCAAGACCCAAAGTTAAAGATGAATATCAAACTCATTCTCAGCCTGCATCCTAAAGTTGTGGTTCTTTCTGCAAAGTGCAATATGCACAATTCACAAGTTTTAACTTATAGACTTGGAGAAGGCCTACGATAAAGTACCAAGGGAGATATTATGGTGGGCTTTGATGAAGAAAAAAGTTCACATCAAGTATGTCAATATAATCAAGGACAATGTACGACGAAGTAGTATCCAATGTGAGAACGTGCAGTGGGGTGACAAGTGAGTTCTCGATCACTATTAGATTGCATCAAGGGTCTGCGTTGAGTCCTTTCCTGTTCGCCCTAGTGATGGATGAGATAACAAAAGACATACAAACTGAATTACCTTGGAACATACTTTTTGCTGACGATGTTGTGTTAATCGACGAGACAATGGTAGGGGTAAATGCCAAATTGGAGTTATGGAGAGAGAATTTGGAATCCAAGGGTTTTAGATTAAGTAGATCTAAAACGGAATATATGGAGTGCAGATTTAGTGGTCGTTCCTTTCGGGATTCCGGTGTTGTAGCACTCGGTGGTCAAGAGGTATCGATGAGCAACAAGTTTCGATACCTAGGTTCAGTTAGCCAAAAGCATGGAGAGATTGACAGCAACGTTAACCACAGGATTCAGGCTGGCTGGTTGAAATGGAGAAACGCCACCGGAGTTCTATGCGATCATAATATCCCGCTGAAATTGAAGGAAAAGTTTTATAGAACCGCCGTTAGACCCGCAATGTTGTATGGGACGGAATGTTGGCCATCCAAGAGGAATCACATCCAAAGATGAGTGTGGCAGAGACGCGTATGCTTCGTTGGATGTGCGGTAAAACCAGAAAAGAATAAAATAAGGAATGAAGATATTCGAGCTGAAGTAGGTTTAGCTTGTATAGAAGAGAAGATGCAAGAAAGACGCTTACGCTGGTTTGGTCATATTCGACGTAGGCCCAGCAGTGCACCGGTGTGTCGAGTGGAGTCCATGGATTTCGGCCAGTTCACGAGAACGAGAGGACGGCCGAAGAAGACATGGCTCGAAGTTATACGCAAAGATTTGGCGTGCAAGGGGATTACAGAAGATATGTTGACTGATAGAAGCGTTTGGAGAAGACTGACGCATGTGTCCGGCCCGACTTGATTCTCTCTATTGTTCATGTAGCCCACCCCAATTCATTGGGATTAAAGGCTTAGTTGTTGTTGTTGTTGTTGTTGTTGTTGTTGTAGCTACATACACAGAATTGTTTCAATATACCTTGTAACCACGCGCCAATGTATCTCCTCTTGGGAGTGGCTAGCCTATAGTCTGAATCCTTCTCGACACATGAACAATTCATATAATTAATCTTATATTTTCAGAGAAGTTTTTCTTTTTAGCCAAGAGTACAGCAAACAGTGGCAATCAAGTAATAAATATATTTCATTTTTCCATGCTTCCACCAGCAAGATCTGAAGTTTTTGGAAAGGAACAGTTTTGAAGTTAGATTCAAAGTTAAGATCAAAGAAGGCTAGAGCAGGGGAAGGGGTTAATCTGAATATTACAGGATAATCAAAGAATCTACACCACCAAAACTGTTTGTACAATGTACTGCACTACTATTCAATAATCATAAACAAGACATCGGAACAAATTTCAAAGCAAAACTTGGATCCAATGGTGTCAAGTGGCGTCTTAACACAATCGAGAAGAGTTTAGATGCATTGATTCAAGTGCATCCTTAGACATAACAAGTGTTTGTGATGTCATATATAGTAAAATTCATTGAATGAAGAGGGCCAGATGTTTAGGTGAAACCAAGAGAAAAGAGACACTTCACAGTGTTGGGAAGATTAAGCTTCACAATCCATTCAATGCCCATATATAATTGGTGCCACTAGGCCCTCCCCGAATGTCTTAAAGATGAAAAACGAGTAAACCTTCACCAAACCTCATTGCGTAGGAGTCAGTCAGTCAGATGAGATGCAACCAATTTTTTTAATATGAAATAAAAATATTTCCGATCAATCATTTGAAACTATAGGTTGAAACCAATCAGGATATGTAGTTTCGAGAAAAAAAACCAATTACACTATTGCTTATTCAGGCAAATATAGGTAGCTACTAGCTACCCAATAAATAATAGACTAAAGATTCACCCAACATGAGTCATCATTTTCGGTAACACCACCAAAAAAGCCAATTCAGCTCTACATTATATATTCAACTAAGCTACACAAAAATTGATCTAAATTAGTAACTGCAAGAATCACAATTCACGAAACCAATGTGTAGGCGTGAGGAAATTTTAGGAAAATTGTAACTCACGTTCCAAAGCTCTAAACTTCACAATCACTGACAAGATCCAAAATTAAAACAAAACAGAGAATAAAATTGGCAGATGAATAGATAATTCAAAATGCATACCATGTTTCTGAGGAGTACAACCCTCGTGGGAAGCCCGTTGAAATTTACACTCTTGACCTTCTTGCTGGACTCACTCGCATTCACAATCACACCGGCCCTCTTATCCGTCTTCTTTGCCACCAACGGAGTCGTAATCCCTTGCTCTTGCTTACCCAAACCTTGACCTTCCTTCCATCCCATCTTTGCCATCATCCTCTGAGCCGCCGTCATTTTACCTTCGGCTCCCAATCCCAATCCCCCG
This sequence comes from Haberlea rhodopensis, assembly GCA_907163345.1. Taxonomy (NCBI): domain Eukaryota; kingdom Viridiplantae; phylum Streptophyta; class Magnoliopsida; order Lamiales; family Gesneriaceae; genus Haberlea; species Haberlea rhodopensis. Next base: position 209,270 of record CAJQUN010000243.1, read on the forward strand.
CTCACCGACTTCCCAATGCTAAACCCTTCGGCCGTGTTGTTTCCGGAAGCAGGTGGTGAAGGCGATCTCGGCACACCTCCAGCACCACCGCTCATCGCCGCCCTCCTCCGCCACGCTTCCTCCCCTGATATATTCAAATCCCGCTCCCTGTCGCGATCTCTTTCCCTCATTTCTCTCTCTTCCCTTTCCCTCTCTCTTCTCTCTCTCTCCTCCAATTCTCTCTTTACCACGGCCTCAGCTTGCTTCCGCTTCCGCTCCCGGAGGTAGTCCTCGTAGTCGTTCGGCCGGGTAGGGTCGTATTCTTCCATGACGGAGCTGGTGACTCCGACAAGAGCTGGCTGAGATGATGCAGTTCCGGGGTCGATGAAAGGCTGAGTTGCGGCGGTGGATTTAGTGACGTTGCTGGGCTGGGTTGATTTGGGTTTCGGGGGTTGGGCTCGGAGGATGGTTTGGGGAGGGGCGAAGGGTTTCCGGAGGGTGGGCGGCGCCATCTTAGCACTGCTCGACCAGACATTGGTGGCGGAGCTATCGTCGGAGGTAGAGGACGGTGGGGGGAGGTCGCCGTATAATCCGCCAAGCATTTTGTACAAGAACCCAAAGCGTATTCGGACTATGGAGGAGTATACCTGGGGATGTGGGAATTGACCTCTTTTCTAGAACCCACAAATCAACACACAAGTCCAATATTATTGGGATATTGAAGTATGAGAAAAAAACTAAAAATTAAAAACTTAAACTCTAGTCTTTTAAAATGAAAGTAAGTTCTTATTAGTTGGGTTTAGACGTAAAAACTCAGAGGTATTTTGATCTTCAACGTTATTAAAATAAAATCTTAGAAAAGTAATTTAAGATTTATAAAATGTCAAATAGTTGATTTTGATATTTTAAAAGTTTTCCTAAAAATATTAGGTCATTTATCCCTGTAATTACAAACAAATTTCAAAAGTGAAGTTTACTGCCATATCAATAACTTTTGCAATTATAACATTCAACAATTTCAATTAATGAGACCCACTTAATATTTAATTAATATTTTAATATATTGTTTTCATATATAATAAAGATTTAAGTATTTTATATTTATTTAAAAATCCATGTGCATAATTTATAATTTATTCTTCAAATTTGTACTTTAATAAAATAATATATCAATATATAATAGTTATATAATAATAATATTTATAATAATTATTAATATATAATTAATATAATAATAATATTTATATTATTTATACTTTAATTATAAATATTATATTTATAATAGTTATATAATAATAATATAAATTTTAAATATAATATTTATATCTTTTAAAGATACTATTTATAATAATTATATTTATAAGATTTAAGAAATCAATTTGAAATTTATTAAAAACTAAAAAAAGAAATTTTAAAAAAATTGCACTTGCAATACAGATGGCATTGCAAATGCAATTGTTAAATTTGCAATCTTACAAATTAGCAATTACCCCCCTTAACCATGCAATTGAGATTGTAATTGTCAACTTAAACTTATAATTGTTTTAGTTGGCAATTAACAACCCCTTAAGCATATGTTATGTGAGAGTTTGTAAACTGTTGTCAAAAACTTATTAGTTGTTTACAAACATACTCTTCAGTCAGAGAGTGGCGTGTGTGTGTAATTTCCAATTTCCATACATTATTAAATAATAATAAATCAAGAATATCAAACACAAGTTTCGTTTGGATGGTAGTTTATGGGGGCATTCGCATCGTATATATATTGCCGAATCACATATTTATTATTTCTTCTTCTCCCAGCATACAATCCATTGTTGCCGATCGCGTTCTATGTTGTCTCCTTTTATCTTCATTCACTGAATTTGTCCTACAATTTGGATTGATTTTGATTGATTTCTTGGTCGAGTTTTAGATGTTTTATTGAGTGGAGATTGTTGCCTGGAGTTCTCTGCGAATGCCTGGGTGTATGTATTAGGGTTTTTGAGTTGACAGATCTGATTCCGTCTCCGCACTTCGATCATCAATCTGCAAAATATGTTCTGGCATATGGCTGGCCTTTCCGCTGCATCTCCGGTAAGTGCACATCAACTTTTGTTCTGATGGAATTTTGGTAGTATATGCATTTGTTTTCTTGTCATTTGATTTTATCATCTGGTGATCTTGCGACCCTTGGAGTTGTTCGAATCTTGTTGAGTGGTGAAAGAACGGGGTGTGTGGTTCTTCGTAGTGTCCTAGACCGTTGTCTCTAGGATTGCAGATTCTGCTCACCAATGGACGTGGCATAAACTTTGTATTGATCTTCTTGCCAATGCTCCGCGACTCCTTAGATTGAGGCAGACGTGGAAGATTTTGTTAGTGGAATGCACTCTTACTGCATTTGTTGGAGCAATTTTATTGTAGCCCTGTTATAGCATGGCAGGCAGTAATTTAGTACCTAAGATAATTGGTGCAACCCCTCCTCTTGTCGCATTATTATAACCATCTATTTTAGACGCAAAAGGTTACCATTTGAACAGAAGTGGTACAAAATCCGTATCTCAGTAAAGTTTTACCACTTCGAAAGCAGACAACCATTTATTTTTTATAGATATAAAAAAAAGTGAATTTGGAACCTTCAGGTTATCTCTTTACCAGTTTAGCTGGTTAGTAGAATATTGCCACATGCTAGTGTAGGCCAGCTTGTGATATTTTAGCCTGAACCATTCAGATGATTCATATTTTGGTGGCCGCATATTCAATAATAAATTCATTCCTAATGGAGATTCATATTCTTTTATATGAAGTAAGGTATGCTTTAGTTTTTGCGAAACCATAAATTTGACTTCCCCTGTTTCCTTGTCTTGAGAATACAGCAAGTGTTCATTTGCTCTTACAGCAACTCAAACCTTCTCTTTTCTAATGATCGGCACATGTTATGTGTTTGTGAAATTAATATAATTAATTTTGAGTTGCACTATTGAGAATCGGGAGACCATGTCACTCTTGTCTTGTTTGTTTTTATGAATGCTTGTCTTCCATTGGTTTTAATTTGCAATGGTTATGATGCCAAGCCCTGCGCCCTAAGAAAAGTCAATCCTTCCATTGATAATGTAAATTTCAGGTGGAAACCATTTTAGACAAAGAAATTTTACACTGGAGGAGTTATTGGATGAGGATGAAATAATTCAAGAATGCAAAGCTCTCAATGGCCATCTTACCAATTTGTAAGCTCTTGTTCACCCGGCATACAAAAATGTTGCGAATTTTTAAAAATATATATTTTCATCTTCATTTTTGAGTATATTCATGCTTTGTGTCATAGTTATTAGAATCACAACGCACTAACAAATAGCCATTAGTATGTTAGCAAAATTGAATAAATATCATCTCACATTTCATCTTGATTTTACTATCATGACATTTTTGAGGCACGCTTAAAAGACTTCTTGAACATTTAAAGCATATCAAGGTTGGGGCTTTACGGTTAAAGTGTGCACTTTATCTAAGGGACGAGCCTTGGCTGAGGTCGAGGCACAAAGGCCGAGCCTTGAGCAGACACATGCCTTATTGGCTTTCAATAAACATGCTTTGTTGCTACAGCTAACTATTGTTTTTGTTAAAAGTGGTTTCAGATTAATCCATAGCTCATATTTAAGCTAACAGTTCATCATTGTGAAATAAAGCTCGTATTTTTTCATCTTAAGGCCTTTTTTTGGAGTTGTTTTATTTGAACTTTTGATGGCCACTCAATAGAAATAACTTCATTTTGTACTTTCAAGATCGAATAGAAACTTTGGAAATTAAATGTGAACTTAAGTTAATTATGAATTAATGAAAGAAAAAATGCAAAATATTTTGATGTCGGTGTTTCAAGAACCTGCTGCTCACCGAGGTTGTGGTTTGCAAGTTGATGAACATGCATCTGCTGCTGTCAAAATGAACTTCAAGGATTTTCTTTTCGGCTTCTAGATATGATTAACACACATGAGCCCTCATTGTCAACTGCTTGATGCCTCACAATAATGCAAGTGTCAGTTATGTCTAAATGATCCAAGAGATCAATTGCCTGATGCTATTGAAATAAAATTTTATTCTTCCAACATGTAGAATAATTGATTGATGTGGGAACTTTATTGCATTCCTTTTTATTGGCTTCAAATGAAATCAAAATAAAACTGAAAATGATGTCGAATTAATAGGGATAGTTGGTGCAATTCAGCCATTATTTTGAAGGTGTACGTGACTCTTTGAAGCTGAAAATATATAAGGTCTAGAGTAGGTAAACTATGTAATAGTGAGGTGGCATTTGATTGAGCTTTCTCAACTAAAGAATTTTTGAGAAAAAAATCTGTAGCATTTTTCAAAATAATTTTGAATTTTTGTTTGCGCATGAATTTGAAAATTGATTTATATTCCCAAGCATTGATTCTGTGCTACGACGGACCAAAAAGATGAAATAAAGTCTAATTGTTTGCAAATTGCAAAGATAAAATTTGTGATTGTATCATAATTACTTTTTGAATAGTAAATTGGAAGTGTGAGATGATAATTTTCGTTGAAAATTTTGTAAATAAAAATTAAGTTGGTAGTAAGATTGTTTTTCTTTGAGTAGAGTGCAAGTAAACAAGGTCACAGTACCTTAGATTTGAGAGGCCAAGTACTTGGACTCTTTTGACGTTGCATAGAAATATTCATGCCAAACTTTCTTGCAGTTTGCGGGAACGAGCTCAAATCAAGCAACCCCTTCAATACATCATGGAAGATGATCCAGAGGAAGCTGAGAAAGAGCGAACATTCAAGTGAGTGTGTATAGAAGTATCGAGGTGTCCTACAATGTCACATCATGGATTACCTTTCACATTTGTTCTTGTAGGCTTCCTTTCATTGTTTGTGAGACTTTCGCATGTGAAGTTGATATAACACTCAAAGTTTTGGTAGAGGATGAGGAGGTATGAAATTGTAAAAATCATACAATTTGCTGATCACTTAATTTTGAATTTCTTTTGTTAGCTTTACTTTTGGTTGACAGTTGCTGGACCTGCTGTCCACTTTCTTGGATCATGACCGTTCCCATAGTACATTATTGGCTGGTTCTTTCAGCAAGGTATGTTCATTGATTCCTTGGTAAGATTGTGACTGATACTTTGATATAGCGTCTACTATCCTATTATTCCAAGCTTATCTTCAAAAAGATAGAGTGGTCAAATGGAAAGTGTTGGTGTATGGGTATAAAGCACTTATATTTCACCGATAATATTTTGTATGAACAATGTTATGAGTCGAATCTATTTATTTCCTATTGACTGCACGTTGCAGTGGCTCCTTTTTCTTTTGTTGTTTAAAATTTTAATTCTAGATGATGCATTGTTCATAGGTATGCATGATTGATATCAGGTCCTTTTGGTAGTGGTGAAGTTTTTGCTTCTTTTTGTGTTTTTTGTTTTTACTGATTATAGAAAGTAATTTTTTTTAATAAACATATAAATAGATGCTTGTTTGGAGTAAAAAAAAATTCTGACTACAAACAGAATCAAATGTCAGTTCGGGAAAAATAGTTAAAATAAAATTATTATCAAAATTACTGAAACGAGTATTAATAGGCAGTATTTTATTTTTTTGTGTATGTATCTGTTAATCAATAAAAAATAATTTATATTGCAGTTAAAAAAATTAGTAAAATTTATCTTAATCACTTGAAAATAGAAATATAATTAAATAAAATAATAAAATTACGAATATGCACCAATACGTGTTCATAAAATGTATTTAAAAATTTTATCTACATTAAAAATAATTTTGATGGTAAAGTTCAATAAAATTATATAAATAATGATATAAAAATGTGTATAGAATAAAGGAAATATGGTAAAAGAAACGGTAAAAAATATATTTTTGATAGAAAAACAATAAATAGAAACAGTCCAGAATTAGAAACGGAGGGGCTGTTGCTCCTAAACAGGAGCATTTACTCGTTTCTCTTGTTTGGGGAAAAACAGACTTTTTTTTTGTCTCCTGAACAAGACCATTGTTACATCGCAGAAATTTATATTTTTTGCATGATTGCATTTGTTGGTTTGACTGCTCGTCCATTCATGTCATATCTGTATGCCCCTGTTTTTTAGATGGTAGATCTTTCTTTCTGCAATCGGATAAGAATGTCAACACTAGATTAGTTATGATTTAAATAATAAACACATATTGACTTGGATTAATGCAAAAGGATATTTATACTTTATATTCCTAATTGGCGAACTAATTATGATCTGAAGTGTATATTTGAGCTAACATGACATTTATTTTGACCTTATAAATCAATTCATCGCTCAAGTTTACCACCATATGTTGGATGTTCTTCACTAAATGATATCTTTAATTTTTGTTTGGCGATTGATTCTCATACTTATACGTGCTAGGTTGTTGTTTGCCTGTTGCTGCGAAAGACAACTCTAATGAATTATATTCGAGTAAGTTCATTGTTCACATACATATTAGTTGGCAGTTATCTTTTTTCTTTTTTTTTTTTCAGCCGACCAGAGGTCTGGTTATTGTAACGAACACGTGCTCAATGCTGGGTCTCCAGACATTAACTGAATAATGTATTTTGTATTCAGACTTCAAAAAAAGTGTGGGCTTTGTTTCAGGCATTTACTTTTGCACTCCTCCATATTAATGGGTGGCGTATCATGTGTTTGGCGTTTTTGGTTGAAGGACTTCTTAGGATGAAAGGGTAGAAAAGCTAACTATTTTGTAGATGTACAATCGCTTTGAGTATTTGGGCTAGTGAATTTTGTTCATTAAATTAAATGTATATTTGTCTTACTGCCTACTGTGTTATATCTGGTATTTTAATTATTCAGGACCTTATATGTTCTCATGCGTGGCCAGGCTCATCAAAATATCATTAACAAGCTTGTAGAGCTAATTGGAATTACGTCTATAATGGAGGTTTCTAGTTCACTCTCTCTTGCATCTTTGAATTATGCTTGATGAAACTCCTAATAGACTTGTTGGTCAACAGGTTTTAGTTCGTCTGATTGGTGCCGATGAACATATTTATGCCAATTATTCGGACTCTATTCAATGGTTGGAATCTATTAACGTGTTGAGCTTTTCATGTTAAAAACAAAGAATGCAAAAAATTGCCTAAGTGTGGAATAAACAATGAATAAAAAAGATATGTTTGAAGATAGTGATTCATTGTGTCCTTAAACATTGCCTTATGTAATGAACCACCAACAACAAAGGTAGGAGGTGAGTTAATCAACCTGACAAAATATAAATTCGTAAGAATGAGATCACAGTTGTATATGCGCAGATAGATATGCAAGTAAAACAAACCAATGGGAAACAGTTTGATCGTAACTTCTTAGGTAGAAAATTGGACATTAGAAACAAAAAAAAATGGCAGTGATATAAAACCTCACCAAGTAGGAAATGCTTGGTTTCATTGTTGTTGCCCTTAAGGGCACTGCCCTCAGGGGCATCATCCACCATCCATTTAGAATCTTTTTTTTTATTTTTTAAAAAAAGATTGCAAATGAATGGTGATGATGCCCCTAAGGGCACTACCCTTAAGGGCATCATCAAACAAACCGAAATGCTTAGCTTGGCTCCATAAAGAACGCTTTCATCTCAATCTGACACTTAAAAAGGAAAAAAACAAACCTCATAAGGTAAAATATGCCGAGAAATAAGCAAGGTCAATAATCTGTACTGTAAGCGATTTGTGGCAGTTCCCAATATGAATAGTTTTAGTAAATAAAAGGTTTCTAATATATAGGAAACGTAGAGGACTACAGATATATGAGCAAATGTCTCTATCGAAAAGAGTAGTTTGTCCCAAATAGCATAACACACACAAGCAAATGTCTCTAATCAAAAAAAGTAGTTCATCCCAAATAGCATAATATACACATCTATTATTCTACAGAAAATAATGGGACATTCCAAAATACAAAATATGGCATGATAATACAATTACAGATGGAGTTAAATATTTAGTCGAGTCTCTTGCGCTTGATGATCCTGCCTCTACTAGACATCGTCATGTCCTCTCTCTGTTTGGCGTCTACAATATACAACCGTATAAAAGTTACTAACTTTGTCTCGGAGTTCAAATTCCTTCAAGATTAAGAGTAAACTTTACCCAACCGTGGATGTGTATTGTACTGAACCTTGACATTTCATGCCATATTATTTCATGACTTGTTGAAATATATAATGGGTCATTTAGAGTTATGTGAAGCCTTACAAAAGTTTATTTGGTTCCTAAATATACATTTCCTTTTACTTGTTAAGATGAACAAATTTTAAAAATATAGCATTCAAACAAAAAACAAAGCACCCTATAAACAACTATATACATTCTTGCTTCCTAAACCATCATGCGCAAAGTTTTTTACAAAGATGACAAAACTGTACATCATAATAGATGTCTTATATCCGAAAATCAGCAAAGTATAGGAGATCAACAAACACATGTTAGAAAACAATCGAGAAAAGCAAACAATAGCAATCCAACACACCAAAAGTTTTCTTTTAGAATTTCCCCAAAGGCCAATTCGAAAATCAGCAAAACATAGGAGACCAACAAGCACAATACGATGATAAACAATCAAGAAGGGTAAACAATAACAAACCAATAAACGCAAAATATTTTTCAAAGATCCCTAAAAGACCAAACTTGAAGTAGTGTCGTTTTTTAAAGAAGTATACTATTAAGCAGCTAATTTTCAGGAAAAAAATTTCGATTTTATAATCACAATCTTAATCTTGATAGACATAACATAGTTTACTAATTTTCATACACAATAATCAAAATCACATCCAAAAGATGAGTGTGGCAGAGATGCGTATGCTTCGTTGGATGTGTGGTAAAACCAGAAAAGATAAAATAAGGAATGAAGATATTCGAGCTGAAGTAGGTGTAGTTTGTATAGAATAGAAGATGCAAGAAAGCCGTTTACGCTGGTTTGGTCATGTTCGACGTAGGCCCGGCTGCACCTGTGCGTCGAGTGGAGTCCATGGATTTCTGCCAGTTCACGAGAGCGAGATGACGACCGAAGAAGACATGGCTCAAAGTTATATGCAAATCTTTGAAGTGCAAGAGAATTACAGAAGATATGTTGACTGATAGAAGTGTTTGGAGAACACTGACGCATGTGTCCGACCCGACTTGATTCTCTCTATTGTTCATGTAACCTACCACAATTCATTGGGATTAAAGACTTAGTTGTTGTTGTTATTGTTTGTAATAATCAAAAATCAATATTTTACAAAGTACTATACTATACATTAATTCATAGCTAATAAAAAATCATCCCAACATAGAAACATGAATTTTATTTCGTACAATTCTTTATCCAAAAATTAATAATAGCATGACACCATCACTATCGAAAACAACTAACCCAGTTTGATTGAATCCCAAAATCAACCACAACACCAAAACCTCAATATTTAACAAATTAAAACTATGTTTTCAATTTAAACAAAATTGCAGCATATGCTTCAATTCAATAAAAGAAAGCAGACTTTATCCAACATAAAAACACACCTCTAATATTTAGAAAATAACCCAATTTTTTTTTTCCGAAACACCTGATAACTTACAATTCTACCAAAAAAATGATATTTCTACGAGATGAAAAATGTAGGGACCCTCGTGCCCTTAACCCGTTGTTAGTGTATTAAACCATGTCATTTGTGTATACAATCATATTATCATGGGGGAAAACCATATGCAAGTATAGCATCATATGCCATCCATAAAATTTCTTGCATTACAACCACATAATATCCAAATTCCCCAACCAAGACCACTTACATAGCATACACCCTCATAATTCACTAATATGCTCTCAGTTCATTTAGCAATTCCGTATTTAATTGCATGCAAATAATAAATGAATAGAGAAAAGACATACCCTTTTTTTACATTCCATATACAGATAAGGCGTGCTCACATGAGAGCACCCAATAAATGAATGTGTATCTAATGTATAAGATACTCTACCAAATATCGTTACTGGTACTTCGATCCTGGAAGCACCTCCCATGCATAACTCGATCTCAACTCTGGATCTACCGTTATGCTTATTCAACCAGCTCTGTACTTCAATCCTGGAAGTACCTCGAATCAACAGCCCGAGCTCAACTCCAAAGCCATTGCTGCACCTGTACCACCTGTCCCAACAGAGACAGCCCCCACACGGGGTGAGCATACCAATACCAACATTCCAATAATCACAGTATGTAATTTATAGAATATAAAACTATAATGTAAAAGGATACTCTCTGTATAGTATCGTTACCACGTAGGATTTCATGTACTGTCCATGTTCTCAAAATAACCAAAACCATCAAATTCCCAAAGCCAGTTAATCACAACATTGATTAACTAAAACCATTCCTGACATACCAGTTCCATAATCAAATATGATTAAATCATTAAATGAAGTACCACAGATATCACATATATCTAGCCAATGATTCCATTGTTCTATTTCATAGCTCGCTCCACAATAGTGGCATTTTAACCCCACGCACGCTCAACAACAGCGGCGTCAAAATCGATGTTCGCTCAATAGCGACAACATTCCTATCATTGCTCGCTCAAGAGCGGCACCACATAATTCCCAATATCTATCCATTTATCGCAATATAATGTACCATGCATTCAACAATTGCAATTATATAAAGAGGGCTATGCCCGTACGTCATACGAACCTTATAATTCTGTAGTTCGAGTCCAACCTTGCCTGAGTCCCCGACCCGATGAATTATGTGCTAACACATAAATAACTCACAATCAAACATAAGCATGCAAGCACGTGCCCAAACACGTTCACAACCTCTAAGCTCATCGTCAATCCATGAAGATTAACCATTTTAAAAGACTCCGGCTAAGCATGCATAATACCCAAAATATTCTATTTTATAAGTTTAAATGATAGCCAAAAACTCAACCGAGAATTCCATTTTATTAAACTTTGGCCCCAACCAATCCATTTTAAAAGTATAGCATTCTCATTGGAATGTAGACATTGCCCCGGAAATGGGCCACTTAAACCTCGATTCCAAAATCCTGACATTTTCCAAAATTTTCAAAATCAAAGGGACCAGTGCCGCGATTGATCGGCACCAAGCCGCGATCGATTGCGAGTTCCTACTGTCCGAAAATATAAAGGTCGCGATCGATCGTCATTTAGGCGCGCTCGATCGCCAACTTTAACTGTTGCCTCGCGATCGATCGATGCAATATCGCGATCGATCGCGAGCACTATTCATCTTCACCCAAAAATCAAATTTTATGTCGCGATCGATCGGCGCGAAGCCGAGATCGATCGTTACCTGCAACCTTCCGAAAAACTCGAGCTCTAATGGTATTTTTGACACCCAAACTCAAAACCAATACCCCTAACTTCCCCAACACCTCCATTACACCAATTAAACTCAATAAAAACATTAAAAACTTTTTAGATTTTTAACCAAAAACCACAATTCTCATACCCAACTCAAAACTTAACAAACAAGCACAATACCATAATCAAATCGAAGCCAAAGGTGAGGAGAAGAAGACTACCAGCTTTTCTTCAAGAAATCGGGCTCCCAAGATAAGCCTCCTTCGATTTGCTTCCAAGAGAAAAGAGGGGAAAGGGTTGAGCGCGAGAGAGGAGAGAGAGAGATGAGAGATTCCGTGCAATGACGGAATACCGAGTCTACTTGGTATATATAGTACCAAAACTTCAAAATACCAATCCCTTCACAAGTACATCATGACTCATTAAAAATCATCTGTTTTTAATAATTACCTCTCAATCTCTATTTCCATTACTAGCCCCAGTGCAAAGTACTCCGGACCCCAAATCCCACCAAAAACCAAATTCCAAGGTTATCACCACGATGAGAATACAATCTCATCCATTGGATCCAGCGACTCCAAATACCGGATTTAAAATCTCCGGGAGTCCCAATACCACAATTAATTCATAATTGCCACAATTAAAATCCATTAAGGATCATTGCTACTCCGGGATTAACACCATTAATTCCCGGGCATCACAAAAAATGTGAGAATACTACAGTATCATATTCAGTGGAACAAATGGCCCAAGAAAAATGATACCCAACAAGATAACTTAATAACTTATAGAAGAAAGGATGGATGGAAACCACCAAACCAGTAAGGCACGCCCAAAAGTAATGATGACCTCCACCCGTCCAAACGATTTCCTACAATGAACAAGACAGAGAAACAAATAAGCTTGCAAAAGACGCAACACAACAACCACGCCGTCCTAAAGGCAGAAGGTAGAGATAATCCAACCTAAAATACCATTAAACCACCGTAAAAAGGAGAAAATAGGGTAAATGCAACCTTGGCTGGCCTGATATGAGAGAAATAAAGAAGGCAAACAAGTTGTATAAACCATGAGAAGCAAACTGTAGCTGCCGAGACCACGAACAAAGGCACAGCCAACCATCCCTCTCCACGACATATACCGTCCCATGTCAAACAACGAAGACAAAAAACATTGACAGCAATTAATGCTAGTGTACGACCCAGCGGAAGAAGAAGCAACCGATACACCACATAACTCACCAAATACGAAACCTCATCAAAGAGAGAGGAGCATTCTAGAAGTGAATAAAATGAATTGGGTTAGGCATCAGATTTCAAAAGGGGAAAATTTCGGGCCGGTATCATTAGGTAAAAGGTTTTTCGGCCCAGTCACCCAATAAAAAATTCTTTCAACTAAGTCCATTTTTGAATACAATGACCAAACTAACCCCACTTATGAAAACACGCTACACCGCATAATTAATTTTTACATGCACCGGAAGAATAATTTACATGCACCGCATGACTCATTTTCACATGCACCGAGTGAGTAATTTTACATGCACCGCATGACTCATTTTCACATGCACCGAGTGACTAATTTTACATGCACCGCATGAGTCAATTTTTACATGCACCGCTCAATTTTACATGAACGATACTAGTAATTTTACATGCACCGTCGATTTTAACATGCACCGCATTAGTTGATTTTAACATGCACCGCTCAATTTTACATGCAACGCATGAGTAATTTTACATGCACCACATGAGTAATTTTACATGCACCGCATTAGTAATTTTACATGCATCTCATTACTCAATTTTACATGCATCGCATGAGTAATATGCACCAATAGATTATGCATATTAAACTGTCTCATATGTTTCTATCGGTGCATGTAAATCACATGCACCGATAGACACAGATGAAACAAGTCCACCGCAGGAAAAAATAAACCTCAACGCATGCATTTGAGTCTATCGATGCATGTGATTTAGATGCATCGATAGACTCTACCGGTGTTATCTCTATCGGTGCATGTAAATCACATGCACCGATAGATTATGCATATTAAACTATCTCATATGTTTCTATCGGTGCATGTAAATCACATGCACCGATAGACACAGATGGTAACAAGTCCACCGCAGGAAAAAAAACTACTTCAATGCATGCATATGAGACTATCGGTGCATGTAATTTACATGCACCGATAGACTCGATTGGTGCATGAAATTACATGCACCGACAGATTCAGTCGGTGCATGTAAAAATTAAATAATCAAAATCAAATAAAGCGATTGTACCACCAAATCGTTCTTGTATCAAATGATCGATTCAACAATATAAGCAATGAATGCAAATCGAATGCACGAATTGGAAAGAAATTCAAAACAACGAGAATGAGGATAAATGAATAATTTCCTCAATTTTTTTAGATTCACGTTTTCTGCCCCAAAATTGAGCGTTCAACTTAAGAAACAGTTTCAAAGTGAATGAACCAAAAGTTACATGTTGAGGTAATATCATTTTACAAATTTGTTTCGATTTAGTCCTATTGTGCCATCATCTTATATGTATAAATATTTATTTTGACTGTGCATTTTTGCTCGAGCATTACTCGACCGGGCATTCACTAGTTTTATTATAAAAAGTTTCTACTATAAATGGATTCAACTTTTCTTTTTTTTTAATGAATCCGTTGTTTGAAAAAAAACAGATCATGTACAAATTTTTAAATTTGTAAAAAAATCAGATTTTTTCAAAAAACGTATTTCACAATTCCTATTAAATTAATTAATAATTTTTAAAACTTTCCGAAAATAAAAGTGAATTCATTTTTTGAAACGACTAATTCGCAATTATATATAATAATAATAATAATAATTTCTTTACAAATTTAAAAATTTGTAATCAATTCGTTTTTTTTTTGAAAAAAACGGATTCATTGAAATTCAAAAAAAAAAACGAAAAGTTGAATCCGTTTTAGAGGAAATGTTTTATAATAAAATGACAAACATATTTTTCATAATAAAAAATTAGCCTCAATATGCCCGAATGAAATATTATTTAGTTTAAGTTATTAGAGTTGCCTTTTCCTTGCGCATGCATACATTCAATATTTGTTGTATAGTTATGTGTTTATTTTGGAAAATAAGAAACATTGAATTTTTATAAAGGATATTATGAGAATGGTCGAATCAAAGTTTCAGAAGCGAGTCGTAAGTTTTCATTAGTTTCTATTAACGGGGATATAACCTTTTTTCCCAAGTGCCTTAAAAACAACTTCTTTGGCAACAATAACGTTCCAACTTAGATCAATCAACAATAAATACTGCAACCTTAAAATTACACATGGTTTACGTCCGATCGATGCCTTCATCTCACTTGTATGTAATGTAGCAAAATGCAATGTGGACAAGAACTACAATCATCTTTTTTACTGAAATGAGAATGAATTACACATATTTTGAATTTAAAAAAGTTCGTAGACTATGCACATAAAACGTTCTAATTACCAGTTGATGTACTATCTATTGATGTTTCTCCGGCTTCAGCATTCTTATATGTAGTGTCCTCTATTGTCTTCACTTGGATGGCCAGCGCGTTGTCGTATGAAGCATGCAACCCGAATAAGAAATAATAGCAAAGGAGGAATAGAGTCCAGATTCCAAACCTAATGAAGGATTCCTGATCTAGCGATCCAAGAAGGAAGATGTTAATGGCAATGGATGCAGATGGCAACCATGGAACCAACGGGACTCCCCAAAGCTTGGGACTACAGGCCTGAGGGACTGAAATCCATAGTCCTGCAGTGGAGAAGAGCCATATTGGCACTGTTATGCAATAGGCAATCCAGCCTTCACTGAGCGCCCAGTAGATAGAAGTGGCGATTGAGGATCCAAGGATAAGCAATATGAAGACAATTAGTTTGTTTCGGTTTTGGTTTGTGGTTTCACCACTAACGTAGTATCTACGAACCAGAATGGCAAGAGCAACAAGCGTGAAGATGAAGAGTGTGGAGATTGAGAGTAAGTTGGATAGGATGTTGAGTTTTGTGAAGAAGCAGATGATTGCGGTAGCAGCAAGCATGGCAATGGTGGCGTTGATAGGTGTTCCTGTCTTTTGATCAACTTTCGCAAACCATGGGGGCATCATGTGTGTACGTGCTATGTGGGTGAGGTAACGGGCTTGTCCCACTGCACCGACTAGCAGAACCGAAGTCATGCCTTTCAACGCTCCTGCAGCAACGATGTACTGTGCCCAGTTCCATCCCACCATCTGAAATGCCCTTGAAAAAGGAGCATCGACATCGATCATACTGTATGGCTGCATCAGGCAGAGAGTTATGGCTAACAAGCAGTATAAGACTGTGGTGATCACCATGGAACCAACTAGACCAATGGGTATGTCTCTTGCAGGGTTCTTGGTTTCCTCTGCCATGGTGGAAACAGCGTCAAAACCAACATAGGCGAAAAACAAGACTGCTGAAGCTTTGAAGGTTCCACGGAGGCCGAATGGTGCGAAGGGAGTGTAATTGCTGACATCCGCTTTGATGAGTCCACATACGATGATGAATATGATGACGACGAGGTGGACCACTGATGCGATGTAGTTAAGACGAGAAGAGCCCTTTGTGCTAAGAACTGCGATTATGCATATGATTATGACAACACCGACGGCTATGGGGTCAAGATGGTTGTAGCCATCAGCTAGACCATTGACGTGGATGCGGAAATCATTGGGGTTATGGTTGCAGAGTGTGGCAAAGTAGGAGGTCCAAGAACGTGCGACTGCTGCCCCACCGATTGCGTACTCCAGAAGGATGTTTCCGGCAGCAATGAAGGCTACGAAATCGCCAAGCTCCACCCGTAAGTAAGCAAATGAGCCACCTACAAGACATGAGGTGGATCAAACAACAATAATAATAATAATATTATTAATATTAATAATAATCTAGGACCAATAAGGTTAATCACGGCTTGATATTATTGACTCGTCAAAATCTCAACCGGATCAGTTCAATGTTAGCGGCAACTTTTAACAAGGCAATGGTGGTTTTTTAGTATCTCCTGTTGAAAAGTTCTCCTTATTTCAAAACAAATGACAGATAAATTGAACGGATAAGAATTAAGTAAACTTTTATATATAATAAAAATATATATAAATTTGTGTACTCTCAATTAAAATTAATTTCTTAATGTAAAGCAAAAAAATTTCTAAAATAATTTATGTCTGGGTTAAGTTCGATTTGTCATACCTGCAACGGGGATTTCCACAGCAAACTCGGTGTAGCAAAAGACAGAAAGCAAGGCCGAAAGACCAGAGACAGCGTAGGATAGTACAACGGCGGGACCAGCGTCTTCACGTGCCTCGAGGCCAGTGAGAACGAATATTCCTGCACCGATGACGGCGCCCATGCCGAACCACATTAAGTCCCACCACGAAAGCGTCTTCTTCATCGCATTCCCACTACGAGCCTTCGCATCTAGCTCAGCCTGCACGTTCGACCGCGTCAGCATCCGGTCTACCAATCGAAATGGTGTCTGTTTCAGAGCATTCACGTAATTGTTCAAGCTCTGGAACGACTCCTCCGGGAAAAAATCGTCCTTTGTGCACGAGCATGCTCTCCTCCTAGTTAACCCCGATGACCCTCCATTAATCTCCATTCCTCCCCCCATATTTTCCTGTTTATATTTTGCTTATTCCCCTGCAAATGAAAATAAGATTATGTTTATCTGCATCGGAGGGCATGATATTCGATCATAGAAAAATGTCTTCATGCAAGAATCATGACAGCAAACTCGATACAAGTCACAACACAACCAAACTACCTCAAACGTATAATATGAACACACGAACCTGAATACAGAGGACTCCGATGATCGGAGAGAGAATGAATATGAAGAGAAAAGTGAGGGAGTGTGATCAATTTATTGAGAAGAAAAGTGTAGAGTTTGCTGAGAAAATGACGGTGAATCAATGGGATACTCTGTGGGCCCACGCAATATTAGCAATTGAATCTTTAAATATAAAACATTTTTATGGGGCAATCCAAGAACAAATTATTATTAATTAATTTGACTTGATTTGCAAAGCCAAGCGAATAACAAATAATAAAATCGATAATGTAAATCTAAACATTTGTTAAAACAATAATATTCGTTGGAGTTCACAAATTGGATCCAAAATTGGGTAAATCTTACACGTGGCTCCGCCTTTTGTGTGTGTGTGACAAAGAGCTGGTGAGGTGAAATAATAAACAAAATTTGAATGCATTTCTAAAAAAGCTGATTAACTAAATTTGTAAGTTTAAGTACTTGAAAAAAAATTGGGCAAATTTATTAAATAATACTGTTATATATTATAATAAATATATGTCAAATACTAAAATTTGTTGTTGCTTATGTTACACAATATGAGCTTTTGAAAATATTTGGTTTTTTGGTATGTGTTTCTTGTGTAAAAAAATAACTAAAAGATTGGAAAAAAATTTTAAAAAAAAATTTAGTTTGTTAAAAAACATAATTTTTGAATTTTTTAAAAAAAAATTCAATTTTTTTTATTAAATTAACCCTTAAAAGTTCCTTGTAATTTCTAATATTTAATTTTTTAATTTTTATTTTATTTTTAGCACACATCATTAATTTAACTCACCTAAAATCCATAAACTCAAATTTTCTTTAACTTAACTCGCATTATCCATTATTCTATATTCTAACTCATCAATCATACTTTCATCTTCATCTTAACTCCATACCCCACAACACTTCACATATTTACCCTTATAAAGTTAAAAGAGATTAATTGCATGATACCCCTAGAGTTTTAAATACTTTTCAAATCTCACCCAAAGTTTTACCATTTTTTCTAATAACATTTTCTTTCGCAATCCGTCTTCGTAATTTCTTAAAAATGGTATCAGAGCCTAGGTTTATTCTGAAAATATTATAATAATATCTTGAATATTAATTTGTACAATATACGGAGGAGACGATTCAAGAAAAATATGGACTCGAACGAATGTTCAAAGTGTCATTCATACAGGTGGTACTTCAAAAAATTTGAAGCACTAAATCAGAAGCATATGGCAGAAGCTCAACGCTTCAACCATAAGTGGAAACAATTACGAGGAACAGGATTATGCACACCCGGCATAAACCATTACAAGAAACTAGAAAGGATGGCTAAAAGGCTCCATCAAGTGAACCTCAAACTACAATTCGAGTTAGCCGAACTTCAGGAAGACGATCCTCATGAACATGAGGACGTTGTTCCAGACCCAAATGATCCAACAGGTCCGGACCAGATGATTAGGATGGGAGAACCAACCTTTCGAGAAATCGAGCCGGATTCTTCTAAAATATCACAAGATCTTAGAGAGATCCAGAAGACAGTGCAGTGTTATGGATACCTTCAATACATGTCACTGCACGTCCATCAGATTCAAAGTCAGATGGAGATTATGATTAAACATCAGGAGAAAATTCTTGAGAATCTTCGAGATGTTCAAACCCTAATAAAGGAGTTGAAGTCATTACCAAGTCCGACGGAAAGAAGACAAGGATGGTGGTTACCATCGTCCTATGGAACAGAACCCATTTTACATCAAAAAGGGAAAGCGGAGGAGATCCGAAGACCTTTGACGGAGACTGAAAAAATGATTGCAGTCCTATGAGGAGAACCAATACTTCCCACCAAGTAATGAAAAGAATCAACCTGGAAGATCTACGTGATCTTGTTGATTCGTTTGCGTGATTTAAACTCGTAGAATTCAAGACGAGAGAACTTGTAACAAGACCTCCACCACAAGAAAATTTCGGCTCACACACTCCACCCGAAGGTGATCAAAGTATGCCGCATTGGGAAGATTTCACCTCAGTAACTTTAGATCCCCCAGTTGGAACAAGGAATCATTCCCGCATACCAGATATACATCAAACACCTTACGGGAAATCTCAGTTAGATCCAATCCATCCATATGGACTTATGCTCAACATGGATATCTTTAATTTCAAAATCAAAGAAGTTCTTATTGATAAATGGGCGTCGGCGCTGAGAATAGCAGCAGGAACGCTTGATCTAAGTAAAGAATGATTCATTTTACTTCTTAAAATGAGTCTGGAAGGATCAGTCAAGATTGCCTGGGAAATGGGAGACCCGGGTACCAAGGAAAAAGTTTTAGCCGGAGAGTCCCTAAAAGAAACCGTGGACAAGATGGCAAAATTCTTTAAAATCTGTTTCATTGGAGTAAGCTACTTCGAAGGAATGGAGAAAGCTAAGGCTAAAAAATATAAACAAACTCTAATTAGCCTGGAACTACATGATATATGTTATGTAGACGAGTACATCAAACTCTTTACAGAGTATAGATGGAAGGCAAAGATAGAAGAAAAAGATGCAGCAGAACTGTTCTTTGCCAAAATACTGAGCCCATGGAGAGAAATGCTTATCCATGAATATATACCTCATGCAATCGAGACGATGTATAGGAGAATGTCATTTCTTAAGGTAAAGTTCGCGGAGTGGTGCTACCAATCAAAACTCAAAAAGAATTACAAGAAGCTTAGAGGAATCAACAAAACATGTCTTATTTGCTGTACAGGGAATAATATCCCTACAATTATTATAAACTATCCCCAAAGGCGAAAGACAAAGAAGCACATAGCTCATCCTTATGCCCGCGGAAGTAGTTCAAGGAGAAATAGGTCTTAATGGAGACCTAGAAAGTTCTGGTCGAAACAGAAAGCCCGAAGTTACAGATCTGGGCAAAGATCAGGACCAACAAGGAGTAGAACTTCGTCAACAGGTTCTAATCAAGCAAGTTCTAGCAGAGCACCGATAAAAAGAACTTTCAAACACACTCATACCCGTGCGAATGAAAGTTTCAAATATTGTAATTGTTGGGCATGCGCAGGAAGAGGACATATCTCTACAGATTGTCCAGAAAACCAAAGCCGAGACAGTTCGAGCATACCAAGGAGTTTGAGGATGCTGTTGTGGGGATATGCCCTAAGACATGTCATTGGATGATTGTTTTTGACATACAATGTTTATGATTTTATGAATGGCAATTCATTATTATATATTATTCGTTTAACTGTGCAATGTGAATTAATATATATGTTAACGTCCTTAGAATAATATTGTATTATTCTTAAACATTGTCCCTAGTCAAGTATTATCATGAATCGGGATAATGATAATACATAGATACTAGTATGTGTTGATTGATGAATTGTTCATTGATATGAGATATCAAATCAACACATGGGTACATGTTAGAGAACGATGTACTGGACAGACCCACCATGAGAATGCTACATGGATAGTTATATGAGCGTCATAAGCAATTCTCATAGTGATAATAATGTATGTAATCCTTACGACTTGTGATCATCAGAGATCCCAACATAAGGAGTTATGTATCTTGATATTGTCAAACGTTACCCGTAACAGGGTATACTATAAAGGCAACTATTGGAAACACTACGAATTATGTAGAGGGATTTTGATTGATCGAGATAGGATTTGTCCCTCCTATATAACAGGAGAAGTGTTTGGGCCCTTGATCAAGTAAGACCAAAATGCATGGCCATGCTCGAATGAGTCGATATGAGATATCGAGCTTATTCGTTTATTCTAGTTCTACTTGGGGATCAAGAAATAGAGATTGAATATACGAGTATGACTATTCCATGACTCGTGTTCAATCTAAACACAAAGGACAAAGGGATTAAGTTACATGGTTAATATTATCACAAGTTCTTAGGTTATGTCGAGTCATTGACATTCTTGTAATTTGGGTAGCATTGATGTGTTGCTAGATACCGCTCATTGCTTGCGACATAAAATGAGATTGTATGTCACTGCCAACATTACAAGATCCTATCGGGTCGCACAAAAGATTAAATCGAGAAGGGAAATTAAATTCATTGCATGCATTAATTAATTAAGAGGAGTCTTAATTGAATGATTAAAAGAACTTAATTAAATCATGGGTTTGGGCCATAAGACTTTGAGAAAGTCTTGAACTTAATTAAGCCCTTTTAATAACAATGATATAATTATTTGTTGGACAATTAAAAATTCATTCCAACCTAAAAAGTTCTAAAAAGCACACGGCCGCACCACCTCTTCTTGCTCTCGGTTTTTCATAGCCGAAGAGAGACTAGGGTGATTTCGTGCCAATTTTCGATTGTGAATCGAGTGTACTTCTTGTTCCGGTTTAAGAACGAGTATAGCAACTTGTTCTTAGACTATCCCTTCACCCGATTTGATCGTGTGGATACCGTTGAGGCAAAACTTGATAAGTTTTGCTAGTGGCTCGTAGAAGGCGTTGGACGTGGTGCTGCTTCGTGGAATCTGCTCAAACACGCTACAAGGGTGAGACTTTTGATCATTTATCCGATATGAACCCCTTTGTATAGATCCGGTGTATTAGTAATCCAAAATTTTAAATTCCGCTGCGTTGCTATGCTTGTTGGATTACTTACAGCTGTCTATTTCTAGGATTTGGTACAGGTGTATCAATTTTAGGATATTCCCTCGGATGAAAGCATCTACGAAGAATAAATCTATTCTGATGGAGGTGAATCCAGTTCAGAATCAGAGTGAATGAGAGTTCCTTCAGCACATGATCAGAGAAGACCCGTCAGGATTCTTCTCTCATACAACTATTTCTCATAAAACCCTTATGAGGATCATGAAGGAAGAACCAAAGCTTCAGATGTATGATTGATTTATAATTGGAACAATGTAAAAGCCATGGATATGATTGGTCTTCGAAGCAGGAAGCATCAGATTATACATAGGGTAACAACATGTGAATTTGCGATCCCAATGGAATTCACGGGAAACCAAATTGAGATGCAGAATCTCCTACAGAGAAATCAAGGAGATTAAGAACAAGGTTAAAAGAGAAGTTGCTAACATGCTCTCATGGATTCAAGGAAGGGATTGATTCGTCACTCAATCTGGCAATCTTCGACAAGAGAATACCGAACCTCAAAGATTCTTGTTTGGGAGCAGTTGTAGGAAATTTGTATGCGGGAAAGATGGATTTCAACATCTATACAATTTGGGAGATCGAGATTTCAACAAGGTTCTAACTCTTCATCAAGATTTTAAAAGAAGTGATTTGATGAAAGAATGGAGCATGCCTTACTCGATAACCTACAAGATATCGTACGCACTCTCGAATACTCATCATTCAGAAGTATTCTTGAGAAAAGAATTCATCGAAGTCCCTAGAATCTTTGAATATTTCGCAAAAGCAGTATTCCTTGACATTATTGATATTCCGACAATAGGAGAGATCGACATGAGGATACAAGATCAACCTGTTATGAACAGAAACCTGAGCCTTATGATCGAGCCAAGAAGATTGTCTTTCCAATAGGATAGGTTAATCAGCAACTATTCCGGGGAAAAACAGAAGGCAGTCTCGAGCAGAATTCAGAAAATCGCTGATGTATTCAAAACAACATGAAAGTTGAAATGCCCAGAAGGCTGGAGAGAAGCGCGGATAATCTTCGACATTACGGAAAAAGACAATATCTTCCCTTGTGATGTCCTTTATTATTTGCAACCACCTACAGTTGGCAGGTATCAAGGAAACCTTCAAATTGGTGAAATTGATCTAACAATTGCAGGAACGGCAGGCAGGATCCCAAAACAGCTTCTTCTTGGGATTGAATTTCTCGAGGAACATAAACATTGGGAAAGATTGCAAGACGGAATGTAATTCACGGTGGAATGAAAGAGATAAAGGACCAGATGACCACCAATCCATTCTCCATATACATCTCCGTCAGGATGTTATATGCAAAGTATCGGGCAGAATATTTTGCAGCCTACATTGATTCAGGAGCTGGAATATATACTGACAGGCGCGATATATTCCCCCAAGAGGTTGGTGAAAAATTATCAGCCATTGCCGAAAGAGACTTTTCCAAACGGATCCTTATCCTTAATGAATGAGTCCACTAGCAGAAATAATCATCGGCGGAGCAGGCGGTACCCCGTGGTACAAAGTCAAAACTCCACCTATTAATTTCCATGATACATGCGCTGATATGCTGCTATGAAAATATTTCCTACAGATATTCAAGCGGTTCACTCAGGAGAATGAAACACGAAGAGTTATTTTCACAACCCTTTGTGATCATAAGATTTTTGTCCAAAGACTACGGGAGGCGTTTCACCGCAAGTTCCCCATTAGTTTTCGCAGCCACTGTGGTGATGAACGCAAACTTCGACACCCAAAGATAAAGGATCAGCGGAAATTTGGTAAAGCGATTCTTCAATATAGACAACAAGGAACTGGTCAAAAGCGAAAAATGACTTTTGATGTTATAAATGTTATGTCATTCAGAGAACAGGATGAAGATGTGAATGAAGACGAAGAAGAAATTATAGACATCTTACTGTTACTGAAAAGGGCATTACATGAGGAGGCCATGCAACTCGAAGCTACCCTCGAAGAGCAAATCACTCTAGAGGAAGTAAAAAGGAAGATCCAGATGAACTACAATGAGGATCCTCTAGCACGGTGGGATAGAAATGAGCTTACAGCATCTTTGAAGTTGAAAACTGGAAGAGAATATGAGTTTGTGACGTACAAATCGATCCCCATGAACCAGAAAGATCGGAAAGATATGCAGATGATACTTAAGGAACATCGTGACCTTAAGTTAATCTCAGCGGGTGTTTCTCCATACAGCAGTCCGGGATTTCTCGTACGAAATCATGGAGAAATTAAAAGAGGAAAACCAAGATTGGTGATCAATTACAAAGGTATCAACGAGATCTTGGAATTCGACGGATACTATATCCCGAGCAGAGAATATTTGGTAAATAGCATCAAGAATGCCAAAGTGTTTTCTAAGTTTGATTGTAAGTCTGGATTCTACCAGATTAAAATGGAGGAAGCAAGCAAAAGGTTCACATCTTTCTCCACACCACAAGGACACTACATCTGGAATGTCATGCCAATGGGATTGGCAAATGCTTATATCAAATGAAGATGGACAATCTTTTCAAAGATTACTTCATCTTCATGTTCATGTATATTGACGATATCCTCATTGCGTCAAAAAACATGAAAGAACATTTTAAACATTTGGAAAAAATTTCAGATGTTTGTTACAAGGAAGGATTAGTGCTCTCCGAAAGGAAGACAGTAATTGCCACCACACAAATCGAGTTCCTTGGAATTGAGATTGACCAATCGGGAATCATCTTGCAGAATCATATTGTTGAGAAAGTGCAAGAATATCCGAATGACCTCAAGGATTTAAAGAAACTTCAGAGTTTTCTGGGCGTTGTTAATTTTGCTGGGATGTTCATCAATAACATAGCAAACCACAGGAAAGTGTTAAGTCCACTACTCAAAAAAGATGTTAAGTTTGAGTGGAATGAAGATCACAGACAAGCTGTCAAACAGCTTAAAGAAGTTTGCAGGCAACTAACAAAGCTTGCAATTCCAAACGACGAGAATGAACTGGCAGTGATTATTGGTGGGCTGCGGTACTTATGAAGGTCACATCAGATGGAGAAGTGCCATGCACATATAGTAGTGGTCTATTCGACAGTGAAGTTATCAGATGGCACATCAACGAGGAGTTCTCTGCAGCTCGAAAGGCTTTCAAAAATGGCCATTATTTTTACTCGCAAAGAAATTATCTTGAAAATAGTTAATATTAATGTTAAGTCTTTTCTGAAAACTAAAGTGAATCAAAACAGAAAAGGCTAGACTTTTAAGATGGCAATTTGAATGTCAATATTATGATTCTGATATTGTCATTGTGAAATCTGATAAAAATATTCTTGTAAATTTCTTAACACGAGATGGAGGGACACATTGCTACCGATACCCTCAAACGAGTTAGGAATCTCAGGGAAAACCTGGAGATCCTGGAACGAGCCTTTGGGACTCTTTGTCTCAATGTGGAGGTCGTAGGCGGCTTCAACGAGTAGATCAAGAACTTGTTACTGATCACATACGAGCATGCTTTCGGGACCATTAACGTTTGTTTGAAGTCTTGAAAGGGCCCATATTATAGGCCGCACCTTCAACGGTGCAGAAAGGAGGGGCTCATCTAACCCGGAGGCAAGGGATTCAAGTACCCCTGTGGTAAAAGATGAAGAGTTGAACCTTAGGCCAATGACTGACAATTCGAGGATTCAAATTAATGATGATTTAGTTTCTTCACCTATGCAGGATTACCAACGTACTTGGGAGAAACTAATTACCAGACGATGTATCAAACCAGACAAATCTATTGTCTCCAGAAAATATCCGAGAGTTTGGATGAAACCAGGCAGCCATCCAGACGAAGTTCAAGAATTGTATAATTTCGGAGCTCTTGCTTCGGTTGATACTGTTGCACCAGCATTCTCTGAAATTTCAAAATTAACAAAATGGATCAGAGAAGCTGTTCACTAGACATGGTCAATAATCCACATTTGGCTAGAGGAGATATATTGGAGTTGTATTTTTTCAGTGCTGCTCCAGAACCAGCGAAG
This sequence comes from Haberlea rhodopensis, assembly GCA_907163345.1. Lineage (NCBI taxonomy): Eukaryota > Viridiplantae > Streptophyta > Magnoliopsida > Lamiales > Gesneriaceae > Haberlea > Haberlea rhodopensis. The sequence goes on from CAJQUN010000243.1 coordinate 235,108, forward strand.
AAGGGCTTCGTTGAAGCTTTTCATTTTATCATGCTCAGACGACCAGACGCAAAAGACTTAAAAAAGATAAAAATGGCGTTACCAGAAGGTATACCAATTTTGACTGGGGACTATCACGGAAGATAAAGTTTCAACTAGACGTGCATGGGGTCTTTGGGTTTGTCTAACGGAAATGGGCAAATTCAAATACTCATTCAAGTTCTTTCAGAATTCAGTCAACGGCACTTTCATGCTGAATTCCATGACAGGAACATCCACAATATTTGCCGAAGAACTCTTTGAAACAAAAAGAAGAATTCTTTGGGAAAACAAGATTCTGGAGGGAAAATAAATTACCGAAAATTATGTAACATGTCACACATTGGCCGATAGATAGACCATATTTGCCAAGCATGCTCGGAGCAGAAAGAACCGGAGTTCGGGAAAGGATTCCGATCCAAACCCGATAGATCAGAGGCAGGAAGAGACAAAAGACCTGCTGACAAGATATCCCGTTTTCCTAAAGCGCGGGGACCACAAAAACCAATAATGTAAAGATTATCCGACAAAGGAAAAGGCGTGGACCATTAAATATAGTGCGGATACTATTCAATGCGCTCGGACAAAAATAATGGACCACTCAAGAGAAAAGTTGGCACACTCAAACAAAAGATGCCAGACCACGTGAAAGTTAAGGCGCACTCAACAATTATCAAGATTTGGAATCCGAAGTTCAAATCTGGATTCATGCCTATATAAGGGCATTCATTCAGGAAGCTAAGGACATCGAAAATCCTCCATAGTTTTCTGATAATAAAAATTGTAGTCTCCAAGCTTTGTAATCTTTCGACTTCATAGCTTGGTAATATTACTTTTCTTTTCTTTCTTTTCGTACACGTCTGTAATATTGTTCTGTTTTAGTTTAGGTGTTCTTGAGTCAAGCCTCATCTTTATGAGAGGCTAAACAAGTTTGTCTCCTCCCAAAAGGAGAAGTTTTAATTCAAGATATTATAAGTATTTGCAGAATAAAACGAAGGTTGTTGCCCATCTATCTCCCAGATTTCTTTAAATCTTTTTATATCTTGATTATACCTTACGCCCTAAGGTATGAAACGAATTAGGGAATTAGGACTGTGTTGTCCGGTGTCTAAAGGAATATGATAACTGACAAAATAACCTCGCCTGAGGGATGAGGTTGGATGGTTAGGAGCCATTCGTAAAACAGTCTGGAGGCAGTAAGTTTTCGACGGATGGCTTTGCAACCCACCTCATTCGGTACCGTTATAGTCAAAATGATATATTTCAGTTTGTTAAAATTTTAATGTAATACGAAGCATGATGGATCTATTATTTATTTTCACTTGTTTTTTGTATAAGGGGATTTTAGGGCTAAAAAATCCATCATAAACTATGAGTCCTTTGTAAAAGTATGCTCTTGGTTTGTCTGAAGATAACAGAAACTGAAAGATCTCATGTTCATTAAGGCCCCTGCATTTACGTACCCTTATTAGGAGTTGTTTATTAGTAAAATGATATTTTGTGTGTTTAAGGAGTTTTATGTAATTAAAGTAAGGGCTTTTATGTCTTTTGAGGTCGGTAGAGAATTGTAATAAATAAAAGAAGTATAAAATGAAGTTTAAATAAAGAATCTTTTATATATGGATTAATGTTAAAAATTCTGTTTGGGTAAAGGGATTTACCCTTAATTTAATGTAGGACATTTCTGAAAAAGAAAAGAATAAAACATTAAATGTTAAATAATCTTCTAACAGTTGCATTTCCTGAAACTACTGTAATTAACACTGATAATAATAAATTAAACCACGGTGAAATAATTAGATGAGACTATGAGACTCATACCACAGGTGATTAAATTTGTTCGATCTTTTGCTATATTGTGTTATATGAATATGTTAATTGATCACAAAATAGTTAATGATCATCGATATCACACTTTATAAAAAGACCCATTCTAATTTGAATTCCAACAAAAAGCGGTAAAAAAAAATTTCAGCAGAAGTCAATATTAAATATTATTTAATTTATTTATTGGCCAGATTTGATAATATCATTAGTTATAAGAAGATTCTTGATCGCGGAATACATCTGTGGCTGCTCTATTCTCCATTATTTTCTTTACTTTTTTCTTGTTTTCTCCTTCAACTAAATTAAATAATCTATTTTCTAATAGTAGGTGGTTCACATTATAATCGAACAAGAAAAGGAAAAAGAGGAATAATATATAACCTAGTTACACTTTCAGTTTAAGCATTTTGGTTCTATTTTTTTATACTGCCAATAGTTCAGTGTTGTAGAACCGAATATTTATGGACAAATTTCTCTGTAATTATAATGGAAAGAATAAACAAATATGACCCATAAACATGCCATACCCCTCCAATATGGAGACAGAAAAGGGACAAAAAAAAAAAAAAAAAGAGAGAAAAGGAAATTGAAAAAAAGCCACTGGGTATCTGAAAAAAGGGGGTAAGCTAGAAGTACATACTTACAGATGATTGAAGCTATCAACCAGTGCAAGATGAAGACAAGTCTGTATCAAGTAAAACTATGTGAACAACGTAACAACATCTCTACGGTATCCTCGAACCATCAAAAGACGAGGCACATTTTCGACCAAGAGGTCCATATACTCCATATAAAAATAAGCGGGATGGTTCAAAGGAGGCGGCGGAAGACTTACCAGGACAACAGCAGCCATTCTAGAGTATCTAAGTATAGTTGAATTAAGCTTTAAAGTGGTGTATAGGAATTTTTCTACTTGCTGCTCGTTAACAACAAATGGCTTTCCATCAGCAATCAAAGGCATCCCTTCTTTTCTAGCCCTTTCATTCATTTCATCAAGATAACTAGCAATTCTCTCTTGTGCACTGGTGAATGCCTCAACAGAATCATCCTGCTGCTCGGTTTGGGCATCCCACGACTTCATTGAGATTACGATTACCTCCGCTTGCATTCGAAGATCATAAAGAAACTTCTTTACATCCGCCTTGAGTTCCTCCGCATCAGAATCCTCTTCTGCGATACAAAATACCTGAATCTTGCAGCTCTCAAAGCTCTCTTTCGTCAGGAGGAGCTGGGAAAGAAGTAGCATAAGACCACCATCTCTCACAATCCAATATAAATCGATGGTACCATACTGTCTTTGATACTCGTTAGGCCACTCATCAAGACCCTTTACAATAACGACGGCCTTGTTTGCAACAATGCAATCATTTATTATACTGACAAATGTGGCTGGTATTTCGGTTAAATTTTCCCGGCGCCAGATTTCAGGGTACCGCATCACTACAATATTAGGCTTCAGATTCCCCAGGCCCATAGTCTGAACAATACCGCGGAAGCCATCGGACATAGAAGGGGCAACAACTATCTCAGCCACACCTTCACATCTTTTGTAGTCAATGTAAGTACTGAGAGCCCTGCATGCAGCCTTTGCATCTTCAGCACACTCATTATAGTCCCCATCTAAAATAGAAACAAATATGGACATTCCCCTGCCTTTTTTCTTCATACAATTGGCAAAGTCTGCAAGCTTAGGGTGGCAAGGTACATTTTCAGGCAATTTGCCCCAAGGCCGGCAAAATATGAGAGGAATGGGATACCAGTTCTTTGGATGTACTTGGCTTGCTGCACATATAATTGCAATGTGAGATGACGACACAAATAGAAAAGTAATTAAACTGAGATCAAAACCCTTGATTAGTCAACTAAATAAGCATGCAAACCTCCTAAAGATCGCAGGCTTCTAAGAGCAAGTTGAAAGTATGCACTCTTGAAACCATCACCCCAGTCTCCTGCTTTCCCTTTGATGCTCACATAATAATATATAAGAGTTGCCAAGGCGAGAGACACCACAGTGAAAGTCCAAGATATTAAAAACATAATCACTGAACAAGAAAAATACAGTAAAATAAGGAAATATAGAGTAAAAATTGCACATATAACAGAAGAAGGAAATTTCAGAGAATCAGAAAAGAATTCATTTGCTAATCAATCCATTCACCTTAATTTAAAATGAGTTGTGTATGCCAAAACGAGATGCAGGCCATTAATAATTAGATGGAATTACTAACCAAAAACCCAATTCAACAGGATCAAACACAACTTCAATGTCCAATTTCATAAGGAATATGAAGTAAACCGCATTTCCTTTCTTTTGTTTACCCACATACAAATTGATCTAAAGAATTTTATAGTCTCCTAGTTTGATTTTAGATCTAATCAACATATAAAGAACATATATTAGTCTCTCAACAACCTAGGTTAACAAGTAGGGCCAGAATTGTCAACGAAGGTACAGGACAAGACAAAGTACAGAGAATATGGTGGTGCACTGCCTCACTCATGCATCTCTGTATTTGTGATAGAGTGTCCTGTTGGCTATTTGATCTCAACTTTCCACCTGAATATTCATCAGATCAACTGTTTCTGAATCCTCTTATGAATCACTTATCTGTGACTCAATGCACGGATAATGTTTCTACACATGAAAATCCATCACTTAAACAATTGCAACTCAACCTACTTCCATCTATTTCAAGCTTTCCTTGCAAAAATAAGCGTACTGCAAGCATCGTATGCAAGTTTGTTCACAGTCAATATATGAAAAGCCCATTATTTACAGTTTTATTCATAGATAGGATAAATGACAACAAAACCCCATTTTAAGGACCAACTTTGTCCTTAGAAATGGGCAGCAACTTTAGCCCATAGCTTAACTCATTCTTAGATAAAATATTATACTCAACAGGAACAACCAAGGAGGTTCATTCAATAAAAAATAAAAAACTAATGTCATCACTCATCCCTTTTCTCAGCACTCAATAGCAGACGAAGGCTGAAAATAAAATGGAACAATGGAATCTACTAATAAAACCTTCTCCTTCGCACAAATTGGCAGAACCTGGTTTAAAGTAATGACGAAAAAGTGTAAACTCTACCATCTCCCGCACCATCAAAACTAAATTTAGTATGACTTTTGACCTACACACTACACACTACACACTACACACGTCTCATTATTTTGACCTTTTCTAAAGAGTTTTGAATTTTGAAGTTGCGATGAAAGTAAATCTCATGATCCTCGAAAAGTTCATCCTGAGAAACGTAAGCATGGAAACTAACCTACACAGATTAATGCTCCAACAAGAGAGAGGCTCCAGTGATGAAATTTCCATCGAGGACGCCAGCTGGGAGCATCTAACAGATCCAAAAGAAAGCAGGACAAGTTGACACCCGCATAACACAAAAGGTAAAACATTGTTACGGTTGGCGTGATAAGATCCAGATTGCCAATAACAACACATCCAATGCAGAGGAAGGCAGTGAATAAAGTAGCAATATGAGGCTCACTCCCATCTGCCACCTTAAAGTAGTTAAGAACAGGTAGGATATCATCATTGGCTATTGCTGCAAGAAGTCGGGGGGCACCAGTCAAGCTCTGTAGAGCTGCACCTAAAGTTGAGAGTATAATACCAATATGAATGATGGAAGGGAAAGGCCAAGCAACAGTAGCTGTAAGTAGCCTGCACAGACAGCTCAGTCAAGCCCTTATACTGGACAACTTCAATTAATTTGAAATCTGATAAAAAAATAATAATTTGCACAAAAACAGCCCACTTGTACATAGACCAGGAATAAGCATTTGAATTCCTTTTGGAACATCAGAACAAAGCACTGTCAGTAATATACAATCATAAAAGTCCTAGAACCTCTAAACCCCCAAAAAAGCACTGTTAGGACTTTGTTAAAGCTGCACTTTATTCACTTTCTATAAATAAATATAACAGAAGGTTTATCGTATTAGCCCTCAAACTGAACATGCACATAAAAATATTGTGAAAGATAAATAAAGCTAATAAGCATGCGAACCGGTTCTTAAATTTTCCCTTACTTCACAACAGTCAGAAGGATGGCTACCTAGGTAAAACACTAGCAACTCCTTGGTGAAACGAAGTACTGAGTACATAGCACTCAAAACCCTGCAACTGCATCCACAATGTTTCCAACATTCATGTTGTCTATGATTTAAAAAAACTGGTCCTAATCGTTTCAAATCCATGATCTATCAAAGCACTTGTTATGAATCATATTGCACTACTAAAGACTTCAAAGACTTTATCGCATAGATATAACAATATCTCACTCGGCGATTTGATATATGCGTCATTCAAATCGGTAGCATCAAGTCCTCGACTAGATTTCATTTCAAATTATTAAGCACATTCTAATCTTCTACATTTGAATAGGAGACGTTATATCTCGTGTCAGATGGCAATCTCCTGCACATTATCAAAAACTCCTTTCCAGTAATAAAATATCTCCTCTACAGCAACAGAACCTCGGAATCATAACTATTTATACAGATGAGAATAATATCAGTAAGATCATCCAGACTAGTTCTTGATCAAAAAATAGCCAGTAACAGGCGCAGCATATAATTGCAGCATCAGCACAGTACATGAGAAGAAAGGAGAAAACATAAACAGAAGGTATGCAGCAAATGCAGCGCATTGACATACCTGTCAGTCAAAAGTTTCTCCCTGGTTGCAAGAGCACCAAAAAAAACCACAGAAATAAGATATAGACCAGAAGTTGTCAAAGTTGCCACTAAGGTCCCTACAGGAATGGATCGCTGAGTATCCTTGAGTGAGGCAGAACGATTTGAACCAGCCATAATTCCTGTGACAGCTGGGAAAAAAAGTCCTACCAGTGCACTGAAAGTAATGACAAGACACTAGCATAAAATTTTCTTTGTTTCATTCAAGCTATATACCTTGATATATATAATAAAATCACAGTTCAGACCGAGCTATCATGTGAGGAAACACATGCTTCTGCCTTTTGTAAACACCTTTTCACATCTTTGAACATGGTCAAGACCAGGTTTTCTCGTAGTTCTTCTCAAAATATATTCAACAACAGAAAGCTTCTCCACAATGTGTTACAATAAAATTAAAATTTTTAGCAACACAATTATAAAAGAAATATTATGGGCCAGTATAAAGAGTGTAGATGGAAAAAATATACAACAGCATCGACTCATAATAACTGAAGAACAATCGTTTTTAGCAAAACAATTGACCATTGGCTTGACATATTCACAATCAAATTGTAGATTAACAGAAAACTATCATCATGAATCATGCTATGGAAGCCAACTTAGCCATGGAAAACAACATGTTGCAACAGAACATATCAAGAAAATCCCAAGACAACATCCTCAGGAAAGGTACATTTAGAAAAACATTACCAAAAACAAAACAGTGAATTTGATGAGAACCGAGACTCTTAAGCAGGACAAATATAGGGTCAGTAAAAAGAGAGAAAAATAACTGAGGTGTACTAGGTTCCTCACTTGAAGTTCCAGTATATTTTCCCACTGGGATCAGGGATTCCAGCATTGTTTGTTGTTTGATAGTCTGAACTCCAATTATTTTTGAAAGAATCCAAACTCAAGCCCGTAATTCCAACTGTACAATTCAAGGAACACAATTAGTCCAATAATACCAATAGAACCTAATAGTCGTGTACCAAGACAGAAACAAAAGCAAGGAGAAAACAATCAACCCAAAAGTATATGTGTATACACTACAACATTCTTAACTGTCTGAATTCACTAAACTATCAAATAAAATGAACTTCGATTCTATGGTATAGATATCAGACTATTTCTGTTTACAAATATTAGAATTTGACTACAGATGTCACGGTTGGTTTTGGTTCTCGAAATAAAAAAGGTTTGATGCTCATTTTCTTTTTTATGTCTCAAACAATGATCTTCCCCTAAAAGTTATTTGTGTTGGGCTATACGGAAGAACCTCTGACACATTTGAAAACATTATAATTAGTACAAAAATGAGTGAGGCAACGCACCTGCTGGATGATCCTTCCTTGCCAGAAATATCCCAAGAAATATGCTGAAGAGTGAGAACACAACAGGTATAAGAAAGGCTGGCGCAACTCGATTGATCATTTTCACACCACCAAAGACTATGAAACAGAGGATGATTGTCACAATAATCCCATATATTTGCAAGTCATGCAAACTTGGGCTGGTGATAGGCTGTGTGATGCCTGTGCCGTTTACCTTGGTCAAAGTTTCTGCATCGATGGGAATAAGATATATGACAATAAGATAATATGACGATGAAACCTTCATAATGCGTTTACAAACAATAAAAATCAGAAGAAAAAAAACTGTAGTTGAGACAATTTTAAAAAGTTGGTAGAGATTTGGGCTTACCTACAAGAGTTTTATAGCGGTATACATGTAATGTTTCTACTGGTGTAGCCTTAATGCTATAAATTCATCAATCCTAGTCTAGAGAAATTCTCTCGTCAAATATAATTAATAGTTATAGGTTGTCAGTTCATTCTTTTCATCACTTTAATGGGATTGTTTTTCACTTTAAATAAAGTAATAAGAACTTATAACAAATAAAATCAGGTTACAATGCAAAAGTTTAGCAGTATTGTATTCTCAGGGGAGTACCACAAAAGGCGAAAAGCCCAGGAAGGTTCATATGAGTAAAGAACATATTCCATCTCAATCTCAAAAAGGTTTACACTGTTTCTGTACTCTTTCTTTCAGGCAATTACAGCATATAGCGGTGGTGGTTCAAAAGATCGAGCGTAGTAGGTCCACACAGAAGTAAAAAATTTATAGAAAAGGAGGTCTGGTCAAAAAAGTAAGTACACAATTACCTCTGAAAAACCCTGCTTCTGGAACAGCTTTTAGGAAGGTCTCCACAGCCCCCAAAACATAACTGTGTTAAATTAAACCATGAGAATTAAGCATCGTCAAGTGAGTAATTTCCGGAATCAAACTAACAAACAGATTGCAAAATACAACAGCCATTCTCGGCCATCAACACTAGGTACTCACAGAGATCCTGCAACTGCATTTCCAAGGAAAAAGCATAGTCCAATACTTACTCCAACCTCAGGACCCAAGGCTCGACCAATAAGATAATAAGGTCCCCCACCCTGGAAACAGAAGTAGATAACGAATTTCATGAGAAACAACTTTTTCCATGGTTGAACTTATAAATCAGATGTGTACTGGAAAAAATCAACACTAAAAGGCAACTTATTAGTTGAAGAACAAGCATTACAACTAAATACTCTACTACGATGTACCTTCATTGCACCATTAGTAGCAATTGCACTCAACGATATAGTTGTAAGGAAAGTACATGAACCACAGAAGGCGACAAGTAATAAAGATTCACCAATTCCAGCCATTCCTACAATCCTACAGTTATACGGCTGAATGAGAATGTAACTTCTAAAAAAATGAGTATCAAGGAAATATTTAATGAAAAACTAGGCTAAATCAAAAGGGTAGAGAGAGAGAGAGAGAGAGAGAGAGAGAGAGAGAGAGAGAGACATAAGAAAAGTGACATTTATCCAATCTAGCTTTAACCCTACAGAATCAAGAAACGTATATTCCTTTTTCCAAGCGATTGCATTTTCCTCTGGTTATTTCAACTAACTTTTCGAAACAAGCCACATGAATATTCACATAAATATTTACAGAAAAATTCAACAATGTGAACCCTCTCGCAAATGCAAAGGATCAATCACTTGGTAAAACACTAAAACAGACATTTTAAACATATATCTAGAAGCCAACAAAGTTAAAACATCCGAAAATTGAAGACATTTCTGAAGTTGAGAGATTTTGTAGTTTGCTCTGGGACATCATTTGCCTTTGTGAAGAAGGAGATGTGCATAATCAATGTAAACAAACACGATCAAGCATTCTTTAAGAACTTAAGCCAGTGACTTTGGCTGGGCAGAGATAATTCAAAAGCGAAGTCTAGCTCAATAGCAATGCAATCAGGGTAGAGTTGCAACTAAGCCTGCTTGACTCAAAAAATATATATACTTTTTCACAAGTTCTATACATTGTAAGGAACCTATGAACTCAATATTAAAAATCCTAAGTTAGAAAATTGAGATACAAATAATTAATTACAATCCGGAAAAAAAAAAAAAAAACATGGCATCTCCTAAAGCTAGGATGCTCTATCCTGTGAGTACACAACTTTGTTTCTGTGCACATTGGATTCCAGGAATATTACCAAGAAAATCTGATGTAGTAAATAATCCCCAAAATGTTTTGCAAGCAAGGAACAAACACACCCATCATGGTCCCCGATTTGACACCAGAGATCTGCATGATACGTAATTTGGTTTAGACAACATTGACAAAAGAAGAAACGTTAAATTTCCGAAAACAACATAAAGACAGGAAAACTAAAAAGAATATAACATGTCGACGTAAGAATCATGGAATGTGCATATAATTTAGTTCAAAGTATATAAAAATCTGAAAAGGACAGAAGGGAATTTATTCAGCAAGTACCGAGATGTGAAATCCAGATGTTATTAAGTTTTCACAGCACCAAAATGAAACAAATCATAGAACAAAATTTGAATAAACAAGCATGAGAACATCAAGTTTGAAGTTCCACCATTTCTCAAAAATAATTAACAAGAAGGACAGCAACTAATAATCGAATTACAAGTAGCAGACCAAAACCAGAATAGAACAATGGTCATTTGCTATCAAATAGTAGCACAGAACCAAAGAGAGAAGAATAAGATGGAATACATCCATTGTTACGTTTGGGCGGTCAAGATTAATGGTCACATCCTCTCCATCTCTAGGACTGGATGGTGCTTGGAATCTGATCACCGGCCATACTGCATACGAAACATCATCATAGAAAAATTATAAATTCTAATTTTATCAAAATATCTATAATTGCCTTCCCCGATGGGGAAAACATTCACATCTCAAGCCCAGGAGATTTGGAAGGAAACTCAAATTTAGTAAAACCGGATCAAAAGAGATGCCTCATAATTTTCTGCCAGGAAAAATATAAAAAAATGGAAGAAGATAATTATTCATCCTTACTTTCTAAGCCCCAAAATATTGACAAGCGAGTCAAAACCAAATAATTCCAGTTTGGATGACGTCTGAGACCCATTGACACCTTCATGGTTAGGAACCGACCCATCTCGAGCTTCAGATAACATATTTGTCTGCACACCCACCTTAATTTTTCTGAAATACGAAGAGTAAGATTTATGCTTAATTCTCAAACTGTAAATTTTAAGACCCATCATATCGTCGAAGGTATGTCTAACAAAGCATTTTTCTTGAATCAAAGATATACATTTACACAGGCTTCTCTTTCTGAGAAAGAATGTCTACAAGTTTGTGGACAAACTTATGCCTGAAGAGGTCAGTCATATAGGCGAGAAAGGTATACAAGTAAGCCACATCCCAAGTCCCAACAACATAATTGCTTAAACAAGACAAGAACCAAAAAAGGTTCATCAAACTAAGTAATATAACAAACAAAGACCAAACACTGCAAGTGCGTTATCAACTTATGTTCGACTGCAATACGAGATGTGGCATAACATTAAAGCTCAGTTATAATTTCTACTTAAATCATTGCACCTTGCCCCTCTAACTCAGACAGGCAAGAAAACTCACGCTTGAATATACCAATCAAATATCAATACATACAGGCTGGACGACAAGCCAAGAAAACAAAAATAGAGCTAACAACATCCCAACCAAAAATGAGAAATAGAAGAAAGTAAGACCAAAGTTACTTGAGATCGTCCCGACTGGAAAATGAATCTGAAGAAGAAGCGCCGCTGCCGGGATCTATTGACGACATCTCAAGAACGGCTCGATCTTGGTCGTGCGCAAATACTGGCCTGTACTTTCGGCCACCCACACCCGTCCCTGATGAAAACTCATTGTCGTCTGACGTTTCTATTTCCGCACCACCATTATCAGTTGACATTGGAAACGAATCAAATTTTTTAAATTTGATCTGTCTTTTTTCCGCATAAACATAAATGAAGAAGAAAGAACAATGAAGAAGATACAGATCCAAATATATGAACAAAGGGAAGAAAGATCTCTGACCAGTGAAACACGGGAATTGACCGTAAACCGAAATCTGAATTTTCTTCTGGTTTTTTCTGTATCGAAATGGAAAGGGGTTTGAAGTTTGAAAGGTTTGCTTCTTTGAAAGGGTAGATTAATATGGAAACTTATTCCGCTATAAAGCGTGCTAATTACATGCTTGATTTAGCGCGTCAGGATTGAAGTAGGAGTCTAACCCATCCGTCCGGTCTTCTATGGTTAGGTCTATGATTAGGTTGATGTTATCCTTAAAGATAATATTTTTAAAGATACATTATTAACTATAAGATGAAAATATTTTCATCCAAGTTGGATTGAAATATTTCAATCTAAAAGTGTTGCGTATATCTTTAAATGCACACCGTTTAAGAGCAACAACAACCCCAAACATTTTCTATTTGGTAGAGAGTATAACTTTCGGGCTGAATTATTTGTTGGGCCACAAAAAAATTGGGGGCTCACAGATATTCAAAACGATTAATAATTTAAATTTGGAAGTTTCTTGACTTGTGGTAAAAAAAGAAAAACAATGGTAAAACATAAAAACCCATGTTACAAATAAATATGCACAAAATTTTTTGGTATTAACAAAAATGGCAAAACCCATTAGATTTTTTTTGACTCGGCATGAAATCTCCATATGTTATAGTAAATATGCACGAAACTCTCATATATTAACAAAATAGGTAAAAAAAACCCTATATTTTCTTAAATTTGGCATTAAACTCTCTTGTGTTATAAACAAGGCAAAAAAAACCTCATTTCTTTTGACACTGCACGAAACTCCCATGTTAAACAGAATAGGCAAAAAACCTTCCATTTTCGTAAATCATGCACAAAACCCTCTCGATTTTCTAATATACTCTCCAATTTTTTTTGCAACTACATTATTTTCTTCTTTTCTGTAATAGTTTGTTCTTTTACTTTTAAAACGAACAATATTCAGAATTTTAAATTGAATACTTTTATGATATAATTTTAAAATAGATTATGAATAAAATTCTAAATTTTTCTTTTAATATATGCATGTTTATTGACCAATTTAATTTTTTTTTTCAAGCTTTGGATCTATTGAGTAAACAACAATTGCACATGTAAAAATAAGCATATTTTCAAAAAATCATAAAATATGTTTTCACAATAATAAATAAAAAATATATATATATATAATAAGTTATATATAAATCTATATAATATATATGAACGTTTATGAACTTGTTTTCATAAAACTTGCATTTAGTTTTAACGATATTAAATAAAATCTATTTATTAAAATTGAGGGGGTTATGTGCATGATTTAAGAAATAGAGGAGTTTTTTTGTCTATTTATTTAACACGGGGGTTTCTTGCAAGGTTCAAAAAAAAAAGAAAATGGCTTTTTTGCTTTCTTTATAACACATAGAGGTTTCATGCTGAGTTTAAAAAAACAGATGGGTATTTTTGCCAAGTTTGTTTAACACACGGGATTTCGTGCAATGTTTAAAAAAATGGAGGGGGGATTTTTGCTTTTATTATAACACAGTAGGATTTCATGCCGAGTTTAAGAAAATAGAGAGATTTCTTTTGCCTATTTGTTAACATGGAGGTTCTCATGCATATTTACTATAACAATGGTTTTTTTGCTAAATAACTTAAAATTGACATATTTCATTTGAGAATTTATTTAAAATAACTTGAGTGTGCATTTGCATGAGTGATTTGAAGTCATGGATTTAAAATTCTTGATTTCAAATCATTTTCATTGTTTGGATGAATTTATATTTGGTGTATTTCAAATTCATCTCTATACTAATTTATGTAAATGTAATGGTAATTATGACATATTTGAAATGTACATAAGATATGTGTCATTTCAAATACAAGTTTCAAATTCATTCTCAAATCAAATCCCTCCATTCAGATAAAATTCATCTATCGAAACACAACCTGAGTATATTCTTAATAAATACTCAAATTCTCTAAGGGTGTATTTGGATTGAGAGATGGATTTCAAATATATTTAAATATTTTGATGAATTTATATTGGGCGTATTTCAAACCCACATATTTAATAATTTATATAAATGTAATGGTAGTTGTTGTGGATTTGAAATGCATCCTAAGATATATATGTTATTTCAAATACATTCTCAAAATCAAATCTCCCCAATCAAAATAAATTCATCAATCCAAACACAACCTAAAAAATATTTATTGATTCTTCATCTCTTACAAAATGGACATGTTTGCTGGATTATTATGGCTCCAAGTTTTCCGAACATTGTCGTGATACGTGCGTGATTTACAGAGAACAAAAATCAATATAGCTAAAGTTTTTAGGGCACTGACATGGAGTTGGTCTTCAAAATCACGTCATTGAATTTTGAGTTTCTCGAAATCTGGTGAACCTTTGTATGTCTGGAGCTCATTGCATCATTCTCCTAAAACTAAACTATTCGTGGAGGAGCATAACGCTACAAAGATGTGGATTAATCTTTAAGAGTTGCTATGATTTCTTAAGATATGGGGGCTGGACATATAAAAAAAAAAAATAGGGTCGTTTAATGTGTTATTATTATTTTATTAATTTCTTGTAATATGAAGAAAATAAATTTGAAAATCATTACGCAAACCAGATGTTGCTCCATATAATCATAGAATCCGAGTAAAGTTCGTCAAAAGTTCAAACTTTAATTACAAAATAATCGAAATTGATTACGTAAACAAAAAAATAAGTACAAGTTATGTGAAAAGAGATGTAATGAAATAAACACTACTTTAATCACAACCTTAGACTTTTCAAAAGATCAAACATATCAATTATGTCATCTAATCAATACCAAGGACAATTTGTCTCTCAATTTACAAAATCATTGTGTTTTTAAAATATTTATGATTCATTTTGTTGTGTAATTGTGTCTTAAAAAGTTTCATCCGTAAAAATGATCGCATCCGTTGCAGCAGAAGTTGGAAGAAATCAATCTTTCAATAACAAAATAGATTCTCGATTTTTTGTTTCAGCTAGCAAATCGACATAATTTAGGTAGAGAATCAATATCTTAAAATCGCAAGTCCTCAAATATATCAAGCTTGTAATGATCCAATTGATTATTCAAATAGGTATAGGTCGTTGCAAACATGTGGCTTCAAAAAATCATGTTTAAACGTCGAGTTAATTCGAATTAGGGATCTGAAATCCAAATCAATCAAATCTTGCTACCGATATATCTCATTTTTTTTATTTCTTGAACTCATAGTGATTAAACACCAATTGAATATATTATACTAGATAATGGTATATAAAATTTAAATTTTGAATCAAATTTTTCTAGACAATTTATAATATTTTACCAAAAAACAAATATCATTTAGAAATTCCCAATTGCCATTTATTACAAATCCAATCCTTATTTTGTTTGGATCCTCCGGGATTTGACAAAAGAAAAGAAATATATCCAAATTTCTGAAATCGCTTATCATTCACCAGAAAGATCATTCATATATACTCTTGAGATCTAATCACACACTAAATCACATAATTCTTCCACTCACATGCGCCCATTGGCGCTCCGGTCGCAATCTAGCGAATTCATAATGAATGCGGCGTTTTAAGGCGTACTAAATTTCACTAAGTCGTGCACTAAATTTCACTATGTCGCGAACTAAGTTTCACTAAGTCCGGATTATTGTTACGCATTCTTAATTCTTCTACTTAATTCTTTTTTAATTTTTTTTACTTATTTTCTTTTAGACTTTTTGGGCTCAGTTGATTTTCATGGCTCACAGGCGCTATGGGTTGATATGAAAATTCTATAGACAGTAACTAGATACATATTACACACTATTATATAATAACATAATGAAAACACGTAATAATATATAAAAGATCAAATATTTGATAAAACAAAGTATGGCAAAATATGTGATTTTGTAACATTTTTAGTGATAAAATAATAATAATTTTGATATTATGAGTTTTTTGGTATGGAAATTAATATAATGAATTTATAAATAGAACTTAAATTTTTATTGGGTTAAATTAGTTATTTGAATTAGTTTTCATAATATAATAATATAATTCTCCGAAAATAATACGAATCATTTTTAATAAATTCATACTATTACCAAATATGCCGACACACAGAGGTATTATTTGGTTAAAATAAAACTAAATATTAATAATTCATTTTCATTTTTCTTTCTCCAAAATATAGTTTTCGGCGAAAAATAGTTGTTCCTACTATAAGAGCGGTTGAATAAAAGATTTGAATTGGATTATTAATGGTTATAACTTTTTGCAAAGCTGCAAACTACACATATGATCTAATTTTAATGCTTTTTAAGAATGGTAAAGTTGTAAATGTCAATTTTGTTAAGAATTTCATATTGTAAATAATGTAATAATGAATCGGTTTATATATTATGATTTTTTTAACAGACGCATTAAAGAGCACATGAACTCAAATTTTTGGCAATTGATGTACTCGTGCATTGACCATACATCTGCTTTATGTGACATATGCACCATTATTCTTCTCACCCTATTTATTTTTCCAGTACCTTTATTTTCTTTAAATTAATTTGTAGTTTATTGGAACTAACTCCGAAATATTAGAACCAACGGTCGAATCAGGATTCATGTACCTTGGTTTTAGGAGTAGATTTCAATTTTCAACTTAAGATTTTTGATACATTCTTGTGCCCGACGCTCAAAAATTTTAATCGCACAATTTGTATGAGCTCCTTGCATTGAATTCAGTCCTGAGGTCCTCCAAATAAAAAATAAACAGGGCCCAAATGAATCTTGATCGTAGAATGTTCAAAGTTAAAATTAATCAGTATCCATCATATTATAAAATTCTGACGCGGGCTCGACTTCACATGAACAAATGATAGGAAAGGTTTACATTGTCCACCGAATTATAATTTAAGTAAGATTTTGCAAAAACAAAAGTACAATATATAACGCGTTTTTGCCACTCGCAACTTATACATGGAGGCTGGAAAAAAAAAAACAGGCTTAGTGTAGGTTTGAAAGAAAAGAGTTGATGCTCACACACCATTCTAGTTCGATATGAAAAAAAGTTGGGGTGTAAACATAACATAGAAGAATGGAGTTAGTGTAACCTAGTCAATTCTTCAACTCTCTTCATTAGTTCCTCCACTGGAATACTCATTGCTTTTGAAATCTCCTCCATCCGATTCCGACCAAGATCAAGGAATGACTCAATTAGATCTCCGTCCAAAAAGTTTTTAGATTCGACTGTCTTCTTCTCGTTGTAGAATGACCTCCATTGCTCGTGACTTAATCCTCCCACACCCTTGATCACTTTCCTGAGATGCATCTGCAACTTCTCCAGGAAGACATATTGATCATGAGGGAGGGAAGCGATGACCCCAATGACTCCGTTTACGGTTCCAAAAATGACAGTCGGAATCTGGCCAATGTCGGAATCCGGCAATCGCATGACGAGAGAACCATGACGAAACCGATTAACAAATTCACCTAGGTGGTATTCACCAACAACCTCAAGGCGTCCCCGCTCCTCATCGGTGGATCCTTCACTGTTTTTGCGGACAGTGAAGAGGTTAAAATTATTTTCAGCACCTAGGTATATTTCATCATCTAGAATCTCGACTGCTGACATCCAGTTTGCATTGTAGTCACGGGCTCGCTCCTCAATAGCACCCTCTTCGTGCTGTAAACAGAGATCGAAGAATTTTAGGCAAATCAAATTGACAAATTTTAATCTAACTGTGTTCATTGAAGTACCTGATAGCTAAGTAGGAGGAAATACAAATAAAAGAGTTGAAGAAAGTGACAAGAGTTCAAAATTATTCGGACACAAAGTTATTACCATTATATAAGCTATTTGGAGATCACGAACACTAAAATTTTTAGAGGATCTCATAATGGGGATTATGTAGCAGACTTGAAAAAAGATGCCTTAAAGACGAGGTTGAACAGAATCTAGATGCAGCAAGATGAAAATATAGATCCTGAAAGATTACACGCATTCCTTCAGATTGCAAATATTTACCTTGTAAATCAGCAGAGAAATTGATTTCATCAGGTCACCTACAACAATAAAATCTCCTCTGGTTTGTACATAAAGAGCAAGTATATGTCCATGATGTCCACATTCAGATTGCAACTCACGAGAACCATCATCTCGAAGCATCCACTTGTACAACTGAATCTTCTGATTAATGGCAGCTAGAAGCTTCCCATTGAAGGTATTAAGAGAGTAAACAGCCCCTTTAGTTTCTTTTTCAGCAATTAGCTGAAGTTTTCCATCTTCTACAGCAAAAACAAGTATGCGACCCTGCAGTCATTTCATATAGAAACAAAAGATGGAAAGTTGAGAATGATTTTGATAATCACCACGATTTTTCAAAAACGTTGGAAAAACACTGCTTTGCTTATGTCTACAAATGTGATAGTGTACATTCCAAAAAAAAAAATATCGGAGGTGCTATTCATTTACTATAGAGAAGCAAAAACTTGTTCATGAGCTACACTTCGTTGGACAGTGCCAATGAAATCTAGTGACCAAGACACAGGCATTTCACCATCACCCACCGTCCAGTAAAACCCACCAGAATCCTAGATAAATGAATAAAGAAAATGGACAACGGCAGAACCTATCTTACTTTTGTAGGTTCATTCTCTTCTGGCATGACATATGCAGTCCCAATGCAGTAATATACATTACTATCATCAGAAAATGAGCAGCTAAGAATGGAGCAACCACATTCAAACTGATCAAGTTGATAAGTTGATATGAAATCAAAAGTCTGGTCATCCAACAAACGGATGAAGTGAACTTCAAAGTCTTCTGCACTTGACTGGTTATGCTTTAAACTGCATATTGCAAAGGTACGGGTCTGTTCCTGATGGCAGATTCGTCGTGCATGTTCCCTAAGTGGAATAGAGCGTATGTGAAGCTTTTGAATGTCATCGATGGTGCCAATTGTGAGTTCACCTTCTTTAGCAATTGCAAGGCTGTGGACACAAGTAGAATTCTTGTCAGTGTTGACTTCATTTTATATATGTCAATTACATGTGCACACATTTAAAAAACAAATTAATCCTCTTGGGAGAGAGCTCATAGCATGAGTGGGATTAGTTATCACTTGTCCAGAAAATTATAAAAATCTTCAGTTATGAACTTGAAGGAAGGCACAGACCACTCACTTGACAAATTCACAATTCATTTATTTAGTGAATACACGGCAGCATTGGCCTTTAGCTCAGCTATCAAAACTACGTTAGACTCTCTCTTTCTCATTATACCACCCCACACTCCATAAGGTGAAGAAAGTCTGTGGACTATCCATACTAACTCTACAAAATCACATGTATAATTTATCCCCACTAGATCAGAAGGAATAAATAGTATAAGTAGCTCTGCGAAGAATTAAATGTCGTAATTAGTCTCTAAATATAAACACGTTTCAGGTCTCCAACACATGAAAACCAACAATCACCCTAGTAGCCCCAAAGAAGAACACAGGCTAGATGGTTTTGATTTATAATTTAGAACTTAAATCAAGGCTGCTCCAACTATAATACGAAAATTGGGTAAAATTTACCTGTCGGGGAAAGCAGCAGAGTTGAAGGGGCACATAAGACTGACTTCTTTTAGATTTACATTACTGTAAAGCAATTTCTTGTTACTGCTGTAAATAACAGTGGGTCTATCTGAAGCAGCAAAAACATGTGTGGCATTCTTTGATGAGAAAGTCCGAAGCGTAATGGGTTGTGTCCCCAGAGACACCTTTTTCCTGTCTGTCAGCTCCCCAGTACTAGTGTTCAACACGAAATTCAAGAGATGCCCATCCCCAAGAGCACATAACAAGTAAGACATCTGAAATTACAATGCATCCAACAGTGTGATTTTAACCCAACTTGAGTTGCTATTAGTTTGATATTTCAAAATCGCTCATTCTTCGCATGCTTAGATTTAAGTCCAAGATTATTTAACTAAAAAATTGAGCAAGAACTTGGGTTAACTATTACAGATGGCAGCATTAACAAGAATTGAATTCTGATTCATAACTTCTACAATAATCAGCTATTCAAAAGAAAACCCAAGAATGGTAAGATGTATTAGATAACCCTCACATGGAATAGCCTCTCTTGCTTCTAACAAAAGAACGTCGTATAAGAATCAATTTGAAGAAGAATTGATTTGAAGAAAGATAGATAGCAAAGACTATCTGCAGAGGGGAACTGTCCTTTCAAAGAGCAAAATTCTCTAACCACCTTTCCTAGAACGTTCTTATGAATAAAAATTTCTCATCCATACATCAAAGGAATTAAACCATAAAATATGCACAAAATGGTCCACTTTTATCCCAAAATTATAAAGAAAAAGATACAAACTGAAAATCAATATCCTAAAAGCCTTAAATTTCTCTAAAAGAATTCATGCACGAAAAAGACCATATGCTCACATAAAAGCAAAGTTGACAAAACTAAGAACCAAACTCACCCCTTCGAAAGTACATAATAGTACAGAACGAGGAATGATCTCTCCTCCCAAAGGTTCTTTCATAACCAGGTTCAAATCGGGAAGTGAAAATATCCGGATGCTTATATCTGTCCACATACCCACTACTGCTAGGTGACTATAATTTGGATTATCGCCAATTGGATTTATGTCCAGGCATGAGATGTCATACTCTAGCTGAGTATGTTTTATTTCTGTCAACACTCCATCACCAATTTCTAAGTAAATCAAATGGCCACCACCAAGAGCCAATAAAACCTGTAAAGGGCAAGGGCAAATGCTGAGTAAGCTGAAAATAACTCAACCAAAGAAAACCAGCAAATATCACAATAAAAGTGCTTCAGAGGACTGCATCAATTAAGAGCAGAATCATAGTGAAAACCCAGGTACATGTTTCAAAGAACTTCACTTTCACCAGTTAGTAAGTATCCATATCCAGCTAACTATAATCACACAGTCTGTGAGAATTAAGTTGGACACTTATGTTTTATATCAGTTTTTAGAGACATTCTGCTGTAAAGTGATCCTAAAACTGAAGAAATCAAGCTTACCTGAGTGGCATTGGCCGTGGCAACATTGATTGAGTGCCCTGCTGGAGCAAACCATTCATGTCGGAGTTCTCTAGAGGTAGAACTGACCAATCTGACTGAGATTGAAGTAACCTGCACAGTTCATAAATTAATTTATACATGATGAAAGGCCAACAAATAGTTTGGCATGCTATGATAAGCTTGCCTGCACAATATGGTCATATATAGCATCATGACAAAATAAAGTCTGGGCATTTGAATAAAAGCCTTCTATCTCAGTTTCCTCCAATTCATCCTCAATGTTCATTGCCAATATGCGTGTTTCACTGATGAAGCTAACAACCAAAAAAGTATCAAATGGATCATCGGTAGCTGATCGTAATGCCCACATCCCTTTGATTCCTTGAAGCTCTACAGATGCCTATGAATAGAAATAAATGACGATTACAATGAGAAAGTGAAGGGTCAAATGAATTCTCAACAAATAAAATGTACTAGAAATACCTGCTCATTTATTCCAATTCCATTACGTACGATGCGAAGAGAACCATCTTTGTAAGCTCCTGAGCAGGTTACAACCTGACCTTGACCTTGCCTCTCTAAGTCAACCACACAGAAGTCGACAATTGGCCCCAAATTGACATACCTCTCTAGAACTTCAACATAAGAACCTTTTGCATCCGGGTGAAGATTAAGCTTTATGAGCTGGATTATGAACAAGACATGGAATCAAGGAAATGACCAATTATCATAGATAACAAACCTATAAAACAAGTCAAGAGAATTGATAAAACATTAACATTTATTGAAACCAGAAGTTAGACAACACGAGTTTTCAATCTTGACTATCTTCATACTTACTCATGCATGAAATATAAAATGACTTATGAAGATGCACTAACAAAAAACTTCCCATGAGACTGGAATTTCTTTCAGCAAGTATTTCAAAAGTATAACTTTCTATTTGCTTGCTTTATTAATCAAACTAAAAAGTATGCAAAACAATGTTCACGACGACATACTATAAATTTCATATTACGCTACCAAAAACACAACACTATAGCAAGATAATATCAACCATAATTCGAAATACATCCTACAATCAAATTAAATGCTCTTTCCATGCAGTATGATAAATTATGACAATGAAAAGAAACACCTTCATTCTATGAAATTGCACCGCAGTTCACCAGAAGAACAACAATAAATTCTCATATCAAGCAGCAATTTGTAAAAATATTAAAACAATAAGGCATAGAGCATAGAGAATAGAGAATAGAGCATATAATATACAACAAAACTACAAAAGGCCCAGAAAAATGAGAGAAAATAAAGATTGGGAAATATGTATTTGCCAAGAATGTACCAAAGCAGTGCTGTGGAAGGATGGAATCACTTCACTAATACATAAAACATAAGACCACACCCAGAGAAAAATGAACTTGACGAGGGAATATCAATGCAACAGTCATCAATCAGATATGCCACTATATCATAGAAGAAGTAAGAATTTTTCAGATGCGTGCAGATGCAAACACTGTGTTCCTGAGACCAAGGAGCATGGTGTAGTCAGACAGGTCATATACTGTCACAACTATAATATAATTACACAAAATACTTGAAAGTAAAATCTAATTTGTAGGGAGAGAGTAGACTGAGAAGACTGAAAGGAGAAATTGTATGAATACCTGTGAATCTCCATAACTTGAGCCAACAAAAACAACTGCATTATCAAGATAGGAAATTGATGATGCAACAGATGTCTCACCCAGGAGCTCAATTTTGAGTCCCGTTACTCTGGAAGATTAGAAATGGAAAAACCATTAACTCAATATATTTGCCAAAAAAACATCACAATGAATAACGTAACAGAAGACAAACTCACTTTTCCTTTTCATGGATTATGACAAGTAGGTGCAGAAATCCATTGTGATCCCCTAGTAAGTAGCGGGAACCGTCGGTGTCAACTCTCCCATAAGATCTTGTGATCGACTTTAAAGAGATCGCATAAAGAATCAAAGATAATGATCAAAGCGGTGTAACATAGAGTAAAGTAACATGTCTATGTAACTTACAGGTGTAATTGGGATTGCTTTGAAAGCTGAGGCACTGCAATACACGATAGTTTCTTCACCAATAATTAGAACACCACATAGAGGAGGCGGCACCGGAATTAACAAATCTGCCCCGTTATCAAGATTATTCTGAGACCATGGCCCCTCAACAAAATCTTTGTCCTTCAAAGTCACCTCATATGTTTTCACATGACGAGCATCCTTGTTATCCTATAAATCAAGGTGGCGATACATGGTAATCAAATTATGCTGAAAGAATTCTAAAACATGATTCAAATTGAACAAGAAGAAAGGGAGCATGCAGCATAGATGATAGGTGGATCCAGAAGAGTTCATAATTATTTTAGATCTCAAAAACACTGTTAGAGACATTACAATTGGTCACGAGTATGAAACATTGTAGATAGATAGCATCCACCCATGAATGATACCTCATAAATAAAATATGAAAAGAAAAATTACATATACAAAGCAATGACTGAGAATTGAAGATAAAATCTCCAAAACCAAAAAATAGTTGACCCCAAGGCAACTTAAATGAATTATGAAACGGCTTCATCAACTTATGACAAGAAGATGATTACGGTACACAAAATTAAAGGTTATATCCATAAAAAGTAAATCAAAACCTGGTAAAGCACAACAATGGTTGGCTTGGCGCATCCATACAAAAATTTGATATCCAAAACCTGAAGTTCCTCAAGCCTGAAGAAACAGCCAGGGTATTGTCAGCAAGCTTGCTATAGGGAAAAAAGGAAACCATAGCATTACAGAATAATTAGATCAAAATTGTACTTAATTCTTACGATGGGGCAGAAGGATTATAGCTTCACATGTAAATCACTATAATTACAAAAACAAATTGAAGATCTGCAGCATTGGAACTTAGCGAAAGTGGAGATTGCTAGTTGCGTTTGCTAATGCCAAAATAATCATGTTTCACAGTGAATCATTCTCCGGTGAAACATGCAAGGCCTTGGCGAGCCTTTTTGTGGTAATAGACAAGTAGTGGCATCTTCTTCGAATAAATGATAAAGAAAGCCAATAGATATAGTTCAACTGGCTCAGACATAATTTGCAGAAAGAGACAACGAGACGTAGATATAAGAACCTCAATACTTAGAATCAGGAGACGAGAAGACTTCAAACTAGTGCACGCAAGTATCATCCATCTACTTTTAAAATTAAAAAAAATAAATAAATAAGGCTGCAGTGTTTGCAATCAGCAACTGGGCGTCAAAAATACATAGGCAAGAATTCGATGTTAGCTGATCAGATAAATGACAAATAAACAGGTATACACAATAGCCACATCATGTATTTTTAGGAATAACAGACCAACTTTCTCTCAGGACAGTGACTAGCTACAGTTGGCAATCTGAAAAAAACATAAAAGAAACAAAAAATTTACCTAATATTGAATGCTTCCTTGAGCTGTCCTTTGTTATCAAATGGAATTACCTAAAAAAATCAATACGATGTAATCTACAGAGAGCATGTGAAAGAAAAAACTGAAACTTCGATTGGAGTCGATATGAAAAGGTATAAAATACTAAGATTACTTTGAACAAGCCGTCATACAGGTGAAGTCCAATCAACCTGCAATCTGGATCAATTACGCCAATCTACCAGGAAAGAAAATCCACGAGTCATAAACAGTCAAATTTGTAAATAAGAAATTCAAGATCACTATCCCAACATGAAAATTTCAGAGAATGACTAAGTTACCTGGCCATTGTCAGTAGGACGACCTATCCGATCCGAAACATCTCCCATTGCTCTGTTTAATAATGGATGCCACCCAACACAAAGCAGTAAATTCCTTTTAGTAAAAATGGATGGTGAATTGATGATTGCACCAAAACTTACAGTAGTGACACTGATATAACCTAAAAGAAAATATAATCATGTGGCTACATGTGGATTGTATATAAAATGACTCCAGGTCAATGCAATTGTTCAGGGGAAAAGAAACTCATAATAGTCATGAAACCTCCGTGCAGAACCAACATGTGGTTCAAGTATGTGCCCATTTTCAAATTCAAGCAGTGCATGTGAATACAAGCAAGCAATAAACAACGTTTCAAAAAGATATATCATCCAGTGCTTAAAAACTCTAGCTGCCATACCTTGTAATAACCTCTGCAGCCTCAGACTCCCATTGTAAAACACAGAATTTATATCTTTCTGTAGCAATGAAGAGGAGATCTTGAGTCTCTCCCTGCCAGTTTATCACAAAGTAAGACGTAAGCTGTTTTGATAATATTTGGTAAGAAAAATAAATCAAAGTCTGATCTCAATCCTCAAGACAAGGTCTTCTCAAACTGATTGTCAAACAAACCAAAGTTTTATGTCTCAATTTGAATACTCACATGTGGACGGAAAAGCTCAAGGGTCGCAATTCTTCCATATATTGGAACATCCAAAATAGGCTGTAAAGATATAAATTAAGAGATTATGATCTGATAGGACCTCAATCATTAACAGTTCGAAGTTAAGTCATTCCATCAGCCAAACAAATATGGAAATATCACAATATAAATTTACTGGGTTCTCATCAGGGAAAAAACCTAGAATAAATTGTACACCCTAACAGACCCCCTCTTCACTCATGATAACAGGTGCCCACCATCTAAGTTATATTCCTCATGGCTTACCAACCCTTGTCATCTTCAACTCCCCACATCTACAATCTCACGAAAAGAACAAAAGGGGAAGAAAACTACATTCTCGATAAAATAAAAAATAAAAATAAAAAAGTCTGGTAACTGGATTTATGCACCTGTAGACCTTGAGGTGTAAGTAAATGGATCTCTATTCGAGTGCATTTCCTGCAAGTGGATATCATGAAAAAGTAGAATGCATTTCATACATGTACACAGTCACACCAGACAATGAATGGCGTCATAAAGAAAAAAACTAGAGATATGTAAAACCTTAATTCCGTTCTGCTATCATAAATCACCCTAACAAACAAATCTGTTTCGCCACGAACCATAGGACTATGATGAAGAGTCATACAATCATATTAACAGTCAATACATCAATATAACATACAGAATTATTAACAGGATTATTTAAACAAATAATCCATTGTTTGACCATGATTTTGATATATAACTTTTTTTATTTTAATAAAAAAAATGTTTGACCAATGTCATTTTTCAAACTATCCCTAGAATTAACTTCCAGAAACCACATAGAGAATCAGACGTCCATGAAATTTAACAACTTTTAATTAAGATGGAGAGTACAAGTGAAAAATGCAGCAGTATATGAGTTTGCAAGCTTGTATGTGCGTGTGAGCGAGTGAAAACACATACGCAACAATGAGATTGAGCTCATGAGGAGCAGTAAAATTGCCAACGCATGAATGAGTTACGTTCGTTGGTTTGTGAGCCGTCACCACGTAATTCCAAACACTCATCTTTATGCACAGTGAACCTGTAAATACTTCCGGACCAACAGAGTCTCTCTCTCACTCAAACCCTAGGGAACAAAGCAGAGGGGGTGTGTGTGTGTCTGGGCTGCAGAGGCTTCAGCTGAAATTACTTGTGGCAAATTGCTGTGCGCCGCCATCGGGCAATTTCAATAAACGGCGTCGTTGAGTTAACCGGGGGAAGGATGGAGGCAGAAAAGGGCAGAATAGTAATATGGTTAAGCACATGGGCTTTACTAATAGGTTTTTGGAAATTACAGGCCGGTACTGCTTGGAAAACAATAATTCTCCTAGTACGCTGAAAAAATAAAATAAAAATTCATTTAAATTCATTCTTGGTTGCAATGACAACAATAACCTCATGTGGTCCAAGTGATCCACGTTGTCCAACCAACCTTTAATTTATTTATTGTTACCCATTGAAAAATGTTTTAAGAACAAATATGCTTCTATATACTATTTATCACCTTCTTCATCATATTATTTATCAAATAGTAGCATTTTATGAACATGAAATCTCTCAATTTCTGTCATCTTGAGATGAACACAAGAGCATACTTTTGCAAAGGACTCATAGTTCATATTTAGATATTCTACTACGATTCAAATCTCTATTCGAAGAACATGTTAAAAATAAATATCAGGCACATAATGCTTCCGTATTACAATAAAATTTTGATAAACATATTTATACCTTTTTGACCAAACTACCGTCGGGTATCCCACCAGGTTTACGATGGCTCATCACCATCAACCACAACATCGCAACCGATGGTTCTGCAATGAGGCCTTTAACGATAGGCAACACATCCCTAATTCGTTTACTACCTTGGGGCGTAGAGTAAAAAACCAGCTATATTGAAAATTTAAAGAAATATGAGATATAGATGGGCAATAGCCTTCGTTTTATTCTGAAAATATTTATAACACATCTCCTCCTGGGAGGAGACCAACGTGTTTAACTTCTCATATAATGAGGCTGGACTCGAAACACATTAACAAACTGAATTGAAAAACAGAAATATTACAAAGATAAAAAATATACCAAGTTATGGAAGTTGGAGACTACAATATTTATTTGTGAGTCATTAGCTTCATGAATGTCTGGCCTTATATAGGCATGAATCCGGACTTCAAATGCTGATTCCAAACTCTTGTCAATGTTAGATGCTCCCATGAGTGTGCCCTTAACTTTCACTTAACTTTCACGTGATATGGCACCTTCGTCTGAGTGCATAAAACTTTCTTGGAGTGCTGAATCCTTTTGTCTGAATGCGACATAATTTTTCCCGTGAGTGGTCCATTATTTTGCCTAAGTACGTTTAATAGTTACCGCACCATCGATAATGGTCCACGCCTTTTTACTTTGTCGGGTAATCTTTACATTGTTGGTGTTTGTGGTCCCCGAGCTTTAGGAAGACGTGTCCTCTTGTCAACAGGTCTTTTGTCATGTCGATCAGGATTAGGCCGGAACCCTTTCCCGAACTATGGCTCTTTCTGTTCTGTGCATGCATGGCAAACCCGATCTTTCCATGGGCCGATGTATGACATGTTGCAGAACTTTCGATAAGTTTATTTACTCATCGAAATCTTGTTTTCCCAAAGAATTATCCTCTTTGTTTCGAAGAGTTCTTCGGCAACGTGATGCTCGAGCTTTTTATGATTGTTAATAATTAAATCGACTGTAATATATTGGATTTGAGACTGGCTTTTCAATTTAAAACGAGTTCGGTTTAAAGATTTTAGTGTAATTGTTTTTTAGGAAGTTTTTGTATTTAACTGTGGGTTGAGGGCCTTTGTGCATTGTAGAGCTTTTTGGGAGGATTTAATGCAAATTTTGATGTGTCTGTCTTGCTAGCACTTGGGTATTCAAGCACCATTCCACCAAATCACTTTACTCTACTTTTCTTGCCCTAAATATCAACTCATCTCTTCTTCTTGCTCACCTTCATCCAACTTGATTTTTGTTTAGGAATATCTTGAGGGTAGGTTTGTTTATGTACTTTGATGGTTTTTTTTAGATTTGGAAAGATTTTTGAGTTAATTTCTTGGTAGACAAACTCTGAAAAGTTTGATTAAATTGGGTTTATTGGTTCTGTAGATTTTGGTGTGGCTTTGAGTCATTTTGTATTGATTATTGATCAGTTTAAGCTTGTGGATGTTGGGGTTGATTAGGAGTAGTGTTGTGTTGGTTTAGGAAGGTTTTGGATTGGTAAAATGGGGGTTTTTTCGTGATGCAGAGCTTCGCCGATCGATCACGAGCATACATAAGTCTGGCACCAATTTCTGAGAGCCAGCGATCAATGGGTTGTAGCGATCGAACGTGTAGGCTAATTTTTTTTGAAATTTTTTATTGGGCGATCGATCGCCGGATGCATGATTTTGAAAAAAATTTCAATGGTTCCAAAGTTCGAGAGATGGTGTTTATAATTGATTCTATTACTCCACAGACGATTATTGTTTTTGATATTGTGGGGTTGAGCATAAAGTGAAGCTAATTAAATAAGTCTAATGATTTAATGGTCATGTTAATGAATTTCTATTGTATTGATGAATTCATGTAGAGCATGCGCCTTGCGCAGACCTCTGGACAGAGAGGATGATAGCTCAATAATAATCTTGGACCAAAAGGTACGTATTGACGTACGAACAACGCAATAGTGTTGAGTTATGCTTAAATGTTAAGCTAAACTACGGTGTTATGGAATAAACATTATGTGAGTATTATTGGACCACTATTATTATAGGATGAGTATTATTGGACCGCTATTATTATAACGATGAGTATATCGATATGTGTATTGATGTGATTGTATATTCCGTGAGAATATGAAATATTGAGAACATGGATAATTCGAAGGATCATGTGTGGATCCGCTATATTCAGGGAGTGTTCTTACAGCTTATTGTTTAATAATGTGTTATTCATTATGATTATGAATATTGTTGGTATGCTCACCCTGTGTGAAAATTGTCATGTAGGAACAATTCATAGGGTAAACTTTTGAAGGGCTTGGGAGCGATAGGGTGTCACTCATAAGAGAGTATCAGGAGACCTTTTGGAGTTAATGGTCATGACTAGTAACATAGTGATTATGCTAGTCATGTTTTGTAAATCATTGTGATTTATTGTACAAAGTTGTATAACACTTTCTCTTGATACTAGTATTAAGGACATGAACACTCTATGTTTTACCCTTGTGTTTTATTTTGATATGGATTTTCCATAATTATGATGAGTAAGTAATTGTATATAGGTTTGGGGGCTTACAGGCAAATCTTGTGGTACCTCATATCATAAAATTCAGCAAGAATGTTCCAATGGCTGAATTTTGGAATAACTTGAATGAAAATTTGACTTTGTCCATCTCGGCTAGACAGACCCAAAGTCCCCATGCTCGTCTAGTTGAAGCTTCGTCTTCTGTGATTGCTCCAACTAATATTGGTGCGTCATCTGGTCACATGGTCTTGATATTTTTCAAGGAGTTATTGTCTGTTCGTCTGAGCTTGATGAAATAAAAAGCTTCCATGGAGCATTTCTTTGTTGGTTCAGGAGTTGCACTGATAAATATAACCCTAGCACTTCTCCTCTAGTCAAATATGGATTATTCGACCATGTATCGGGGACAGCTTCTCTAATCCATTTAGATATTTTGGAAATTTCAGAAAAAGCTGGTGCAACAGTATAAACCGGAGCAAGAGCTCCGAAATTATACCATTCATGTACATCGTTTGGATGGCTGCCTGGTTTAGTCCAAACTATTGGATACTTTCCGGATATCAACAATTAGTTTTTCTGGGTTGATACCCCGTTTGGTTATTAGTTTCTCCCAAGTGCGATGTTATTCCTGCATAGGAGAAGAAACGAAATCCTCGTTAATTTGAACCCTAGAAGTGTTCGTCTGTGGTCTAAGGTTCAAGATGACATCTGACCTTCAACGTTCGCTACAACTTGTACATCCTCAAGGAATGCATTATCTGCAGCACATGTGACAGGGGTATGCGAAACCCTTGCCTCCGGGTTAGATGAGCCACGTTCTCTAAACACTTTTTTGCACCGTCGGAGATGCGGCCTGGAGGATAGGCCCCTTCAAGACATAGAACAAGCGTTCTTGGGCCTGAAGACATACTCGTATATAACCAAAAACTAGGTCCCGGTCTGCCTGTTGTAGTCGTTCTGCGACCTCAGCATTGAGACAAAGAGTCTCAAAGCCTAGTTCAATGATCTCCAGGTTTTCCCTGAGATGTTTAACTCATTGAGGGTATCGCTAGCAACATGTCCCTCCATTTCGTGTCAAGAAATATGCAAGAACTTATTTATCAGATTTCACAATGACAATATCATAATCATAATATTAGCATTCAGCTTGCTATCTTAAAAGTCTACCATTTTATGGTTTTGATTCAAATTTATTTTTCAGAAAAGACTTAACAACTGTATTATCTATTTTTAAGATAAATTTCTTTGCAAGTATAATTAGTGGCCATTTTTTAGAGGCCTTCCGAACTGCAAAGAACTAGTTTTTATTGATATGCCATCGGATTGCTTCATTGTCTGTAAATAAATCGTTGCAATATTTTCATGGCATTTCTCCATCTGGTGTGGCTTTCATGAGAACTGGTGCTCACCAATGATCATTGGCATCTGTGTATAATAACAGTTCATCCACGCCGTTTGATATTGCAAGCTTGGTAGTTGCCTGCAAATCTCTTTAAGTTGTTTGACAGCTTGTCGATGATCTTCATTCCACTCAAACTTAACATCTTTTTTTAGTAGTGGACTGAACACTTTCCTGTGACTTGCAAGATTGTTAATGAACATTCCAACAAAATTAACAACTCCAATAAAACTCTGAAGCTGCTTCAAATCCTTGAGATCATCTGGATATCCTTGCACCTTCTCGACATATATTTTTGAAGGATGATTCCAGATTCATCGATTTCAATCCCAAGAAACTCGATCTGTCTTGTAACAATTACTGTCTTCCTTTCGGACAACACTAATCCTTCATTGTAGCGAACATCTGAAAAGATTTCCAAATGTTTAAGCTGTTCTTTCATGTTTCTTGATGCGATAAGGATGCCGTCAATATACAAGAACATGAAACTGAAATAATTCTTGAAAAATTATCCATTTTCCTTTGATATATCTGGGGAGCATTTGCCAATCCCATTGGCATGACATTCCAGATATAATGTCCTTGTGGTGTGGAGAATGCAGTAAACTTTTTGATTGTTTCCTGCATCTTAATCTGGTAGAATCCAGACTTGCAATTGAACTTATAAAACACCTTGGCATTTTCGATACAATTAACCAAATGTTCTCTGCTCGGGATATAGTATCAGTCGAATTCCAAAATCTCGTTGATCCCTTTGTAATTGATCACCAATCTTGGTTTTCCTCACTTTAATTCTCCATGATTTCGAACAAGAAATCCTGGGCTCCTATATGGAGAAACACCTGCTGAGATTAACTTAAAGTCAATATGTTCCTTAAGTATCATCTGCATATCCTCCTGATCTTCCTGGTTCATGGGGATCGGTTTGTATCTCACGAACTCATTTTTTTTTCAGCTTTCACCTTCAAATATGCTTTAAGCTCGTTTCTGTCCTATTATGCCAGAAGATCCCCATTATAGTAAATATGCATGAAACTCCATTGTGTTAAAAATAGGCAAAATAACCCATATATTTTCTTAAACATGAAATACTCAAGTGTTATATAAAAGACCAAAACACCCTCTATTTTTTTGCAACTTTGCACGAAACCCCCTGTGTGAAACAAAATTGGGAAAATACCCTTATATTTTCGTAAATCCTATACAAAACCCTCTCGATTATACAATATGCTCTCTAATTTTTCTTCATATACATTATTTTATTATTTTCTGTAATGTTTTTCTCTTTTAGTTCTAAAACAAACAATATTCAAAATTTTGAAGTGAATAATTTTTAAAGTGTGCTTTTAAAATAGATTATGAATAATATTCTGAATTTTTCTTTTAATATATGCAAGCTTATTAATCAATTCAAATTCTTTTTTATCCAAATTTGGATATGTTGAGTAAGCCCAGAATTGGGAGACCAAGTATTTATTAGAGGAGCAGATCAGCCAAATGAGAAAGCAAAGAAAACAATTCCACAAATAAAAATATACATATGTCAACAAAATCATAAAATATGTTTTCACAATAATAAACATGTGTATATATAAAAAATAGTTATATATAAACATGTATTATATATATGAACTATGAACTTGTTTTCATAAGACTTGCATATATATTTAATGAGATTAAATAAAATATATTTATTTGTAAAATCAATGATATTTTGTGTATGATTTAAGAAAATAGAATGATCTTTTTACCTATTGTGTTTACATGGGGAGTTTCATGCAAGATTCAGAAAAAGAGAGGTTTTTTTTTTATATAATAGATGGAATTTCATGCTGAGTTTAAGAAAACAGAGAGACTTTTTTCACTATTTTGTAAACCAAGATGGGTTTCGTGCATATTAAATATAATACAGATGGTTTTTATGCAAATATGAATCGTATAGATGGTGTCAATAGAAAATCTGATATTGCTAGTAAATCAAATTAATCTTTTGTCATATTTTTTGTGTGGAAAATATCTAATATTTCCTATAGTGATTAATTTTAAACAAAATTAAGTATTTTTTTAATTACGATAAAAAAGTAAAAAGGCATGGGATAAAACATAAAAAATATAAACAAAACTCACTTCATTTGAAAAAGACTAACATAAAGTAAATTTAAAAATAACAATTAATGTAATGAATATATTTTAATTTTTTTTGTGTTTGCAATACTTATGGACATTGTTAAGTTTATAATTCAGTAACTAAGGTTTTAGATAAATTAATTAAGAATTGACAACTAGTAATAAACTTACTTGGAAAAAACCCAAAGCAAAAGGGTACCATTGTCCATCCATATTATAAAATAAAAAAAAGTATAGTACATTTAATAAATGGCTGTTATAAATATGTTCATAAATACATGTGTTAATGCATGTATTAATTAAAGTGTTGTGAAACGTAATATTTATGTATATTGGATGTCTATTTACCTTCCACACTCCACCCTCATGTAGCTACAATCTTAAGCTTATAAATAAAGGCTTAAAGTTAAATGAAAGATAGAATGAAAAGCTCTCTACATCCCTCTCTCTAAATCGTTCTCTATAGAATACAATACTATTATTTTATAACAATGGCAAAGTGAAAAACATTATCCTCGATACTATTATACTAGTACTAGGCTATATATTATATTACTAGTAACTATTATATTATTAGTTTTTAGGATTAAATAAATTACAACGCAAATATAAAATTGAATCAAAAAAATAATATCACATAAAAAAGTATGGCAAATTGCCATAAAATCACTAAACCCAAAACTCATTTAGTGATCAGTTTATATGTCAGCAATAATATATTTAAACTCCTTCACACAAAGTTTAGTTTTAATATCAATCTCCATAAGCACAAGTTTACTTATTTTCCCTTAGGGAAACATGTTGTCTTCTTCCCAAACTAATCGTTTAACTTTCTCTCTCATCCGTTACCGAAACTTTGTAATTCTTCCTCGTGTCCAATGCCTCTCGGTGCATTTAATATTTGCCACTGATGGGACGGGACATCTCTCTGAGGAAGAAGCGTCATTCCATCCAACCTCACGAACGGGCTTACTATGTTTTAGTTATGAATTCACACATGAATTTAGAGGCGATGGCTCAGGATCTAGAATTAAAAAATGATACCTTTGCTTTACCACATGTATATTTCGTTTCTAAAATGGGACGAAGCTTGAAACTCCAATATCATTTTGCTGAAATTTTATGGGCTTTCAATTATTGGCAGTTCCAATTGTCTTTGGCGTTTCATTCATTTCCTGATGTTTATTCCTACATCCTCGTGTGTGATCAAATAGTGCAACAGCACCTTATAATCTCATGTCCATAATTGCTTAAATACTCTTCGAACATGTCAAATATGAATAACTTGACATACGTTACTATATTTGCCGTGTTTCGCAGAGCATCCATGGATTGATGGTGAAGACTAAGGACCAATGTGTTTTCTACCTCAAGAAGATGTAGTACCACAATTTAGGTTATATAGTACCACAAATTATGTTATATAGTACCACAAATTAGTATATATAGTATCACAATTTAGCTTACCACGAATTATGTTGTATAATACCACATATTAGTATATAATACCACAATTTAGTTTATATAGTACCACAAATTAGCTTATTTAGTACCACAAACTAGTATATATAGTACCATAAATTAGCTTATGTAGTACCACAAATTAGTATATATAGTACCACAAATTAGCTTATATAGTACCACAAATAATGTTATATAGTACCACAATTTAGCTTATATAGTACCACAAATCAACTTAGTACCACAAATTAATTAATTTAGTACCACAAATTAGCTTATGTAGTACCACAGATTAGCTAATCTAGTACCGTAAATCAGTATATTTAGTATCACAAATTAGCTTATACAGTACCATAAATTATGTTATTTAGTACAAAAAATATGTTATTTAGTAACACATATTAGTTTATATAGTACCACAAATCAGTATATTTGATACTACAAATCAGTATATTTGATACTACAAATCAGTATATTTGGTACCACAGAGGAAAAAATATCACTCTCGAAAATTCAAACTCATAAGAGGGTAGTCCAACAACACTTTGGCATATCTAAAAATACTTGAATTATTACCAAGATTCAACCTTGCTGTTGAAGGCAGTAAGAGGAGTGCCTACACAAATTCGGTGATTAGATACATGATAGCAACACTTACCAAACAGAACAAAAACAAGAAAATGAGGATAAAGAGATGGAAGAGAGTCGAGAGAGGAAAAAACGATGAAGAAAGTCGAGGAAAAGATGAAGAAATGAAGTTGGAAGAAAGTAAATCAGCGATCCATCACCGAAAAAGAAGAGATCAATATCTGAAAACAGATTGCTTAACATTTGGGAAAGATTTTATCAGATCATAAGAATTAACGTCATAGTAGGCAAAATGAATCAGTGGCTCTTTGAGTGCAAATACATGAGAGAAACATACATTTGCCCAAAATATCGCAATTAATAAGCAAAGATAATTAAAAATAGACAAAAATTCTAAATTGGAGGAAAACAAACATTACTAGGGAGAACAAAGAAAAAAATGTATCTCGGAATCACAATGACTCAGAATCGATTGAACAAAGGGAAAAAAAGATTACAGGGAGAAAGAAGAATATTTTAATGAATTTATGTGTGAATCTATCGACAATGAATAAGAAAGAATGAAATGAAATTGGGGAAGACAAGAAGGGTAAATAGATAATTATATTAAGTAGGGAGTTTAAAATATTTTATTTTGTACATAGGGACTGTCGACTTTAAACATAAATATTAGGGACTGAACATTAAAATGATATCTAGTATGTGGATTTTTGGGCCAGTCCCCGAAAAAAGTATTACATATTGGATTAAAATTCAATTTTCGTTTCTGTACTAGATTATGGGCCGCCATACAGAACGAATCAGCCTATTGAGAAGGAATGGTCCGATTACACTAGGCCCATGTGTAAATACACCCTAACAAATGCAGGTCCTTGTCAACCTCCCGTCTTCCTTTTCGTCACGTACACGCTCGCATAGATCCAAGTTCCCAACTTTCAAAAATCTAAACAATGCATAGAGATTTCGGAAGCTCCCGCTGTCTTTCCTCTCGACGGGTTTGTTTATTTTCCTCAGCCCTTCATTCCCCACCACCGCTGATGTCTCGAGTTCTTTAATTGAAAGTTTCTTGTTTCGTGAGCATGTAAAGTTGCCAGTCTCCTCTGAAATTCGTATCATTATCTGGTGGCCCTTCCCGCCAAGCCAAGGAAAGAACCGCTAACACTAGTGTCAAGGTTGGGGCAACAAGTTTAGTCGTTTTCAACTCTGAGCGTTGCTTTGCTAACGGGATTTCTATTTAATTAACAGCCTGGTCCGGGCACCGACTCATTGAGAGCAGACGAAAGCTGAGTAGACCTGAGGATAGCACGAGAGTCAACTAATTATAATGCGCTACGATTATGCTCGTTCTACTTTGAGTGATACTTTAAGGAGACGGGATTCCACTATTATACATGAATATGATGCACCACTTGAGCCTGAGCCTTAAATACTCGTTTTCAAGTATTTCTTCTCTCAACGTTTGACTTCTGTGCGGTTTTATTATAGTTATAGTTTTCCATTAAAATTGTATTGATGTAATCTGTAGATTTCCTTTCTGTTAATGATCTGGGTTTATTCACTGTATTGGAGCCCGCGTAGACAAGTTTTTCTCGTGAGGTTTAAACCAGTGATAAAAAAAGTATTAGAGTCGTACAAAGTGCTTCTGATCTTGAAATGATCAGTTGATAAATGTCTTAATTAGACATGGACTCAAATATGTTTGAAATTTGGAGGGGAACGCTGTTATAGAATCCAATTGGAAATTGGTTTATAAAAAATCAAGGAGATAGGGGTGATGCCAACTTTGACATCAGCACTTCTTTTACTTGTTTTATCATTTGGTTGCAAGTGCATTGAACTGTGGTTTCTTGCAGAACTTCTTAGTGACTGGATTAGGAGCTGCTCTTTATCTCATGGATTACAGTTAAGAAGATAGTGGAAACTGAATGCCAAACGAGGTATCCAATGACCTATTTGACATCTCATCACTGTACTATTAAAGTTCTAAAGCTACTTCCTGGTATTGATGATATGCATTGTGGACAATATATTGACTTATAGTTTTTGCCATGTGAACTAGCAATAATCAAATGACAAGCCTTATATCCTTTATTTTAGTTGAAGCTTAAGTTCTTTGCTTTGTGTAGATGATATATTTGCGCAGCATGAGGCGGCATAGGATGACTTAATGATAACCTGAATATTGAGCTAAATATTATCTTTTTATTATTATAAAGAAACATGTGTCTGGACAGGGATTGGAATTGACCCCTACTAGAATATAATAACCAAAAGAATATATTAGAGGGAGTATACTAAAATCTCTCACAGGAGAAGACAAATAACAAGGTTAGTGCTTCCTAACAAAGGAAAAACCAATTACATCTAGTTTTAAAAGAGCACGAAAATCTGATCAAGGAACTTCTTCGAAGAGATATTGAAATTTCTGTAACACAAATGCCCCAATTTGCCAAAATGCATCTGATGTCATATTTCCTAACCTAAAAAATATGATAGAAAAGTACTGTCCACTTGGGAAAAAATTTGGATTGCACTAGGTGCATAACTCCCTCTTGATTGTTATTTCTCTTCTCTCTCATTAAAGGTAGCTGATTCTATTTCCATTTGATTTTTCAGTTTGTTCTCGACAATTAAACCAAAGTTACGTGTTGAGCTGCACTGGATTAAGACACATGCACCTGCCCGACCTAATGACTAGACTTAGTTCTGTCACGCAGGTAATGTTTTGTGATGCAGATTCTGCCTTTTGGCTGTTAATTAGTCCTGTTGTATCAGTTTATTGACAGAAACATATACTTTTGTAATGATTAACCTACTATATAGATTTTCAAAATTTAATAAACTATCGTAATTATGTCTCGATTTGAGATGTTATTGTTGCCCCAACCACAAGTCCAGAATTACACCATTCTTGATTCTTGACCAAGATTTCCGTTTACAACACCAGTTTTATGATTCTAAAATTAAATAAGTTCAGAAACCAAACAAGGATCCAAGCTCGTAACTTTCTTGCAATTCAAGTGGACTATTTTGTGATGATTCCACAGAGGGTTGGGGTGCATCTTCCGGATCTCTTGTGGGTTTAACCCATCTACCATGATGATTTCGAACCAGCCCTTTATTAGCCAATTGATACCAGTTAGGGGGGATTCTCAACCCATCAACCAGAATATCACAATCCTTGTTCACCAATGCCAAATCCCTTTTTGAATCCACCCGAAAGCCCGAACCAGTACCATGAAACCCATCTACCAAATGTAGATATGTCTCCAACATGTGAAATCCCACCAAATTCAACCCTTTCTTGAGATATGGAGATGACCTAACATCAAGCTTTAACTCAACCCCAACATGCGTGTACACCCACTCTAATGTACCCGTTATGTCGTCAAACCTCTGTAAACTTTCGTTTAATACGATCCCAGGCATTTTGGGCACGATGTCTTGTTTCATTGTCACACGTAAAGTCTTCACACCCATCTGATAAAGTTCATCGCGAAAGGCGATGTTGCCAACACGTGGCGAGGCAAATGACACAACACTTATAGAGAGGCCGGGGAAGTTTTTTGCAGCCTCGTAGGCGTTTATCAATCCCAATGCACCACCTAGACTGTGCCCCGCGATAGTTAGGCTAACTTCTTCACCTCTTTTTTGGTAGAAATTTACTAATCTTTTCACTTCTCTCATCACTTGTTCCGAGGCACTAGACTTGTTATACCTAGTCTTATCACATTTAGAGGAGTAAATGCTAAGAAAACCATGTTCAACTCTTGCTTCACCTTGCCCAATGGGCTGTAGTTTCCGCTGCATATTATCGTACCATTCGGATGGCATCACAGTGCCACGCCATGCCACCACCACATCACGTCTCCCAATTCGTTGCGATTCTTGATCATCACTGATGGCTACAAACCCCATCCAGTTTGAATCCTTACTCCAAGTGTCAACAAAGCGTGACTTTTCTAGCCATTGAGGCAAGTCTATGTGTGACATTGCATATATGTATCTCGTGACATTGTAGCCGCTTTTGCCAAGTCCCAACTTGTGAAAAAGCTTTTGCCGGTTGTACATACAGCTTCCGCAATACTCTGAGAATGAATCAAAGTCAAATGCATCGTATGCTGCTTGTGCAAATTCTCCATATTTGATGATCTCCCTTCGAAGCCAAGGATGTAATGGATCAAGAAGATCGTCCCAATCACGCGAACCTTGGATTTCGCGCCATTTTTGGGATATGTCTTCTTTCGGGGACATGGTAGGGGTGTTGTGCTTCTCTTCAATGTCCAAAGCATTCGATTTTGGACGATTTACACTCTTCTGAATTTGGGTTTCAATGTGAAGATGCAACATGCTTGACAAGGATTCAGCCAGATTTGTAGCCTTGTTTGATGTTTTTTGATGTGGTTTTTTCCCTGTTTTGAAATCATGGTAAGCAAGAGTCTTGATAGGAAGTTGGTTTTTGTCGGTGGCTGGGAGGTTGAAGTGGGGGTGGATTGCATTTTTTGTGGCCATTTTTGATGGAAATTTTGTTAAGAGATTTGAAGCTTACGAACAGAAACGAGTTATATATAGGGGCGATTATTCATGGGTAAAACATTGGAATAATTATTTGAAAAGTCTAGCATTTTGGTACAAGTCAACGTTTCAATTTAGGCAGAGTTTGTGTTTGACTATGATTTTCAACGCAATTGACGCGTCGGTCTGAGCTCGTGGGCATGGGCCGGTGCTCCAGGCAGGTAGCTTTCAACGATTTCCTTTTTATGGATACAAAATTAGATTAATGGACAAAAAAAGTGAATTTTAGAGAAGTTGCGTCCTAACTTTGCGAATAGACATTTACTATCTAATAACGTACCAGTGATGAAGATTTGATTACCAAAAACATCCACCACTCTAAATTTCAATATCACTTGCTCCAGTAATTCGTGTTTTTCCAAGGACTATATGATTTTAAATATTATACTCAAATCAGTTTTATAGAAAAAATATTTATATACGATTACGAAACCAGTTGTATAGAAAAAAAATATTATACTCAATCAGAAAATCATAAAGTATATGATTTTTTATTTTTTAAATGTAAATTTAAATATTTATAACAAGAGTACCTATAAAAATTTCAAAAACACCAGTTGCAACTTGCAAGTAGAAGATGGTTGATGAGGAGGATTCGCAATTTGAAAATAAACTATAGGCACATCGATGATTAAGAGTGTAATTAAGACAAGTTAATTAATAACAAAGGGCCGTAAATTGTCGGCTGCTTATTTACATTTGCTTTATAATTAAGGAAATACCATTTTTGCTATTTAATTACAATAATGCCACTAAATTCACGCGCTCCTCAATGGTCACTAGATTTTCCCAATTTTGTCCACAATCGCCATTTTTAGTCGCTTCTGAAGCTCCAAAATCCTTTGTGAATCCATCATGTTTTGAAATCTTCAACTCCTTATAACTTTAGCCTTTTTCATCCAACTCCATGCCTGCCCTCTTCGACAACTTCAAGGTCAAGAAGACAGATGTACTCGACGGCTCCTTCATGCCCTCCACCGCATTAACCGGGATGTATAGGGCCTGCACCTATTTCGACACTTCCTAGCCCAATCACCGCTGATTCCTGGGGCTTAAAGTGGGGAGCAGTGTAAGACCCCGACATCCCGTCACACCAATAATGCAATTATGACGTCATTTGTGTATGTAAAAATTTCTTTTCTTTAAAAGAATCATTACATGCTTCACAACTACGATAAGACTTTTATAAAAATTTGGGTAGAGTCTCCCCGTAATTAGGACTACCCAGAACAATACAGATCACATATGCACCATATACAACCTCTCAGGCAATAATATAATAAATTCCCCTCAGAACTCAACTCGTAAAGCACATGCTCATCAAAATAACATGCACATCAATCAACTATATAAAAAGAGGACTTCAACACTATTAAGGCGCTCACACACGAGCAACAAATCAATGAATCAATTCTCAATGCATAAGTGATATGTACCATCAACCGATACTTGTACCATAATCCTGCGAACACTATTTTCCATGGGTTCAAGTTTTCTTCCCGAGACAACGTCGTACCTGTTATACATATTTCAACAGAAACAGCCCCCACACAGGGTGAGCATACTCCAACTCAATAATCATTCACACATCAATATATGAAATTGTAATGCAACAATTTAAATTATTCAAAACCCATAAAATATACCCCCTGTACAATTCCGAACTGACATAGCTATCACGAACTGTTCCTGTTTCAATCTTATACACTTTCATAAACATCAAGTTCAATATCATTATTCAAACCATGATACTCATCAATGCAATAAATTCGACATAACCACAATTTATCATTTATACTCAATCATAACGAATCTTATCTCGAAGGCAACTCGCCTATCAATTAATCACATTCTCAACCACTTCTCATATCGATCGTGCCAAGGGCATCAATAATCAACTCGTAGATCTGGATCACGTACATTTACGTGTCCACCAAAGCACATATATCAAACTCAATGCATGAGTGCATTTCCTCATATTCATTCCCCGCATTCAATAATGCATGAATACATGAATATGAAATTACTTCATAAAATACATGCTCGTACGTCGATACGTACCTTATAATCTGTGTTTACCGTCAAGTCACCATCCTCGTTGTTCGAAAGCTCAAGAAGGCTCTATATGAACTCAAAGGTTTAAAGGTTAACTCATTATCAATATTTGATGCACAAAATCTCATATTAAATCATAAAGTCATGCCCATAATATCACATGATTCAACTCCCCAACACAAGAATTCAATAAACAACTAGCTTGCTTCAAACACCCAAACCAACACCGAAAGTGATTCAAACCAAGCTACAAAAGGAAGAATCCATGTTCATAAGAGTTTCACAACTTATATCAAATTCCCTTAATCACAACATAAGATCCTTTATTGCTTTAAATTCATCTCTAAACAAATTGAAGATGCATTGGTTCCATAATTCTTGATTTAGAACTCACTACTAAGAGTAGTAATTCAATAAAGTTACATAAGTCAACACTACATGCTGTTGGAATCGAAGAGGGGGGGCGGGGGGGGGGGATGAGATTTCTTGGCTACTTTAGCGTTTTAAAATGAGTTTGCAAAACTAAAAGATTTTGCGCTTGCGGAAGCCTTACGTCAATCGATAAATAAAAAGAACAAAATAAATAAATGCGTAAAGGAATTAAAGCAATAAAAGACAAGAGATTTGTTATAGAAGTTCGGCGATGAATCGCCTACTTCTCCTATTCCCGGTTAGATAACCTCCAACCGAGGTTCCACTAGAATAAATGATCTTGGCCTTGAGGGCTCCAAGTTAGCCACAACCCAACTCTTCCCGAGTTACAAAGCTCTTCCCGAGCACACTACTCTTCCCGAGTACACAAAGCTCTTTCCGAGCACAATACTCTTCCCGAGTACACAACGCTCTTCCCGAGCTACCAACACTCTTCACGAGTCTTCTTGGCCTTAAGGGCTCCAAGGATAGCCACAACACATGCACCAACTTTACTTGTTGGCGACTTTACAATTTACCAACTTGCTTTGGTGTTGGAGGACCTTTACAATAAATCAAACCAAAAACACCTTCACGGTGTACTCACACGAAGACAACAAGACTCTATTAAAAAGAGAATTACAAACTCCAATACAACAACAATGTATGGAGATTGCAATGCAATTTGAAATTATAATGATCAAGACTTTGTAGAAGTTTGTAGACTTGTTTCTTAGCTTCAAAATGCTCCAAAGCATCAATATTTATAGTGTAGGAGGCCCCCTAGGCTCCTACTAGCCGTTGCTTCACATAAGGCTGAAATCACTCCTCGATCGCCTCAGCCATCGCCTCAAACGATCTCCATCGCCGCGCCCCAACGGTCAGCATAAATCACGCATCGCCTCAGGCGATGTCCCGATCGCCTCAGGCGATCCAAATTAAAATCCAATGCCGTAGCCTCAGCAGCCTAAAATCTTGCATCGCCTCAAACGAACTCCACATCGCCTCAGGCGTTCAGCGCATCGCCTCAGGCGTTCGTGCCAACGCCTCTGGCGAACTCCCCCGCGCGCCAGCCTCAGCATCGCTCCAGTCGATGTGCGTGGCGATGATGCTCCTGGCTGCCATCGCCTGAGGCGATGGTCACCATCGCCTCGGGCGATCCA
Organism: Haberlea rhodopensis; assembly: GCA_907163345.1. Lineage (NCBI taxonomy): Eukaryota > Viridiplantae > Streptophyta > Magnoliopsida > Lamiales > Gesneriaceae > Haberlea > Haberlea rhodopensis. The sequence goes on from CAJQUN010000243.1 coordinate 278,605, forward strand.
ACCCAGATTGCGCACACTCGATTTTCTTCAATTTAATCCACTTTTAATCACTTAATCTGCACACTAAGTACACACATTAGTATAACAAACACAAGTTTTGTTGATCATCAAAACTCAAAGATAAACCGGGGATAAATTAACGCGTTAAACACAACCATGTGTTTAAGGCTCAACAATCTCCCCCTTTTTGATGATCACAAAACTTGATAAACTTGAATATGTAATTATGCATGAAATGTGAGTAAACATAACTCCCCCTTAACAATTGCATAGCACATACAAGATTACCAAGTAAATCATATACCCAACAACTCTCCCCCTCAAACCATGCATACACAAGCTCTCCCCCTTAAACTATGCATGAGTTAAGTTTCAAGTTAAGTTTCAAGTTTATCACAACATTCTCCCCTTTTTTGTGATAATCAAAAAGCATAAAATTTAAATAAACATAGCATAATTATATGTTGCCACATAGTCATATTTTAACACTATACACATGTTCATCATCAAACATATAATAAGCATAACAAGCCTAAGATTAAATCATAGAGATGAACCACAAACATGTGTTTAAGGCAATCAACAATAAATTCCAAGTATTGCAAGGTGTGCATATGTTCTACCATGAGTTCATGCACTTATGCCCAATTATCATTAAAAACATCAAAGCATCATTAGATAAGTTGACAAAACATATAATTGCTCATTTCCACATAGCAAATTCAAATTTGAATACAAGGCATGTCAAGACACTTACTATAAAAAGATAAGCATACATCATGCATTAAACAATTTATATGTGCATATGCTAAGGGGTTATCCATTTTACTACAATGAATATTGAGCTTCATATTTATTGGTCACAATTAATTTGTGCCAATTAAATTTGAATTGCTCTTCTAAAATGTATAAAGTAAATTTTACCTCCGATGACAAGAGTGCGTTCTTGTCATTGGTCCTACGCCTCGCGCCTCTTCTATAGTGGTGAATAATATAAACTCCTCCTTTGAGTTGCTTGTGCCTTCATCTTCCATTCCATTCTTGTCCCTACAAAACGAATTAACAATAGGAGGATCTTTGATACCCATTTGATTTTTGGGTCCTAGAGGGTTAGCTTTCATTGGCACATTTGGAATCCATTTCCACCTCTTGTTAGGTTGGTATTGGATTCTAGCAAACCTACACTTATTCTTAGTGTTGCCATTTTTACAACAATAGTTACAAGTAGGAGAATCATGCTTGGCTTTAGCTAACATGCTTGAAAATGATTTTGATTTGCTTGAAAAACCTAACCCGGCTTTATCAAAGCTACAACGTTGCAAGCCAAGCAACTCATTCATCTTTAGACTACTCTCACTAAATTTGCAAAAAGACATTTTTAAAGAATCTAATTCATTTTTCAATGAATTATTTTCTTCATCTTTCTTAGCAACCTCAAGTTTGAGTAATTTGTTACTCATCTTGGTTTTGCCAAGTACATCTATAAGCTCATGATAAGAATCTAAAAGTTCATCAAATGAAGGTACCTCATTGTCGCTTTCATCTCCTTCATCTATGTCATCTTTTGCCATGAGACAAAGATTTGTTGCTTCTTCATCTTCATCGGAGTCGCTATCACTCCATGTGGCTATAAACGTCTTCTTCTTCCCTTTGTCCTCATTCTTCTTCCTAGAACATTTATTAGCGTAATGACCTTTTTCTTGACAATTATAACAAGTTACCTCATTTTTGGATTCTTGTTTGGTAGCACTAGAGGCCTTTGTCTTGTTATGTTTGTTGAAGAGCTTCTTGAACTTCTTAGTGAACTAGATCATCTCTTCATCCTCATCGTCATCTTCATCCTCGGAGTGATCTTTTCTCCCAACCAATGCTATCCCATTTCTTTTGGATCTATCCTCTTCCTTTATTTCTCTCCTTGTTGCAACTTCAAGTTCATGAGTCACCAATGTGCCATGGAGCTCATCAAGAACATAGGAAGCATTTTCTCCTTTGTTTGACTCAATGATGGCGGTTCTCTTTGCGTCCCATTCCTTAGGCAATGCTCTTAGGGCTCTCCTCCATATTTGCTTTGGAGGGTACTTCTCTCCAAGTTGAGCAAGCTCGTTGATAATTAGAGTGAGCCTCCTAAACATAGAATCCACCTCTTCTCCGGACTCCATCTCAAATGTCTCATATTTGAGTTGTAGGAGATTTATCTTTGTCTCCTTCACTTGGTTGGTTCCTTCATGACAAATTTGCAATTTGTCCCCATATCTCTTTAGCGGTTGAGCACATCGAGATCCGGTTGTACTCATTCATATCTAAAGCACAATGTAAAATATTAATAGCTTTAGCATTTTGAGATATTAAAATCATATCCGCTCTAGTGAAATCGTCCATATCTTTGAAAACACTAATTCCCCCAACTTCCTTTAAAGGAATATATGGACCTTTCACTATAATCTTCCATAGATCATAATCTACGGATTGGATATATAGAGAAATTCTATTTTTCCAATATCCGTAATTATCACCCGTGAAGAGCGGAGGTCTATTTGCCGATTGACCTTGAGCAAACTCATTTGCTAGATTAGCCATATAAATTTTTTGATTTAAAACAAAAATCAAATGGCTCTGATACCACTTGTTGGAATCGAAGAGGAGGGGGGGAATGAGATTCCTTGGCTACTTAGCGTTTTAAAATGAGTTTGCAAAACTAAAAGAGTTTGCGCTTGCGGAAGCCTTACGTCAATCGATAAATAAAAAAAAACAAAATAAATAAATGCGTAAAGGAATTAATGCAATAAAAGACAAGAGATTTGTTATAGAAGTTCGGCGATGAATCGCCTACGTCTCCTCTTCCCGGTTAGATAACCTCCAACCGAGGTTCCACTAGAATAAATGATCTTGGCCTTGAAGGCTCCAAGTTAGCCACAACCCAACTCTTCCCGAGTTACAAAGCTCTTCCCGAGCACACTACTCTTCCTGAGTACACAAAGCTCTTCCCGAGCACAATACTCTTCCCGAGTACACAAAGCTCTTCCCGAGCACAATACTCTTCCCGAGTACACAACGCTCTTCCCGAGCTACCAACACTCTTCACGAGTCTTCTTGGCCTTAAGGGCTCCAAGGATAGCCACAACATATGCACCAACTTTACTTGTTGGCGACTTTACAATTTACCAACTTGCTTTGGTGTTGGAGGACCTTTACAATAAATCAAACCAAAAACACCTTCACGGTGTACTCACACGAAGACAACAAGACTCTATTAAAAAGAGAATTACAAACTCCAATACAACAACAATGTATGGAGATTGCAATGCAATTTAAAATTATAATGATCAAGACTTTTGTAGACTTGTTTCTTAGCTTCAAAATGCTCCAAAGCATCAATATTTATAGTGTAGGAGGCCCCCTAAGGCTCCTACTAGCCGTTGCTTCACATAAGGCTGAAATCACTCCTCGATCGCCTCAGCCATCGCCTCAAACGATCTCCATCGCCGCGCCACAACGGTCAGCATAAATCATGCATCGCCTCAGGCGATCCAAATTAAAATCCAATGTCGTAGCCTCAACAGCCTAAAATCTTGCATCGCCTCAAACGAACTCCACACCGCCTCAGGCGTTCAGCGCATCGCCTCAGGCGTTCGTGCCAACGCCTCGGGCGAAACTCCCCCGTGCGCCAGCCTTGGCATCGCTCCAGTCGATGTGCGTGGCGATGATGCTCCTGGCTGTCATCGCCTGAGGCGATGGTCACCATCGCCTGGGGCGATCCAACCCAGATTGTGCACACTCGATTTTCTTCAATTTAATCCACTTTTAATCACTTAATCTACACACTAAGTACACACATTAGTATAACAAACACAAGTTTTGTTGATCATCAAAACTCAAAGATAAACAGGGGATAAATTAACGCATTAAACACAACCATGTGTTTAAGGCTCAACACATGCCATGATACGCATTCAAGCATATACATCACCATAAACTCTATTCCATGTTAACACATACTAGCATGTATCTAACCCATTTATTTACACACAACACATGCTTCCAAAGATAACACATCTCATACCATAGCCCAACACCCACCAAAACATTACAATGTCTACAAGCATAGAAGTTAGTTCTTTTCACCCCCACTAACAAGGCTTAGACCCACACTTGAATTATATTTAAGCATATTAACAAGCACCTTCCATGCATGATTTTAGTCTTCATATTTAACCAACAATGATACCAGCCAATGCACGAATCAACAATTCCCTTTTAACAATTAATCATTCAACAAAGTGAGTCATAATTAACTTCCAATAATGAATAGCATTTCTCATGCTCTCCAATCCCCAATTACAATATTCGTACTCGAATTATAGTCATTAACCGCCTTAACCCGCTATACCAATTCAAGTTATCATTCTTCATTGACAATACTTCATCTAACCACATACATGTATATACTTAACACATTTACACTTCAATACATGTAGGAATACATAATTACTTTGCATAAACACCATCTACACACACTAATACATGCTGGATACACACACACGCACACAGTAATACACACTCACGCACACACAGTAACACACACGCGCACCAATCTGCACACACTGCCACACACACACGCCTAACACCAATCTTGGGACAAAAATCGATTGGAACCTCATCCCCAAGCCAAAAATCGAACCCAAGCAAAAACCCTTCCCAGATTATGAAAAACCCATCGATTAAACTCAACAAAAACACCAAGGAAAGGTTGATTATTGAATGAGAAAGGATATTCCATCCTTACCTGCCAAAAATCGAGACAAAGGGGAGGAGAAATCGCCTCCTAGCTCCATGGATTAAGGGTCGACGAGTTTGGGGATAGGGGAAGGAGCCGATGGGTTTGGGGAAAAAAAAGGGTGGGGGATTTTGAGTGTGTGAAGATAGGTGGAGTGTGTTGGGATATGCCATAAGACAAATCATTAGATGATTGTTTTGACATACAATGTTTATGATTTCTTGAATGGCAATTCATTATTATATATTATTCTTTTAACTGTGCAATGTGAATTAATATATATGTTAATGTCCTTAGAATAATATTGTATTATTCTTAAAGATGTCCCTAGTCAAGTATTATCATGAATAGGGATAATGATAATACGTAGAGACTAGTATGTGTTGATTGATGAATTGTTCATTGATATGAGATATCAAATCAACACATGGGTACATGTTAGAGAACGATGTATTGGACAGACCCACCATGAGAATGCAACATGGATAGTTATATGATCGTCATATGCAATTCTCATAGTGATAATAATGTATGTAATCCTTACGACTTGTGATCATCAGAGATCCCAACATAAGGAGTTATGTATCTTGATATCGTCAAACGTTACCCGTAACAGGGTAATCTATAAAGGCGACTATTGGATACACTACGAATTATGTAGAGGGATGTTGACTGATCGAGATAGGATTTGTCCCTCCTATATAACAGGAGATGTGTTTGGCCCTTGATCAAGTGAGAACTAAAATGCATGGCCATGCTCGAATGAGTCGATATGAGATATCGAGCTTATTCGTTTATTCTAGTTCTACTTGAGGATCAAGAAATAGAGATTGAATATACGAGTATGACTATTCCATGACTCGTGTTCAATCTAAACACAAAGGACAAAGGGATTAAGTTACATGGTTAATATTATCACAAGTTCTAAAGGTTATGTCGAGTCATTGACATTCTTGTAATTTGGGTAGCCTTGATGTGTTGCTAGACACCGCTCTTTGCTTGTAACGTAAAATGAGATTTTATGTCACTGCCAACATTACAAGATCCTATCGGGTCGCACAAAAGATTAAATCGAGAAGGGAAATTAAATTCATGGGATGAATTAAATAATTAAGAGGAGTCTTAATTAATAATCATAAGGATTAAATTAAATCATGGGCTTAAGCCCATGAGGCTTTATGAAAGCCTTTAATTAAATCATATATAATGGGATTGCATGGTGATTAATGAAAAAAAACACAATTCAATCATTCAACCTAAAATCTTAGAAGCTCTCGGCCGCACCAACTTGAACTCTCGGCTTCTATCATAGCCGTGTGGTTCTTGGTGGTATTGTGCCATCATTCGATTGTGAATCGAGTGTGCTTCGTGTATTGGTTTAAGAACTTGTCTAGCAACTTGTTCTTAAACTATCCCTTCACCCGATTTGATCGTGTGGATACCGTTGAGGCAAAACTTGTTAAGTTTTGCTAGTGACTCCGAGGAGGCGTTGGACGTGGTGCTGCTCCGTGGAATCTGCTCAAACACGCTACAAGGGTGAGACCTTCGTATTCCTTTATCCTATATGAATCCCTATGTATAGATCCGGTGTCTAGTAATCCAAATTTTTATTCCGCTGCGTTGTATGCTCTAAGGATTACTTACAGAGTGTGTGTTTATTTTTGTATCCCATCCTTGCTTTAAGTTAACTTTATACCTATACATTTCCCTCTAATTAAAATCCTTACTAACATCTACTAAAAGATTTAAATGCTTCTTAAAGTTTACTCAAGGTACAAAATCATCCCGAAATTATTTATTTCAAATTTCGGACTAAAATAACATTCTCGAGAATTTGGTCTTTGAATTAACTAATACTATAAACTCAATCAAGATTTATTTATCCGACCCGGGTCCAAAATATGATGCCCAATAATTTAAATCATTTAATGTTATTTAAAAATACCTTATTTAAAAATACCACAACTAATTATCAAATATTCCGAGCATCACATGCAATCTTTGAAGGAGAAGCTTGGTATTGAGGAGGAGGAGGTGATCACCTACATAGAGTAGTTGTGCGCCTGTGAGAGACTAGGTGTCGCCAAGTCGGAGGATGAAGCCGCCGCTTTTGCTCGGGTTTTGGATGAGGTCGGCGTCGTCTTGCTTTTCCGGGACAATGTTTTTCTTCATCCAGATAAGGTTTCGGATTCGTATCCTTTTTCTATTTCTTTTGTTTTATGTAGATTTGGGGTGCTGAAAAGAATTTATAAAGGTTTTCTTGGGTTTTGTGAGGGTAATCCTGATTCAGTCTTCGGGATTTGTACAGTTGAATGTGGATCAAAGAAAAGGGGAAGATTGATTTGATATCCTCCGAACAAAATCGTCAAGATAGGGAAGTATACATTTGTTTTGCAATATCATTTTGAACTGTTAGTGCCTTAAATTAATTTAAATTAAGCATTGATATGTTGATGGTCTTATCGAGGAAAGAATAGCTGAATCTAACGTAAGTTGATAAAGGGACTATTTGATGTATTGATTTCTTGATTTTAGTTACCAAGAATTACAATTTTGATTGTTTGTCGTTTGATCAATGACGAACAATCATCAGATGAAATCACAAAATTCATCTTACAGATGTTCAACTTGTAGTTTACATGTTAACCAAAAAAGTCCGTTATCTGTTTGAATGCCAGAGGAAGCAGATTATAAAGCTCTTCGTTGAGCTGATCTTAGAAACTGTACATTTTTTCACAAAAGAAAAGGTTGATTCTTAATCAATGAGTTGCGATTTACTGGATTTGCCATCATTAAGAATCTTGATGCAGTTGCATAGCGAAGTATTTTGAGTAGCAGCATCATAATTATTTCTTTGCTTCTCTCTCCAGGTGGTTGATCTGGTTTAGAGGGCAGTGTCTCTTGCTCTTTTACCCGAGGATGACCTATGTAAGGATGAGCTCAAGAAGCTGCAGGAGAAGAAGGAAGAAATCGAAATGCTAGCTCACAAGCAAGTTCGCCCCATTCTGTGGACTGGATAGGGGCTTTCTGTGGTGCTTTTCAGACTTTTCTTTCATCTAACATTCTGGGAATTCTCTTGGGATGTGATGGAGCCAATCACATTTTTCACTACCACCATCGGAATCGTAATAGGCTATGCTTATTTCTTGATAACTTCAAGAGATCCGATGGTATCAGTTCCTTACTTGATGGGTTTTTCATCTCGTTATCCAACCAAAAGACCTACACAGAGCAAAAGGCAGATTGATATAAAAGATCTTGTTTCAGACAAGTAGTTTCTTGCATGGTTAGGCTTCCAAATACATCATAAAGCAAAACTGAGATTCATCTTTCACACCTTAAACCTATAATGTTAAAATGCCATGTTTTGGAAATGTTTGCATTCTGTGTTTGTTCTGTTTTCAATGCCTTTCTACATAGTTTCTCAATCGAAGTTTCTAGGCAAAACCAGGGCACATTGCCCATCAGTGGACAAATGATCCAGCAGACAAAATATTACTAAATTATGTTATGCTGTTAAACGCTGTGTTCATATCGAAGTTTGAAGCCAATTTCATGATTACAGAGTGTGCACATCATCCTCAACAGCAGCACTTTCATGAAATAGAGCAAATCATTTGTCTTTTTTAAGGTGAACAATATGATGAAGATGCACAATTGCTTCTAAATTATTTTAATAGCTTCTTAAACATAAATCCGGACTTAGACTCCCCCTTCCCCCATATTTTCAATTTGAGGAATTTTTAATCACATTTGTTTCCAAATTCCAACAAATCAGATCGTTTTAGACTAATTTAACAAGAGTGAAAAACGAGAGGACGATATACCACAACAGAAGACTTGTTTAAGTATGCGAAGAGCTGGGAAGTAGGTCTCTTCTCCAGATAGAAGAACATTTGAATACTGAGTTTTATACAAGTAGTAAAGTAGATAATAATACTAAAAGTAACTGGGTCAATTATAAGGATAATAAGTCAGCGATATTAGAGGTACCTGTCCTACATTTGATGGTGAGCAGTTGTGTGCATGCCATTGAGATCACTCCTGCAATAACTCCTCAAGCTTTCGTTTACTATCTCTGTTAATATTGACATATTTGTCAGATATATTTTTGTTCGAACCGAAGAGGGGGGTGAATGAGGTTCCTTGGCTACTTTAGCGTTTTAAAATGAATTTGCAAAAATGTCGAGTTTGCGCTGCGGAAGACTTCAAGTCAATCGATAAATAAATAAAATGAAGAAGTAAATAAATGCGTAATTAAATGAAGCGATAAATGACAAGAGAATTTGTTATAGAAGTTCGGCGATGAATCGCCTACGTCTCCTCTTCCCGGTTAGAAAACGTTTAATCGAGGTTCCACTAGAACGAAAAAGATCTTGTCCTTAAGGGCTCCAAGTTAGCCACAACACAACTCTTCCCGAGTAAAAACAGCTCTTCACGAGCACCACACTCTTCACGAGTCTTCTTGGCCTTAAGGGCTCCAAGGATAGCCACACACAACTCTTCCCGAGTTACCCACACTCTTCACGAGTCTTCTTGACCAAAAGGGCTCCAAGGATAGCCACAACACATGCACCAACTTTACTTGTTGATGACTTTTACAATTTCAACTTGCGTCGGTGTTGGAGGACCTTACAATAACTCAAATAACACCTTCACGGTGTACCAACACGAAGAATCAAAACTCACACACAAGAAATGAATTACAAACTCCAATACAACACAAATGTATGAAGTTTGCAATGCTAGAATAATTTGAATAGAGCAAAGCTTTCTTGTAGTTTATAGTCTTGTTTCTTGTCTTCAAAATGCTCCAAAACATCCATATTTATAGTGTAGAAGGCTCCAAAGGCTCCTACTAGCCGTTGATACACATAAGGCTTGAATCACTCCAAGATCGCCTCGGACATCGCCTTGGGCGATCACCATCGCCGCGCCCCAACGGTCACCAAAATGCACAGATCGCCTCAGGTGATGTATGGATCGCCTCAGGCGATCACCGCCAAAATCAATGCCGTAGCTTTGGTTGCTCAAAAACTTTCATCTCCTCAGGCGAAGCACCCATCGCCTCAGGCGTTCAGGACATCGTCTCAGGTAAACTCGCCCTGCGCGCGGGCCTTGGCGTTCGCTCCAGTCGATGTGCGTGGTGAAGTCCTTCCTGGCTGCCATCGCCTGGGGCGATGGTCACCATCGCTTGGGGCGATCGTGCCCAGACTTTGCACAATTGATTTTCTTTAAACATTCCACTTTTCAACCATTAAACCTGTACACTAAGTGAACACATTAGTATAACAAACACAAGTTTTGTTGATCATCAAAACTCATAAATAATCCGGAGATAAATTAAACATTAAACTCAACCATGCGTTTTAGGCTCAACAATTTTTTTTCTAAAATAAGAAATTATCAGATATCTTTCACGAATATAATCAAAGCAAAAAATGAGTATTAACTTATGAAAGCTTTTAATCACATACTTGTTCATAGAGGTGTATATAACATGCAGTGATGGTTGCTTCTCATCCACAGTCATCCGGGGTATTTTAACACCGAATACTGCTGAAAGTTTAAGTCATGGATAACATAAACCAGACAGGGGACCTAAGGTGGAAAAAAGAAAGATACAAGGAAAACTAAAAGAGAACCAAAATAACATCAATCCGCATTGTGCAATTCATGGTTTTTCAATATATCGTTTATAATTTTCTTGGAGTCTCATTTCTTAAATAAAGAAGGTACTAAATCTCAAGGCAATTGCAGTGGGTTTTAAGAAATTGAGGTATTGGTTTTGTTTCTCATTATATCGTTTATTACTTTAATGGAGTCTGATTTTCTTAAAGGAAAACGTAAATAGATATTGAGTACACAACTACAGTGAGTTTTAAAAAAAAATCGAGTCTTGATTTTGTTGTTAGTGCAGGACGCAAGCCATTGCACAACTTCTTCCTATTTTTCTTCTTTGTTGGAAGATGAATTTCCTGGTGTTTGCCTCAATATAATTAGCAAGCTAAATCAAGTCAATCAGGTATGTAACAAGTCAATCAGGTATGTAATGATGCTTCAAATTGTATCATTTGTTAAAGAAACTTGTATATCTGTATGGCTTTTCCAAAATATTGGTAACTTATTCCTGCTTCTTGGCACACGAAGATTATTGGAATTGATTTGCTTTCTCAATCCTTATTACCAGTTATTGTTGAGCTGGCTGAGGATAGGCATTGGAGGATTCGGCTTGTCAACATAGAATATATACCTCTATTGGCCAGTCAATTGGGTGTTGATTTTTTTTAATAATAAACTGGGTTTACACTCGATATTTTTTCTCGTTTTCCAATCTAAATGATTACTTTGAAAGATTGATTTCATTGTATTTTGCATGTATGACTGGTGAGGTCAAACTTGATAATATTCGTGAGAAGACTCCAGTTCCATCATCTTGAATGAAAAATAGAGCGACGACGAACAATGTCGGCTTAGCTTTCTTTGAAAACTTGTGAATCTACTTATATATGTTATATATAGATATATGAATAGATTCATGATATTTGCAGATGCTTTTTAGTTTCTGTAAGTATTTTACATCTGAGTATTCAAACCATTTTCTTTGCTTCATATAATGGTAATATGTTCATTATATGATGTAATAAAGTTTTATGTTGTTAGTATGCTGATCACAAATCACAACAGCTTTGCCATTTCGGACAATCTTGGTGAAGTTTCTACCAAATTCCTGGTAGATACAGAATTCCATTTGAATAATTATAAAAATTCTCCATTCTATCAAATCTAAATTCAGGGTACGGGTTTCAGGTTCAAACAATGTGCTTTGATAATATACTTAATTGATAAATTCTAATCAATAAGATAAATATGTATTGTACTATTTAATGAATTAAAATCATATAATTAACTTATATGACTGCGTTTGTGTAATATATCTACTTATTTTGGTCGAGTCTTATTCGCGCACTGCGCGACGAGCATTACCTAGCATATATATATATATATATATATATATATATATATATATATATATAGCTCTGCAAATTTTTCTATTAAACTTAAAAAATCAAAAGTGTATTTTTATTAAAATGTATCGGGATAATATAAAATTAGAAAAAAAACGTGTTGTGGGGGGGCGCACCAAGGATCACTTCACAACCACTTTTCATTTGGAATTTCCATTTAACACCGATCTTGGTCTCATAACGCAGAAGGCGGGGGGACAACTAACTTATTTCCCAGCTTTCCATTTTGGGAAAAAATCAAGCCGGTACAAAGTGATGAAAAATTGTTGATCCTAGTCAGCGAAAAATATTAAATCACTTAAGTCCACTTCGGACCAAAAAGACAAATGTACCCTTACTTTTTACATTCTCTCTCTCCCTTTTTAATTTATCTCTCATACTTTTGTCATTCTCTCTCATCTTTTTCGCTTTCTCTCTCTTCCCTTTTAGATTTTCCTCTTACTTTTTGCATTCTCTCTCCATTTTGCATTATCTCTCTTCATTTACACCAGTTATAATTAACATGCACCAGTTATAATTTACATGCACCAGTTATAATTTGCATGCATCAGTTATACTTACATGCATCAGTTATAATTTACATGCACCAGTTATAATTTAATGCACCACTTATAATTTACATGCACCAGTTATAATTTATATGCACCAGTTATAATAACATGCACCAGTTATAATTTACATGCACCAGTTATAATTCGCATGCACCAGTTACAATTTGCAAATTTACATGCACCAGTTATAAATACATGCACACGTTATAATTTACATGCACCAGTTATAATATTCATACACCAGTTATATTTTGCATGCACCAGTTATAATTTACATGCACCATTATAATTACATGCACCAGTTATAATTATATGCACCAGTTATAATATACATGCATCACAGTTATAATTTACATGCACCAGTTATAATTACATGCACCAAGTTTATAATTTACATGCACTATTTATAATTACATTGCATCAGTTATTTTAATTTGACATGCACAGATTATAATTACATGCCCATAGTTATAATTTAACCTGCACCAGTTATAATTACATGCCACCAGTTATAATTTACATTCAATCAGTTTATAATTGCATGCAACAGTTATAATTTGCCATGCACCAGTTATAATTGCATGGCACCAGTATAATTTGCCACTGCACCAGTTATTAATTGACATGAACACAGTTATAATTTAAACTGCCACCAGTTATAATTTGCATTCCCAGTAATAATTTACATGCACCAGTTATAATTTACATTGCACCATGTTATTAATTTCCATTACACCAGTTATAACTTTGCATACACCCGGTTATAATTTTACATGCTACCACTTTATAATTACACTGCACCAGTTATAATTTACATTGCCAACAGTTATAATTATATGCACCAGTTATAAATACTATGCACGAGTTATAATTTACATGCACCAGTTATAATTACATGCACCAGTTATAATTTACATGCACCAGTTATAATTACATGCACCAGTTATAATTACATGCACCAGTTATAATTACATGCACCAGTATAATTACATGCACCAGTTATAATTTACATGCACCAGTTATAATTACATGCACCAGTTATAATTACATGCACCAGTTACAATTTACATGCACCAGTTATAATTACATGCACCAGTTATAATTTACATGCACCAGTTATAATTACATGCACCAGTTATAATTTACATGCACCAGTTATAATTTGCATGCACCAGTTATAATTTACATGCACGAGTTATAATTTTATAATTTACATGCACCAGTTATAATTTACCACCAGTTATAATTACATGCACCAGTTATAATTTGCATGCACCAGTTATAATTTACATGCACCAGTTATAATTGCATGCACCAGTTATAATTGCATGCACCAGTTATAATTTGCATGCACCAGTTATAATTGCATGCACCTAGTTATAATTACATGCACCAGTATAATTTACATGCACCAGTTTATACTTACATGAAGCAGTTTATAATTACATGCCACCAGTTATAATTACATGCACTAGTTATAATTACATGCACAAGTTATAATTTACCATGCACCAGTTATAATTACATGCACCAGTTATAATTTACATTGCACCAGTATAATAAATGCACCAGTTATAATTTACATGCACCAGTTATAATTTATATGCACCAGTTATAATTACATGCACCAGTTATAATTTACATGCATCAGTTATAATTTACAATTTACATGCACCAGTTATAATTGTCTGCACCAATTATAATTTACATGCACAGTTATAATTTACATGCACTAGTTATAATTACATTCACTTGTTATAATTTACATGCACAGTATAATTACATGCACCCAATTATAATTTACATGCACCAGTTATAATTTACATGCACCAGTTATAATTGCATGCACCAGTTATAATTTGCATGCACAAGTTAAAATTTACATGCACCAGTTTAATTTGCATGCACCAGTTATAATTTGTATGCACCAGTTATAATTATATGCACCAGTTATAATTTACATGCACCAGTTATAATTACATGCACCAGTTATAATTTACATGCACCAGTTATAATTTACATGCACCAGTTATATTTACATGCTCCAGTTATAATTTAAATGCACCCGTTATAATTTGCATTCACCAGTTATAATTTACATGCACCAGTTATAATTTACATGCACCAGTTATAATTTGCATGCACCAGTTATAATTACATGCACCAGTTATAATTTACACGCATCAGTTATAATTCCATGCACCAGTTATAATTTGCATGCACCTGTTATAAATACATGCACCCGTTATAATTACATGCACCAGTTATAATTTACATGCACCAGTTATAGTTTACATGCACCAGTTATATTTACATGCACCAGTTATAATTTACATGCACCAGTTATAATTTTTATGCATCAGTTATAATTAAATGCACCAGTTATAACTTGCATGCACCAGTTGTAACTTGCATGTACCAGTTATAATTGCATGCACCAGTTATAATTACATGCACCAATTGTAATTTGCATGCACCAGTTATAATTACATGCACCTGTTATAATTACATGCACGATTTATAATTACATGCACCGAGTGAAATTACAATGAATCAGTTATAATTAGATTCCCTGAATATCAATTCCAAAATACGTACATAACGTAAACCAAATGAGAAAAATTATGGAATAGTACACACAACGGACATCAGTCTCAATAGAAAAACCACAACGACTTTATCATACAATTATGCAGGCAAAAAACGGAAACATAAAACACATGAAGACTAGAAAGGCGTAGAGAATGATGTTGCTCACAAACATGATGTTGGCGAACTGGGGCTGTTTCCACCGTTGTTTGGGTGGCGTTGCTGGGATCAATTACTAGACCATCTTCTTCTTTGTCATTCCTTACACTCATGGAAGTGGTGACGAGGCCCCAGGTGGTTCCCCCACAACAGCTCATGGTGTTGAATCACAGCCGTTCTTTTCAGACTCTTCTTCCTTCTCACTCTACGATCGACTCCCTCCATCCTTTCTGTAAAAAACTCCAGTATTATCCTCGCTCCTCTCTGTATATCTATCCTGGCTGCAACCCAAATCCCAATTTCCAAATCTTTCACCCATTAATTCACGTGGAAATATGAAACCCAGAAAAACTTGTACAAGAAAACCCAAATCCCAAGATTTCAATTCTTTCACCCAATAATTCACGTAAACAAAAAAAAAAAGAGCACACATACAGAAGCTAAAAATTCTAGCTGCCGCACCCTAGCTCTACCCCGACCTGGTGTCGCTCGGCACTGTCAATTCCATCGCTGCTCTCCTCAACCACGACAATACAGACATTGCCATTGACGCGGTTACCCTCTTGTGGAGCATCTACTCTTCTGGAGGTGGAAGATGCGGCGACCACACCTCACACACAGTGTGTGAGTCTTGTTTCTCCTCTTTCCAAAGCTCCCCGGCAATACACACGCATTACACAAACTTTGCGAATTCACAAGTTTCAAAAACGTAAACTTGTTGAGTTTGAGTCACTGATTTACCATGGCTTTGAAACTACAGAGACCCTAATTCTCTTGAGCTCGGAGATTGAAGAGATGCGGCGATGGAAGGATTTTAGGGTCTAAAAGAAGAGGAGAGAGTTCTGAAATTAGGTTTTAGCTTTTTCCAATTTAAGGATATTTCAGGAACGAAAAAAGACCTTTTTAAAACATAGTTTGAAAATTGGACTTAAGCGAATAAAGTTTGCTCCACCATGTATTGATTTATACATATTTTAAAAATGAAGATTTATGTGTAAAAATTGTTTGGTAACTGTACTGGAACGTAAATTCCCCTTCTATTTTTTCCATAATATGGAAGCCCACAAGAAGTAATTCGAGCTTAAAATGTAAAAATAGAAAAAACAACACTACTATAATTGGATTAACTAATAGCCGTTGTAACATTTTGTGATCAAGTTTCAAGAATAATGGTTCTAATAAAACCCGAACAAGCCTGTGTAGAGAGGCACATTGCAAAGTCAATGGCGACCTAACCCGCTTATCAATTTGATTAGTTCAGTTCAGCTAAAGAAAAGTAATTCGAGAAAACAAATAGACGACTACAGACCCGTATACTCGTTTTGACAGACCTCACCTTGATCGAACAAATTTCTACCGATCACAATGCCTATTCCTCCTTAATAGACAAAATTATAAGGTAACACACCCGAACTCGTCCACAAAGCAACCCCAATGTCCGCAAAATATAATTCACATGAATTTCGGATTGCAACATTATGTCCTGGTTCAATAATTGCAGCAATGTGCCCGACCCTTCAACAGATTGCCCCAAAGACAGATCATCTGTCGGGGGGACTGGTAATGCGCAGTGTAATAGTCTTCCATGCATCCGTACTGGCAAAATTTCCAGTTATGAGAATAATGTACGTGCTTGGTGGTGTTGAACTGCTCGACCCACATTCCCATACTCACGTCCTCCATCTTAAATAGCTGCAAAATTGGAGAAAAAATTAGACATCAGGGTGAGGTGCCTCAGTTGTAATATCCAAGAGAAAACATACGAAGAATAAGTATTACAAACCCGTAGGCTGTGGTTTTGGTGTTGGAGGACAATATAATTGGCAATGTCGCTTGATACAACATATCCAGGCCCATTGGCATAAGGAGGATATATTTCCTCAGGCCACTCCTGCATACAAGAAAACCAACTCTTAGGCATAGGGCTTGTAGGTGTATGGAAGACTAGCATAATGCATATATGTAAATTGTAAACTTAAATGGATTGGTATAACAATTTTCATCTTTACAAAAGGGAAATTTTGTACCTCATACGACACAGCCCACTTGCCGGTCCTAAGAGGTCGATGCAAGAGGTTTAAATTTCCCAAATACAAAGACCTTATAGGAGATGTGCCTTCTATTTCTTTGAGGACGGTATCTATCCTGATGAAAGTGTCATCGTCGCATTTCATGATATACGCTGCTGTTACATTTTGAACCTAGAATAAAAAAGTAATACATGTTAGAGAATGAATCCGCCTAAAATCAAAATGTATCCATAATCAACTTGGAGAAAAAAAATAAAGGAGCATTGTGATCGAGAGTATAAGAAGTGCAGCTGAACATACCCCATACTCACAGATGGCGATAGTTTTGAGAACTACCAGCTCATACCGATCCATGAATGGCAAAATCTCTATATCATCAAAGTAAGCTGCCTCTTTCTTCAAAATTGCATTCACTTCATTCCTTGTATTCTACATATGAGAATCTTTAGCGGGTTAACCTCAAGTTACTAAGTACACATTTATGATCAGGTCCATGCATACAATACGAAATCAGGACAATCAAACAAGTAGGAATTCATTGACAAAAAGCCACTCCAAGGCCCCCATAACAATTGACGATCAAATCTGATGCCAAAAGAATAACCATAAAAACATCACAAAATATACAATTACAATTTTTTCCTCTTCCTGTCATCTCAATAGGAGATGAATATCCCAGGAAATGCATGCTGAACATTATTTTATTACGAGTTTAACAGATTTCCCAAAATTGGCAAGATAGATATGATTATTATTTGCAACAGCAACGTCCTTGCAACACATATATCTTTTGCTCGAGTATAACTTTCACATGCAAAGATGATTGCTTAAATGGTGTAAATAAGGAGGATCCTCACATTTCGCTCATTTAAACTGTGTAAAATAAAATCACGATCTCCTATATTAGAAAATAAAATTAAGATCTATCCAAAAAATATAAATAATATTATGCAAAAAATCCCGACGACCGGTAAATTCATAGGCGAAAATAAAGAAGCAATATATTTAGAAGAGTAGTTAAAGAGTGAGTAGTTAGCAATTGAATCTCCCACTACTTTTAAAACATGCAAATGTGCCAGAAACACCTATCTTTCTGTAAGTGGAATGTGCAAGTCACCAGGCCCCCTCGTGAAAATTAGTCACAATGATAAAAGGGAGGGGAGGGGGGGGGGGGGGGGGGGGGTGTGAATAGAAGCATGGGAGATCGATAGATCAATTGTACAAAAGGCGGAGAAAACGGAAAGCATACGGAGCAGAATCCACATTTCTCAAATCTGTTTCTCCACTCCGCCTACCAAGTAGACTCAAGATCATGCTTCAGAATGTTCCAAGCCAGATGCATTCGAATATCAAAGAAGTACTAGATGATTCAATATGAATTGCTTTTAAGAAAGATATGCTACTATCAAGTTTACAATTTGTACAAAATATTGATGCAAGTTAAATGCTCTATGTACATTTAACACTCGACATCATCGTGTTTCAAATCTGTCGGTTGAGAAATGAATAAATAGTCAGAGAAGAGGGAGCTATTGAAATAAAATGATGGCTCACCAGGGCGACAAAGAACCTAACAGCTACTTTAGAGGACTTGACTGCCATGGATTGCATCCATGTCTTTCTTATCGCCATGCGCTCTGCAAAGTGATTTGTGGCCGAAAGAACCCCAATAAAAAGTTGAAACTGACTGCCAGGTATGGGATGAGCTTTCCACTTCTCAGAGAAATCTAATACTCTTTGGGGGGAAAAACTTGGATGAGAGGTTGGTAGAGAGGTGGCATATACTGAATGAACATCCACATCTCCTTTGATTGCCAATCCGGTTGCATCTTCCAGAGTAAAACCCTGTATGTTGATATGGGTCCACTCAGAAAAGAGTACTTAGTTTTTTGACCAAAGCAATACATAGAGATGATGAGCCGATAGCTATCAAGAGATAATACACCCTACAACAGCTCATATTTATAATCAGTTTCATATGCAAAGCATCTTTTATATGTAGTCTCCTCACCAGATACCACATTCTGAATCGGTGAGTAGTATAAAGTCTAGGCAGTCATTAGCATGTTAAACAGGAAAATGTTTGAAGCCTTCAAGAAGATGTTTGATAACTCAATTTTAGCTCATTATGCCTGATTTTTTCATGTCACTACGAAAACTGATGTACAGAGACCAACTAAAAGTGATCAGATGTAATCTAATAAAAATTGCGAACATACCATTCGATATGGAAATGATGTCACGTGACGACCCCCGACATTTATGTGGTATCCATCAACTCCAGCACGTATGGTCAAAACAAACATTCGGCCCTCCCGAAAAGGAAATGGCCAGGTTACTTCTGGTTTTTTTGCACGTCCTATGAATCGTTGAAACCATGAAAATATTTTGGACTCTTTCGTATCTATGATATCACTGCGCATCCATTTTTCACATTTGAAATATCCGTCAACTGCCAAGCGAAGTGTGTACTTTTTCGTGAAATCAACCATGATAGCATTACAATTAAATATGTACAAAATCATTAAAAAATAACACGGGAATGATAAATGGTGAGCATTAGTAAATATACTAAGTACAATTTTGCAGGATTTAAATTTATTTGATGTGAAATTTTCTTCTTATTTCTCATCTATAACCAAGTGAGAAAGTATACAATTTTTATTTATTTATTTTTACATAAAAGGAAAGCAGAACTTCAGAATTTAATATTGTGGTGCCCTTAACAAAATATATGAATTGATGCCAGAAATCTTACTCTAGCTTGATTGCATTACTGGGTTAGATAGTCAAGTGAGTATAATGATGTCAAATCCCAAGATTCTTCAAACTTGGAAAAAAGAAGAAGAAACGCAATAGTCTCATATGGATAACTAAACAAAGAACAAACACACAAACTTACCCAGCATATCATCATCCTCTTTGGATGCTAAGCCGTCGCACCTCTGGGCTGTTCCCCACTGCATTCTATAACATGTATTGTGTTCCATCACTGGCCGATGGCTCCAATCACCTCTAAGTCGAGGATTCAGATGCAAAATCTTTGGAGGATCCTCCCCCTCCACAGCTTTCAATCCTTGCAGTTCAACCATGAATTGCGAGACCATAACCAATGCTTCATCAGGCCTCAATTTGGCAAGCTGTGGGACATACTCTTGATGTGCATTGCGTGGAGTTCCAATAACCGTGATAGAAGAACCTCCAGCAAGACCACATGGTAGGAACATAACATGATCTCTTTTTGCCAATTTTTCTCCATCCATTAAAACCCATGAAGGGCATGTTTCAGGATTCCCTTCAAGTACCGTGCCCATTACAATCTCCTTGTCAACATATTTATCTACTTCTTCCCAAGCCTTCAACCCTAAAGTCCAAGCCTCATCCGCCATTCTTTCCAGAAGAGTCAGGTTATTAGGTCTATCCGCTCGTCTCAAAATTTCAGCAGTTATTCGACCATATAGTGGCTGCAATGGCTTTGTCAGTGGGTGATCATCTTCCTTCTCTTGTGAGACTTTTTTGCGAGACCTTAAATGAGGATCTTGATTTTCATTATTTTGTAATATTCGGTGAAGCCCATCAGAGAACATGGACGTCGATCGTGATTTTCTCATTTCTACATCCTTGTTATCCACATTGGACAATCCAACAAAACCCCCATCCAAATCACCACCATTAAAAACTGCGGCATTCTTCAAAAATTGAGGAAACTTGAAGAAAATAAGAATTAAATATAATGCAGCTGTCACCCATAAAAGGTATGATATTTTGAACCTCCTTGAACTGGGAGGCTCACCTTTAAACCTCTTCATCCTCACAGTCCAAACAAACAAAGAAAACACTTAAGTACACGCTAAATCTTACTCCGATCCATTTCTCACAAACAACACAATGATAAACCTACGGAAATAAAGAGGAGGCGCATCGAAATCCACGCATTTCTTAAAAATTTCAACTTCCAGAGAACCCAGCTACAACCACACCAATCAATTCATAATTATATCTTGAGCAAAAATATCAATTCATAATAATATCTTGAGCAAACATGCGAAGTACTAGCAAAGTACGAACGCTAAAAAACGCACAACCAAAATCAGAAGGAAAAAAAAACAATACTCAACATCAAAATAGACGCGAATCCACCGAGACAGATTATTTTTCTCTAACATCAACATTTTCCAACAGCATTTGCTGGACAGGGGTCTACTACACCCATCAATCGTTCCGGCAATAAAAAACACAAAATCCAGCGTGCCAACGGTAATTCAGAAGAAAATTTAAACCAAATCCACGAAATCGCAGCAGATCGGTGCTGAAAGCGACCTGGAAGAGTAGAAAAAACCCTAAAATTCAGGGGAAAGCAGTTTTGTAATCCGGTTATTTATGTTTTAATTTTCCTGCACCAGTTGGCCCGACAGTGAAGTACGTGTGATCAATCAGGATATGGAATTTGAGGCTGATTTGTGAAAAATTAAAAACGCAGGCGCCGAAGTGAAAAAATTAAAATATTTAACAGGATCTTGTGAAGAAACAATAAAGAATGTCCAAAGATTTGTTGCAAATCTCGACAATGTCATCATATTTCCAAAATTAACATTTAATTTTCTCTGATAAAAATATTAAAAATAAATTTTAAATTGTCAGAAGACTCTACATTTTAAAAATTAGAAAAACAAAGAGAATTTTAATTTAATTTAATTTAGGATATACGTAGGAAAATAGTAAACTTATCTATTTTTTACAAGGCATATTATTATTATATTTAAATTTAATTCATCTTCCTTTTATCCTTACCTTGTTTCCTTTCCCAATTGGCAGTCATCTCAGAGCAAAAAGGAAAATGGGTGCGAGCAGTGATCCGAATCAAGACGGGTCGGACGAGCAACAGCGGCGGTCCGAGATCTACACCTACGAAGCTCCATGGCACATCTACGCCATGAACTGGAGCGTACGCAAGGACAAAAAATACCGACTAGCCATCGCTAGCCTCCTCGAACACTATCCCAACCGTGTCGAAATCGTTCAACTCGACGGCTCTACCAGTGAGATCCGACCCGACCCTGCCCTCTCCTTCGACCACCCCTACCCTCCCACCAAACTCATCTTTATACCCGATAAAGAGTGCCAGCGCCCCGATTTGCTCGCCTCATCCTCCGATTTCCTCCGTATATGGCAAATCTCCGATACCGGCAATGGGCGCCGCGTGGAGCTCAAGAGCTTGTTGAACAACAATCGGAACAGCGAATACTCCGGGCCTTTGACCTCCTTTGACTGGAACGAGGCCGAGCCGAGGAGGATTGGGACTTCGAGTATCGATATGACTTGCACGATCTGGGATATTGAAAAGGAAGTGGTCGATACGCAGTTAATTGCGCACGATAAGGAGGTTTACGATATCGCGTGGGGCGGAGTTGGGGTTTTCGCCTCCGTTTCCGCCGATGGTTCGGTTAGGGTGTTTGACCTTCGTGATAAGGAGCATTCTACTATTATATACGAAAGTTCAGAGCCGGATACTCCGTTAGTTAGGCTTGGGTGGAACAAGCAGGATCCTAGGTACATGGCTACAATAATAATGGACAGCAGTAAGGTGGTAGTGTTGGACATCCGATTTCCGACGTTACCGGTGGTAGAGTTGCAGCGGCATCAGGCGAGTGTGAATGCTATTGCTTGGGCTCCGCATAGTTCTTGCCATATGTGCACGGCTGGGGACGATTCACAAGCTTTGATTTGGGATCTCTCCTCAATGGGGCAGCCGGTAGAGGGGGGTTTGGACCCTATTTTAGCATACACAGCTGGGGCGGAGATTGAGCAGCTGCAGTGGTCTTCGTCGCAGCCTGATTGGGTCGCCATTGCATTTTCTAACAAGCTTCAAATTCTGAGGGTATGAGTTGATAGTGCTCTTTCTGAATTTAATGGCACTTTGCTGTACATCTGCTTTTGGCAGTGGATATATTCCGACCAAAATTGATGACATCGTTCTGTTTGTTTAATGTTGAAATGTAGTTGCAGTTTCTTGGTTAGTTAAATAGTGAAGAAAACTTCGTAATCTGTGTTTCACATCTTAGTATTGGACATGATTATAGTTTCCTTATTTGGATTTTACTATTACTCGGATAAATGCCTCTAGTCTCAGATATGTGCGTATCTGATCTCGGCTGCATATGTTCTTTTACATTTTTCTTTTTGGGCTTAGAATTGCTCCTGCTCTGTGTTATGACAGAATAATGTCTCGCGGTTAAATTCTAACTGTCTGTTTTTTACAGGATGACTTGTGTTTTGTTTAGTATTTAGCAGGTACACATTGGATATCTGCTTTTGAAAACTCTGTTGATAGTTGATGTTTTTGCATTTCTTGATGCATTGTTCTTTTCGTCATACCAAACCAAAGGACTCTGAATTTATGATAAGTCGGTGACTTGGTGAAAAACGTATGAGATTTGAATATTTATCTCCTGGTTAGCAATGTTAAATTTGTCCGATTGGTGAAAAACCAAGTGAGACTCGTACTGGTCATATAATTGTTACACTGGAATATGCAGACATCGAAGTTAAAAGCGAGAACTCTTCTTCTGAGTTTTAGCTGTCTTAGTTTGAAGCTTAGTTAGGAGTTAGGTATTAGTTTCATATTGACCTAACAACCATGAATTCACACGAGAGTACCTGCGTTTTTTGGTCGCTGCACATCTTGTGATAATATACAAGCAAAAGGAAATCTGTTATCTAGTAAGATTGTGTTTGTTCCTGCTATCTTCAGCTCTGAGCATGTTTGCATATTCAGTTGCTTCTATGGATGTTTTTTCTGTGAGTGAAACCTGTATATCGGAAGCACAAATCTAGGTTGAAGGTGGCCAATGGAAGAAGGGTCATCGTTTTTTGCTGATTGTTGGTTCTTTCTTGTTGTAGGTGTTCAATACGAAATAATGTTCGTTCCACTCATTATATATTTTGTATGGTAACAACAAAATTGAAATAACGGTAAGAAGTGAAGATCCGTGATTATACCAATAACGTATTTTGATTGTTATAGCAACAAAGTTAACTGTGATAGACTTCTCCGAATAATCAATCACATCCATTTATAATCAAATAAGTGATGTTGGCCAGAATCCAAACAAAAGATGCGAGCATCTACTACTACACCAAAAGTTATATATTAGCATGAATCAGTACTAATATGGTGTTAGTAATCATTTTGTTTGTTTGTTTTTATGTTCCTTTGGAAGGAAAGAATATTACAGTGGTTCTAGTTTAGGCATCACATTTTGAAATCCCCCAAGTGGCACTTTATGAATCCAAATTTTTTACTTGGAAAAAGGTATTGTTCTTTGAGCTCCACTCATAGTTCTATTTTCTAACCAAGATCTAAGTCACATAATCCTCCTACATTCCCTTCACGCACTGGCGCTCCGGCCGCGAACTGACGATTTGGGTGCGCGTGCGCTGCATTAAGGCGAATTAAGAATTTCTAGTTCGCGCTTTAAGATTTTATAATTCGCACACTAAGAATTCATAAGTCGCGCACTAAGATTTACTAAGTCGTGCATTAAGTTAATAAGTCTTGTTAATCCTCCTTAATTCTCTGATTTTTTTTTATTATAAAAAAAATCTTCGATTTTGGGTTTAGATGAATTTTCATGGTTTCTAAGTACTTCGGGTTGGTAAGAAAATTATATTATATGGTAAATAGATAGATAATATTGATTATTATGTAATGAATCATGAAAAGACATAAACATATGAAAGATTAAAATATGTGATAAAAGAAAGTATGATAAATCTGTGATTTTGTAACAATTTTGCGGAGTAAATAATAATAATTTTGATATCTTAGTTTTTTGCATGAAAATTAATATAATGAACTTTATAAATAAAACTTTTATTTTATTGAGTTAATTTAAATGTTTATATTAGTCATTCATAAGGTAATAATATAAGTCTCTGAAAATAACATGAATCATTCTTAATAAATTCATACTATTACCAAACATGTTGAAATATATGTACAAATTGGTTTCATTTTTCAAATTCGTTATTTTATATCTTAAAATAAAACAAAATTTTAATACTTCATTTCATTTTAAATTTTCATTTTCTAAAATATATTTTTCGGAGAATCCTTACTAGAAGAACGATCAAATACAAGATTCAAATTACGTTGTATAACTGGATATAACATTTTGCAAAGCTGCAACAGTTAGATCCTTCAATAAAATCTAATTTTAATGCTTTTTGTGAATGATAAAGCTGCAAACACCAAAGTTGTTAAGAACTTCATATTGTAAATTTGTAAATAATATAATAATGATGTAAGTTGTTAAATATGATGTATATTATGTATGTTTAACTTCATTTCATTAGTGTGTATGTAAATATATATATTTATTTATTTTTAATAGGCGCATTAAGGCGCACCCACAATCAATTTTTTTGAAAATTGACCCACTCGCACATCCGCATTCGCTCGCGCATCGGACTTATATGACTATGCCAAGATTAGTCCGATTGTTATAAGAGGCGTTAGTTGGACTTGGGCTGTGCTTTATGTAAACTAGGCCCACATTGTGCGACCTCTATTGTTTTTAGATTTTGGTTTTGTTCAAATACACTGCCTTATTTATTATATGTATTTATGGATTGTGAAATTGTTGTAAGATCGATGTGTGCTTTTCATAATAAAAAAAATTAATGGGTTTTTGGAAAATTAAACTCGTAATGAGTACTGATGATGCAAATTATTTAGGTGGATGGATCCAAGGAGACAAGATGAAACACGAAAGCAATTTACAACTTCTCTCGGGGCTTCTTCTTTTTTTTTTTGTTGGAATAATTACTTGACAAGTCAATTATGAATGATGAGATGCAATTAAGACTTCTTTGTTCCGATAAACTCATTATATTGCATATATGTGGGACAAGAATTACATCTTCTATTATAATATGTGTGTATGTATGTCCTATTTAGCTTGCATAATTTAAGCATGAATCCCCAATTCTTGACACTTGAAGATTATTAATTGTATCCATAATCGACCCCAAAAAAAAAAACATGCTTATTATAGGATTAAGTCTTTGTAATAAACCATAAAAAATTAAATAATTTGAGTGGGGAAAATTTTGAGATAAATTACTCATAATTTATCCATTTTAAGAAACTGATTGGTCTTACAACTCACATTTTTCTAGGGTTGTTGACAACAAAACCCTCTTTGATTTTTCAAATACGCAAATTACACGCTTGTGGTTTGAAAATATTAAGTTTATTCTCCTGTGATTTTTAAAATAGGCAATTTACCTATATAGTTTGTGAATATGTACAAAATACCCCTCTGTGTATGCAAACAACTGTGGAGTAAAGTGTATATTTAAGAACAACCGGGGGTAACCTGCTTATTATAATACCATATGAGGTAAAATATATATTTACAAATTATATGAGATAAAATTCTTATTACCAATATCACGTGATAGTAAATTATCACTATTCCCATTTTTTCTAATTTTAAAGCTTTATAGCGAGCTAACCAACATGTATACGTTATCTTAACACTGTTCCCGATGGCCTACAGTATCTATTTGATGCCTTTGTAATCTTGAAATTGCTTCACATGTAATTTTCTTGTATATCTCTACTTTCTTTCCAACTCTTTTGAATTATTATATTTTTATAATAATATTAATAAATTGTTCCATGGCAGAATAAATGCCATTTATCGCATGTTAAGCCCTACCATTTGCATTACATTTAGACGTGCTTTTATAAAAAAAATGGTCCCATCATATGAATAAATCCCAAATGATATTATGCATTATTTGAAATCTACAAAATCCTTTTTTGTACTAAGATTTTAAATCATTCGTCCCTAATCAAACGTATTAGGTTGTCTGCTCTGTTTTTTAAGCACCATCTCCCGAAAACTTGGCATCAATGTTTCCCTTTTATAAAGAAATATATATATTTTTTATTTTTTCTTTCTTTTAATTTTAAAGAGGATCAAATGATTTCACTCTTACCCCAAGTGATTCGAACCCAAGATCTTGAGTCTAGGTAGTGATGTCTTCCTTCTTTATTTTATGGAGAAATGATTAGTGAGGTCGGTTATAAAATAGCATAAATCAAAACAAATATGGTTTTCATTTACTTATTTTTAATTCTTGTGTAAATAGTGCTGGCCAAAAACATAATAATAAGAATAAAAAGAGAGCAGCAAATGACTTGTTTTCTTGTTTCTCTGCCTGCCTTTTCCTTGTAACAATATAATAATATATATATATATTTTTTAAATTGATAAAATAATAATAAAGGTCGTAAAATCAAGAACAGAAACATTCGGTCAACCCTGAATTAAGAGACACTAATTACGAATTCACAATAATTATATTCCCTTTAAATCCCTTTGTCAAAAAGATAATCATTTTCTGGCACCTCATTCACACGAACATCATTCATTGACACGTGGGCTCCACTAATCACAATCTTTTTACGCACGATTAATGATAATTGGGGTGCACCCAAAAGTCAAAACACATTGTTAAATTTGCCAAATGAATCTACAAATCGATATAGCTACTAAATTATTTATTCACGGTCGTTAAGATAAGATCACATGCATTTAATTAAGTTTTCGAGTCGGTTTCAATACGATTCTAGATTTTTTTTTTTGGGTATGGAAATTACAACGAAAATGTCATGCATACAAGGGGCGAATTTACGTGTAAGTGAGGGGGCAACATTTATTCTTATATGTCTTTTACTTAGTATCTATTATTTCTTGAAATCAACAAGTCTATTTCTTGAAATAATAGTATCGTAATTATTTACCTAATGACTTTTATATACATGTGGCTTAATTTTCACGTAACTAACTTTGCTCTCCTCGATCAAATTTCTTGATTCGTCCGTGCATGTATTTGAAGACGGACTAATTAATTTGTTAGTTACTCCCGGGTCTTCCGCTAATCTTTGACCAGAAAACCGAGGAGGGTTAGCAGCTGTTCGGTAAAAATCCTGCTCGGTGCTATCCGTTCGGCCCTTGAGGGGATTTTACCCGAGGAGGTCAATATATCATATGACATCAATAGTGCATAAATATTTTTTGGGTAGTTTTTTGAGTTGGTTTTCATTGTAAGGAGGGCATTATTGAAATTATGAATTTTTTTTACCAAAATTAATTAAATAAGTGTATTTTTAAATTCAAAATCCGAATTGATAGTCGTTAAGCGAGATGGACGTTCATTATTACTTTTACACATTCTAATATCTTTGTAATAAAGACAGAATTTAATTATTTTAAAATACGATGATCGATGAATCGATATGATTATTATTTAAAAGGAAAAGGAAAAAAAAAAATCGAATCCAGGCAACTAAGCGGCAGTTGAACATAACATTCCGTACGGAAATCAATCCCCTTATTTTTCGAAAATTCTATTATTGTTGGGTGATGGTGATGGTGATGGTGATGGTGATGGTGAGGCTTTGAGACGCGTACAAATAAATAAATAAAATTAAACAAATAAAATATAAGGGAAGTCAATCCAATCCAATCCAATCCAATGACAGCTGCAGACTTTAATTCAGAATTTGGTAGATCCCACACTGCAGATTAAGATTTGCAGTGAACGAAGCAATGAAAATGATTTCCGACTGTATTATTACATTTGATTGAAAGGTTATGATTATGGATTTCATCATAAATTTAGAAACGAAATCAACAAGTTGATCAGGTCGGCTCTTTATTTGATTCTTGATTCAAATTCAATCAATTTCAACCATCCATATTTGCCCCTATGGACCGATCTACTTCTAGGGTTACTTACAATAACTAATGAGTGGGACACTTCTCCCCAACAGTGCATGTGTGATTAATAATGGAGACGAGAGCCCCTCGCACCAAAATTGAATCCCCATTTTCCCGAAAATAATTGATTGCTTTGGAATTATATCATTCATTGTTTCGTTTATGAACAATCGAATGTAAGCAATTGAGAGAAAATGGAAAAATTCATTTGTTCTAACTTACTAAGAAAGTGAAAGTTCTGGTTAACCGTTAAAACTAAAACAAATAACTACAAAAATGCGCTTTTAATAATCGCAATTCATCTTTGACACACTCCTCCAAACTTGGTACATGTTTAACATTCCAAGCTTGGACAATAAATAAATATGTTGGTTCTTTACAAGTTTTTTTGTAAAAAGATGTGCAGGCTGTTCATTCGAATTGATATGCACTGTCTTGATCAATTTTTTTTTTGATTTTTTTCCCTTATCAAATGATAGTCTATCTCGATGTGTTTTGTTCTTTCGTGATACACTGGATTCACAGCTATATTGATCGCTGCTTTATTGTCACAAAACAAATTAACTGGCAGGAGTAAAGCACTCCCAACTCTTTCAGTACACCACCAATCCAGTGATATCACATGTAGTAGTAGCCATCACCATATACTCCGCTTCAACTGAAGATCGAGACACTGTATTATATATATATATATATATTTTGTTTTCCATGAAACTAATGAATCTCCAAGCTTTATGCTGTGAGGACCAAATCCTAATAATGTGATTAGTTATCACACAATTATAATTATAGCGTAAACAGCGGAAGATTTGTTTAACATTTAGTAACATGTGGCCCTAAAAATTTCGGCATGACCTCGTCGCACGAGAAACATACCACCAATACCAATAGTCAAAATATATATAGATACCATTAGTTTCATCTCCATCAACACAAATCAAACTATGAAACACATATCCATACTGAGCAAAATAAACTAAATATACATAAACTCCCTACACTCCAGGGACACATCCCTGGTATATATACGACTGGGATAAGAAGGAAAATAAACCTCTCAAGTGTGGCTCCCACTGGATGTATACTCTCTGGGGTCCTGGCCACCTGTACTACCTGCCATTGTCCACACACAAAGACAACAACAGCCCCCTTGGGGGTGAGCAAAAGCCCAATATGGAACGATCATGGGATATACATCATGTATCTATAAAATGATATATGAAATGAAATGCAATGCAATGCATGTCATGTCATGTCATGTCGGTATCATACACCCATCCGCTGGGTATCTCGGAGCCAATAAATGAAAGTCCAAATACTACATAGCTAAGCTCGAGCATGTCAAGCAAAGGAATGTCTATATGGTGCGTCATCAAAGCGTCACCGCATCCCAGCTCTTGACATCAGATCATATCATACAGATGACGTCAGCAAGGCGCCACCTTATAACAGTCTCAATAAATAGGGATAATCCAGAGTATGACGTCGGCAAACGCCACCAATCCCCATATCAACAAATCATAGCAATCATAAGGGCCACGAATCCCTATGCCTTTCAGGCCACTTAATGCCAGTCATAGCACCGTGTACAACCCTTATGATTGATCGAATCCAAAATAATAGGGTATCAAAGAATCGTAGCTCAATATGTATGTCATGCATCGATGTATGTATAAAAGCTGATGTGTGTTAACAAAACATTATTTTCATACATCGATGTGCAATTATGAATGCCATGAATGCCACATAATTTAAATAAAATCACGTAGCCACGTAAAATCAAGTAATTCACAGAAGTCATCAAATCATATACCAGCTGATCAGATACCTGTTGTATGTTACCCGATCGCAACATACCTTTACTTCTCGATATCTGAGGGTCGACTTGAACTTGTAGAGTCGATGTATTCACTGTATATTAATGAAATTCACAATTCACTAAATTACTCATTAAACATTGGTTATCAATTGTAGTCATAGCTGAACCAATTTACGGTAATTAAATTGATGCGATTACATCATGATTTAATTTGCTAAATTATTTTTCACCAATTCAAATTATTTTTTAACAATTATAGTCCAAATTAACTAGTAATTATCAAAGCAAAGTCGGAAAAATCGAATATCGAATTTTACCCAAATTCGCACACAGTTCACGCACAGTTTTCTTCCGATTCCGGCGAGCTCCGGCGGCTTATGGGCGGTGACCGGTTCAGAAACCTTCGTCCAGGTGAGGAGAAGAGATTCGGTGTATTGCTTCGTCCAATTGGTTGTAAACTCGAAGAAATCGAATCAAAAGCTCAGAAACCCTAATCTGTGCGAGTTCGTCCGTTCCAGGGTAAAATCGAACACCTTTTCGAACACCAAAGTTTGATTATCTGGTATGTAAATGTGCGCCTGAGAGTTAGGACACGGTGGTAGGTCGGTATCGTCGAGAGGTGGTCGGACGGCTGCGAACAGAGCTGATTTATAGGCGGTGGTCGGTGAATCGCGCCGAAACTGTGTGTTTTCGCACCTTTTAGTAGGTGTCCGTGATATCTGTGTGTTTTTACGCGTTTACTATGTGTTTTAC
The DNA here is from genome assembly GCA_907163345.1 of Haberlea rhodopensis. NCBI lineage: Eukaryota > Viridiplantae > Streptophyta > Magnoliopsida > Lamiales > Gesneriaceae > Haberlea > Haberlea rhodopensis. The sequence continues at coordinate 310,103 of CAJQUN010000243.1, forward strand.
GTCATACACCGATATATAATAATTCCCGACCAATTATAAACATCGGGGTGTCACCGGTGTACTGGTGCATGTACATTTCATGTACAGTTCACATCTGACTTCGTGTCACTACTTCAATCACAAAATGAACTATATCATTTTAATACAAATTTTATATTTACTAAATTAATTAAACAAAATTAAAGGTAATTAACGTTAATCGAACATCGGGGCATCACATTTCTCCCCCACTAGAAAAGATTTCGTCCCGAAATCTTCAGCTTACATACATATTACATTACAAACATATAGCATATCACCAGTCATAATACATATCAAAACTAAATTCAGAATACGGATCAGAATATAGACTCGTATACATGGAATACAATGGAGCAGAATCAAACAAATGTGGATAAGATTCTCGCATCTTGCTTTCCAATTCCCACGTTGATTCTTCCACGCCATGTCGTGTCCATTGTACTCGTACCAACGGAATATATTTGTTACGCAATACTTTCTCCTTCCGATCCAAAATGCAAACGAGATGTTCAACATAGCATAACGAAGGATCAAGTTCAACCTCATCAGGCTGAAGTACGTGTGCTGGATCAGGTTCATATTTTCGTAACATAGAAACATGAAATACATCGTGAATGGCGGATAAGGCTGGAGGTAATGCCAACCGATAAGCAAGATCTCCAACTCGATCAAGAATCTCATATGGGCCAACATATCGATGTGATAGTTTGCCTCGCATGCCAAAACGAACAGTGCCTCGAAATGCGATATTTTCAGAAATACACGATCACCCTTTTGAAATTCTAAGGGTCGTCTTCGCTTGTTAGCATAACTTGCTTGACGATCATGTGCGGCTTTCATACGATGTCTAATTAATTGAACTTTTTCATTCATTTCTTGTATCATATCAGGTCCAGTCAATTGTTTTTCACCAATTTCTTCCCAGAATAAAGGTGATCTACATCGTCTTCCATATAATGCTTCAAACGGTGCCATACCAATGCTCGTCTGATAACTATTATTATAAGAAAATTCCACCAACGGTAAAGCTCGTGCCAACCAACATTAAAATCCATCACCACAGCGCGTAGCATATCTTCAAGAGTTTGAATAGTACGCTCAGTTTAGCCATCAGTCTGACGATGATAAGCAGTATTCATTGCCAAACGCGTACCCATAGCATCTTGAAAACTACTCCAGAATTTAGAAATAAATCTGGGATCACGATCAGAACAATTGAGACAGGCACACCATGCAGTCTCACAATATTGTCGTATATAGATTATAGATATCGTGCAGGTAATATATATATATATATATAATCGCTCCAAATTCAGTTCACCGAGGCAGCACCAAGTTTCCGTCAAGATTTGGGATTTGAAAAATATCTGACAGACTGTCGCTTATCCTGGCTTAAATTAAATGGCGTACGAAATAAAAAGAAATGAAAAAGGTCGTAATTTTGATGGTTGATTGGTGCAGAGGAAAGAAAATATATACACTTTATGGACCTTTCTGTGTATAAAGTATCTACCGCACTTATTTATTGTGAGAAGAGAGAAGGACGGTTGTGTGCGAAATTTTTGTACAGCAGGGGGAAGAAAGAGCAAAAAACGTACTATATCTCAGTTCCACCATGTCCATTACTTACGAGCGCTCCTCTTGGAAAAAGGTCTGGTTTTAATACTAACTCCCTTGCCTATAATCAGCCGGTAGCCATCCGAGCATGCAAATATGATGTTTTTTGTGCTTTGGAATTTGATAGTGCATTGGAAGACCATTTGTGCTGATTGAGGAAATATATAGGCTTAGTTTGTACTTAATCCTCGGGCTAAAGTTGTAGAATTTAGCAGGGAAAAATTGGTTTTTTAGCTGGGGGGGGGGGGGGGGGGGGGGGTTGTTAAGCGGTGAATCTTGGTTCTGGAAGCTTGAATCTTTACTGCAGTTCTGTTACTTCTGTTGAGTGAAGCTGAGATCTGAAGAAGGTTTAGAGGTTCGTGCTTTTGGGATTTTCTTACTACTTCAAGGTTGGTGTGCATTTTCTGAGGTCTGGAGCTGAATCCCGTGGTTATTTGGTGAAAGGCTGGCGTTTAAATTTGTTGTTTATAAATATACGTATCTAGGTATTTGGGTTAAGAAGATAGAGTGCTGATGAACCGGAAATTTTTTGTGTTTTATAGAGTGGAGTAGGTTAATGTTGAACGTTTTGGAGGGTAGCTTTGGGTAGCTTCGGTATCTTCAGATGAAGACTTCATTTTTCATTACTTCTCCAAGTTTCTTACCTCCATACTTGGTGAATTGATAGAGGGATGTGTATAGCACGGAAAATCTAGTTGAGGCTTTAGATTTTAGTGGGTTACTCAGAGTACATATTGTAGGTGTTGTGCTATTTTGGGGTATAAGTGAAGTAAATGAAGCAGCTTTGCTTTTGGGAATCATAGGTTGGGGATTTTGTGATGAAAATGTGAACTGTTGGCTGTAATTTTTCTGCTTCAACTTTTTCCTTATTGAATCTACAAAATGAAACTCTCCGCCGTCGGTCTAAACCAGCAATCTCCTGACGGTAAATTTACTTTGTCTCTTTTCTAGAATTTAAGTATGTTGTTGGGTGGTATAATTTGAATATTAACCTTTTGTAAGTGTCAACAAGCCATTTTCTTGAAGTGTTGCTCAACATACAATGCTATTTTCCTTTCTTGAAAGGGTATATTATATTGCCATTCTTGACCATAAACCTCGTGATTTGGAAAAGTAGATAGACCTCAGTCTGGCAATTGAAAAAAACTGGAATTAAGGTTAATTCTCACGTCTTTAGTGCTGCTTTAACAAGAAGTAAATAGTTTTTGTTTGAATTTGATTAGCAGGAGACAAGAACTGCCTAAATTCTGAACTTTGGCATGCCTGTGCGGGTCCTCTTGTTTCTTTACCTGCTATTGGAAGCCATGTTGTGTATTTTCCTCAGGGTCACAGTGAACAGGTTTGATTCTTGCTTTTGTATTGCAATTGTAGTTTGTGTAAATAACAAACTCTCTCACTCTCTTGTCTTTCTTGTCAATGAAATGGGAGGTATATAATTTTTGTGACTACCTACAAAGAAGCAACAAGTTATCTTACCACATCCACTTTTGAGAGCGTTAAATTTCTCTCTTTATGATATGGAATTGTCAAATCCCCTGTATCTTGTATGAGATTCGAATGCTATCATTCACTTCGAGTACTCTGGTTTAGTAATGAGGAGATTGATATCTTACATGCGAAAGATCTTGAATATCATTGTTTCTTGACACATACTGCACAGGTTGCTGCATCTACCAACAAGGAAGTTGATGCACAGATACCTAATTACCCAAGCTTGCCTCCTCAACTCATTTGCCAGCTTCATAATGTGACAACGCATGTATGTGTTTTTCGAGTTTTGTTGTGTTCTAATTGCAGTTATTGGAGATCTCTTGTAGAATCTTAATATTTTGTTCAAGTAGGCTGATTTAGAGACAGACGAGGTTTACGCGCAAATGACCTTGCAACCACTGAGCCCAGTATGTTTACTAAATCCTCATCAACTTTTCCTTCCTCTTTGCCGTGTCTCATTTTTTTCTCTGGGTTCTTTTTGTTCTTTGTTACCGTTTTTGCAGCAAGAGCAGAAGGAGATTTCATTTCTTCCGGCGGATTTGGGCACCCCCAGTAAACAGCCAACAAATTACTTTTGCAAAACTTTGACTGCGAGTGATACAAGTACTCATGGTGGATTTTCAGTTCCTCGTCGTGCGGCAGAAAAAGTATTTCCGCCACTGGTAAAAGTCATTTACGGTGCTTCAAGTAAAAAATGTGTATGTTTTTAGTTTTGTGCCTCTAATACATCTTGGTTGGTACAACCCAATTTTACAGGACTTTTCCCTGCAACCTCCTGCTCAAGAATTGATTGCAAGGGATCTACATAATAATGAGTGGAAGTTCAGACATATTTTTCGAGGTGTGTCTTTGACATGTATTTAACTTAAGGAATCGTGTCGCAGCGACTACTTCTACAGATTCTTAATATGATTCGTCTCGTTCTTATCTCAGGCCAGCCAAAGAGGCATCTTCTCACAACAGGATGGAGCGTTTTTTTGAGTGCAAAAAGACTGGTTGCTGGTGATTCAGTTCTTTTTATATGGTAGGCATTTAATTTCACTGGAATATCATGACAACCTCAACAATTTCATCTCTTAGGCTTTGCCAGGCATTGAAGGAAGCGCGACTTTTTTTCCCTTAAGTCCTATGTCTGATAAGTGTTAAACCACACGATATTGGCTTTTTTGGCATTTTTCAGGAATGAGAAGAATCAATTGCTTCTTGGTATAAGGCGGGCTAACAGACCACAAACTGTGATGCCTTCATCAGTTTTATCAAGTGATAGTATGCATCTCGGCCTTCTTGCTGCTGCTGCTCATGCAGCTGCAACAAATAGCCGTTTCACCATATTCTATAATCCCAGGTAACTTTGTGCTTTCAAAGACTAGCAATGCGCATGTTGTCACGCCCCGAGACCGGGAATCAATAAGCCTCGTAATATCGTAATAAACAAAAACCAGTCTATATCCCATAAACAAAGAAATCATTGTCTTTACAACTGAATTAAAAACGCGAAATTAAAACTTAACATCTTAAATAGTAAAATCGTACTTAAATAAAGTCTGGGGATCTTAATTCTTAGAAATACGCAGTGGATATATCACCAACCCCAAAATTTGTGATCTTCTTCGGCTTCAACTTCTTCCTTAGCTTTATCTGGGGATGTAGAGTAAGGGGTTGAGTGCTTTGGAAACACTCAGCAAGTGGGGGACAATCGATATGATAACATAATAAATATTCATAATTTTTCAAAACGTAATTCGTAATCAAACATAATCTTGATATGAATGCCTCTTGACATAATTGCTCCGTCGAGCCATAACATAACATCTCATATCATTCATAATTTTTCTTATACTTAAGCACAATAAATCATCTAGTTTCCTCTTGGTACTGATATCAGTCTCTAGAATTATCCCTCCTAGAGAAGAGGTCATGCATCGGCTTACCCACGAATAAAGGGTCTGGAAACTCCAGAAACAACGGTTAACCACCGTATAAGGTCATGTAAACGGTTATTTCCCACCGCATCAGGGTCATAAAGAATCATTTCCAATCAGATTTCAAAGTTTAAAGTGCTTACAAATTAATACTTACATAATTTCAAAGTTTAAAGTGCAAAAATTTCAGAAACTTTCGAAGGATGAAGACTGACTTTGCTCACAAATTAATTCTGATATTTTGTTTTGACACTCTTTATGATTGGCTAGAATTTATAAGGCTTGGAATGAAGAGATTTCAATTGTCAAAATTCCAACTAAGTTATTTCATATATTTTAGTTAGTTGATTTGGTGGGTTTGAACATGCATCTCATCTTTATTTATTAAAGAATTTGTTAACCAAAGTTTATCCCTACAAGAACTCTTAAATCAACTTTAGAGTTTTAACCCTCCTAAAACACCTAATTATCTATCTAAAAATTAGAGTTTTAATCATACTAAAACACTTAATTATCTAATTAATAATTAGAGTTTTAACTTGAACAAATTATCTTAAGTAAGTTGATGACATCAAATTCTCGGGTTTTACACATGTGCTATCAATATCTCATTATTCTACTAACTTAAGAGTGACAGTATGCAATATCTCATGATTCTACTAACTTTAAGAAATTTCAGAGCTAGTCCATCCGAATTCGTCATATCTCTGGCAAAATATGTAAAAGCAGTTTGTCACACTCGAGTATCTGTGGGTATGCGTTTCCGGATGCTGTTTGAAACTGAAGAATCTAGTGTTCGACGGTAAGCTTATGATTTCTCTTATTCTATTTTTCTTTTCAGGATGTATGTTGGCACCACATGCATGTATGCTTATTTACCTTTCCATTCTCATCATCCTTTCTGTGTGTATAGTGAGTTCCCTGTATTGTTGATAGATGTTCGTGTTACATAATTATGTGAGAGTTCTGTCCTTTGTTTGATTCAGTTACATGGGCACAATAACCGGGATAGGTGATTTGGATCCGGCTCGGTGGCCAAATTCACACTGGCGTTCAGTCAAGGTATATCACACATCCAAAGTTCCTTGATAGCATATATTAAAAAAAATTACAGTTTTATTCTTATAGAGGATTAGTTCGTCTTTCTTGGGGAATAAGTTGCTGTAACTGAATAACATTTTTTTTATTGTACTCAGTATTAGTATTCTTTAGTATCTCTTGGTTGGCCTTATCACAATGATATCCAACATAATTTACTTTATTTATATTTAATTATAGCCGTAAAATTGAATGTTAACCTGTTTAATGGAGGTTGGCTGGGACGAATCTACAGCTGGGGAGAGGCAGCCAAGAGTGTCTTTGTGGGAAATTGAGCCTTTAACAACATTCCCCATGTATCCATCACCATTTTCTCTGAGACTGAAGCGACCATGGCCACCAGGGCTCCCCTCTTTCACCGGTAGGAACCCACTTTCCATGAATGGCCTAAATAATTTTTAATCGCTGAATTCATTTTGCTACTTATACTATAATGTCATTTGGTGCTAACGTCAGAAATATATTATGTTGTTAATTTTATGGCATAACTTGTATTGTTGCACCTAGGGATGAAACTTGATGAAATGGGAGTAAACTCTAACGTTATGTGGCTCCGAGGAGAAGTTGGGGACAGAGGAATGCAATCTATCAGCAGCTTTCAAGAAGTGGGAGTCTCACCATGGATGCAACAGAGGCTGGATACTTCAATGCTTGGTATGCAAAATGACGTATACCAAGCTATGGCTGCTGCTGCTCTTCAAGAAGTGAGGGATGTAGATCCTTCGAGACAGCAGATCCTATCTCCAAGAATGCAATTCCAGCAACCTCATGCTATTGCCCACAACAGGCCTGCCACTTTGGTCCAACCTCAGATATTACAACAGTCTCAGCCCCCAGCTCCATTATTTCAGAGTCTACAAGGAGGCCATTCGCAGGCACAACAATCTCATGCTAATCTTCAGCAGCAGTTGCAGTATCAGAAGAAGTTCAATAATGCAAACATCCAGCATCAACACCAGACTCCGCTACTACAACCACAGCAAATGGTTGATCATCAACAGGTTACGAATGTCTCGCCTATCCTATCTCAACTGTCTTCAAGCCCTCAAGTTCAGGCTCCAACACTGCAATCCATGTCTTCCATCCGGCAGAGCTATTCTGACTTGAATATCAAACCAGTTGCTAATGATATTAACTCTCCTTTACACAATCTATTGGGTTCAGTCACCCAAGATGAGGCTTCGAACTTTGTCAATATGAATAGATCCAACAACTTATTGTCTTCCGATGTCTGGCCAACAAAACGGGTTGCTCTTGATCCTCTTCTTTCTGGAAGTGTGTCACCAGGTGTTTCACACCAAACTGATAATATGGGACCATCATACCAAAATGTAGCCCAAAATCCCGTTTGTTTGCCTCCGTTCCCTGGAAGGGAGTGTCTGATAGAGCAAGAAGGTAGCAATGATCCGCAAAACCACTTTCTGTTTGGGGTTAATATAGACTCCTCCTCCCTTCTTATTCAAAATGGGATGTCAAATCTTCGAGGAGTTGGCGGTGATAGTGACAACTCAGCCATGGCATATGCTTCTTCCAGCTTCATCAGTAGCTCTGGTGCAGATTATTCACTAAATCAGACTGTGACTTCAAGCCGATGCATCGATGAGTCAGGTTTCTTACAGTCATTCGATATTGTGGCACATGCTAACCAACCCGACAGAGCCTTTGTTAAGGTTAGATTGTGATTATAACTCAAAGTAGTCAAAACGGACATGCTATTGAGCATCAGCACAAACTAAGTATCTGCAAGTATGCGAACATAAGTTAGTATCTAACATGAATGTATTTTCATCAACAGGTTTACAAGGCAGGGTCCTTCGGAAGGTCACTCGACATAAGCAAATTTAGCAGCTATCATGAGCTACGCAGTGAACTTGCACAGATGTTTGGCCTTGAGGGCCAACTTGAGGACCCATTAAGATCAGGCTGGCAGCTTGTATTTGTGGACCGAGAGAATGATGTTCTTCTCCTAGGCGATGACCCCTGGCCGTAAGTTTTCCATCTTTTTTTTCCTTACATTTAATGCAAATGAACACTGGCAGCCATTCACATTTGATCACATTCTTTTTTCATCACCATATTCCAGGGAATTTGTTAACAGCGTATGGTGTATCAAAATTCTGTCGCCTCAAGAAGTACAGGAGATGGGAAAACGAGGGGTTGAGCTCCTGAGTTCGGTCCCCATTCAGAGGTCTCCCCTTCAGAATGACTCTTGTGATGGTTATGCTGGACAGCAGGAAGCCAGTACAATCTGTTGGCACTCTTGATTTCTAATTGGGTTTTTCTAAAAACCAGTTCTACTTGCTTGTAATATTAATGTTGCTTCTGAATGTGCGAGGGAAAAGAAAAAATCTGCTTTTGACTTGAGCCTTTTAAAGTAGAAGCTTTGTTTTAATGCAGGTAAGATAGTGTATCCACTGCTTTTCATTTGCCCTGCTGCTCATAAATACAGGAACTAGTTGCTTCTGGGTTATTTGACGATTTCATTAAAGTTCCGAAAATTGTTAACCTTAACTCATAAAGTGAATGTAGCATAGCATTAGTATTTCGAACTCAAGACGCCCGAATTTAGGATAGAAGGGAAACAAGAAAGACTTTCTTCAATTGCATAAAACATTGAACAGGCTTGTAAACACAGGGAATGCTGCAAAATGTCGAATTTTAGCTATACAGGATATAAATAAAGCAATGATAATTGCATCATTGCAATCACTTCCAATATTCAAACAATCAGGTTTTATTTCTAGGGCTCATCAAAGAAAACTGCGCCAATGGAACTTAAAACTCTGCACGTTCTGCTCAATATTTTACTTTTGCTTTGTTGGTTTTTTCGTTATGTATTATATCTGTATCTCTCCTGGTTCGATCACAACCAGCCGCAGCAGATTAAAGGAGATGATGGAACTCGACCAGTTTGGCGAATGTACTCCGCCTGTGCTGTGGTTTTTTCGGCCTGACGATTTCTTCTAGCTTCAGCACAATTTCGCATTTCCTTTGTTTTTTGTCTCGACAATGCTACCTTCTTCAGCATCTTTGCTTGAGCTTCTGCTTTCATTTGCTCAAATTGGGACTGAATTTAAGCAAATATCAACTTATACATTGAATAAAATGCTTTTAAGTACCTTATAGATTAATTTATCAATCCTTCTAAAAACCGTAACTTTATTCACGATGGGATATGATCCCTACCTCGATTTTCCTCATTGCTGCATCAAGCTTTGCTTTCTGTCGACTCTCCCATGCTTGAATTTTTATGTCTTCTCGTTTAAACCTATACAAGTACAACCAATTGTTCAGTCAAAAATGGCACTTAATAAGATAGCTAAAAGACCGTTTAACGAAATAATCAGCATAATCTTTCTAATTGGAGAAACCTTGCAGCCTGCTTAGATTTCTCAGCTTCTTCCCATGCAGACGCCCGTTTCGCATATTCAATTCGTTCATACTCATTTGTATCAACGGTTTTATTTTCAGATACACCTTTTTCTTTATCATCATCTATCGCCCAAGCGGCAATATTCATCTTACCAAGCTGAACGCCAAGGGCAACAATTTCCCTTCGTGTTTTGAGCTTCATTTCTTTCTCTGACAATTTATATTTCCCATAATCAGCCAAAGTATGGGTTGCATCGGCTAAATTTCCTGTTGGTTCTGGCTCTCCTCTTCGAGGAGTAGTAGGTATCGAAGAATTTGGGCTGCGGAGAGGAGTTGTTGCACCAATAGGGGTGGCACTCCTTGAAGGCTCTTGACTTGGAATAGGTGTCATCTCCGTTCCCATGTCTCTCATTGACACTGATCTTATGACAGGAATGCCTACAAATTTTCCAAGTCGTAAACATGGTTAAATACAGTAGGGTTTAACATGTATCAGTGTAAACTCAACGCATAAATCACCTGTGGTTTCTTCTGTAACGCTCTTTGTAAACGGCAACCCTGTATCGCCCACAGCCCCTGTCAAATTCGTAAGTTCAGCTTGGCCTGAAGCTGGTGCAGCTCCGTGTGAAGCATAAGCAAACTTTCCAAGCCCCACCTGAGAAACCGGTAGGCAGAAATCAACCCGTGTCACAGATAGCTTATTTTTAGAACTAGCAGACTCCGGGGCGACTCTAACCATGTTAGCTGCTAGTCCACGGTTCGCTTGATTAAGTAGATTAGTCTTCTTTGATATATTGGACTGCACATTCTGCCTATTCACAATCCATTTCTCTGCATCATTCCATTTAGATGACATTGGTCTTGATAGAGATCTTGTCGCAGAATGGTGCAGTGATCTCTCGCCTTTATGGAACTCGAAGCTCGATGTACTATCGTAATCTAGATTTTCTTCTTCGCACGTTCTAACAGGATATACTGTATTCGAATTGGTGTCATCAGTCTTGGAAACTAGATGCATTCTGAAATGACCAGTTTCCCCATTCTCTCGGTGCGTGGGATCCTTAAGCTGAATAGAATTCACACCATGTTGGATTGCGTCCAGCCTGGAATTATCACATTTAATAGGCGGAACTTCTATACTGGAGGCTGTAAAAATTAGACAGAGAAAACATGGATAAGACAGACTTAAGATATGAACAACACAGGTTTTATCTAAGAAAAGCTGTAGTCTTTGAAAGTAAATCTATGTGCCCAGAACAGACTGAAAGATCTTTAATTACTTATATAAACATTTACGGTTCACAATTAATGGCATCTGGTATTTATTACAAAACCAGAACCAATTCCTTCTGAGCCAGCCAATAGAAACAGTTCAAAGAACAATACTCCAGACTCAGTTTCCCCAGACATTTAACTGATGGAAAAAAAAACACAAAATGGGGCAAAAATTTATAACCTTCCTCCCCAAAATCCGTATTATCCGCAGCTAACAAACTGTTCTTCACAAATTCTGAATCGTCATGTCTTGAAGGAGATGTTCCTGAAGAATTACAGATTGATTGATCCTTTTTCTTTTGTGAACCTATAAGCTTCATCCTCAACTTGCTAGGAGATATTATACCAGTCTGCATTGAAAAGAATTAAGCACAATCTTTCCTATATTGATAAAATCCAGCACAGCCCACCAAATGGAGAAAAATCAAAATCATTCAAACTTTCCCAAGAAATTGTAAAAGAAAAAGAACCCATATTTGAAACATTTCAATCCCCATCTTTCAAACAAATTATAATCATGAAAATGCCAATGCTCGCCAAAAAGAAAAAGAAAAAAAGATACAGTAACTGGAGACACACTCAGATAGCAGCAGGTCTGAATCAAAGAAAAAAGCAGAGGATTGCAAGAATTTACTTGAAAACACCTTGTGTATATTTATAATACAAAATAATTAAAAGAACAGAGCTATCAGCAAGAGAAAAAACAAATGCATATGATAGATACATCAAGCCATGAGTAGTCATCTTAGGTGAAAACGAGACCTGAACTTTGTTTATCCTTTCGTACTCCATCATGAGATCCCCTTCACGTCCACTTTTCCCAGTCTTAGTCCCTCTCTCTCACACAAAATGTAGGAAGGGAGAACTCTCGTTTAGAAGAAGCCAAAGCTGACAAAACTCTGCCAATCTGATGCAAGAGAGAGATTAGTTTATATAATATAATAATAATATAACGTAATCAGATTGCACATCTTTTACCGATGTGTTGACCGTTTATATACTCGGATGTGTACAAATTTCTTATACTTCCCCTCTTTTTCGTATTTTTTGAATTTGTTGTAAAAAACTACTTCAAATCCTACAATTCTTCTTTTTGAAATGTGTTTTTTTTACGTATAGATCATTCGGTCAAAATTATAATTACAGTTTAATCAATCAGAAATATAATTTACAGGAGATTATGCATCACAAAATTAATGATTATTTCCCCTTACCAAACCACTCCATAAATGATATTTCACAATGTGCTATATTATTTTAGAGTTTTAGTTTATATCGAGACAATATATATATATATATATAGTATTATTATTGTAAGATATTTGTAAGTGTCCTATTGCTTTTGGTTCTTTAATTTTTCATTTTAGGAGTCTTTTGGTGCTTATTTTTTAGAATCTTTCTAACTTGTATGTTTGATTATTTTAATTTAATTTCAAGCATATATCATTTGAGAATATTATCTTTCAATGGTATATATATGTACAAATACATATACATGTTATAATAGATGAAATGAGATATCAAATATCTAGCTTAATGATTGTTATCTGTCCCTAAAATAAAAGATTGATTCAAGTTTGAATTTTATAATTAATATTAAAACATCCCCTATCCGATTTATTCTATGCCACCCTTGGGGATAGTGCCCTATGGAGTACATCCAACAATTCATTGAGAATATTTCTACTTAACATCATTGTGAATATTCCCAATAAATGGTTATATGTACCCCATAGACACTAGCCCATAAAGTAACATAGAATATTTCATCATATCCAAGATAAAAAGAAAAAAGAGATGATAAGTCAAAGTAGTTGGCAACGTACAGTTGGACCAATGTGGAATTCAAGGAATGTGATGCTACTGAATTCTATAATGTGACGCTTCATACACTTGTGTATGTGTAGCTGATTTTGAGTACATGACCTCAGCCCTAAAAACTATACATATAATTGAATGAGCGTGTGTGTGTGTGTAGGGTTATTTACCCGGGTTTGAAATCCCGTCCACTTTGTTTTACGTGTTGAGGAGCTGGGGTTTAATTTTAATTTTGGACAAAATTCGGATCAGTAATTTTTTTTTCGGTCCAATAAATCAAAAAAATCTTTCAGCTCCAATTTTGCACCTCTGTTTTGTCTTCAACTCGAGCCTTCCTTTTGCGTTTGTATTCTACGTTGACTTTTTGTCACATTTTCTGTTTTCATTTCTTTGCCTCTTCGCTTCGACCATAAAGTTCTTCGCGGCGGTGCCAACTTCTTCTCCGGCGATTACTCCTCCTCCTTGGCCGGTGAAGGCGGCTGCAGAATGTCATTTACGGACAATGATGCTGTGGCGAAGATGCCCCAGAGTTTCTTCGCGGCGGCGCGGACTGAAACCAAGAATCCATAAAATCTCACATGTGAACAATCCACTCAAGTAGAATATCATCATTTGCTGCTGCCAATGCCTATAAATTCCATTCAATTTCTTCACTCCATTCACACGAACTTTTTGAGCTACGTATATTTATTTGCTGTGATGCTTCATATTCTCAACTTTTTAGCCAACGTCCATTTGCTTGGATTGGAGTAATTGCTTATCTTTCGTCATGGTCATCTGAACTATTGCACGTTTAGGCCATGAAATTCGTGTCTAGTGCGGGGAAACTGATGATACCGATGAAAGAGAACATACGTTTATGGGATTTGAGGAAGATATCGAATTCGGATTGTAGTCTTAATGGGAGTGGATATAAAAATGTAATCTTGATGATTTGGATTTTGCTTGGTCAGTCGGAATGAGTTGAAGATGAAGGAAGGAAGTGTACGATAGTGATGACGATGTTTGGAGTTTTGATTTGTTTCAGGAGAGTGAAATGACGTTCCTTGGAAAATTGGGGTGGAAGTAGACGAATCAAGATACCCTTTATTTTCAGAAATTTCCAGGTTAATTGATCTTGGGGTAGCTTGGACGGAGTTAAAGCACATTCTGCGAAGTTTGAAGCCTAGTTAAGTTTGTGCTTTACTAAGGGCTCACTTTGATTTTAAACGAGGAAACGATCTTCCTATCGACCAGTTTAGCCAAAACATTGAGCCTCAGTTATTATAGTGTGGTAGTTGGTACTTGGTATTGAGGTTAATTCAGGTTCCACTGCTTTGGGTGATACTCGTCCAGTTCCTTCTCCTACAAAGAACTAGTTTCGATGACTTTCGTGGTGGTAACTTTTTTCCTCGATCCATATCTCTTTCCAGAATTCTGGAGTTATAAGTAGCAATGAGATATGACTACGTAATTTTGCGAAGAGTAACAACAGAGCATACATGTAATCCGTTCTGATGTCAACTATAACCAGTGTCCTGTTAGGGTTAACTGGCATAGTGATTTAGAACGTCTTTTGGTTCAAAATGAAGAAGTTATATTTTAAATTTACAAGTGCATCAAAATAATTTTGTACATTTACATTCATTAAGAAATTAAATTTTAATTGAAATGCACTATTTTATTTATCATGATTACATTTGTGGCATATTTATCTTCATGGCCGTTGGTAACAAGACGTCTTCCAGACTGAACTGGGGCACATGAAAATTGGTTTTCTTTGACCTCCGCAACTTCACGACGAACACAATGTAGGTATCAGAACTACGATCAATTAGTTAACTACAGATTGCAAAATGCATATAAAGTTTCCATCAGTCGACATCATGTATTAGTGGATTCACTTGCAAGATTCAACTTGGCACAAAGTTAGCAGTTATACTTGGAGATTGTAACTGTTTCTGGTGCTCCACACCATAAGAGCTATACTTTGCACCATCTATTATAGTCTTGGTAAATATATGTGCGTGAACTGTGACATCTTGAAATTGCACTCAAAATGTTTAATTTCCAGGGACTTCTTTCTGCCTGGAAAATTGAAAAGTTACGTGTTGTCTTCGTACCTCTTGGATTCTATGAAACACAAAATACTAAGAGCTAGAATTGCTTCAGCCACAACTGAAATCCACTTCTTTTTCTCCACGGTATTGCTATACTCATTTGAAACAGTTTGTTATGAATTCAGAGTAAATAACAAGGGCTAAAAAGGAACAAAAGTGTTAACAGAAATCTATCTGTTGTCTTGCTTCAGCTAGAAAGCCTTTGATCCCCAATACAGTTTTCCGAATTGGTAGCTCATATCTACCTTCGGGCGGAGTACTTTTCTCCATCTTACTCAGAGCACTAGATAAATAATATTTTCCCCCTATATTTAAAATCCTACATTTTTGCCCCGCTCAATCTCAAGGCTAGATTCTCCCCTGATTCTATACCATTGAATTTCTGGAATGGGGTTTTTTTAACTTACAAAATCTCTTTCTATTGTTTACGGCCTTTCATGGGAATCAAAGATAACTTACTCATGCTAAGTTTTTCCCCTTTTTGATTTGAATTAAAGGTTTTTGTATAAAATGTATCTTCTTGGGTACAATGCCTCTCTATTTTTGCCTGTTGTTCCTCACTGGATTCTTGTTGGAAAGAAAAAAAAAAGATAACTGCTTATTGGCGTGTGGCACGGCAGTCATAATTTTCTTTTCATTCAAAAATGTGACTAGGCTCACTGGTCCTTGACACCTGGTTATGAAAAGAAAAGCATCCCATACTTGATTCAAATAATTTTCCTTTCATCCAAAAATGTGTTAGACACACTGGTCCTAGTCGTTGAAGAGAAAAGTATTTCATACTTAACTAAATTTTCATGACAGTGATTCATGCTGGAAGGATCTAATAATTCATTTGGCCCATCTTCTGCTTACCACTAGTTTTTATGGCTTGGAATTGTTGAGCAGAATATTTTCCAGCAAGCATGTCCAAGATTTGACTCCATTTGTTGAGAGGCTGGCTACTTCTGATAGGTAATAGACTTACAGTCTCTTTCTTACTAGCTGTTCATGTGAATGTGTTTTCTAAGATCTCATCCATGTATTTCCTTTCTTCACACATGAAAACAACAATGTGATGTGAATGATATGGCTTCATTTTATAGAAAATGGAAAGATGTGCTATGATGAACTGTTTTAGTTTTGGGTAATGTAAGAGCTTGGACAATTCGCGGCCTAGAACTTGCATGAAATCACACGTAAAAGAATGACATTTAGATTCCAGGCTCATATTAGGTAAGAAACTGAGAGGATGATGTTTGAGGATTTATAGTTACGTTATTGTTTTCTCGGATAGGTTTAATTTATCTCACATAATTTTATGTGCTATATATGACGTGTAGTAGCATTCTCTAATGATAACGGGCATAATGCTACATATAAAAATAGATTCAGGAGTTGATTGTAGGTATCAGTTGTCCAAACATGGATTCTTAATGACCTTAAGACATGAAGTAGTTCATTGGTTTGCTCACGAATCCATGTATCTACCTTTTAGTGTAGGTGAGAGATGAACAAGGTCATAAATCAATTATGGCTGTAGAGAGAAAAATTAAGATTAGATTGTGAGCTTTTGCTTTTACATGGGAAAGATAGATTTAAGTTGTATCTGGAACATTTGAATGTGCCTATATAACCTGTGAAAAGAATTGATCCATCTTATCTTGATAAAGCATGGCCTAGTAGTGGGATACATGTTTTTAATAATAAATGGACAAATATTCATCGAGCTTTTGAAATAATATAAAATCTTGTATGGTGAACTTGAAGTGTTGTATAATCTTTTTGATTTTGGGCAGATGTGATTTGGTTTTTTCAAACAGGGCATCATGCACTCATCTGCTTGTCATTTCAGAATTATAGTACTGCAAACCTTTTTCTAACTGTTGGATATAGGACAGGCATGTGAACCGTGACTTGGTAGATATTTCATTCAATAATGTCTTTAAATCTAATTTTTTAGAACCCCACATCTCGTTTGCACGATTGACAAAAAATCTTGGATGTCAGGGACATTTAGCAATGCAGAAAATTTAGAGTTGCACCCTTTGACTGAAACAGTTGAGGTAAATTGCTTGCAATTCCACAGCATCATCCTCAAGTTTACAATGGGGATTTATGTATTGCTGGTGATCACCATTCAAGAACCTCTCCCAATATGAAGACTAGACTTAAGAATAGCATCATCATCATCATCATCATCATCTTATTTAATTAATTAAAACCCCGTGATCACCATTCAACCTCTCCCAACGAATAATTTGGGCCCAAGTGGAGAAAAAAAAGAAGGCAAACGCGTCTTTTATTCGTATGATATATGCTTTTTAACATTAAATGATTATATTTGTTCATCAAGCAAAGTTGAGAAGAAAAAAAATAGAAAGAAAAAAGTCATAAAAGCCACCATGCTTTGTCTCCTTAAGAGTTGTCAATTATACTTTCCCTCTCTTTTTGTTCAATCAAGCCCATTAACTATTTATTTTTTTTCATTAGATTTTTCTCCTTCACACTTTTTTTCTGTATCAAATGTCAATTAATATATCATCTTTCGTGAAAAATTAGTTGGCTTTTTGTTAGCTAGTCGATTGTGGCTTTTGTATGTCATGTTCTCAGGTTATTATTCGTCGTTCTTTACTAATACAATAATGAATAATTAGTAAATATGTGAATTTGGATTTGGTAGTTGGCTTGGTGGAAAACAAATGAACTGAAAGTTTCGTCTGTTCTTCGGACAACATCTTATGATGTAATCGATTGAACTTTGAAGGGTATTTGTGCAAATTCGTGCTCAACTTGATAAACAGTTTTTGAGTTATAATTTATGAAAAAATTAAGGATAATCTTAAAAAATAATTTTGGCTTGATCAATAAGATTAACCCAAATACATTAATCTAAGAATGTTTGATTAAATCCACAATTAATAAATCAATGAGTGTTATATAATGAGTATGTATGTATGTATGTATGGGTTTTACTCAAGTTTTCGTTTGTTGCAATCAATAAAATCTTTACAAGTGATCAAAATGTATAAGTTCTTTTACTCAAGTTTTAGTTTGTTGCATTCTTAATCTGTAGAATCATTTAGAAGAAGCAGTTTCATTTTTTTTTTAGTTTGTGTTAACCATTCCATGTTATGGTAACAACTTAATGTATTTGTTGTAGCTTTTCAAAAATTAAAGATCCTTTTAATTAGTGCATTAATTAATAAAGCATATAGTTTAGGGAAATTTGGATAGTTAGTCGGAGAAAACTAAAATGGATGACTTGCTATTAATATAATCCAAAAACATCAAACCTGAAATCAGCATGCACTTCTTCTTCTTCTCATTATTATTATTATTAATATTAGGTTTTTGACTGTTGGAATGTCGTTCCATTAATGGTTTACTTGGGCTTGCTTCTTTGGCATCTTTAATTCTTCTTCTTCTTGTTTGTTTGTTTGTTCAACAAAGGATCTCTTCTTTGCCATATGATGTGAGGATCGCTCTTTTTTGAAATCATATTCTGGATTTTAAACAAATCAATGAATGACATGTGGCACTCTCCTCCAAAAGTCACGTCATTGCTGCAACTTGCTTTTGCTTTGGTTCTTTCCTCCACGTTTTCATCAAAGGGTATTGGGAGACTTGAAAACTTTCGGAAATTAAATAATACATATGTGATTGTGTGGTTGGTGGGGATGCCAGAAATTAAATATCTTTTTCGATATATTATACTTGATTGATGTCATATTTCAAGTGTCTCATAAAATTGAATTATTGAACTCTCCAACAATAATCGGTTTAGTCTGAATTTTGTAACTAAAAAAACTAAACTTAATTATAGATTTTTTAATTTCATTTTTGATTTTTTTTATCTTGCTATAATTAATTCACATTAAAATTATTATTAATTAATACTTATTTGAAATTGAGACATGTGAGCAATGATGTCACTATATAAACCCATGCACCGGCGCATGTATCAATATCATAATATCACCACTCTTCCTCTTCCCTTCTTTGTCTCCTCTGCTTCCGGTTCCACCTCGCCGGCGGTAATCAACAGTAATGGAAGAATCTTGGAGAATGAGAACTGGGACGCCCACGACGCCACCGTCCCCGAAAACAGTTGCACGGCCCAGATTTCCAATCTACGGATCCACTGAGGATAAAATCTCTCCCAACATCCGGAAAACTTCCTCCGGCGACATATCCGACGAACACCCTCTAAACCCTGAAGACTTCACCGACGTTTTCGGTGGGCCCCCTCGAACGGTTCTCTCCGGCCAGTTCAGCACGGCGTTTCCAATATCCTCCTCATCCAATTTTTTCTACGATGAGATTTTCCGGCATCCGGAGAATGTGCCTCTGTCGATGGGAAGGACTGGCCGGAACTTGAAAGAGTTCATGATCCCGACGAAGAGTGTTCAAGATCAGCATAACAGTCGAAACAATGGTTTCTATACTGATATGTTTGGGTGGGATGATGAGAGGATAATGAGGTCAAGATCAAGGTCAAAGACGAGTTCTTCATCGATTTTAAGCTCGGAGGAGTTAAGTCCTATTCGGGGGGCGGTATGGCCAGACGATAATGTTTCCTTATTTGCTTCGAAGCTCAGGTAATTTTCTGTTTTGATTGTTTAATGTTTTAATAACTACTGTCTTCGGCCTTTTCTGCTTGTTTGAGTTTAATGGATAACTCACCCAATTTAATCTCATTTCTGTCCAAATTGAATAACAATTCTTCAACAAAATAGGCTGTATATATATATATATATATATATATATATATATATATATATATATATATATAAAGATGTATATAATGTCCTGTTCTCTAAAAGAGATGCATACACATTTGAAGTAACAAATCCTTATGATGCACGGACACTCCTAGAAATCACTTGGTGTAGTGTCGAACAACGACATTTATCGAACACATGCGTGTCCTTAATTTTTTTTTAAATAAATCGGAATCACGAGTCGACACTCCCCTCAAAATCGGACAACCGTGTCGGACACGACTATGCGCTTGTCCGACAAAGTGGGGGTTAAATTATACAATTTTAAAAAGTTTTTAGCTAAAATGAAAGTTGCAAGTGTTAGTTAAACTTTATGTTAATTGACGTAATATAAATTTGGTGTTAGTATGAGTAATAATATAATGATTTCATTGACATTCATTTATTTATATGCGTTTTAAATTTGGTAAGAATATTTTTTTTATTATCTTTTATTTGGAAGCGATTGTTAAACTTTATGTTAATTAAAGTAATATGTATTTGGTGTTAGTATGAGTGATAATATGATGATTCCAGTGACATAACATTTATTTATATGCTTCTTGAATTTGATAAGAATATTTTTGTTGCTTTTACATTGTTTTAGAATTTAAAAAATGTGAATTTTATTATTTTGTAACATAGTACATGTATAATATATATAAAAATACAAAAATATACAGACGTGTCCTAGCCGTGTCTAATCCTGAAAATTTTGAAAATCCGTGCCGCCGTGTGTTTGTGTCGTGTCAATGTCAGTGTCGCCGTCACTGTCCGCGCGTCGTAGACAAAACCTCTTGGAAATCAAGATTCTATGATATGATCAAATCGTCCTGCCAAGAACAATACTTAAGATGTGATGTGCTCATTTTTCAGGCCAATAAATGTTAAATCTAGATGGAATCCATCAAAAACGAGGCAAAACGATTACCAAAAACAACACAATATGCTATCATTTACTGGCGCTCAGCCTGTATTCAACACTGAATATGAATGCCCCGAGAATTTCAGGAACTACCCATTTGGATTAAGTCGGAGAAATGCGTCCCCCGAGACCATTAGTGTTGAACCGATATCAAACAGCAGCTTCAGAGTGTCTACAGATTGCGTAGAACCCAGTTCACCAGCATCAGCTGTTTCTTCAGTTTGTCACTCAGACAGGGAGCAAAAAACCAGAGCTGTTGAGGAAGACATGTTGATGCAGGATCAGGTAGAACTACAAGAAGATGAAGTGATGAGCTCCTATGTCATTGAAATAAACTCTGATAATAGGGAAGGGACAAGTGAATCTAATGGTGTCGACGAAGCAATTGCATGGGCAAAAGAGAAGTTTCATAAACATTGTTTGGAGAGTAAATGGGGCTCCAAAAAATTGCGAGAAAGGGAAACACTTAGAAGGTTAGCTAGAGTTTCTTTCTTGCCATGTCTTTTTGGCTATTATTGGACAGCATTGACTTACCGTACATGCCGAAACTTTGCAGAAAATCTTGGTAGGAATCAGTTTTCAGGACATACAGATAGTTTTGGATCACTGGTATATGCATATCATTTGTAATATGAGCTTATAAATATAACACTGAGACATTTACACTTTTTACGATCAACATGTGATTTACAGAGTGCTGTATGTTTACTTTATTTCTTCTCTTTTACTTGTCATGTAGGATGAGCAGCAAGAAAAATGGGCTTTAGAAGAAGAAATACAGCCGTTTGAAAGAAAGGTAAATTGCCCATAAATGCTGTCAATAATGTATACATCTTATGAGAGCAAGAAAATTTTTAACTTTTTCCTGTTGTTCATGGCAGTTACAAATAGAAATGCAAGTAATGGATGAAAAGATAAGGCTGTGGTCAAAAGGCAAAGAATCGGACATCCGGTTGCTATTATCTTCTCTGCATCATGTGAGATAATTTGTTGCATCTAATAACTCCTGTCTATGTTTATTTTTCTTAGTGTTGCGAAGATATCATTGTGCAATGCATAATAATATCAACCAGCGTTTCTATGTTCAGATTTTATGGCTTAACAGTGGCTGGTTTTCGATATCTCTAACAAATATAATCGAAAGCTCGAAAGTGAAGAAAGCATATCAAAAGGCAAGGCTATGCCTGCACCCCGACAAGCTCCAACAAAGGGGTGCTACACTCCCACAAAAATACATAGCCGAGAAGGCTTTTTCTGTTCTTCAGGTTAGTTCAGTCATCTAATGCTCCACGAGGATAATTTTTTGTTAATTACACAGATAAATGATCAAACACTAAAGCCGTGTTTCATGCTTGTAGGATGCTTGGGCTGCATTTGTCTCCCAGGATATCTACCATTGTTGAGAAATTGCTGAAAAGAAGTGTTATTTTGAACGCAAAATAAAAGCCTTCAAACACATTCCCGGGAACACATCAAGAAGAAAAATGAACTGAATGATTAGTATTGTATATCAGTGTGTTGTTTAAGTAATTATCTTAAGTGCAGGATTTTTTGTTTCATAAGCTAGCAATTCTGTTATGTTATATCTTGGTAGTTTGTAGATTATGAATGTTTGAAAGTTGATTGATGGGAGCCTTCCTTTACTCTACCAACTCGGTTCTATTTTCTTGCAAGTGTTTCTATTTTTCAGAAATCAACCTCTTTGGAAATTAATACAACGGCAAATTATATTTCATATCAAATCTTGAGCATTTCAGGTTGAAGGGACCAGACTCACCTTCTTATATGTGAATCAAGCACATAGTTAAGTTTTCTAATCCTTTGTCATCGGTCAAGTTGATCCACTTCAACTCTTGCTCCTTAATATGTCCCAGGTTGCTTGCTGGGCCCTCCGACTCTTGGATTAGCTCATTAAGAACCCTTTTAAATATCGTGGACTTGACTCTTGTAATTGAACCTCCACTAACAACTAACTAATGGATTATAATTGGGTTTCTTAGCTTCTTGAACCTAGCTCGTTGTATAGTTCGGTCGCCCAATGAATTTTCAATTCTTTTTCTCGGTCGCCCATTGCATTTTTGTTCGGTCGACCAAAGCTTTGTCTTGGTGGAAATAACGTCGCTTCAGTCTTTCGGTTAAGGTGGTAATGATTGGTGGCTGGGAGGAGCGGCGGTTATTGCTGTGAAGACAGCGGCACTGGTGGTAAATCTATTTGCTCGAGAAAATTAGGTTCGAGGAAGAAATGAGAGAATGGTAAAAAAATTTGAGGTCATTTGACCAAAAACAAACTTTAAAAGGGTTTGGACCTTAAAAAAACATTATTTTAAGTGTTCATTTTATTTTGTCTCTATATTTTGGTGGTATGGACATGTAATTAACAACGGTAAAATATTGCATTTTGCTTAGGATTAGACATAATCAAACCTCACATTAAATTGGATAATTTAAATAAATATTACAACTTTTTTAAAAAAATTCAAAAATAATATAAATATTTTTTTTACGGGTCTAGTGTAAAACGCATAGGGTGTATGTATGCGTTTTCAATTTTTTTTTAATTTTTTTTTTGAAATCTGACACACTAAAAACTCATATCATGTATGCGTTTTTAGTGTATGTTTTTTGTGTGAAAATTTTTAGTGTGTGTGAGAGATATTGTTGGATGATAGAGAGGGTGTGTGAGAGAGTGAGGTGTGTCAGTATGTGAAAGAGAGAGAGGGTGTGTGAGAAAGTGATGTGTGTCAGTGCGTGAAAGAGAGAGTGTGTGTGTGTTCGTGTATGTGTGAGAGATGTGTGTATGTGAATGATGTTATTTAATTTTAATTAATTGTGATGTTGCTTAATGCTAGAAGTGTATCAATATATTTAAATATTTTATATAAAGGAAAACGACAGTTCCTAATCTAAAAAATAATATTTTTTCTTACTACAAGATGAAGTTTCCAAAATAAGAAAAACATTTCTTCTTATTGCAAGATTCATAATTAAAGAACTTGAAAAATTATAAATACTTAAATATATTAAATGTATATATTAGTGTTTTATGGTAATAAATTATTGGTCTTCCAAAGATTACCGACTTCGTAGTTAGATTTTATATTGCATCGATCTATTCTAAAAAAAAATTTAAAATATAAAAATAAATTAGATAGGGGTGTACAAAAAATTCGTATAACCCAACCTACCCGCTCAACATACATTCACCCACCCGTATCCGCTCGTTTCAACTTTCGAAAAAAGTGCTGCAGTTGAAAAATTAAGCAATCCACATTTATGTAGGCGGATTGTGGCTTGATTTACCTCCACCAGCCTACCCAACCAACCCACCCGAGTTCGGATTGTTCGCTTTATAATTATTGAAAAATATTAAGAATATTATTTTTTACTTTTATAGTTTTTTCTTTAAATTATTAAAATAAGATTATTTTCACATGACAAATATTTTTTATGGTAGAATTTTATACTGGATCAAGTTACGTGGTTTTTCTCTTTGTCTTGGAGGGTTTTTCACAAGACGAAGGGAAAAACCTTCTATCAACGTAAAAAAATTATGGTTTTTCATTTCGTCTTGTGAAAAGAGATGTTTAATATTGGTGTGTGAAAGAGATGTTTAATTTCATGATCTTTTTACGTGGAAAACCCCTCAAGACGAAGAGAAAAACCACGTGACTTGGTCTGGTATAAAATTCTACTATAAAAATATTTATCATATGAAAATAATCTTATTTTAATAATTTAAAGAAAAAAACTATAAAAGTAATAAATAATAGTCTTACTATTTTTCAATAATTATAAAGCGAACACCCCGAACTTGGGCGGGTTGAGTGGGTAGGCTGGTGGAGGTACATCAATCCACAATCCGCCCACATAAATGAGGGTTGCTTAATTTTTCAACTGCAGCATTTTTTTCGAAAGTTAAAAAGAGCGGATACATGTGGGTGAATGCCGGTTGAGTAGTGGCTTGAGTTATACGGTTTTTTTGTACACCCTTATCTAATTTATTTTTATATTTTTAAATTTTTTTTTAGAAAATATTTTTTTTAGGATAGATTGATGTAGTATAAAATCTAACTACGACGTCGGTAATCTTTGGAAGACAAACCAATAATTTATTATCATAAAACACTAATATAGATATTTAATATATTTAAGTATTTATAACTTTGTTTAATTGATGAACAATATTTTCAAGTTCTTTAATTATGAATCTTGCAATAACAAGAAATATTTTTATTTTTGAGAACTTCATCTTGTAGCAAGAAAAAATGTTATTATTTTTATTTTTTTGATTAGGAATTATTGTTTTCTTTTGTACACAATATTTAAATTTATTGATACACCTCTAACATTAAACAATATCGCAATTAATTAAAATTAAATAACATCCTTCTCACACACACACGAACATACAAACACCTCTCTCTCACACACTGAACACGTCACTCTCTCACACACACACTCTCTATCTCATCTAACCACATCTCTCTCTCACACACACAAAACCTCAATTTCTCTCTCATACATGTTAAAATTTTTCACACGAAAAAACACACCAAAAACGCATATTTAAAAAAAATGGTTAAAAAAAAATTAAAAATGCATACCCCGTAGAAAAATGCATACGTCCTATACGTTTTACATTAGATCCGTAAAAAAAAAAATTATATTTTTTTTGAATTTTTTTTTAAATATTGTAATATTTATTTAAATTTGCCCATTACATTCATAAAATTCTATTAAATAAAAACCCCTCCTACCCTCATTCTCTGCAGTTAAGAGAGAAGAAAACCACACGCTCAAAATCCTCTGCTCCACTTTAAAATAAAAAAAAACAGAGAAGACGTCTCGGGTCAAGCCGCCCGATCTCTACACCCTAACGTCTATTTCTAAGCACCTTTACAACTACCCAAATTAAGGTTAGTTTGTGTATTGTTATTTTTGGTTTTTTATTCAATAGGACTTGATGATTTAGGAATAGAAGTGATAGAGGATATTTAAAGTGAATGTGATTTGGGTTTATGAGATGGTTTCATCATGGGTTACAATCGTCATTCATTAATTTACAAAGCCTGGGTTGTGTTGTCTGTTAGTTTTAAGAAAAAATATTTATTTAATTTTCAGATTTGGCTTGTATTATGACGCGTTTTCATACATAAATATGATTTTAAAACTGAAAACTTTTAACATTGTCAATAGGTTTTGGGCAAATGTTAACGTAGCTTATCCCTTTCAAAAGAAAAGAACCGAATTCATGATTTTCGTTGCTTAGGAGTGAGTTATGAACTATTTTTAATTATTTCTTAGGTGCTTAAACTAAGTATTTTAAAGGTGATTTGCTGTTATATTAAAATATATTATTTTTTTATTTACTAGCCATTAATTATTCGTAGTACGCAAGAAAAAACTTAGAATTAATAGTTGCATATAAACAACTAATTTGGGGAGTAATTGATTTAGAGAACTGCATTTAACTTAGGGTCATTGTTTAATTAAAAATGTTTGTAGACTAGGAGATTTCGAGATTTTTGTTGTAAGTTCTACAATCAAATAAGCCAAGGACTTCAGGCCCATGCACTTCTTCAATTCCAACATTATTTCTCAAATGCTCAATAATAATGAATTTGGATAACATATTAGGCCCGACCCTGCACATAGCGGGACTTTCGTGCACTGAATTTGACCTTGTGCTTATTTGCATATATGTATATTGTCTATGATTTTGTTTAATATTGCATTTTTTTTCCTTCCGCATATTGATTTGTACCCCTTGGAGTACTGTGTGTTGTATTCTATACTCTGTATTTTGTTCTGGTACCAGAGTTACTTTTTGGTTCTTGCGTGCTGCATCTATGAGAGCCACATCTTGTTTTTCTGTGGTCAACGTAACATATACATCTGTTCTATCAAAATGTGCATCCATGACTATGCACGTGAGCCAACCACCATCATTACTTTTTAGGGTTTCACTTTGAAACTTGGTCATTAATGTTAAATTATACAACTGTCAACTGCAGCGATTTATACAATTTATTCATATGGATACCACACAACCTGAAGGGACTCCCTTAAATCAGGTGGGAAACTCAAATGCTTCAGTGCCAAACAGCTCGAAATATGTAGCTCAAGTCAAGGAATTAATCAATCGTCGAATTCTGGTTGGAATCCAGGACGGACGGTTCTTCCTTGGCTCATTCTATTGCATGGATAAGCAAGGGAACATTATCCTTCAAGATGCAGTGGAGTATCGCAGCACCAGGCGTAGTTCTCCTTCCCCAATGGAACATAGGGGTGTCGGTCTCATTCTAATCCCGTTCTCTTGTCGAACTTCCTCTCACGTGGATTGCTCCATTGAAGAACAGCTATCTCTGTTATCTCTTAAAGAGCACAAATAACATTATTTGCTGTGTGGAGGAGAATGTAACCTCATTGTTAAATCTACTTCTTGGAAAGGGCGTGTCTAGGATTTTATTTGCATTGTTTTATGATAACCTTTTATCAAATTATTAGATGTAATAATTCGTTCATACGAAGTTTGATAATGATTTAGATTGGAGAATAATTTTAAGAGCCACAGATGAAACATTCGAAGTTGAATGCGAAAGATCGTATAGTAATGTGTACACAAATATCAATAAGAGAGAGACAAAAGCATGCCTATTAATTAAGAATATTGATTTGTTGAACGAGAAAAGGCATATCGTAGGCAATCCACTGTATGCCTGGAGCAGTTATCCATCCGAGTATCCTTTCCCAGTTGAGAGATGGTAAGCCATAAAACAGAGTTTTGAGTATAAGGTGCCGTCAGTATCTATCAGTGTAAGGAGTCCCATAAACTACGAGATAAGGCACGATACGAGTTGCTGTGTCGATGGGAATTGCAAAGTTCACTCCAGAAGATATTCCACTGCCTGCATTCAGGTTGCTTTTGGATTCAGGATCCTAAGTTTTGAATATAATACGCATTCTGATAATTAAAAAGATTAGATAAACATCAGCTGAAATGTTGCTCGAATTATGATCATGCCATCTTTTTCATTATCGAAGACTTGTAGATGTAGTCCACTCAAACAACAGATGATATTTCATGCCATCTGTTTCATACTCGAAAAAAAGAAGATGAAGTGCACTCAAACATCAGATGAAAGGATTGAATTGTGGTTGGATAAAAGCCCACAGAAAAGTTCAATGTTGACTTGTTCAAAATTCAAGCACTGGTTTCATTTTGGGTATGATAAGATTAAGAACGGCAAACAGAGAAGACGGCCACTTTACCTTTGCGAGTGAATGTGGCAGTATTAACCCCAATAACATGACCATATGAATCCAGCAATGGTCCACCCGAATTTCCTGCAGTATTAAATAACACATCAGACCTAGAAGTTTATCTGTAAGCAGATCAAATGATGCTAATGGTCAGAAACACAATAATATATCACCAATTGAGAGGTACCAGCATTAATGGCAGCATCAGTTTGAATGGCTCCTCGAATGGCTCTTCCATTCGGTGAGGGTATCTCTCTCCCCAATCCACTTATTACCTGCAGCATGTCAACTACTAAAAGAGTCATTATTCATCATCAGTGGTTCCTTGATACATCTGAACAGGGATCGGGTAGGTGGGCTTCTCTTTACACACATGCATCCGACTCGAACCCAAGATCTAAATCATGAAAATCAAACCATTGAGCTAATTTGTTGGTAGCATGACCTTACAAGAGTTCATTATCTATTAATTAACCAGTAAAATATAGTCAATGAATAACTCAAAAGTATCGCACTTTGCATGCACCAGAGCTCACATTTCTTAAAAATTACCCCAGTAGTTAAAGTGTGCTCAAATCCGTAAGGGTTTCCAATTGCGTAG
This sequence comes from Haberlea rhodopensis, assembly GCA_907163345.1. Classification (NCBI taxonomy): domain Eukaryota; kingdom Viridiplantae; phylum Streptophyta; class Magnoliopsida; order Lamiales; family Gesneriaceae; genus Haberlea; species Haberlea rhodopensis. Next base: position 338,347 of record CAJQUN010000243.1, read on the forward strand.
CAGCTCTGCCCCACTCTCAGTTCATGAGATGTGCCTAGAGCAACTGGTTTTAACTCAATGCCAACTGCATCAACCTGCAAAGAAAATTAGATAGAAGTCCCGTAAAAGCCGCCCATTACATATCGTTAGCTGAACGTTAACGAGATTTTCATCTATTACTATTTTCTTTTTATCACCTTAAGAACAGCTAAATCAAAGTCCGGATCAAAACCAACAATCTTGCCTTCTCTAGTAATACTGTTGCCACTAGCATCAACTAAAGATACCTGAAACGGATATAAACAAGCTGTTGGTCCATACTGGAATAAAATATCTGATTAATGTAGAGTTATCATCCGCTGCACAGTCCAAATACGAGTCTATAAGTAAAATCTAACGAAAGGAAAACATAACAGAACCTTACAAAGTTGTAATCCACTTTTGTCTGCAGCCAATTTGGCAACAACATGATAATTTGTCACCTGTACAAACAAAAAAGATTCTTAAGACTGTTAAACTTGGATATTTGGTATAATTTCATTCTATTTTACTCTTGTGAATATTGCAGAACATATATACAAGAAACCAAATCATATAGGATCATATCTAATCCCATAATATTGGTATAAAATCTACTTACCTAAACTAAGAGATTTTATACAATCTTGAGATTTATACAATCAATTATCTCCTATTCTTTGGGGATTCTAATGACTCATGCTAACACCCCTCCTCAAGTTGGTGCATAGATGTCTTGAACACCCAACTTGACAAGAGAGTCATAAAAATCTTTGCTTGATACTGCTTTTATTAGTATATCTGCCAATTGGTCCTCAGATTTGACAAATGGAAAACGGATAATCTTCTCCTCTAAATTATGTTTGATGAAGTGTTTGTCTATTTCCACGTGTTTGGTCCGGTCATGATGCACCGGGTTTTGTGAGATGTCAATGGCCGCTTTGTTGTCACAAAATAGTTCCATTTCTTGAGTAGGACCGTAACCAATTTCTGTTAGTAGTCTCCTAAGCCACAACATCTCGCAAAGTCCTTTAGCTAAGCCCCTAAACACTGCCTCGGCACTAGACAATGCCACCACATTCTGTTTTGCTTCTCCACGTGACTAAGTTTCCTCCCACGAATGTGAAGTATCCCGAAGTGGATTTTCTATCTAGAATGCAGCCTGCCCAATCAGCATCCGTGTACCCTTCAACCTTCAAGTGATCATGTTTTGAGAACATCAGTCCTTTTCCTGGAGAGGACTTTAAGTAGCGAAGTATCCTCATCACCGCCTCCATATGCTCTTCACTTGGATTATGCATAAATTGGCTCACTATGCTAACGGCATATGCAATATCTGGGCGGGTATGAGACAAGTAGATGAGCTTTCCTACCAACCTTTGGTATCTACCCTTGTTTGTAGGCACTTGGTCTTTTGATTCAGTGAGTCTATGATTCTGAATTATAGGGGTGTCCGCAGGCTTTCATTCTAGTAATCCAACTTCAGACAGTAGATCCAACACGTACTTTCTTTGGGACAAGAATAATCCTTGCTTTGATCTTGCCACCTCTATCCCCAAGAAGTACTTTAGGCCTCCCAGATTTTTCATCTCAAAGTCAGCCGAGAGTTTTACTTGTAGCCTTGAGATTTCTTCAGTATCATCTCCTGTGATAATCATGTCGTCCACATACACAATTAGAGCTGTTACCTTGCCATGGTGGTGTTTCAAGAAGAGTGTATGGTTTGCATTACTTTGTTGGAATCCATATCCTTTGATTGCTGAATTAAATCGCCTAAACCACGCCCGAGGTGACCGTTTCAATCCATACAACGCTTTTTCCAATTTGCACACCATTGTGGCTTTGGGAGTTGATGTACATCCTGGTGGGATGTCCATATATACCTCTTCTTCGAGATCACCATGGAGAAATGCATTTTTTACATCGAGTTGCAATAATGGCCAATCCAAATTCACGGCCAGTGACAATAATACTCGGACAGTATTTAGTTTTGCAACCGGTGAAAAAGTTTCACTATAATCTATGCCATATGTTTGTGTGAAACCTTTTGCTACGAGCCTTGCCTTGTATCTATCAATAGATCCATCGGTATTGTATTTAATCGAGAACACCCATTTGCATCCTACTATCTTCTTCCCTTCGGGTTTTGCTATCAATCTCCATGTGTTGTTTCTTTGCAAGGCTTCTAATTCCTCTTTTATGGCATGTGCCCATTTAGGATTGGTCATGGCATGTTCCACACTTGTTGGAATATGATGAGATGACAGAGTTTGAGCGAAGTTCTTGATGGTCTCGGGTAACTGCTCGGTGGAGACATAGTGTGCAATGGGATATTTGGTTTTCCTGGCTTCAGTCTCAGGTGAATATCTATTTGGAGGTTTCCCACGATTTTGCCTGAAAGGTAATGTATATTCCAAAGAGATATGTTCGTTAGTGATAGATGGGGAAATAATGGGAGAACTTACCTCAGGAGAATTCTCAGTAGAAGACACGGGTATGGTGAGAAAAGAGGGGTCTTGATCCTCAACCAGTGCTTCCTTACTAGTGGAGTTGTCATGCATGATGTTTAATGTGGTTTCTTCTTGCTGCATTGTTTCTACTGTGTTTCTTTCAATCTCGAGTTCGAGTTCGATTTCGTGTTCGGGTTCGGACATAAGAGGTGTCGTAGGTCCTCCCATTAGCCACCTTAGGTCGTCACTTGTGCTCACATGCTCCCCCTGGGGAACTGAGGTGGATAAGTGAGGGGAGAAGTATGGTTCTGATTCAAGAAAGGTAACATCCATGGTGATGTATGTTTTTCGAGTGGTAGGATCAAAACATTTATACCCCTTCTGTCGTAATCCATAGCCCAAGAACATACATCGTACGGCACATGGATCAAGTTTGGTACGTTGGGATTTGGGGGTGTGAACAAAGCCAGTACATCCGAAGATTCGAGGTGGGATCACGAGTATAGTTGGTAGTTGAACATGAGAGGAAAGTACTTGTAGAGGAGTTTGAAATTACAATACTTTGGAGGGCATGCGGTTGAGCAAGTAGACAGAAGCCGCTACGACATCATCCCAATAGGTTTTTGGGACACTGGAGCCAAGTAGAAGTGCACGAGCTGTCTCGAGTATGTGTCGATTTTTTCGCTCAGCCACACCATTTTGTTGTGGTGTATGGGAGCATGAAGCTTCATGAAGAAGTCCGTGTTGGTGAAAATATGTATGGAACTGATGATTGATAAACTCGCCACCATTATCAGACCTTAGGATTTGAATGTTGGCAGAGTATTGTGTTCGAACCATGGCATGAAAAGTTTGAAAAATTCGTTCTTGCTTTTCATGGGATAAAGCCATGTCATGCGGGTGCAATCATCCACGAAAATCACAAACCAACGATTACCAGAGAGTGTAATACTAGGGGACAGTCCCCACACATCTGAATATATCAATGCAGAAGGAGTAATACTTTTATTCAAACTCACTTGATAAGTAGCCCTATGGCTTTTAGCCAAAAAACAAATGTCACACTTAAATTCAACATGATGTAATGAAAGAAATAAGTTTGGAAATAAGTGTCTGAGATAACCAAATGATGGGTGTCCAAGACGACGATGCCACAGCTAGATTTCTCGTTCCTTATCACTAAGATGATGACTGGTATAATATGTTGTTCCTTGGCAGCCATTGTCTAAGTAATATAGTCCCCCTCTCTTAGTACCACGCCCAATAATCTTCTTGCTCAGAACCTCCTGAAAAAGACAAAACATTGGGTATATCAGTAAGGTACAATTGAGTTCCTTAGTGATTTGGCTCACAGATAGCAGTTTAGTATATAATGATGGAACAAGAAGAGTATGAGAGAGTGAGAGGGATGGTGATAAGGCTACTGTCCCAGCCCCTGTAACCAGGTACGCCACACCATTGGCGTTTGCAATACTGGTTCTTCGTGGTTGAGTAAAGTTTAAGAAGTCGGTTGGATCAAACGTCATATGGTCAGTGGCGCCAGAGTCAATAATCCATCCATTAGTGTTCTCGGATCCAGAATTATACAAGCCATGGCCAAGGTTACCTTGATCTGTTGTGATATGTAATTCGTCATAGGGAATGAGAGATAAATATGGCTCAGATGTGGCCATAGCAGCTTTTCCCAATGCAGTCCCTAGTTTGGTAGGATCCTTCTTCTTCTTGGCTTGTAGTTCATGCCACCAATCTGGATATCCATGTAATTTAAAACATGAGTCTTGGTTATGTTTGTTCCCCCCACAATGCGTGCATTTGATACCAGTTTGTGGTCCCTTTTGTTTTGCAACAGTCTGGTGGTTCCCATTTGCCAAGGTGAGTTGTTGTCCATGGTTCCAGCCTTTAGTGGCCATTACCGCATTGTTAGACATGGGTTCTAGTTCAGAGCTCATGACAGCTTGGCGAGTATTTTCCCGTCGAACATGTGTGTATGCTTGTTCAACAGTGGGAAATGGTTTTAGCTGGAGTACGTCGCTTCGTATATGATCAAGTCTGTCGTCCAATCCATCCAGAAAGATGTAAACTCTTTCTTCTTGTAACAAGTCATTCAGTTTTTTTATATCTTGCGCACATTTCATAGGATTGGAACGACAAAAATCAATCTCACGCCATAGTCCTTGCAATGTATTGTAATATTTTTCTATAGATCCGCCTCCTTGTCGCATCCTTGCAACCCGACGCCGGAGCTCATATACCTGTGAGGTATCCATGCCATCAAAATAAGTAGTTGCAATTGAGTCCCAGACTTGTTGTGCCGTAGGAAACCGAATGAAATTTGGGACCAAAGATTGGTCCAAGGAATTAATTATCCATCCTTTTACGATGGCATTTTCGGTGCGCCATCTGCGAAATTCAGGAGTTGTCTCAGAAGGTGGAGGGATATCACCATTGATATATCCCAACTTTTGTCCTTCACTGAAATGTACATCTCAGTTACCTGAGACCAAAGAGCATAATTGGATCCATCCAATTTAATGGTAAGCGGTATAGTAGAGTGATCGAAGGTTTGCGATATGGGTTGAACCTTGGATAAGGCCTCTGTCATCTTAGCTGTAAGATCGTCGATGATGTTGGAAGCGTTTGGTGGGGTTATCAATTCGGTGGAGTCAGTCATGGTTTTGAATGTTCTTTGTTAAATTAAAGAGAATTCATAACCATGCTCTGATACCATGTTAAACTTGGATATTTGGTATAATTTCATTCTATTTTACTCTTGTGAATATTGCAGAATATATATACAAGAAACCAAATCATATAGGATCATATCTAATCCCATAATATTGGTATAAAATCTACTTACCTAAGCTAAGTGATTTTATACAATCTTGACATTTATACAATCAATTATCTCCTATTCTTTGGGGATTCTAATGACTCATGCTAACAAAGACAAAATTATAACTCCTCCAGAAAATGCTCATGATTCTGACAAGCAGAATTTATTATGATGCACGATATGAATTCTTAGAAATAAATATCCATTTTACTGTCAATAATTTGATAAATCCAAGGATGTAGAACTGAGAAAAATCCCAGAGCAAAGGTTGATCGAATACTGATTAGGAAAATTTGTAAATTCTAAAATAACTTTACTTATTCAAATATGATGAATCTTAACGCATCAATCCGAAGAATTGATTTTGACAAGCATTACTTATGCAGTTTATAAAACAATAAATTTCATGAGAAAATTTCGAAGAAAAGTAGTTCAAGAAACAAAAGACTAGGAACCTACAATGTGACCAAACTTATCCCAGATAAAACCTGAACCTGTCCCTTCCACTTTTGCATTCTCATCCTCAGCTAGCAGTTTATCTGAGGTACTCTTCGGGATTTTGGTTAACTCAAGGTCCTTAATGAAAACAACAGAAGAAGAAGTGTCCTACATTTTAAATAAGACCGAGCAATAAGTTAAAGAAATCCAAATTGATACACAAATTGAACTTTGAAATAAGATAATATAAAGAACAGTAGCAACATATCCTCCATTGTCTATATACCAAACTAGAATTAAAGTTGTAATTTCGGCATTATTGGAAGCAAGAAAAGCACAACTAACAGGAAAACGAGATTCGATGAAGTCATCATCATCCTCGTATCATCAAATGCATATACTTTTACAATTAGCATTGATAAAGAATCGGTCGCCAAAGAACATAGAAAATAATACGGTCATGTGGTTCATTGGACGAGTAAAGCAAGGACTGTAGTTATGATAAAATTGTGGACCTGGAAGATTTGAACGACTCGATCCTCTACTTGCTGAAGTTCTTCCACTTGTGCGAGGGCAGAGAATCTTAAATGTTGATGAAAGGGAAAGAAAGATGAGAGCAAAGAAGAAGTGAGGATTAAAGATTTTCTTCTTGTTAAACAATGGGGGATGTTATTAGCATTTGAACTAGTAGAAGAGGAGTGTCGAATTGGCGGAATTGGAGAGTGAACACAGTTGAAGAAACCCAGAGCCTCCATTACTGATTGCGATTATTCCTTGTAATTATTATTTTTGAAGGAATACGTGCATAGGAGAAGGATAGAATTTTTCGGGCCACACATTTGATCTCTAGGAAGAAGAAAAACAAAAATAGAAACTAAAAGATTTCCCCCTTTTTTTTTGTTCTCTAAAAATATGCAACAATAATTTCACCCTTATTCAGAAAACAACCTTATAATTTTTTTTTGATTATATTTATTAGCTTCTGATATGGAAATCTGAGAACACGCGGTATAGATTGAAAAATATAATCTTCGATATTTGAATCATTCACCACCTAATGTGTTTTTTAAAAAAATAACAAACAATTTTGAATGTAACGAGTGATTTCATTTCCATTCATATTTCCATTTGAACAGCTTTATATGTTGTTTTATTATGTTCAACCGACCCCTACTTACTGAGTATTTCCCAAAATACTCATCACTTACCGTATCTCTCTATATAAGAACGACGATTAGGTTGAAGACAACAAACAAGACCAATTTTAGGGCTGGTGATCTACATATAATATTTAAAGATTTTATTTCGTTACGCTTCCGCAAACTCTATTTAGATATAAGGTTTACGAATAAATTGTTTGATTTTTTTTATTTGTAAAGACAATTATTGTAATGGAATAAATTGACTGATTTAATTTTAGATCTGTACTACGAGGCTTGTTGTATTCGAATTTCTCATTTGGATTCAACACCAGTGTTATGCGCTCGGTCCCGGGACTTGATATTTTAGTGGTATCAGAGCAAACTAGGTTCCATAATCCCGATGAAAAAAGACTATGGTTGATATAAAAAAAAAATACCAAATTATGAATCCCTGTTAAAATAGACAACCTGGGTAAATTGATATTCAGTTGGGAATAAAAAATTACAATATGAAAATTTTAAAATATATATATATATATATATATATATTTTGAAAATACAAAAAATCGAAAAACCTAGATTTAACAATTGTCTCCATCTCCGGAAAAATGACGGCCGATCAACCATCTGGACTAAATCCTTTGGACGACCTCACGGTCAAATTATCAGCTACATCGGACTTCGTTTGCCCAGTCGATTTCGTCATTGAAGATCAGCGACCACACCGAGCCGTCAACCATTTTCCCGATTCCACCACCGTCGAATGTCGAATGTTAAATCCATATTGGTATAGTGACAAATAGACAAACACGAACAAGAGCCCTCAACAAATTCCAAGTTTCACTCACCAACTACCATTCAAATTTCAAGCCCAAAAACCCTAATTTAGCAAATAATTAAGCCTTCGATTTTTCCTCCATCGTAACGTAAATTTTAAATCCAATCTGGAATAATGATCCAAATATCAACCTTGATAAAAACCCTATATGGAATTCAAACTCCATCCGCGGAATTGTTGCCAATTATAGATTGAATAGCCATGGGTAAGAATCCTAAAATTTCGAAATTTTCATATTTAATTTCTCAATCATTCGAACACCATTTCCAAATTACTTATGAATTATAAATCCTCATAATGTATATTATAAGCCCTCTCTCATTCTTAACTCACGAATAAAGGAAAATGCTTAAGTTTTGGATAAAAGTTTCGGCCCTTTCAAGAAATCTACCCGAAAACATATTCCGCGATTTCACTCAAATTTTGAATATGATTTTCGAATTAACTTCCGGTTGGTAATCTACATGGTGTTGCGAATAAAATTCCCATACCAGAATTTCCTATCAAACGACGGAAGATGCTCAATTTGGAACCGAGATCTACATTCCAAAAACCCTAATTGGCCAAAATTTCAATTGCTGATTTTTATTTCGAAATGGAAAACCAATTAACTTCGGAATATCATATGTAATCATGCTAGTAATGAAAGCCCTCTATTATATTTTCCTCACAAACAAGGCAAAGTTTCCAATTGCGATCCGCAATCCACGTACCCTAGAACCCTAGTTCAATATGATCACTGATTTCAAATTACTTTCTGGTTTATTATCATTATTCCATGCCTATCAAAAAACCATCTATCCAATTGAAATCACAAACAAGGGAAGATCCTCAATTTTGGATCGTGTTGCTGGCCACAAGAACCCTAAACTGCGAGAATTTTGGGCGATTTCTCACGACTCGGAAAACCGAATTTCAAATCAAATTTGGGTTATGAATCCTCATAATGTGTACAATATAACCCCTCTGCCAAAATCGAATCACAAACAAGGGAAGTTGACGAATTTTAGATCAAGGATCACACCCATATGAGTGATTTTGGGATTAACGTTGAGCCCCGATTTCCCCCTTTTTGTTTTGAATTATCCCAATAGTCAAGATCCACTACCAACAGTGCGATATTCTTGGTGGCTGTTTGAATGGTTTGAACCCTTGCAACATTTGAACTTATGATAGTCCCATGCAAAGAAATCTCTATACTACTTCTTCAATTCAAGTAAACATATCAGACTTCACATCATGCCCATTAAACTTCTAGATCAATTTACAACGTAGATGACTGACGCTCAAACCAGTTTGATCCAAAAGATGGAACATGATATAACCGAACTTAAAGTGTTCCAAGACAAGGAGATGTGAGACAAGATGGAGTTGTTAGAAATAATCAATCACTTTCGTTACAAGGTCCAAAGGAAGACCTACCACCATCATCGTGCCGAAGAGAGACTTACAAAATCAATCGATGACAACAAAACACTTGTGAGAGTTCACAATAACATGTGACAACATTTGGAACGCTTCTAGCAGGAGTTCAATGAGTATCGGCAGAGCATGTGGACTTTTTATCCAAGCTCTCACGAATGAGAAGAATGAGTTGGCATTGGTTGTCGTCCACAAGCAGTCTGTGATCAAATTCCTGATGGAATAAGAAGATCCCGAGGAAGATCATATGGTAGTGAAAAATGTTGAAGGGGATCTAGGAGATGTAGAAACAATATACTAGTTTTTTCTAGTATGCAATATGATAAGAATAATAAGGAATAGATCTTTTGTATTCTATGATTTTCCTAGTCTAAGATTTCTGTATGAACCTCTCAGTTTATTAATAAAATTTTAGTTTACTCTCCAAGTGTATCTCGAATTGTGTTATTCCTCAGTTATGCCCCTACGCAACAGCTTTAAACCATTGCTTCTACTATTTTGAAAAGTTATATCCCTCTGTAAATCACGACGACTCAAATCACTTGTTTCCAGTATTTTAAGCCCAATTCCTTGAATTTTTATATTTTTGGGCTAAGTTCATATTCTATTAGATTCATCGATAGAAATTCTTTTGAAAATTCTCACCCAATTCCAAGAAACTTCACTGCAAGTAAAATCTCAGGCTAACTCGAATAGTCGACAACGTGCCCTTCTTATTCTTATTGAGTTCCTTGGAACTTAAGTAAAGTCACATTATACTTTTGGGACACATAAGTTAAGACACCTCACCTAATTGAGTATAAATTGCGATACTTTATGTTCAAGTTGATATGATCATTTGGTTGAAATGAGAGATAATAGATTAGTCTATAAAAATTAATCAGGATATTAGGAATCCATTTCTTAATTTGGATATAGTGATTGAACACCGTACTCAGGCTTATAATATTTTGGTTCAAATGAGAATAAACTAATCAATTAGAATTTAAGAAATTAGAAATCGATTTTCTTCATTCCAATACTTCTTTTAAAATTTGATAAATTTATTTCAATTAATGAAATCATTTGTCTTCCTTCAACTTTTTAATGATATCCTTTTGAACTCATATTTCATTGGCATACCTATTTGACGATCTTAGATCATCGTAAATTGTCTCTTATTTCTAAGTCGTATACACTTAGTGAAACATATATAGTGAAAACCTTGCCAACAAACCTTAAAGACGCAAACGTACAACAAGATTACAATATGTGTATAATAGTAGAGTTTCAACGCTAATCTAGTTCAGCTGAACCTTGTGGAGTCGACATTATCCTTGGGAAGGAGCCGGTTAGCATAATGTCACGCCTTAAACAACATTTTTCGCTTGATTTATTTCATCCCTATATATCCAATTATATCTTTTGCGCTCTATCTTGTCTCTTTTGATGTAATCTCATATTCAATGCATGAGATCACCTTTAATTCTTCTAGAATACTTGAATCATACGATTTTATCTGATAATTATTCAATCTACATATTGCACTATGGATCTTCTTTCGTCAATTTTGAAATAGTGTCTTTTGTTCAAATACTTATTCAACGATTCACTCGGAAATTGTTTGTATATCATCGTCTCTTTTAAATAGTTTGGATCGTTTGAAACATATATTCCTTATGAAACAATCATTCAATCATTTCTAGTACTTATGATCTTCATAGTAAGTTTTTGTTTCATAATTACCCAAATATTTTTTGGTTAATGTGGTTATCGTTCTTCGTCAAAATTTTATACCTCAATTGTTAATTTATTCATATTTTTTTATTCCATGATTGCTTGAGTTTGATATGACCTTGATCTACTTCATATCGAAAATTATTTTCCGACTATCATCTTGAGAAACTTATTTTGGGTTGATGAACAAAACTACATACTTTTTCTTTATTTGCTTTTTCTTGGAATTATCATTCATTCTCTTGCATGTGATATTATCCTAGAACAATGTATATCATCATCGCAAATTCTTTAATATTCAATCCCTTCTGATCGGTTCATCTCAAAAAGATGATCATTGATATTTACCGCCTTACATTCCCTTGAGAAATTTTTTGATTATAGTGAACAATCTTTTGTAAGAGACTTTACTTCTATCATTCATTTTCTTAAAGTAAAGATAACTTCATTAGCGTGTGTGACGAGGCACGGTAGAAGCAATACTTGTAAATATGGTTGTTGGTTCGATTAGGTAAGAGTTCGGTCAAAACCATAATAAACTAACGAATGTAGGAAGCCAGTCTCGACAACTTCTAATAGAGACCCACGATTTGTATCACAACTTTGAGAGAGCTTTCTATAACCGATAAGTAATCAGGCGACTCTTAGTATCGTATAGTACCCATAAACCGATGGTTAGACCGAAAGGGCAACTCATTCCCTCGGTGATATGCTACGACTGTAAGCCTGATACTTCAATGCAAGATTTAGAGCAAACGTTCTCCCCTAAGCGAGTTACTTTCAATCAGAATAGCGGTCGCTCCAAGCCCATCCCAAAATCATAATGTCTCCAACATATCACAACTTAGGAGACACATTGCCAACATGAACCATGTACTCAAAGCAGAACCTCTAGCAGTTGAAGCAAACATGAATGAAACTTTGAAGTATGAAAAAATATCGATCTGGAGTGTGGACTCAAAGGATCATGTGCTGAGAAAAAGTACAATTCTATACGTCAAAGTCCAAAGGTCAACCCATAAGAGAAGTCAATTGGGAACTGGAAGAAAAGATGCGAGAGAAATATAAATATCTCTTTCAAGATCAAGCCGACTCAAGTTTCGAGGATGAAACTTCCAATACGAAGGGAGTGATGTGGTGACCCATTTTTTTGCCTTAATCATGACATTGATGACCAAAATTCTTGCCACCATTCAATCAATTTAATGACATTTAATTACTTGCTCAAATCATGCCATCGGATGGCCAAGTTTTGTGGTTGTCAATTAATTCTCCTACATTATAAACACATTATACAATATCAAAGAAAATCGTATCCTACCAAAAGGCATATTTACATTCATTGCCTTGCCATGATACCAAATGACCAAAGTTAAGGAATCAACTTAAAATTCCTCCTACATTAAAATCACATCACTCTAAATTGTCTTAATAACCTCACTCAATCCCATTTAATTGTCTCTCACTCACATTAACAACATCCACCCATCATCACACTAAAGTCTTGCCAACTGGGAGCCAAAATAGTGGATCTAAATTGGACACTCATCCCCACATTAAAACATATTACACCATGCCAAGAAGGGATTACTCTACACTTTGCATTTTGTTGAAAATCCTCTCACATAAATTGTACTATATCTCACAACTCAGAATCCATACAAACGTGCTTCGAATCTTCAACGACTGTAAGTGGGTTTTTGCTACAAATGTCATTTCGTTATTGAACCCTATATATGTGTTAAATTTTAGTTGAACACGAAAACTTATTTTCAGGTAATAATATTAAAGTTTATGAGAAATGCACATCGAAACTCGAAGGCTCTGTGGGGCAAAGTGCTATGTGTGTAGGAGCCACCACTTGATTCGGCGGGGCAAAATGCTACATGATGGGAGTTTGGCACATGAATGGGAGCCACCTCTTTATCCTTAAGAGCAAAATGATATACATACGGGAGCCACCTCTTGATCCCAAAAAGTGATTATGTGATTACGTGTTTAATGATAAGGCTCTAGTGTGAGCAATTATGAGTAAGTGTATTGATTTACTATGTGTTTGATAAAGATTTATTTGAAAAGCTTTAATTTTATGTTTCATCATGTTCAACTGGTCCCTACTTGCTGAGTATTCCCCAAATACTCATCCCTTACCGTCCCTCCTAGATTAGTACGGAGATTAGGTTGAAGATGAAGAATAAGACAAATTTTGGGGCTGGTGATCTACCGAGGATACTTCAAAATTTATTTTGTTACACTTTCGTAAACTCTTTTTTGATCTAAGGTTTACGAATAAATTGTTCCATTTGTTTTTCATTTGTAAAGATAATTATTGTTATGAAATAAATAGACTGGCTTAATTCTATATATGTACTATGATGCTTGTTGTATTCAAATTTCTTATTTGGATGTGTTACAAGGTCGGTCCCGGGGCATGATAGAGACTCTTTAAGAGCAATAATTGCATCGTCATCAATCTTGGTTATGATCATGTCATCTACATAGAGGAGCACAGATGTGAAGGAATTGCCAGAGATGTTTGTGAATAGTGAATAGTCAGTTTTAGATTGCTGAAAACCATCTTGTTGAATAGCTGTAGAATTTTTTTTAAACTAGCTACGCGAGGCTTGTTAAGCCCATATAGGGCCTTGTTGACTCGACATACCATATGTGCCTCTCCATGCCGATGAAACCGTGTGGTAGCTGAATGTAAACTTCGAACGAATAGATCACCATGGAGGAAGGCATTCTGAACATCCAGTTGGTGTAGTGACCAACATTTGACAGCAGCTACATCAAGTAAACAACTAACTGTAGTTAATTTGGCCTCTGAAGCAAATGTCTCCTTATAGTCAATCCCTTCGCGTTGAGTGAAACCTTTGACTACTAACCGAGTTTTATATCGATCAATTGTGCCATCAGATTTATGCTTGATCTTGTAGACTTCTTTGAGCCCTATTGGACGATGACCAGAAAGAAGATGTGTGATGGTCCAAGTGTGGTTTTGCTCAAGAGCATGTAATTCTGAGGCCATGGCCTCTTTCCATTTCGGATCTAATACTGCTTGTTCATAAGATGTAGGTTCCACAATTGTGTGATAGCACAAATGAAGTTTCAATATTTGGGCGAGATCTGTGCATATGAAATATACTGAGATAAATGATCACGTGTACCTAACGAGGAAGACGATGAGCTGGGAACTACATTTTTTTGTGGTACAGGTGAAAATGTCGAAGAATGACACTTGTATAGGTGGAGGTTGATCATCAACTATTTCATTTGAGTGGTTTGGTATGATGTGTTTGTCTGGGGTGTGTGGTAAAGGAAGGACAACCACATCATGTTGCTTCACGTGGGTTAGATTGGAAAGGGAAGACATGTTCGTGAAGACAACATCCCGAGAAGAAAAGAGCTTATTAGTTGTAAGATCTTGGTATCCTTTTTGACCAAGGAGATAGCCAATAAATGTGCATCGACGAGCATTTTGATCGAATTTATGTGTTGGGATGAGATTTGTGGCATAGCAAAGGCATCCAAAAATTCGAAGGTGGGCATATGAAGGCATGTTGTAGAGGAGTTGATACAATGATTTGCGAGAGAGAAGGGGCGTGAGTAATCGGTTGATTAAATATTAGGCCGTTTGGAATGGCAAGTTAGCTTGAAAACACAAAGACCTTTTAAAAGGTGACGATGTTTCCTCTCAAACTCCCCATTTTGTTGGGGAGTTGAAGGACATGAGTGATGAAAATTAATCCCCTTTTTGTCAAAGTAATGCTTCAACGAGACAAATTCAGCACAATCGTCGCTTCGAAGAGTTCTAATGCAACAACAAAATTGTGTTTCCACCCAAGAAATAAATGATGCCAAGATCCCTTTGTTTCAGATTTAAAACCCATAATGTGTATTCAAGTATATCGAGTATAATCATCAACAATGATTAAGAAATATCGAGCCCCGGAATGAGATTTTATTCGATGTGGCCCCCAAATATCACAATGTATCAAATCAAAAGATAATTGAGAAGAAACTAAACTAGATGAAAATGGAAATGAGTTTACTTGGCAAAAGGACAAATATCACAAACATTTTTAGCATCAAATAAATTACAAGATTAATTCCAGTGAGAACTTGAAGAGGACTAGATGAAGGGTGGCCAAGACGTTGGTGCCAAAGACTAGAATGCTTGCTGATTGCGTAGGTTAGGGCTGGGTTTTGATCTTGGACCAGGTAGTATAGGCCATACCAATCATCTTCCTCGTAGCAGCGTGATTTGTTTTGATGTTTGGCGTGTGAGCATAGCATGATGGTTCATGTTTCCACGATTAAGGGATAATTCAACTTGTTTTCCTTGCTAGAGAACCAGTTAATAGACTCGACGTTATTGGGTAGGGGCTGCATTTGTAAGATTTGTCTACGTATGGCGGCATGACTATCGTTAGTCGCACAAGAAATTGCATACTTCTTTCCTTTTCTTCGTTTGCGTGGAGTTTCTCCAGCCCACCACATGTGTAGGATAGAACCTCGTGAAAGGATGGAAGTTCATCCCAAAAAGCTTTAAGCTTTGTGTAATAGACAAAAATAGATTGTTGC
Organism: Haberlea rhodopensis; assembly: GCA_907163345.1. Classification (NCBI taxonomy): domain Eukaryota; kingdom Viridiplantae; phylum Streptophyta; class Magnoliopsida; order Lamiales; family Gesneriaceae; genus Haberlea; species Haberlea rhodopensis. The sequence continues at coordinate 353,770 of CAJQUN010000243.1, forward strand.
CCTTGCTTATGTTCCACAATATCTCGCTTGATATGATAAATTCTTGAATCGTTTCATTGAGAGAAACATTATTGAAGGTATGTCCAGACCTTTTGCTGCAGATTCAGAGTAACACTGCTTGCAATGTTCGGATGAATGGAATTCAATAGTCATGACATCACCATGTCATTGCATACTGTACTTGTCTCTTTCAAGTATTTTTTGAGACGTGCACAACACCCGGGTGGTCGGAGTGGTGCAGCGGGTAAGGGTCTATGGCTTCTGTATAGCCTTAGATGATGTTATTTCCGATCCATCGTGAAGTTCATCTCCCATGGCGGCAGAAGTAACAAAATTTAGGTTGCGGAAGTGTTTATAAAATTTCAGAGTCACCAGGTTTGGTGCTCTGATACCATGTAAGAAATTGAGTAAACTGGAAGGAAAGTTTTGTGTATATTGAATTAATAATTTTACAAAGAGAACAAATATTTATACAACCAATTCGCTATTCTATTCTAGGAAAATATATATATACAAAATCAATCAATTCTATGGAAAATATATGTAGCAATCTTTGGTACCTGAGATCATGTTTCCCTTCCCATAATATCCCACGAGCATCTTTACAGGTTTTATTTATTAAAAAGTTTCTTATCTCATTATATATATGCTTTACTGATCTCGATTTCCAAAAAAGGAAGTGAAGAGACATGCATAGCTCTTTATGCATGTGTATCATTATTTTATTTTACCCTGGCACCATGTATCGAACAAGGTGTGGAAGAGAACTAGTATACATATAAAGCATTTCTAGGTACTGCCGTTATAATTTCTATCCATATATTTTATAGTTCAATAGATAAATAAAGTTACTGTTAAAAAAAATTAGTGAAATGGAAGTCGAGATCCACAAATTATATTATACAACATAATAATATGAGCAGAATGTATGGACTCGGGCTACACAAGATCCATTTAAGAATTTTTCTGTTAAATCTACAATCGAGGGAGAGAACGAGGATGGAGTTTAGGGAGCGAGGGGGCCCGTGTACTGTGCGCTGGAGCCTGTCAGTAAAAACTTTGGTCATCGGCATGTCTGTTTCATGAGACCAGAGCCTGTCCCATCATGTTAGCACACTGTTTAATACCATTTTTAGTTTTGACTGTTCTGACATTGTTTGCCATCTTTTTGATTATTTAGCAACTATGATCCCTCACACCATATCATCTATTTGCATGCTACTCTATCCTTTCACACTCAAAGTTCCCAAAATGGCTAACATATTGGTCATCTTAGGGTTTCCATAGCTTTCCATGCTGCCTTATCACTGACATAAGGCTGAGTATAATTGTATGCCATCAATGTATACATTTCTCTATCTGTATGTGAACTTCGCTGTCATTTGTCTTGTGCCTATTAAGTTTTCTTCATTAAATCAAAGTTTTACACTTTTATCATGTATGTGCATATAAGTTTTGTTTCAGAGAGAGAGACAGAGTTTGCTTTTATTGATTCCCAAATCATGGCTTTTATGCCTCTTCTCCTTGTTGGGATTCTTGTGTTTCTATCATCCGATTATAATGAAGTGGTGTGCGTGGAAAGGGACGATGGCGGTGTTGGGCTGGTGATGCAACAGGAGGAGTTATACGGGCTTTTTGAGGTAATGGGTTCACTTTTGGAAGACCCCACTTGGGGTGAAATGCATCCTCTACCATGCACAGAGACTCCCGGGCCTGGTGTGGAGTGTGAGTTTCTTCAAGAAACTTCAACCTTGCATGTCACCAAAATTCATGTCGGCCCCAATGAGAGCACTCCCCCGTGCAAAGATTCTGCTAAAATCTCCGAATCTCTCCTCAAATTGCCGTACCTGAAAACCCTTTCTTTGATAAACTGTTTCACTAAATCACCTGTTTCTTTGAGCGAGCCACTCTTTGGTGCATTGCCTTCTCTAGAGCATCTGGCGCTCGAGTCCAATCCAAGCCTTTCTGGAGAAATCCCTTCCACTTTATCAAATCTCACTAGCCTGAAAATTCTGTGCCTCTCTCAAAACAATATGAGTGGTGAAATTCCTAAAGAAATAGGAAGTCTGGTTAACTTGGAGCAGCTTGATTTCAGTCACAACAGTTTGACCGGTTCAATCCCTGAAGAAATTGGAATGCTGAAAAGTTTAAGTATATGGGATTTTAGCTGGAATTATATACAGGGAATGGTGCCTAGTTCAGTAGGTGAGATGCAGTTTCTTGAAAAGATTGATTTGGGGTCCAACAAAATTCAAGGAAGACTGCCTCGAGAGTTAGGGAAATTGAAGAGCTTGGTTTTGCTGGATTTGAGTCATAACTCTTTGACAGGACCGATGCCTGAAAATTTATTAGGTTTGCAGCAGTTGCAATACCTAATAATGGAGGGAAACCCAATAAATACAGGCATCCCTTCATTTATTGGGACCCTATATAGGCTCACAATGATAAGCTTCTCAGGGTGTGGCCTCACAGGCTCGATTCCAACCATATTTTCAAACTTAACAAATTTAACCGCACTGTATCTGGATAACAACAGTTTAACTGGTACAGTTCCTCAAGAATTGGGAAGACTACCAAACATGGATCTTCTAAATTTAAGCAGAAATCAGCTTACCGGGGAGCTGCTATTTCACCAAGATTTCATAACCAGGCTTGGAAATAAGCTTGATATCAGAGAAAACAATGGATTGTGCACAATTCAAGAGGCGCATAATGACAAGAAAATCAGTTCAACATTCTTGCAAAACCCTTCGTGCTCAAGTGCATTATTTCCTGCGGATAACAACAAAACCTGGGCTGGAGAAAACCCGGAGAATTCTCAGGACATGAAGCCAACTTTGTACCAAGGTGATATGAGTTCATATTCTCCTGGATTGGATAAAATGTTTGTATTTTTTACTAGTATCCTCCTTTTCCCGTTGTTTGGCTAATGAGCTTCAATGTTTACTGAATTAATTAATGTGCTCATTATTTCCTTTGGTTTTTTTGGAAAATGATGATTCATGTCAGCATTTAAAGTTAGAAAATTGCATGTTAGAATTTGATACACAAATACGTGTAGACTTTAACTGTTTTAAGTTGTTTGGTGGTAATTTTGTAATTAATTGAAGTTTATTAAACTGTCTTTTATTTTTATTTTGATAGCAAACACTCAATATTTTTGCTTAAAAATAACTTTTTTCAACTTTAAATAAAAACAACTAAAATATTTTAAATAAATAATTACAAATACATCATATATTTTTTAAAGCAGCAGGTTGCGTTGGTTGATGGACTCGGTTGCTGTCTTTAGCAGATTTTTTCAGAACTGAGTTTTTTCTTGGGTGGGTCGGGTCAGGACCCATTTCTTAGAAATGCAGTGACCATGTGGAGTTCATGTGATCTTAATCCAACGGTTCTTTATACATTTAGCACGATAAGGGTCTTTCCCAAGATTTCTTTATAGATTTAGCACGATATAGTCCCGAAGTCTCTTATCCAAAAAGCCTTGAAACTATATATAAAAAAAAAGCTTAGAAACTACTAATATTTGTTCATTTCAAAATATTTATAGAAATTCGATTTATCGTATGAAAAAATATTCATTAAAAAAATTAATTTTTTTTAGAAAAAGTTATATTTTTTTTCAAATTATTTTTGTCAAATAATTTTTTTTTTATGCATGGGTTTGACCTGAACCGACTACGAAAAAAATATATCTTAATCGATAGTTGATGTACGTAACTTCAAATGCTATTTTTTCAGTTTATATTAAGATAGACATCATTTTTAAAAAAAAATTAAAAGTCAGTCATTTAGTTATTTTTTCCATTCAATTATAATAATATGATCATTTTTTTAAAAAAATATTTGTTAAAATCAGTCATTTGAAATGTTTTGTTTCGATCAAATTAGGGAAAAATGGACAAAAATGCTGGTAGGCGCTGTGCCAAATGAGCGATCAACCTAACCTCCACGTATTAGTTTAACTTCAGATTGAAGATGCTTTTCTTACCACAGTGAAATTACAGTTATCAGTTGAAGCATTGTTGTATTTGTATGTAACTGGTTATTGGGGTGATAATGCCATTATATTTTCAAAAAAATAAATAAATAAAAAGTGATAAATAGATTGAAAATTGAAGTACATGGTTATCGACACGTGAATAGAGAGGAAAAAGTTACTTGCTTTTATTGCTAATAATTACATAAGTGGCTGCTTGAAAATTGATTTTATTTTAAATATGTTTTTCTATGAAGGTTAGTTAATTGAGATTTACTAATGATCCGATGATGGATATTTATGGACAAGTAAATGTAACTTGTTTTATATATATATATATATAGGAAAATGCAGAAATGTTCAACTTCCAAAAAAAATTTTCAACTAAAACCGGTCAAAAAACAATGTTCCATATAAATCCACTTTCAAGAAATTTTAATTAAGAGAAGTCCAATTTCTAAGTTTTTAATCTATCAAATACTTTATTTTAGCTAAAATGTCCCTTATTTCACAAAATTAATTGTGAAACAAGAACACTTCATTCCTAGTGTAATTAGCAACAAAATAAAAAATGACACCTAGTTCATCCAGACCACCACCTCCATAACCACTTCCATCGCGACGGCCATCTCCTCCAGTGCCGCCACCTCCATAGCATCTAGGCATAGGAAACCTCCTCTGCCCACCTCCGTCTCGACGGCCATATCCTCCAGCCGCCACCTCCATCGTGTTTTGGCCGGCGGAAACATCTTCTGCCTCGGCGGCTGTAGGATTGGGCCTCATTCACGGTGATGTTACGGTCGTCGATACTACCGGTGCACGTGAAACCCTACGTGCATAAGTATGCGGTGCATGTAATCATGTATGGTTATTTTTTGTCATTTTAACTGATTCGAAAAATATTTCACGTTTATAGTACCAACCTGAAGTTTTTCAATACTATTTGTTGGAAAAATGGGTTTAGTACGCATTATTTTGTAGAGGAAAAAAAATTGGATTCCATGACCCGACTCTCAAAATAACAAATGAAATCTACATAATGGGTAGATTGTTCGTAGTATATTTATTTTCTCAAAACAAATATCGGGTGAATGGGAAATTAAAGTCCAAAGTTTTCCATCCAATATTAAGTATGGTCAGAGTGTAACACCGACACCATAAAATAGAGCAGTGGCTTCTCAAAAAGCATCACAACGCAAATAAAGTGGCGCCGCAAAGGCAAGGCCAATGACTTTGAAATTTTAAAAAATGTAAGCTCCTATATTTCTAATTGTGAATTAAATTCGAGATTCAAAATTTGTAAGAAATGATGATTATATTCAAAATGACACATATCGCTGCATGTCCCAAGCCAGGGTAAGGAAGAGGATAGCGGAGGCCTGTGACAGCCACATATAAACATTAATCACATCTCATGTCATGAACCATAATATGAATTTTGTAGGGGCGTTTCCAACTCAGCGACTTGCTGCACCGGATCCAAGGTGTAGTAGTAAGTAGGCAAGGGTTTCTAGGTCGTCGCCCAGAAGCCACGCGCCACATCGATGTCTGGGTGTGGTGTCAAATGACCAAGGGTTCCCTCACATCGAGCGAGTGGGGTTCAAGAAGTTAGCTCGAAATCAGGACCATATTGATTCATTTAGCCTCTTAGAATGCAGGTCCCCTTACTGGTAGATTAACTAAGTTAGTAGTGACTATGAGTCGAAGAAAGATTAGTATTCTGTGTATGCAGAAAATCAAATGGGCTGGTGAGAAAGCTAGAACTATAGCCCATTGGGGCTTTAAACTTTGGTAATATGTAAGGTCAAGAATCGTAATAGTGTAGGTGTAATCGTTGACAATAAACTAGTAGAGTATGTAATGAAGTTAGGATGAAGGGAGATTGTATAATATTAGTTAAGCTAGTCTTAGGCAATGATATTTTCAATATCATTAGCGCCTATGCACCACAAATTACTTTAGATGAGGTTACTAAGCGTGAATTTTGGGAATCTAGATGATGTAGTGCAAGAAATACCCCTTATCTAGAAAATCATCATTGGGGGGTGGGGAATTTCAATGGGCACGTAGTTCTGATCGGGATGGGTATGAGAGCGTCCTTGGAGGCTTTGGCTTTGGGGAGAAGAACGCCGCATGTAACTCACTTTTGGATTTTGCCATATCATATGACTTAATCCTAGCGAATATCTGGTTTAAGAAGATGTCATATCATCTAGTTACCTTTCGAAGTGTGTCAAATGCAACCCAAATAGTTTTCTTTTTGAATAGATGGATAAATAGACACAAATGCTTGAACTGTAAGATAATTCCAGGAGAGTATGGTTACTCAACACCGAAGTTCTAGATGTTAGGGTTAAGAAAAGGGAAGATAGAACTAAACATACGTTAGAACCTAGAATTAAGTGGTGACGATTGGAAGAAGGTCAAACTGGAGCTGTTGTAGAGATTATAGTCGAAGAAGCAAATTGGACACCAAAGGATGATCTTGTTACTACCTGGAACAAATTGGCTTGTCACATTAGGATGACCGCTAAGGAGCTGCTGGAGAGTCAAGAAGATGTGATCCATCAGGCAAGGACGTATCATGGTGGAATGAAGAGGAACAGAAGGCTACTATAATAAAAACAAATGCTTATAGAGATCTGAAAAAGAGGAATAATGAGGCAACCTTCGAACGATATAAGCTTGCCAAAAAAAAAAGCAAAGACATTGGTTTGGGATGCTAGAGTTAAAGTCTACAAAGAAGTGTGCGATAAATTGGACTCCAAGGAAGCTGAACAAGATATCTACAAGATTGTTTGAGCAGTAGAGAGGAAGACAAGAGACTTATGTGCAGTTAAATGCATAAAAGATGAGAACCATAGGTATTGGTTAGAATGAAGACATCAAAGAGAGATGAAAATATTATTTTAACAGCTTGTTCAACGGTGGTTTTAGTCAATATTTAGGTGATCTTAGCATCCAACGACATGATGTCAACCATTAGTTTACTCGTATAATTAGAGAATCTGAGGTTAAAGAAGCTTTGAACAAAATGAAAGCACGAGGAGCAGTTGGTCCCGATGGAATCCCTATTGAAGTTAGGAGATGCTTAGGACCGGCAGAGATAAAATGACTAGCATATATATTTTACATGATTTGGACGAATAATAAAATCTCAAATTAATGGAGAAACAATACTTGTGTCATTCTCTATAAGAACAAGGGCAACATCCAGAGTTGCTCCAACTATCGTGACATAAAACTCATGTGTCACACAATGAAGCTTTGAGAGAGAGTAATTGACAGTCGATTAATGAGGGATATTAAATTCTCGGAGAACCAATTCAGATTCATGCTAGGGCATCCAACAATAGAAGCTATCTCTTTACTTCGCCAACTGATAGAGCGTTATCGCGAAGGGAGTAAAGATCTGCATATGGTCTTTATCGATTTGGAGAAGGTTTGTGATAAAGTGGCAAGGAGATATTGTGCCGGGCTTTGATGAAGAAAAGGGTTCACATCAAATATGTCAATATAATCAATGATAAAGTAGCGTCCAATCTTAGAACGTGCGGCAGGATAACAAATGAGTTCTCAATCACTAATGGATTGCACCAAGGGCATGCATTGAGTCATTTCTGTTTGCCTTAGTCATTGATGAGATCATGAAAGACATGCAAACTTAATTACCTTTGACCAGATTTTCGCTGATGATGTTGTGTTAATCGACGAGATCATGGCAAGAGTTAATGCTAAATTGGAGTTATAGAGAGAGACATTAGAATCAAAGGGTGTTAGATTGAGTATGTCTAAAACATAATATCCCGCTGAGATTGAATAGGAAGTTTTATAGAACTGACATCAGGGTTGCAATGTTGTATAAGACAGAATGCTGGGAACCAAAGATGAATCAGGTTCAGATGATGAGTGTGGTTGAGATGTGTATGCTCTGTTGGGTGCTTTAAGACCAGAAGAGATAAAATGCGAAATAAAGACATTGGGCTGAAGTAATTGTGGCTCATATAGAAAATAACATGCAAGAAAGTCGTTTAAGTTGGTTTGGTCACAAACATAGACCCAGTAATTCACATGTTCGTCGAGTAGAGTCCAATGATTTCATCCCTTTCATGAGAGCAGAGAGACGACCAAAGAATATATGATTTAAAGTTATGTACAATGATTTGGAGTCCAAAGGATAAACAAGGATATTCTGACCGATAGAGGCACTTAGAGAAGACTGACGTATGTGCGCGAGCCAACTTGATTTCTTATATGGTTCATGTAGCCTATCTCAGTCCATTAAGATTAAATTTTTAGTTGTTGTTGTATTCAAATTTACAAGACATAAGCGCTTAAAATTCGAAACTCGAAAATTTCACAAAGTCCTATAACATTTTAAACATTTCGTGATTTGCATGAAAATCGGGACAAAACAATAATGTTTTAAGATTCAATGTGCAACAAGATACATATATTGCCCCATATATTCCAGACAAGTAAACCAACAATAATTTTTAATTTAACTTGTGGTTTGGTTTAACTTATGGTTTGGTATTCATAAGTAATAACATAATCATCGTTTAAATTTGGATCTTTTGGCAGAGAACCTCTATATGGTTTTTGGACATAAGAACTTCACCATTTAAATTTGGGATTTGGCCCAGAACCTAATGTGATTTTGAAATATGTAATTTACCATCTTATGTTCGAAATAGATATTTTATCCCCTTATGGTTTGAAAATAGGTGCAAACATCCCTCTATGTATTATTGTGTTACACACACCATATCTTGCGTCTGTACTTTGAAATTACATGTTAAAAGATTAATTGTACCATTGATGGGTAAATTGATGGTAAATAATAACATAAATGAGTAATCCGTCTATTTTGAATAACATAGAGGATAATCTGTACCTAAAGAATAACATAAGGGGGTAAATTGTACCTAAAATTAGAGGGAAAAAAATTGAGAGTATGTGCAACTTACCTCCCCATGGTATGAAAATAGGCAGAACGCCGATGTGGTTTGTGAGTAGAAAGCACATCTACTAAACGATAATATTTTCGTTATTACAAGTTAAAATATTCCGAAATTGTCAAATCAAAACATTCAGAAAATTGTGGAGCAGTGAGCTATATTTAACAAATCATAAGCGATAAAATCTCTATTTATAAATCATACGTGATCAAGTGTGTTAGTGATGCCACGGGATAAATTAACATTAACTCTTTAAAGTTATTGGGAAAAAGGAACTGCCGAATAAGAAAACAGGCGATATTTAGCAGTTGAAGCCTGGTAAAAGAAAGTAGACAGTAATTCTTTTTGATTTAGGATTTCTTCTTTCTATTTTATTTCGGAAATTTTTTTGTTTTTAATTTTAACTTGATATTATATATTTTTACCCCTAACTTATATAAATATTATTATATTAATTAGAAATTTTAGCATCCAAACTCAAGGCATTGGGGCCGTCCGTTCATGTGTGATTGTCAGAAATCTGTGTGTCTTAAGTTAATTGGATCTCTAGTGCAATGAAATAAACATACATCTAAATCTCGAAAATGGGTGCTCTGATATCGTATTGCTATTGAACCATTAAAATAAATTATTACACGCTAATATGATGAAACAATGATAAATCTAAGGAATCAAGCAGAAGATAATCAACTAGGAATATATCAAACTAAAAAAAAAAACACAACGTTTTTATTTGGTGTCGGTAGATACATATATAATGTTAAGATCTGGGCATTTTATGAGCTAAAATTGTTTTGCGCTGATTCCCACAATTATATAATTAGTTACGTGGATAAGGAGACGATTCTTGGGATCTAATCTTTCTCTTCTGAAGAAACCTTTGCAGTGATCTCTTCATGTACAGGCCCGTTGTTGGGCTGGAAAGAGGGGAATTTAGCATCGGCGAAGACGAGGGTGATTTTTCTTCCGTTTCACGGCTTGCAAGCAGTATAATCGCTCGAGCCTGCGTTGGTATATTATATGGGGAAGAGGATCATGAAATTCGAATTTCTTTTTATAGGTCTCACCATCAAAATTATTTGAAACCCTTCTTAATTCTTATATAACAAGGAAAGATTTAAAATAAAAATTTAACTTGGAAACGTAGAATTTCGATACATGGTCTTGTTTGTTGTGGCGTATAATTAAATTACTGAAGAACAGAAAATGGATAGAAATTGTACCTGAAGTTCAGTAACATCAGAAACAGAAACCTCGCCATTGTAGAAAATGGTGAGCTCCTTATGGATTGGATTTGGAGTATGTCCTCCATTATTAATGTAATTGGAGAAGACAGGACGTGGCGGGACAAGCCGGAGCTCCAAATTACAGTTTCTTTTCATCTCTATTCAAATTTTAATTTACAAAAGACACACACAAAAAACACAGAATCACATACATACGTGTGTTTATTGATATTAGAGTGACATGATAAGACCAAGAATTAATTTTGGTGGAGGAATTGAGGAAGGGTGAAGATAATATATATCTTAATACAATTCAATCACGAAAGTCATTGTTGGCAAGCGCGAAATGTGAAGAAAATTAAAACAAGTCACGTGTTTCACGAGGTTTCTATGTTTCGTGGAATTGTCACTTTGGTAGTGGTGCGCGTACTTAGATTGGATACTCCCACAACATGTTTTCTCTTTATTAAATTAACTGTACATATGTCAGATGAATGCAGGCCAATGAGCAAGACTTCATATATATTTAATTGGGGAAATACATTGAATATTCTCGGTTTAAAAAGTTTTTAATATTTTTAGTGGCCTGATTTAATCCTAAAATTTTAAAAAAATTCTCAAGTAAGTTCCTGATGTTAAATCATCCGTAAGAAACAAACGGAGAGGATGAATCGAAAATATTTTTTTAAAACTTTAAGGACTGAATCGCAAAAAATCAGACTCGGTTTAATCCGTAAAGTTTTAAAACTATTCCTGAATCAATCCATTTCCATCTGTTTCTCATGATCCACTTAATGTCGGGGGATTGACATGAATTTTTTTAAAAAACTTTAAGGAGTGAATCGATAATGGAACCAAACAATATCTATGTTTTAATGTACTATCCCGATTATTTATCTTGTTTGTGGTTGTTGGGATGATTGCAATGAGCAATTTCTAAAGAAAAATGATAAAAATATTGGAGAAGACAAACACATCAACCAAATTAGTTCCACCGTGAATTGTCTGCCATACTATTATATCATTTATCTTTCAAACGATTTTTCATGTGCAAAGTTCAGAGTTGGCATAAAAATATCATGTGCATACATAAATAACTTACAGTTAAAAGTAGAGATGTCAAACGGAGCGGACGGTACGAGGCACGGCACGAGCACGGCACGTCAAGGAGCGGCACGGCACGGCACGTTTTGCAAACGGGCCGTGCCGGCACGGCACGGCACTGTAGCATGGGCCGTGCCGGGCCATAGGGTGCCAGCCAGTGGGCCGGCACGGCACGGCACGAATAGTAAATTTTTTTTTTTTTTTTAAAACTGGTAGCGATCGATCGCCACCTAACTGGCGATCGATCGCCACCTAACTGGCGATCGATCGCTACACCAAAAAATAAAAAAACTTGAAATGGGCCGTGCCGACACGGCACGGCACGAAGCACGGCACGTAGGGGCCGTGCCTATGGGTCGTGCCGGGCCCGGCCCCTTGTGGAAATGGGCCGGCACGGCACGGCCCATTTTCGAAACATGCCGGCACGGCACGGCACGAATAGTGCCGTGCCGGCACGATTAAACGGGTCGTGCCGGCACGGCACGACCCGTTTGACACCTCTAGTTAAAAGTATTGGGGAATTTTCCTATGTATGTTGTGTATGAAGAAATTAAGAGATTTGAAATTAGGATTTTCATTCATTTAATTGGTAATCTTTTCGATACAATTTGCACTATATTTATAATATGAAATGACAGAAAACATGGAATGGAAAATATACTCAATAAAACACGGAGTAGTAAATGTTGACTTATTTTCACATTCCCTCCTCAAGTTGGTGCATAAATGTCATACATCCTCAACTTGTCTATGAACTTGAGAATACCCGATTGGATACCTATTTGATAAGGATATCAGCTAACTGATCTTATGACCAAATCTTTGGTAACTCAACCATTTTTCGTCCAATTTTTCTTTAATGAAGAATCTATCAATCTCGACATGTTTTATACGGTCATATTGAACTGGATTATGAGCTATATCACTTGCAGCTTTATTGTCACAGTAGAGCTGAATTGGTTGCTTGTGAGAATACCCTAGGTCCTGTAATAGAAATTCTAACCACAGTGTTTCACAAATTTCTATGGACATTCCTATGTACTCAGCTTATGCACTAGATCTTGCAACGATGTTATGTTTCTTGCTCCTCCATGTAACTAAATTCCCACCTACAAAGGTAAAATATCCTGAAGTTTATCGCCTATCGTCAACTGCTTTGGCCCAGTCTGCATCTGTATATCCCTCGATGTTTTGCTTGTTTGTGTTTTTAGATAATAGAATTCCCGTTCCAGGAGCGTATTTTAGATACTTCAAAATGCGCATAACTGCATTCATATATCGTTCACCATGATTATGCATGAGCTGACTAACAATACTCAGAGTATATTCGAGATCTGATCTTGTGTGAGCTAAGTATCTTTGGTATATCCCCCTGTCTACCGGTACGTGATTTGTATCAATACATAACTTCAGTCCCTCTTCTACTTGAGTGTCTGCTAGATGGCAGGCTGACATACTAGTTTCATGAAGCAGACCTATAGTATACTTTCTTTGAGATCAGAATATTCCTTTAATCTGTCGAGATACCTCAATGCCCAAAAATATTTTAAGGGAACTAAGTCTTTCATTTCAAATTCCTTGGACAAGTACTCATTTAAAGATTTTGTTTCTTCTGGGTCGTTTTCTGTGATGATCATGTCATCCACATATATAATGAGTGCAGGAATTTTCCGTGTTGCTTCTTTAAAAATAATGTGTGATTCGAATTTCCCTGTTTGTAACCAAAGGTTATCATGGATTTGGTGAATCATCCAAATCATGCTCTAGGAGGCTGCTTTAATCCATATAATGATTTATTCAACTTGCACACCTTCTGTTTTTGTCCATGAACCCTGGTGGAAGATCCATGTAGACTTCTTCAGAGAGTTCACCATGTAGAAATGCATTCTTTATATCAAACCGTTGTAATAGCCAATCAAAATTTGCAGTTAAGGATAACAAGACCAGAACAATACCAATTTTGGCTACAAGTGCAAATATCTCAGTGTAGTCAATTCCATAAGTTTGAGTGTATCATTTTGCCATCAATCTTGCTTTAAAACGTTTGATTGTGCCATCAACTTTGTATTTCACAGTAAAGATCCATCAACACCAACTAGTTTTTTTTTCTGTAGGACAGTCAACAAGTTCCAAGTTTGGTTCTTCTGCAGGGAGGGCATCTCTTCATTCATCGCAGCTTTCCATCTTGGGTCAATCAAGCTTCCTGCACACTGTTAGGTATAGATATAGTAGATAATTGCCTGACAAATGACTGATTTGTTTGTGACAATCGATGTGCAGACATATGTTGGTTCATGTGATATCTTACTTTACTAGACAATTGAGGTTCATATGTAGGTTTTGGAATACCTCTAGTAAGACATTGTGGTAACTGTCTCCTAGTCGACTCAAGCATTGTACAAGGAATATCCATAGACAACGATTGGTTTGGTATACTGATTGGAAAAGACTCAAATGCAGTTTCAGTCGTTTCCTAGCTTTCTGGAAGCTCATTTTATGTTTGATCCATGGTGTGACCACGAGGCTCCAACTGATTAAAATCCACATTTTGATCACTATGATCCAAATCAGCTATATGTTCATGAGATACATCCACAATATCATCCTCAATATTGTATATAAGAGTCTGAATTTCCTCAATAAATTCCCCCTGAAAGTCAGACTTTGATAAATACATAGTATCTTTATGAAAGACAACATCCATTGTTAGGATCAGAGTAGTGTTTAGAAGGAGGGGGGTTGAATAAACACTAGACTCAATTTCGATTCTTCTTCTTACACCAGACTGTTAAGTACTGCAGTACCTTCTCAATAGTTGGCAAGTCAGCAGACATTGGTAATAGTGCGGAAGACGTCTGCTGGACTTGTGAGTTAAAGTAATTGAATGGTAAAATGCAGTAAGTAAATGACATAGAATATGTTTTGGAAGTTCGAAGCACAACGCTTCTAAGTCTCTCATTCTTCCTTTGCAGGAAGGTTACACTAGAAGACTTTGGCTTACACTTTTCAGTATACAACCTTCTTAGACACTCACACAGCTTGGCCTAAACTCCTAGCAACACAACTCTCTTAGTTGTTTATAATGTGTTTTACAACACTCACACAAAATTACAAATCTCTTAAGCTTTGAGTGTTCTTTGAGCAGCAGACAGTAAGGCTGCTTTGCTGGTCTTGCAAAACTTCAGAATATCTCAGTAAATCATTTTTGGTTTTGCTTGAATGAATGAAGTTGATTTGTGTCTTTTGAATTTTATCAGATTGATCAGCACTATCTTTATTCTTCACTTTGACGTATTTATAGACACAGCGGTCTAAAGGCAACTTTTCTTCAATTGGAAAGTTCTGCTTGAAATCAGGAACCTTCCAAACTCTGTTTGTCATCTTTCCAATTTTGTTAATTAAATGCTCTTTCATTCTGACGCTAATGGTGGCGCTGATATCGTAGTGGTGCAGCGCTCTGTTGTACTTTTGTCAGAATGAGTTGTACTTGTTTCTTGTTGCTTTATACGTCTACTGACTTCTCCTTTGATGTATATCTGCTGGTTGCACGATCAGCTGATGTTCATTTCATCATCTGATGGATAGTTATTAGTTACTTAGCCTGATGGACATAAGTCAATTAATAACTCCTTAGACGTCTGCTGGGACTCTTGTTCCAGTGGACGTTCACTCTTCTCTAACCGACAGATGATAATTCTTGGTCTTTGGATCCGATAGATCTCTTTTTTTTATCCTTTCACTCGGTAGATGACTCTTCACACGGTAGATGACTTTTCATCCGCTAGATGACTTTTCATCTGGTCGATGGCTTTGTCTTTTATCCGGTGGACCTTTGTAGAGTTAGTCATTATTTCAATGCAGTGAATACTTCAAGCGGCAGATATTTGTGATCACCAAAACTTAGAAATGTTTTCCCAACAATTTCTCCCTTTTTGGTGATGACAAAACTTAGCAGTGGAGACTCTTACTTGAATATTGAACAACAGATACATGTTGAGACTTAGAAGCATATCAGTGGAAAGTAGCAAATATTGTTAGATAGATAAGCAGATTACGACTTGTAATCAAGCTGAACATTAACAAAAAAGAATATCATTTTTATTTAAAATGAATTATGTTTACATCTTACAATTCTTACAACAATCATATGTCTACAATCTATTTAAGTGGGTAAAGACAGCTTGAGAACCATCGCCAGTATGAAATGATCCGAGCTGGCTAGTTTCAGAGTTGTTGACAAAGGGAGAGGAGAGAAAAAAGTACATACAGAGAATTAGAACAAACGAAAACCTAGAAAATAAACTTTATCTTCAAAGTAGTCTTCTGTTCATCATCATAGTTTCTGTCATCGCCAATATGAAATGATCCGGGCTGGCTAGTTTCAGAGTTGCTTGACTGCTTATCTCCATCTTTGACCGCATTCAAAAAGGAGATAAGCAGTGAAGCAATCATCAAGCCAAAACTATTTTCTCAAATGTTCCATGGCTTCTCTTATATATATATTCAATAAGGATGAGATGCCACAAAAAAATACATAGAATCACATGAGCCTAGTTTTCGAATATCATGTGATTAAAAGGAAACCGCAATTACGCTGTTATGTTTCCATCCTTGCTGCAGATCATAGCGGCCAGGATCCATTGATTCCGGAAATAGTCAACGTTCCAACAAAGTATCAACAAAGTTCCAGCTAATCGATGAGAAATTATAGAAGTAAGCTGAATCAAATCTTTCCTGTAATCAACGAACAAATAACAGTCAAGCAACCATCAAGGCAAAACTATTTTCATCAACTGACTTCCTTCTAATTGACATCCTCAAAGTTACACTTCCAAATCATCTATCTTAAGATCCTCTTAAGTACATAAACTAAGGTGTCATAGAGGCAATAATCAACAACAATAGGGAACATCATCTGCCCATAAAGTGATAAATGATTTCGAACAATCGAGGGTAGACACTACATCCAATCAGTAAGCCGCATAAGTAGAATTAGCTAGGGAACAAGGTCTGATGCCACAAAAAATCAAGTTGGTTCATTTAGCTTGCGTCAAATTACAAAAAACCTTTCTGTTATAACAAGTAGGGGAAAAGTAACAACACACACAAATCATCAAAAAAGATTACACAAATGTTCCATTTTTGGGTGCAGTTATATCTTTCTACCATCATCATTGCGAAAAACCCTTCCAGGGGGTCCAAGCTGCTTTTTCTCTGCTCCATCGTCTACAATATAGTGGTGCTCCATACATCTCTTCATGCACAAACATATTCCTTTACGAATATGAGATTCTCTAACAACAAAGGGTTGGTCTGAAGTGGTAAGAATACACCTTCTCTTTCTGCATGAGAAGATTGTCTGTCGACTGTAAATCAAACTACCATGAAATGATGAAAAAGTAAAGGAACAGAACAACCTACCACGATCGTTGCCTCATCATACCAAAAACCACAGAGCAACAGTTGACGACATCATCAGTTCGTCGGAGAGAAGAATAGACAAAACGAATGGAAAACAAAATCTAGCAAAAAGAAGAAAAACAAATCAAACAATTAAGTTAAAAAATCAGGTCAATAAATAAAATGTCATCGGATGGCGTAAAAAACTACCTAATAACCTACCATCATGCCGCGGTAAGACCATAAACACAGAGCAACAACCGAAAAATTAAATACAAGGGCACACCAACACAGATCGTCGGTAGGATGGAAGAACGAGTGAGGCAGCGTGTAGCAAATAGAACGAGAACAAAAGAGCCCTATAAGGATAAAAGAGACGGCCCAATCCAAGGAAAAGGGCCCGAAAAAAGGCCCAACGAAAGTTACTGTTTCTCCCAACAGTAAATTTTGGGAGAATAAGACACAGATTAATGTAGTAATTTTGGGAGAATAAGACACAGATTACTGTAGTAATCCTTCTGCGCTTATTATAATGTAGAATAATATATATATATAACCATATATAATATAGGATAGTTATATGCATCTCTTGTATAATAGTTGATTTATTTTCTTTTGTAGAATGGTTGTATTACAATAACATTCACTCTATTTTGTAAATATATAAAAAAAAACTAACAACTACATTCCCTATTATTTGACATAAAAATACATTTCAAAGAATATATATGTTATTGTTCAAACTAAATAAGCTAAAATTATAATTATGAAAAATAGATGGGGTCTATATTAAGCTCACCCTATAATATATGGGCAAGGGTCAGTATTGTGAGGAATAGTAATACATTCCCATTTATTATTATTTTTCATTCATTTTTATTTATTTTCTATGACGTTTTCTTTACATGCTTGATGACCCATTTTATGACTTATTTACCCGACACAATTCATTATTTTCTTTGAAATCTTTATATTATTATTATTTTTTAGAATTTTTTTTAAATTATTTTTTAGAATTATCAAAACTAGGCCTTTTAACAAAAATCTTCTAATTGGTTTACTTCTACACTAATGAAACTTAAATCACTCTTGATTGAGCCTTTTTTGGTTTGGGTTTTCTTGGGGCACTTTTTTCTGTCCATTTTGTTATTTTTAGGGCATTTTCCTACATTATTAATGACTCATTTTATGGCTTAGTTACACAGTCCAAATCATTATTTTCTTTATAATCTTTATTTTATTTTATTTTTATATTTTTTGATATAAAAAATAGTCCTTTTAATTTGTTTACTTCAACAATTATAAGAACTTAGATCACTTTTGATTGTGCCTTTTTTTTGTGTGTTTTTCCTTGGGCCCTTTTTTGTTTTTTCCGCCCATTTTGTTGTTTTTAGGGCATTTTCCTTACATGGTTGATGACTCATTTCATGCCTTAATTACCCGGCCTCCAAGTCGGTATTTTTTTATAATCTTTTTTTAATGGTTTTATTTTGGTTTCTAGATGTTTGGTTGTCTTGAGTAGTGTGCACTTAGCGTTCATTTCATTTCACCGATATGGTTGAGCTTGGAGCTTGGGAAGGGAGGGTTTATGAAATGGACGATGCATCGGGGAGTGGGAAAAGGTTACGAGATGACGTCTTTAATTCCCGCGCTTTGTCTTTTGTTAAATCTGCAAGTTTACGTGTAGTTTTGTACGTTTAGTTTTGTATGAAATTTACGGTCATTTTTCAGATAATAGATTAAGAATGCATTTAATTTTGGATGGGATAGTGATATTGATGATGTCGCTCTTGCTTGATGATGGGGTTTGATTATCTGGTGCAATTTTGATGTTTATTCTACAGGGCTCCCATAGACAGCAAATGGCTAGTGCAGGTCCATCCAAGTCGCCGCCACCATCAGTTTCCCATGGTTTTGGGCTAGACTAGGCCAAGTAACAGATCCGCACAACATTGCAGAAAGGGTATCGGTTTGTTGTTTAACAGAAAACATCTTTGAGATTTTCTATCCTATGATTTTAGTGCGCTAATAGTTGGATTTGAGACACCTGAGTTCTTAGATATGCTCTTGAGAAGTGAAATGCTATATGTATTATATGATGTTGTTTTTGGTGGGAGCAAAATAATAAACGATGATATTTTATGTTCCCAGATGAGTTTTTCAATGATAGTTAGTACTCAAAATTTGACTTTTCGAGATTATCGTGTTAATTGAGTTGGTACTTATCGCTAAATGAAATTTTGTATGATGATGATTCAAATGTAACACTATTATCCATATAATGCCGCAATGTTAGATGCTTTCTTTTTATTTTGCAGTTTCGCCGAGAAAGAGTAGCTGAAAAGATAAGAGCATTGCAATAGTTTATTACAAGTGTCAACAAGGTTGGTTCTCTTACAAAGGATATTGGTCAATTGCATGGTAAATATTTCTGCTTTTGGAATCAAATCTCTGACTTGCATTCGTGTTTTCCATTTGAAACCTACCCGCCTTCCTCTCGGAAACCTTGTTGTCTTCCTCGATTCGTAGTCGAACCACAAGATCTTCAAGACTCAACTCCTTTCGTTTGTGTTTCAAATGGATCTTAAAGTCCTTCCACATAGGAGGCAATTTTTCAATCATAGCGGTGACTTGTAATGAATCACTTAGACTCATTCCCGCAGCATGAATGTAATGCAAAATCATTTGTAGATCTTGCACTCGCGCCATCACAGGCTTGGTATCAACCATCTTGAAATCCAGGAACTGTCCCACTATGAGTTTCTTCATGCCGGCATCCTCGGATTTGTACTTTTTTACAGCGATGCCCAAAGTTCATTTGTTGTTTTCACAAGACAATAAACATTATATAATTTATTGTCCATTTAGGATATAGTTCTTGCATAGGAAGTCGCTTTGATTCAATGCATCAAGTGCATCCATCTTTTGGGTGTTAGTCTCTCATTCTTCAACCGTAGGAGCCTCCTCGGTTAAGAACCTTGCCAAACTCAGTGTGGTCAAGTAAAAGAGCATCTTTTGTTGCCACAAATTGAAGTCGTTCTCATTGAACTTTTCAGGCATTTCACCATGATGAACGAGTCGTTATTGTACTCGAAGAAGCCATTTATTTTCGATATTATCTTAAGATTGCAGTTTGATTTGTTTTTCTCTTTCAATGTGTATCTTATGAATGTAGTAACACAATAACAATGGCTTCAAAGTTTATGTTGAGGTGAAATTTGTAATCTCCGTCCTTAAGGCAATATTACCCCGCTTTGGTGCTAACGGTTTGCTATGGCAATTTGTAAGCCAAAATACGACTATGACTTGTGATAGGAGCACTCCAAATCACAAGTTCTCAAACCACCAAGGTTTGAAAGCACTCCAAATGAACAAGGAATGGGATGAACAAAATGCACAAGATTTTGCTCTAGAATATCAAGTGATTTTTCGAAAATCTGATACATAAAATGTCTAGGAGTTGTTCATTATATGTAATGCCACATAGGGACCTCAATTGGAGGCAACAATTCAGGAAAAAACACATCAATTCATGAAGGAACGCACCAACCAACAAAACTGAACAGGGCGCGATCGATCGCCCAAGGGGCGCTATCGGTCACGCCCTTTACCTTTGCGCCTACTGCCAGGCGCGATCGATCGGGCCTGGAGTGGCGATCGATCGCGCCTGACATATTTGTGGCAAGTTTTTTCTCGTACATGCGATCGATCGGGCTAACATATGGCGATCAATCGCGGCCTCCAGAATACATCGTTTGGTCCTCGATGCTTAATTTCTAATTCTTTGAGCATTTTTTCAACAAAAACTTAGGATTACGATCGATATTTTTGGTTTTGTCGGATTGTTCACTTGCTATAAGAGGCTTATTATGTTTTCCTTTTTACCGAAAGGTATGTCTTTCCCAGGAAGGAATCCCGGTAGCGCCACCATGATGAGGATCCACTTACGAGCCCTTGCCGCTGCACCGTTGCCATCATCAGCTCCTTCTCCGAGCAGGCGTAATGCAATGTAGTTAAGTGCAGATCCTATCTGTTGTGTAAATCTATAACTTGAAATTGGTTTTGTTTCTTTCTAACAATCCAGAAATTCTGAGAACCAAGAAACTAAGTATATGAATTTTCTTGGATATTCACTCTCGATCTTGAACTCCTTATAATCTTGAAGTTTCAGATATAAAGAATATGTAATCTTCTTGATCTCTCTATTACTTCCCAGTATGTTCTTGATCACGCACAGATTAAAATAAATGGAAAGCAGTAAAATGACACATAAATTTTTAGGTGGTTCAGTCAACTTGACTTACATCCACCGAGGCACTATTACTCTTTGTTCAAGGAATACAATTCGAAATCTTTACAGAGATGCAATCGCATTTACAATGAATTCACTCTTGTTCTCTATTGCACACCAGCAAGAACACTCTTGAATTCTTTCAGAAGATTTCCTTCTCCAATGCCCTTAGCACCTCTCTGATTTCTTCAATCTGATTTTTTTGTTAATTTCGCTTCACCCTTTTTCTTTCACTTGTTTGTCTCCTTTTATACTGGTTTGAAGTCCGCTAGGCAGTTATCACCTGCAACCTTTCAAACCAGTCCCAAACGTCCAGTGAAGGAAGGAACCGACTGCTTAACTAACTCATGTTAAACCCATCAGATTACCCATCCATATAACAGCATTTAATTTGTAACCATCTGTATTACACTATCATTGTGTCCGTCTAAGTAAAATCCCCATCCACCATCCTCATTCTTTATGTACAAGCACCAAAATTTAGTAAGCGCATGCAACAATCAGGATCTTGATTCAGGGCGAAACTTGCGGTTCTAAATAATTTACACATGAAAATCAATAAGGGGTGGTTGGTCGTTAAATCAATCACCTGTCGGTTGTAGATGTAGCGGATCATCTCCTTTTTGTGCTCGGATGTCAAATGTGTGTTGATTGCTCCACTTATATATAAAACAATAATCTAATTTCACGAAAGTTCAGAAAAATACAAGTTAAAAAGTTAAGTTCTCTGTTTCCAGTTGAAATTAGAGAAGGTAAATGGTTGCTTACGAGCGGAGGAGTGAAAAAACATTGGGCCAGCATTTTCAGCCGGCCAGTGGCCGTCACTTGCTTGCAGAGCCCGAGTCAACCTCAGAGCTTTCTTCACAGCAGTGGTTGCTCTTTCATACGTTATTTCCTCATTTTCTCCAACTCTAACAGGTGATATACTCATCAGATCAATCCCACTTTCCTTTTTAAGCTGTTGGATAAAGTTCGAATCGTTTATGATATGATACAACTAGTTATTTCTTGGTACACGAATGTTCGGTATGATTCGAAACCCAATCTAACGATATTTACCTGCATCCTCATGAACAAATCAGCACATGAATGATACCCTTCTTCCTGCTCTTATCGAATTCGTCGCGAGCTTTTTGAAATTCTTGGAGCTCTTCCGGAGTTCCCCCATTTTAATTCGATGTTATTTTTAAGTCGGTGCCAAGGTTATATCAACTAAGCGGTTGAGTAGTTACTACTTCCGACGAACAATATTCAATAGCAATAACCATCCTTAAATGAGAATATGTCATACATTGGTTGATATGTCGTAAGGTCATATCAATCAAACCCAACTAAGGAGCCAAAAAGGGCAGCTGGCCGGGAACTAGGTCAGTGAGTTGGTCATGGTTGCCTTGCCTGCTGGTTAGTGATTCTGAACATAATCCTTCAAGTAGTATTGGATACATAGATCATCCTGTTATGGTTTTTAAGGTGTGTTTGTTGTATACTCTGCATTGTAAAACCTTTTTTCCGATTTTTCTTTAATATGACTTTATATTCATACATATAATGTACAGTAGGCACTAGCTATATTGATGTGTATGTTACATTCTTACACGTTGATAATTTCATTAGAGAAGGTCAAAGCTCAATATATATGGTGGGATTGCACTCAACTGTACACAGCATCGACATTACTTTTACTGTTTATGAACGTAAATACTGTTTATGAAAACATTAAAGTTAGATTGTGCAAAAGATTTTCTTCCTCTCTTTCATTTTCACATAGAATAATACACGTGTATAATTTGGCATTACAAATTTGAAAGTTGCTACCGACAAATTCAACATTTGAATAAAACAATACAAAAATTGAAGAGGAAAAACATGTGTGCACCCGTAGATATTGCAATATTCCAAATCTAAACTGCTTAATCTATCGATATTTGTAGGGGGGAAATAAATTCATGAATAGGTAATGAGTGCTCTTAAGTAGTATCGCTTAGCAAATCGGGTTGGCCCGAAATCGAAATAGGACCAACAGTGGTTCTAATGATCCAGGACAGATAGCTTACCCGTAGCAATGTTTTGCTATTGGTCAACAATTGCCCTTGCCCTTCGTTTTGTATTCGAATGTTCATGTTAAATTAATAATAGTAATAATAATAATTCCCTACAATTTGAAAAAAGTTCAATAATTAATTAACTAACTATGTAGCAATTGTTGATATTCTGCACGGCCACAGACCCTCGCCAGCCGCCGCCCACAGAACATCTGAGAAAAAATGTTGACCTCGAAATTTTTTTTTATTTTTTTTTCGAATTTCATTTCCAATTCCAACCAAAAACCGGAACTAATCCAGTTACATACCCGATTTGTCTGGTTCTCATAGGGGCCCAAATCAGTCCTGTAACACCCCTCTCTTGAGAAGCTGTTGGGTTGAACAACCGAAATTGGCCTAATTAATTTTAAAATCGGTAGTTACAAAGAAATTAAATAAAATGATAATAATAATAATAATAATAATAATAATAAATTAAAAGGAGATCTGATTAATTTTGAAAGAATAACCAAAATATAATTGTAAGAATGAAAGTCCGATGATCACGCCAATTGTCAGGTCATATAAAGAAGATTGCATTAGTGGTTGGTAGGAGATAAAGCCATGTCAAAACTTAGTCACACTTTTATTTATTTGTGCAAAATAAAAAATCACAGTCAACTTTATATCAACATAAATAGGTCCTATTAAAGATGAGATCAGCGCGTGAAGTTATGGGGCATAGTAATTTTTTTAAATACCAATGGGGGCACTGTCCTAAATAAAACCGGAAATTTTATTTTTGATTTTAGGGACGAAAATATTGTCCTGATAAAATTAATTCAAATTTATAACACAAGTAAAATTTATTGAAAAAATAAGTTTAATGAATTGAAATTACATGAAAAAATTGAAAAAAAAATACGAGGATGAAAAACTGGCGAAAACGAACAAGGAAACACTGTCCGAGCATAATCCGGCGTTGCCTATAAAATTTTTGGAAGGGTAACAAACCTTCTTACAAATACTTGAAAGTACGTGAGTGTTTGGTCAATATAGAAGTACCAAAGACAAAGCAAGTAAAAATTGGGTATATAACAATATATATTTTGTATTTATTGGATATGTTAACAACAGTAGTGCATATCGATTTTTGGTACACATTTGAAATAAGTCATGTGCATTAAGGTACAATGATTGAATTAAGAAACATGTTATTTTTGAAGAAATATTTCAAAAAAAAGAAGTAGGTCGTAAGAAAAGGATGCTTCAAGTAGCTAACGATGACTCAAATGAAATTGAAGAGCCACGATGTAGCAAGAGGACCAAAGTGACAAAGATTTATGTTCCTGACTTCATGATATATGTGTTAGAAATGAATCAAGGTCGGTTAGTGCCACATTATCTAGTCCTGATGCTCATGTGTAAAAAGAGGCTATTAATGACAATATTGAATCCACAATGCAAAACCATACTTGAGAATTGGTTGATCTTCCCAACGGAAGTAAACCATTAGTGTAAATGGATTCTTAAAATGAAATACAAAATGGTTCAATCAATAAGTACAAGACAAGACTTTTGGCGAAAGGATATAGACAAAAGGAAGATTTTGATTACTTTGACACATATTCGTCAGCCACAAAGATAACATCCATTAGAGTGATATTAGATATCTTTGCTCTAAACAATTTAAGATACATCGCATTGATGTTAAAATGGCATTCCTCAGAGGGAACTTGTGGAAGAAAGTTATATGAAACGACCTGAAGGATTTGTGGTTAACGGACAAGAGCAAAATGTGTGTAGACTCGTTAAGCCATTGTATGGGATGAAACAAGCGCCAAACAATGACATGAAAAATTTGATAAAACTATGTTATAAAAATTTTAAAATTAACTAGCATGATAAATGTGTATATATGAAAAACACATCTAAAGAATATGTGATATGCTTGTATGTTGATGATATGCTGAAAGTGGGAAGCAATTTAGAAATCATCAACGCAACAAAGAAAATATTGAAAAAACATTTTGAAATGAAAGATATGGGTGAATCAAATGTCATACTTGGAATTAAAGTTTCCAAGACATTCGAAGGACGAGTGTTGACGCAGTTGAGAAAATGCTAGAGATATTTATCACAAATGGCACATCGTTACTGATAACACACTATGATCCTAATCTACACTTAGTTAAAAATAATGGTGACCCTGTCATACAATTGGAATACTCGAGGATAATAATGTATCTCATGAACTGCACACGTCCTGACATTGATTCACTAGCAATCCAAGTAATGACAATTGGAAGACATTGACAATAGTATTTAATTATTTAAGATACACCTTAAATTATGGATCGTATCAGAGAAGATATCATGCAATAAAGATACATTGCGATAGCAAATTTGCTATAGGAAAGGCATATAGTAGCATGCATAATGGTAAGTCTAGACAAATATGTCATCGAAATAATATTAGTAAACAGTTGATCTGTAATGACATTATATCCATTGATTATGTGAAGTCAAAGGAAAATATTGCGGATCCGTTTACGAAAGGTTTGCCTATAGATCAAGTATATAGTTTAAAGAGAGGAATATGATTAACGCTATAATAAAAATCTCATAATGGATACCCAACATTGTTAACTGGTGATCCCAAGATCTAGGTTCAAAAGGGACAACCAAAGTATGAGATGAATAAACAAGTGGCGATTAATCTACAAGTCATTCATATGATAAGGGTGTAGCCTGCAAAATGGGTATGATGATACACAAAGGCATTTAATGATTCCTAAGACATATATGAAATATGTTGGAGTATGGCAGGACACTCTTATAGAATGTCACGTATGTAAGTGCGAAGTGTGACCGCTTCAAATGGAAAGCACTTATGAAATCAAGTGTAGTCCAATGCGAAACGAACACAACCGTGAGAAATCAATATGAAGTTTAGAATCGTTATGGTGTGAGTTCAATTGTCTCGGTTTACAACAACAACTAAATAGTTCGAGACAACAAGTTCATTATTAAGTCAAGTAAATCCGATTGAATACTGCTATGGAATGTTCAAAGCCACAAGCTACATCTCCATATGCTATAACAATTCGCTAAAGACGTTCATTTGCATTAATGCATTAATTTAATTCACATGAGGCATTGTGTTCTGTAAATTATTAATTGCATAGGTGTTGATATTGAGATTGTGCTATTGGTATGATTACCCCGTGTGTGGGTTGTTTTTGTTGAAACATGTAAAACAGGTACATGATTGGCTCTAGAGAGGAGTTCGAGCTGTTGATTGAGAATGCTCACAGGATCGAGGTACCAATGTTGGTATTGATAATGAGACTGGTACATGTAAATACATATTCAATTGTTAAGAGCTCGTGTGTGAGCATTTTGAATAAGTGTTTATGTCATGTATAAAATGGAAACTTCTCTTTTCATTTACATATTGCTTGAATATAATTGCATGATAAATTGAGAATATGAAGTGTATACTTATGTTAGTTGAGTTGTGTTGAGAATTGGACAATAAGAGAACTATGTCAAAAAATTTATAGATATCATAACATTGTTATTACATCATGTATGAGAATTCCCTAACGATATGAAGGATGCACCAATATGTATGTGATAATGTACTAATACCGGGTTAAGGACGTGAGGTCCTTACAATAATTATTATAAATGAAATTAAAAGGAATATTGCAAGAAATATTCTTTTTGAACTAAAGTTTGGAGTAGATAGTTATAGATGAGTTTTGTGTTTGGTGCAGTAATTGCACTATCTTGGTACAAAACTTGTAATAAAATGAAATTTTGGGTTGGAGATGGCTAATGATATGTTTTTAATTTCCATACATAAGCTAACTAGAGAATGTCAAGTATTTACTCCACTCTCAACTATTTGTATTAATAATTATGATGTATTTAAAAAATATATAGAATATGTATTATTTAAAATCCAATTTCAATTCAAATCCTTTTAACTAAAGCACATTCAATTTCAAAAAAAATAAAATAATAATCACATTCATGCACAAACTAAACCTTAGGTAAAATATAAAACAAGAGGAATATTTATATCAAAGAGTATGAACGATGTCAACAATATTTTTATATACATTTTAAAATGATTATTTTCTTTTTCACATAAAATAATCATCCAAGTGGGGAGGGGAAAACTTGGTAGGCTATCAAATCAATTGAACTAGCCTCATCTTTATAAAGTTAAAATTACGGGAAGTTGCAACAACCCAACCATTAATCTGAACCAAGTTAATTCATTATGTGAAATAATTTATTTCAAATGTCTCAAGAACAAGTTCAGTGAATGCAATCATATATGAACACACTAATACTGCTATAATATCATAGACATGTAAAATAACTGAGAGCCAAAACATCAATATGACCAATTCAAAGACGAATGGATTTTAGTGTTGCATCTTATTATATAAATTTTATGTAGCAAAAAATAAAATAATAATAAAAAAAATGACTGTACTATATTATTAACATCTAAATTTCTTAGCTCTTTTATAGGTTAATCATTTATTATTTTACACGTATTGTAATTCTTGAGAAGTAGGGATATCAATCGGTTGGTCTGTGACGAGTTTGGCCAAATTCGAGGTTCGTTCTGCTTCAAAAAAATGATATCAGATTGGTCTCGTCCCATCAATATAACCAGACCCGGACCATCGTCATTTATAATTATATACTATATTTTGAAAAGGAAATAGTAAAAAATCATGTAATTTTATAAAGAAAAATAATAATAATAAGATAAATTGTCACTTTCAATAGAGGTAACAAGATGAGACAGGAGTTAGGTCCTTGGTTGTGCATGATTAGAAAATGTCATTGGTACTCTGCTTTTACTATTTCAAGTAATAATAATCTTTAACCTTATAAATTGGGGGTTTGTCTTGGGTGCACCCGGTGTTTTGTGCACCCAAGACACATATATATGTATCTATATGTATGTATAGATATACATGTGTTTTGGGTACATCAAACATCGGGTGCACCCAAGACAAACCCATAAATTGGCGGTCAATAGAAACTTTCACATGCATTTAATTTTATGACAACAATGTCCTTTTCATATATTATTATGATATGACCCCATTTGAATTTGTGATTTTCATTATTCGTTCCACACCCTATTCGACACGACCTATTAAATTTATAATGATTACGAGACCATATTTCTTGACTCACATGCTATGCTCCTCCTCGTTTATTGATTTTATAATAATAATAACAATAACCTGTTAACTGTTTGATGATCACCCACCAAATTTTCTTCAGAATTCTTAATATACAAAATGTATATTTATTAATTTCATTAACGAGTTTTATTAAATATTTTAAAATCAAGTGAGGGGATTTCGGCATTTGCAAATAATTTCTACAAGTGTTGATACAATTTAACATAATTAATTGTGTTTTATGTAATTTGTTATATATTGGTGTAGATGGGCCATATCAGCATGGTCCGTTCTGTCAAAACGGACAAGACTTCTATCGTAACGGTTCACGTCGATACGACCCATATTCACTTTTAATTTTTTTATATGTCCAAAAGCTAGTGGCACCAAGGCGTTACTAGCATGGGCTCACAAGTTGTGTCGTGCTTACAGGATTCACGTGTCAAATTAGCTAGCCCTGCACTACGATCCATATATATGGACTGTGCTTGGAAAAGACCTATTAAGGATGTTACTATAGTAAAATGGGTTGGTCCATAGACGATCCGCCCGTCTTTATATTGATGGGTATAATGCGTGTTCTTCGAGTACATAGCATATTTGTTCTCTCTAGGCCAACATATGTCCGTGGGTGGATAATTCTTTTGTGGGACTTCGTCAAATTTATCGTATGCAACACACCAATTATATGTTCATATTGTATTTAAAAAAATGTGTACCTTCATTGTTAGCCACAAGATTATCTTTCCATAGGTAATGCAGGAAACGTTTGGTAGATATGATGGGCTTATATGTCAGAGTTTGTGTTTAGTTGTACCGTAAAAGAAAATGTGAATTTAAAAAAAAATGCTCCCATAGAATAGGGATTCTTACAATACTAGTCCTAAATTCTTAGCAGTAATCAAATATAATCTTATGAAAATTATTTTTAATCAGAATAATCCCAAACTTTTGTTTTTAATCAATACGAGTCCCAAACTTTTGTTTATAATAAAAAATAATCCAAAGCCCCAATTCAATTATGAAACCACTTTTGTTTAAAAAAAATTAGTGCAATTAAAAAAACATTTTTGTGGGTCTATTTTTGATTAAAAATAATTTTTGTGGGATTATATTTATTTAGTACTATAAGCTTGGGACTAGTATTAGAAAAGTACATATTCTATAAGACACATTTGCTAAATTTACCCAAAAAAATTACAAAGTTCCATTATTTCACATGTCTCCGATTAGTCCATTATCCATGCATAGGCTGGTGCATAGAGTGAAACATTGGTGGTTGAGGCAGACGAAATAATTTGTTGTGGCAACATATACACATAATAAATAAGGATTAAATTTGGATTAACAAGCTATGTATGATACTTTTGAGGGGCTGAAGGTATACAATTATCCAAATTATCTATAATTTTATATTATTATTTTGTTTTGCAAACCTCATATTTTATGAGATTATATATGTAGCATGCTCTTTTGAAGTTGATGTGAACAAGAATGGAAATTGCTGGTACGACTTTGAGTAATTTAAGCAGGCAACAGATCGTTTACTTTTTGGAGATGGTCCACGGCCTTAATACCATATATAATAAGCGGTTACTGTCGGGAATTTTTATTTTTTTTCAATTATTATTTTGGGTAACATGAGGTTTTGCGTATATTTTATAATTAGATGGGTTTACATTATAGTAATTTATATTTAACAAAAAACGAAGGTCATATGCATTTTGTCCAATAGAACAAGCTATGATGGTGAGATAAAAGTTTCAAATAGTACTTGACTAAATGAATCGAAAATAATGTTCTGCTTATCATTTTGAAAAACAATATTATAGTCAAAATTTACGAGAAATACATATATTTTATAAAAAAAACCATGGATTATGCGCACCTGATATGTTCAAAACTTGTCACGGGAAAATTTTTATGGGTTAGATGATGTACGTCCTTACTTTCTTATTTGAATGTTTCATATTTTGAATTTTGTTTTCACGATTTTTAATGATTTTGGATAGATTAAATTGGAAGAAAGAAATTTACATGCTTATCACAAAATAGTTCAATCTTCTAGTTCATGAAGAATGCACACTTTTTGTATCTATTTTTAGATCCTATAAAGGAGATAAGCAAATTGAAAAAAATCAACACGGGGCGGAGTGCTCGAAGCCAAGAAATACGACTAGATCTCTTGCCTCATCCCTTGGTAGCAATTCTAAAATAAATATTTGCATAATTAAATCGCCCAGTATCTTTTTCAGATATCTTATGTGGGTGATACCTTTGAAACACCTTTATGTATGACTGTTGTATAACTAGATTTAGGCTAAATTCGATAGCAATATTTTTTTGCTGAACATATATATGCAAACGATGACAACTTTCATATTGGACATGTAGATACATGACATGATTTATATTCTTGTGGATGATCATGTGAGCCTTCGTACTGTTTTGGCTTGTAAATATGCGATAAAGTTTACTTTACCTTTAATTTTCCTACTCAAAATAAATTCTATGCCTGAAGTTAGTTTTGGTAAGTTTATATTTTTTCCTTGTGTTTTGTTTTCTTGTACCAGAGTTTTGACTTGTCAAACGAGACGCGATGCCAAACGGGTATCTACAAGTACTAATCCAAGTTTTGCTAATATGGGTGATATTTATAAATTCAATTTAAAACTTGCAGTTAATTTTGATTGCGGAATATTCAGATTTTATTTATTATACATTCTTAAAATATGTAATACCACAAGATTTAGGAAAATTGAGATATGATAATTGTTGACATAAACAGAGGAGCTAAAAGCCGGCCCACCGCATCCAAGTATAGGTAACATTTGCATTAATTAGCATTAATACCAAAGAAGGTAGTAGTTAAAACTTACTAGGTTCCTGAACAAGTAATTAAGGGACATTAAATAACTAATAAAGGGATTACTAAAAGAAACGAGAATAACCTAAAATTTTCCAAGCCAAACTCAATCGATCTAGTCAACCCTTTGCAACCTGTTTTTGGGGATTAGCGTTTACGAGAGGCTGTTGACCATACATATTTGCCACATTTTCAAGATTTAACTAATCATATATTATACCTAGTTGACGGTAGATTTCTCGAAAAGCTTGAGCCTATTATCACCCAATCTTGTCTTGTAGGCTGATTTCTTGTATTCAGACCATGTGAATTCCTTATACAAACTTTCTTCACCCTCCTCCATTAATGAGGATAAAGGTGTAATCTTTTCTTTCAAAGGTGTCCCCCCAAAATATATCATCGATACCCTCGATGAAGAATTATGAGCCAAGACCCTGTGCTTTACACTTCTAAACCTGCCATTAGTCATCACCTGCAGGGGTACATACGATAATCATATACTAAGTCAATCTCCTTCTAATTAACCCTCTTCCATTTTTAAACATTTAAATTCAATATTTACCTGCAATGTATCGCCAACATTGAAGAAGAAAGAGTTGTCAGGTGGGACGGAGACCCATGTACCGTCCCTGAGACAGATTTGCAGCCCTGATGTGTTGTTAGATCTCCCAACAGATATCATTTGTGGGTCAGTGTGTTCTCCGAATCCAATCAAATTTTGACCACTCAATGCTCCAAGCTGGGGGCATGGCGGATAGTGATTTAGCCTGAAGCAAGAATCACTTTTCTCATCTTTTATGACCTTACTTAAAGTGTCCCTCACCTCAATCTGTAATTCTTCAGCTATCATTTCAAGAACTTTACACACCATACTTTTCACCGCGGAAACATACTCGTTCACCAAACACCTGTTGCGTTAAAGTTTTTGCAGCAAATAGGTTAGCTTTTTCTTTAAAAGAACATAAACATGCAAAGATAAAGAATTTATTTTTTTATTGGTTACCTTAAAGTTTCTGAAATTCCAGGACAAATGGCTTTGGAATTCTGAGAAATTAGTTCAGGATTTGTACAGAAAAGAAGATATTCGACCCAGCCCACATCGCCATTGGGTCCAATCTGCTTGTTTCCATAACCGAAAGGGTTGGGAGGCCCTGATTTCTCCTTCTCTAACTGGGGTGATTTGAAAAACTTGACCGCTTCATCTTCTAATTCGGTCAGAAACTCCATCGGAAACCCATGGTTGATCACTTTAAAGAACCCGAACTCTTTACAGGCTTCAACTATGATGGCTTTTGCATCGGGTTTTGAAAGGTCCACAACTGGAATCTCTGTGAAAATGCTGGACTTGGGCTTGCATGTTCTGATTTTTGATAAATTATCAAGTATTAGCTGTGACAAAGCGACCATGGTTAGCTTAGTCGATCAAATTGGGGTGCTGAATAAAAGGGTTAAAAAGAGAAGACACAGGGGAATATGTGAATTTGGATGTGTAATTTGATGGTGGGTTGGATTTATATAAATGGAAGAATTTGTGAATTCTAATGAGAGCACAGAAAAAGGCGTACGAAACTATAGAGGGACATCTGGCTTTGTGCGTAAGCAAGGAGGTTTATGGTATCGAGGGGGAATTCCTTGTCTAAGAATGTAAAATGACTAAATAAAGAAAAGGGGGCGGGGATATTTATTTCCATGAAAACAAATAAATTAAATGGTGGGGTTATTTTCATTATCACATTGTATATTTGAACATCGAATGACTTTTTTCTCATAGCAAGTATTACTACAACATGGAAAATATGGAGGACGTGGCTCGAACTTAAGACCTCGAGTTCCCTTAATGAAGCTGATACCAGCTGGACAATAAGGCATTCGGCCGAATGATTTTCTTCTATTTATTATGTATATATATACACATACATATATGATGATATGCACCAATTATTAGTATGATGCATTTACTTCGAATGGCATGATAACATCGATAGGATATATTGTGATTATTAGTGTGAGTGATATGATATGGAATAATGTTAGATGCATCTAGACATAGACATGTTTTATGCTGTTAACTGTCAAAGATTCTGCACGATTTAATGGTTAACTTGATGTTTATGGTTCCTAATCATATATTTGGTCATATGTAGGAAAATATGGAGAATTTGAGCTAAAAAGATGGAAGAAGGAAGAAAATTGATGGAAAGAGGAAAATCGGAATTAAAGACACATGTCACTTATTTCTCCTCGAATTTCTTCATATTTAATCCATATTTTGGAAATGTGATCAATAACAAAGTTGTAGAAGTTTCTGTTATCTTCGTGTGAACAGCTAATTCGTTTAATTCAACGATTGTATAAGAAAGTTATGATCAAAATACTATTGGTGCCATTGTGAGAAGCTTGAAGCAACAAAAATCATAAAGCGAAGATCGATGGGCAGAAAGTGAAGATCGATAACCGACGTACAAAGCCCGAAAAAAATAAAAGATTTGAAGCGAAGATCGATCGATGAAGAATCCTGAAAATCTTGAAAACTTGATTTCTTTCCTTTCAACTAGGATTCTAACCCACTTATTCTCCTCATATTTACCCCCACGAGATTAAGACTTCAAAATCAGACTTTTTCATACTTTTCATGCATTAGATAATTAGTTTTAGACATAGTTTATATATTCTTTCATAGTTTTGAAGGCGGCTACGAAGATCAAAGCGAAGACGTGTATGACTCAAAATCAGACTTTTTCATACTTTTCATGCATTAGATAATTAGTTTTAGACATAGTTTATATATTCTTTCATAGTTTTGAAGGCGGCTACGAAGATCAAAGCGAAGACGTGTATGACAACTTCGACGATGGGCGATCCAAATAGTTTGTCTTGTTTTTATTTATGCTTTCTAGGACTTAATTTTGTTGTTTTTAATCTAGTTACGAGTAGCTAAGTTTTTATTCTTGGTTGAGGAAGATAATACCTTGGATTTATTAATTTTTGGGAGATTCTTACTCAACTATCAATTTCATTGAATATCAATGTTTTTCTTGGTTTTATTGATTGATTCTTCTTTGATTATTGGATTGACAACCTAATAACTTGCATGCAATCTATTGCCAATTTAGATATCAAATAAGAAATTGTTTGAAGAATCTAACTAAAGAAGCAACTAAAATAATAGTTTCTGCTGTAAAATTTATTAAGTTATTAGGGAAAATAATTGACTAGAATAATATAAACCGTATGTATTTATGTTATTTAGATTCACCACTTACTAGTTTCAAAATCTTTCATGATGACAATCTTCATTGCGCATATATAGATTGATTGATCGATAAGAGCTAAATTAGAACGCGCGGGCTATTTGACTATTAAGGGAGGAATTGGATTTCCAACTGATGATTATTCAAATAAAATTGAGTCTTTTGCGAATAGATGAAATAGATAATAAAATACAAGATAGAGTCAACCGATACCAAGAATCACTTTCAATAATTTAATCAATTTGCTTTTAATCTCTTTAGTATAATTCATTCATACACAACCCCATCTTTTATTGTTTTGATTTTCGTTAACACAAAGATCCACACCTCATCGTGGGATCGATCCCTACTCATGCTACTACATAATTGTTATCAATATTTTGAATTGAGTGGGGATAATTTGGGAGTACACTTTACACTCACATTCAGCCTTCACATAATTCTCTTGCTATACTTCAAAATCTGAATTGCAGGTACCTGATACTGAGCTGAAATTCCTCTCGAACAACATCAATATACCTCAGTGTATAACTGGGGAATGAGAAAAGGGTTGGGACTTCCAAGAAGTACAAGGCAAATAGGCATCATCTTCGAGTTGTCAAGAAGATACTAAGGTAGAAAAAGGTCGAAATGAGACTACACTTGAACCACCATGAGCAAACAAAGTATTGGAGTTGGGCCACCGACGATAAACAGAGGTGCTGCATGGGAGGCAACCCAAAGGGAGTTAGTTTTCTTTTTCTTTATTTGCTTTCATAGTTTAAATTTTTCCCTTCTCTTATATTTTTGCCCTACATGGGACAATTTAGGATTTAAGTATGAGGAAGAATTTAGTTAGTTTACTGCTTTCTTATTGCAAAAATCCAAAAAAAAAAAAATCAAAAAATTTGAAAATTTTAAAGCTCATAGCCAATGATGAACATATATTTCTAATCACTAATATGCCGATACCTAATTGATATCATGCATGTATTGAACATAGATGAATTGCTAACCTTCGAACACTTTGAATCATAATGTAAATTATACTTTGACATAGTTGTTGAATATTTTGAACACGAGATTGTCATGGCTTGTGAAGTGTTCAGCGTAGTGAAAGTTGTGTGAATTTTGTTGTAGTCTTAAGAAGTCTCTAATACATGCTAGAACTTAATTACATACTCTTTGAGATGTATATCTAGACTACTTGCAAGCATTAAAACAATATAGACAATCTTTGATTCGTTTGAGCCTTTCAAGCTTACCACGTAATTAAATTATCCGTAGTGTTTCTTTTTTAGCTTTAAGGCAAAAAAGAATGTTGTATGCTAAAGCATACAAACAACCCACATTTCACATTCCTTGACTCACTTATCATCCTTCCTAATGAGTCCAAATATGATTTTTCATAGCATTGAAGGGAGTATGATATGTTTCATTCATATGCAATTGTTATCATTGTTTCATATATTAAGTGAGCATTATCGTCAAAAGAATGAGATGCATAAAAGATAATGAGATGCTTTGAAAATAGAAAAAATACATGACTACAATGAGAGCCAAGGGGGAAAAAAAAGAAAATGATTGAAGTATACCTTGCAAAAAAAAAAGGATACAAGATTTTGAAAAAAATGCAAGAATAGAAATTTATATTGTGCATATCATTGTTCTATCTTGTTTGATATATCTTACCATTTCCTTCATAAATCAATACCTAGGCCAAATTACAAGCTACTAAAAAAAACTTGATTAGTGTTTGCAAATGACTAAGATAGTGGAGAAGTGTGTGGAAATGAGCTTATATTTGTGTTAGTATAATAACTTGAGCTATTGTGAGTTTTACATTAGCTGGATCTATAATATGTACATGACATTTGTTCATGACCACACATGCACATTCACAACTTTGTTGAGTATAAAATGTTTAGAGATTGAACTTGTTTCATTGTTAGCTTTGCAACGCCTTTCATGAATATGCATGTTTAAAAATGTTGAGACACTAAAGTGAGAACTAGTTTGTTCATCGTAAACCTATGAGCCACAAAAAAATTATTAGTTTTGGTATGATTTACTCGAAGATGAGTAAAGTTCAAGTATGAAGAGATTTGATGCGTCTAGAAATAGACACTTTTATGCGCTTAATTGTTAATGATTATGCATGATTTAATGGTGAACTTGATGTTTATGGTTCCTAATCAAACATTTGGCCATATTTAAGAAAAATGTAGAGAAATCGAGCTAAAACGATGGAAGAAGGAAGAAAGTTGATGAAAATTGAAAAATCAAAATCCAAGATGCATGTCACTTATTTCTCCTCGAATTTCTTCATGTTCAATCCATATTTTGGAAATTTGGTCAACAACGAAGTTGTAAAACTTTTTGTTATCTTCGTGTCGCCATCTAATTCGTTTATTTCAGAGATCGTATAAGAATGTTATGACCAAAATACTACAGGCATCGTGGTGCGAAGCTTGAAGCAACAAAAATCTTGAAGTGAAGATCAATCGGTGAAGAATCCTGGAAATCTTAGTAACTTGATTTCTTTCCTTTTAACTATGATTCTTACACGCCTCTTCTCCTCCTATTTATACCACACGAGATTAAGACCCAAAACTTTTTCATACTTTTCATATATTATATAATTAGTTTTGGATATAGTTTATATATTCTTTCAGAGTTTTGAATGCGGCTACGAAGATCAAAGTGAAGACGGGCGTGACAACCTTGACGAGTGACGATCCAAAAAGTTTGTCTTGTTTATATTTATACTTTCTAGATTAAATTTTGTTGTTTTTAATCTAGTTATGAGTGGCTAAGTTTTTATTCTTTGTTGAGGACGACAATACCTTGGATTTATTAGTTTTGAGGAGATTCTTATTCTTAACTATCAATTTTATTGAATATCAATCTTTTTCTTGATTTTATTGATATGATTGTTGTTTAATTATTGGATTGACAACCTAATAACTTGCATGCAATTTATTGCTACTTAGATATCAAATAAGAAATTATTTGAAGAATCTAATTGAAGAAACACCAAAAACTAATATTTTCTGCTGTTGAATTTATTAAGTTCTTAGGGAAAACAATTCACTAGATTAATATAAACTGCGTGTATTTATGTTATTTAGATTAATAGTTTTGAAATCTATCATGATGTCAATCTTGATTGCATATATATATATATATATATATATATATATATATATATATATTGATTGATTGATAAGAGAGTAACTAAACACAAAACCTCAATGTATTTTGGGATCGTGGGATCCACACAATAATATATGGATCCTACGATCCCAAATGTATTGGGACCATTGGATCTACATCGAGGACATCACTAAAGTTCTTTCTATATTTACTAAGGAACAGAGTAAAGATAGCTGTCTAATTCATATGAACAAACCTTTTTTATTGTTCGAGATTTGAAGTGCATGACATGAATTTTTGCGTACTCTACAATTTATATATATTTATTAATTAAAATTTGTGATCATATACATTGACTTAAATAAAAGCTAAAATTTCAATGGTGCTATGCTTGTTTGTTCGTAACTTGCATGCTTTTGATGTCTAATCATAGATACATTTTAAAAAGTAAATTAGTTGACCGAATCATATAATCATTGGCTCGTTGGTCTCCTCCAAGCTTTAATTAAAGGTTTACTAAAAAATAAGTTGCACGTGAAACTAGTTGAATTGTCCCAACACATTGCATTCCCGATAATTAATTTAGTGTGTGGCCGGCTTAGGTGTTAAACTCAATGTCCAATTGGAAACCTCAGATTGAATTATTATTACTATTATAAAATTAGAACAAAGTAGTACAAAATACAATGACCGAACATAACAAAAACGATAACCTTAATATAATAAGATACAATCAGATGGACAGGTAGGTTAAAAGAAGGTTATTATAAAACTATTCATTATTAATTGCGGAATCGGGCATATTCCCTAGGCTTCCAAACTTTGACTTTAGAATTTTTATAAAGAAAAAATTATTAAAATAAGTAAAAAGCATTCTCTAACAAGATTACAAATTCCTAACGTTGGTTTAGAATTAGATCAACAATAATTTAAACAATAAAAGTAAGGATCCCAAAACTAAACACTCAAGACCAACTAAACCATAATTTATTATTAAAGTAACCTAAGTCGCCATGTCAGATGGCGACTTCATTTGAAGTCGCCATCTGACATGGCGACTTCTACAAAATTTATTAAAAAAATATTATTTTTCCGATGTCGCCATGTCAGATGGCGACTTTAGGTGAAGTCGCCATCTGACATGGCGACTTCCGTAAGAATTCTTAAAAAAATATTATTTTTCCGATGTCGTCATGTCATATGGCGATTTTAGGTAAAGTCAACATCTGACATGGCGACTTCCATAAAAATTCTTAAAAAAAATATTATTTTCTGATGTTGCCATGTCATGGCGACATCTTTTAAAAAATAATTTTTTTTGATATCGCCATGTAGGATGACGACATTATATTAAAAAATTATTTTTTTCGCCGGTGTCGGTATATAACGACATAAGTTATTTTTGTTTTTAAATATTGTCGACATCTGAGATGGCGACAATTAAAAAAAAATATTTTTTATTTAATGTCATCATTTTAGATGGCGACAATAATCAATTACTTTCTTGGATTTTGATGGTGAAGCTTATTATGACATTGTATATTGTTGGTATTCATGTAGCAACATCATAGGGGACATGACAAATAGGCGGTTAAACATTGACGCCTGAAATTATATATTTTATATCGCACGACAGGTACGTGTTGACGTACGAGTATTGAATTTTATTGTTACGATACATGTAGTGATGTGACGTATTGTGGAGTACATGTGTTTAGATTGAAGTATATGATTGTTACATCATGTTGTTGTATATTCATGTTGTTGAGACATATAGTTGATGTCATGATGAGTATGTCATTGTTGGGCATACGATATGGTTGTTATAACGTGTGAGGGGGAAAATGATATGTGCTGCTAATATGGAATGTGAAGGCTGAGCCACTTACATATTAAGCTGAGAGGCATATCATAGAGGTCCTGTTATAACAGGATGATGAATTAGACATGCCATGACATATTTGCATTTTGTAGTATATGATACATAAACATTCACAGTTGAGCTGTTAAGATATTTATTTATCGTATTGCGTATTCTTATTGATATGTAAATGAGATGGTTGTATATCAATACTCATGATGTGTGATTAGGGACTCATACACGGGGAAGGCCGAGATTGTGAGTTGACTTCTGCTGCGAGATGAACTACTGATTATGAAATGAACGTGTTAGGATTGTTCATATGTACATGATGTATATTTGTCACTGTTTTGAGAATAATATAATAACTTACATAATATAACTCTTAATCAGTGTGACTTATTACTTAATCATACATTTTGATTGTGTAATGATTTGATACATAAAGGATTAAGTAAGGCGGACCCCACATTAGAATTATACAATGAATGAGATAATTATAAGTATTAAAAAAATTATAAATAGATGTGATAAAAGCAAAGAATCCCTTGACCTAGTGGAAAAAGGGGAGGCATCCCAAATTTTAGGCGAGGTCTTGGGTTCAACCTATGAATGTGGATTATGTCTACATTTATTGTAGTTTAGTTGCACTTTGCTGTACTTTGTGCTTTGATAGTGCTAGTTGTATTGTTTGTCATCTAATGTTGTATTGAACTCTTAATGTCGGGTTCGGCCAAACCTGAGACCCGCTACAAAAAGAGGTTGTCACCTGGACCCGTCCCGCTACAAAAAATGTTGTCTCAAACCCGCCCCGCAAATCCGACAGGTTAAACCTACCCCGTCCCGCTTGATTTTTTTATTTGTTAAAAAATTTTATTAACTAGAAATAAATTTTGAAACACAAAAATCGAGTTTCATCGTTGAATTTCATGTTTTTCTCTAGTAAATATTCATAATAAACCTTGTAAAACATTTTTGAGGTACGACTTGATTAATTTGCTCTCATTCTCTTCAGATATCCAACTTTTTTTAATATGACACGTAAATTTTGATATAAAATTAAATAATGTCACGTTATGACTCAATCAAAGAAGTGAAATCTATATTCGATATTAAATTTTTTTAAAATAAAATTTAATATATAAAACAGGATGGGTCCGGGGGGTTTGGCCAAAACCCAGGACCCGCCCCCTTTTCAAGAAGAATTGTTTTTATCTTTTATCAGTATATTGTTTACATAACATCTTTATAATTAAAAGAATAAAATAAAAAATCGAGACGGTATGAAAAAGTTCGGGAGAAAAAGAGATCAGCCTCTGTCCGAAATCCCAGCGGCAACGTATTTGAAAATTACAGATAAGTTTTCAAAAACACCGAGTGTGTGTGGTGTATTCATTCTTTTTTATTGACCTTTAACAATTTTTATACAGTTAAAAAATTTATAAGTACTCTTTCTAGATGTTACCCCCATTGAAGTTTGGATTTTGGTTATAAGTATTGAATATTGATTCATTCATTGTTTTTAATAAATCAAATTGATTCAGATTTTGTTACATTATTTATGTAAGGTGACATGTTTACGAGGCTTTTTCACTGTATTTTTTACATGTATATTTGCCAAAACTTTAAATGTGAAAGTTGTACGTTTTTCTTTATCTTCACGTAGAAAGAAAATTCAATTAATTTCAACTTCATGTGAAAAAAAAGTTATGCCCCACGTGATAAAATATATTATAATACTGGACACTATTTATCGATCAACTTTCTTCCTTGCTTGATTTTATAAAATTAAGTATTCCCTACTATCTCTCGAGACTAGAGGTGTTCATCGGTTTGATTTTAAACCGAATCAAACCGAAATTTAGGTTAATCGAACCAACTATCAGTGTTCATCGGTTCGGTACTACCAATGTTTTTTTACCCTTCAGCTTATAAAAAAAAAATTTCGCCCTTTCAATTTTTTTTTTTCTCTGAGTAGATTTCAGCATATGCTTATCGCGTCGGGTATATAACTCTATTGATATCCTGGTCCCCAATTTAAAAATCGGTCTCGGGTTCGACAACATCATCTGGGTTTGGCTTATATACACTGGGCGTCACCAATATATATATATATATACATGTGTGTGAGTTGGTGCACATCACATGGATGTACGTAAATATTTTCCACGTCATCTTTTTCTCTTGTGTGAATTAAAGTTACAAAAAAGTCCAACTTTGTGACAACTTTATGCCTGGGCCTCGTGGATTGTGAAAATGGTACCAATCAAAAGTCCAACCTTACTGTCAGGAAATACTTAAAGCTGCGCTGGAGTCCACGGGAATTTAATAACAATCCGACATCTTCAAGGTGCATTTCTTTATAGAATTTTTTTTTATAAAAAAAAAAATAGATATGCAGTTGGTCGTGCGCTTCTTCACAAAACGCAGACACCCATTTTGGAATTTGGACATGAGTTTTTGCGTTTGGTCCAAGTAATACACCACCAAAATGCATTGCTTCAAAAATTAGTGTTTTGTGATCATCTTTTTTTAATCGTCCATTTTTTTTTATTTCGATTGGGCTTGTTGTTTAGGATTAAGTTTAAGATAATAAATACATATAGTTTAATGTATCACAGTAGAAAGACAATTAGAAGGTTTGAAATAGTTGAAATAATACTTAAAAGGCAAATCATTACTTGACATGAATAATACAAAATGAAATACTAATCATATGAAGCCCTAAATATGACATCTAATTCCACATCCACGTCTATATCTCTATGAATCTATCATCATGGCCTTCCCTAATATTTTTGTGTTTGTGGTTGATTAACTTCCCTAACGTCTTTGACATCCTAGAGCTTGACTCACCACAATAACGATCTTGTTGAGTTATATCGAGAAATGCAAACATGAAAACTGTGGATGTGCATATTGTAAAGAAACCAGGGACTCCAAATAGAATATATGTATATGAAAAATCTATAGTGTGATTGAGTTGGATTCGGTATATATATAAAGTGTACTGTGATTGTTGTTCCAGCTAGACTGGTCGGGGCATATAGTAGTCAGCAGTGATGTCATCATAGTGGAATGATGAATGATGTGTTGCAGACGAGCCACATGTATCGTCTGCTCTAGTCATAAATAGAGTAATATCATGGCTGACTGAAACACGATTATCTATTGGGGTATTAGACCTAATTGATCGTATTCTCGTCTTGTTGTTGCCCCTACTATATCTGTCAGGTGGTATGGCTGGTTGCTGGGCAAGTATAGCGGTCTGGTTTTATTGCATCCGAGTATACTTACTCACTTTCTCTGGAATAACTATTTTTTTGTAGTAATAAGTGCATGACACGCGGTGTAAGAACATCATCCTCGCTCAAAATGGAGCAACTAAGTCAGATGTTCCATATGCACATCCTAGAAAATAGATGCATAACGCAAATCATAAGGCACAAAACAATAATAAAAAACAAGACGGGATTTATAGATACAATATTTTAAAAATTAATGCCAAATAAAAAAAATATTTAAAAATAAAGTTTTTTTTACCTTTCTAAGGTTAAAACGCGAACTCGGTTCGCGATTTTTAATGTTCAAACTAATTTTTTTTTTACAAATTATTTAATTTGTTAAAACAAAAATTTGATGATACTACTTGGACTGGTATAAAAAGAACAATATCTGAACAAATTAATAGAAGATTTTCGAGAATCAAACATGAGATTAAAGCAAATTCTCGCCTCGACCTTCTTCGTATTAATCCATTTTATTTTTCGCTTGCCATTCATACACATACAAGAAATATTTTCTCCAACATCTTTTAAATTAACAATGTTTTATATATATTAGCTACTAAATTATCAATTGACTTCATCTGTTCATAATCATCGTGTTCAACATTTCTACCGATACTTGAGAGGCTTGATGCATTGCTTTTGGTCGAGTAGACCAGTGTGATTATTTTCATTATCTAGTTAGCTAAATAATAATAGGAGTGGATTATTTTCATTATACAACAAGCCTAAAAAAAGGCTTGATTAAAAAAAAATTATTTAAAAAAAATAGAACCATAATCCCACATAAAAAATAGAATATGATATCACCCAAAACAAATTGCACCTACTAAACCTAATAAAAGTATATTACAAATATCTTTTCTGATAAAAATATTATTTTTTATGTGGGGATTATGGATTCTATTTTTTTAAAATAAAAAAGTATTCTTAATCAAGCATTTTTTAGGCTTGTTGTATAATGAAAATAATCAACTCCTTGTATTATTCAACTAACTAGATAATGAAAATAATCCCACTAATCTACTCGACCAAAAACAATGCATCAAGCCTCTCAAGTATCGGTAGAAATGTTGAACACCTGGGATATG
Organism: Haberlea rhodopensis; assembly: GCA_907163345.1. NCBI lineage: Eukaryota > Viridiplantae > Streptophyta > Magnoliopsida > Lamiales > Gesneriaceae > Haberlea > Haberlea rhodopensis. The sequence continues at coordinate 397,468 of CAJQUN010000243.1, forward strand.
GACAGATGGAGTCAATTGCTATATATATATATATATGTGTGTGTGTATATATATGTATATATATATACATACATACATACATACATATATATATATATAATATTTATTTATTTATTTAAAAGATGTTGGACAAAATATTTCTTGTATGTGTATGAAAGATAAGCGAGAAATGAAATGGATTAACACAAAGAACGCCGAGACGAGAAATCTGCTTTAATCTTGTGTTTGATTCTCGAAAATCTTGTCTTAATTTGTTTACAGGTTGTTCTTTTTTATCAGTCGATGTAGTATCATCAAATCTTTTTTAACAAATTGAAAAATTTGTAAAAAAAAAAACGTGAACAATAAAAATGTTACAAAAGAATTGCGAACTCAATTCACGTTTCACCTTAGAAAGGTAAAAAAAAAAAAACTTTATTTTTTGAATTTTTTTATTTGCTATTGTTTTTTTTAAATTTGCCTACAACTATCAGCCATGCAATATCTCATGCACGGTATCATATCAATATTAATGTCGGGTGAAGATATAATATATGGGTAATTCGACCATTATCACATCATGTAGTCAGCGCTAATAATAATGAAGCTGGTAGCATAAGGAGCCTCCACAATCTATAGTCTGGTCATTCACTACTCTAAGTACTTCATATGCTTCATGTCCATTCATGGCATAGAAACCTCTGCGGTCGACGTTGTGTAAGGCCACCTCACGGGCAATTTGGAACATACAAAACTGTCTTACTACTCTTTCTAAATGATGCACCTCCACAATGCTATAATGTATCATTGGACATTGTGTCCGCCACACTTCAGTACCATATTATGCATTCAGACTCTATATCATATGTAGTCCAAATGAACTGCAAAACAGAAACATATAAATATTAATTATAGCATCAGCATAAATAAATAATGATCAACGTCCAAGTTACATAATTAAACTAACAATATACAATTTCAAATTATCCCCATATATTATCTCTAGTATGTCGTGAAATACATGCATACATTTCATATAGTGCATTCAAATTGAAAGAATTAAGACCACTTAATAACATGAACTTGATAATGATAGTACATTACGTTGCACATAGTAAAACGTAATGAGTTATAGATTCGATATTCTTTATCATTGAATATGCCCAAATCTGACAAAAAAAAAAGAAAAAAAGAAAAAAAAAGGTTTTTTTGAGAATATAAAGTTAGTATAACATGATGTGAAATTATATATAATTTCATTAAAAGTGATGACGCTAGCAATAATTATTGCCTGTAAGAGTTGCAATGATCAACATATATGTTTTCTCTTGTTTGGAGGTATTGCATAATTCACAATAAAGTAATTTCAGAAATGCACTGTTCCAACTTATCTAATGTACTTGCGTGAAGTCCTATAGATGACAGATGTATAACATAGTTAGAAATGAGCTTAATGAAGAAGAAGAGCATTAGGCACAGAGGTTGAGGAAATGAATTCCATTTTTTCTTAATGACAAAGGCTTACAGCATACAATGATCAACACTCTATTTATGGATTACAGAAAAGGCAAAAGGAATAATATCATATTTGTTTGTCACAACATAATCACAGTAATCATAAGCATCATTCAACCGAGTGGTTTTGTGGCATTGTTCTTCTTGGGCTTGATGATGTATCAATGATGCATTTATATTTACATGGACTAACACGTATTGTTCCTTAACTTCCCCCCTCAAACTGAGTGAGGAGGCTATTGGTAATACACAAAGTTTGTCACGAAAACGACCAAAAGTATATGAAAACATGAGCTTAGTGAGTATATCAGATGTCTTGTCATAGGAGGAGACGTGCTGGACATTAATGGTTTCGGCCAGAATCTTTTCTCGTACAAAGTGTAAATCTAACTCAAAATGCTTAGTTTTTTAGTGAAGAACCGAATTAGCACTTAGAGCAATAGTGCGAAGATTGTCACACTACAAGATATGAGCTCCAAGGGGACGGAGATGCAGCTCAGTTAGAAGAGATCAAATCCATAGTAATTCTGCTACTGCATTAGCTAAACTTCTATCCCCGGGAACATCACATGTCTTTGTCAAACATCGTAATAGAACCGATTTTCTATGCAACTCCGACCAGACTAACTCTACCGAGTGCTCCTCAATCAACATCGGAATATAATAACCTGGTCATAACAGTTTCGAATTCAATATAATGTATACTAGCCTTAAACTCATCAAAACATTACTCAAATTTAGACTCAATACCGACTTCCTACATTTTGGCTCGTGCAACCGTAGGAATCATTTCATAACTTGTCCGACACATAATCAAATCACATGTGTTCAATTTAGTTTAAAAGCTAACTCAAAAAAGAATATTTCATCAATTCAACACATCTTCAAAATCGTTCATTTAACTTAGGTAAAATGACCAAGAACAATCTGCTAGAAAAAACAGGATAACTCTAAGTTGCACACTGAGCGCTTTCAGTGGAAACTTCATAACTAATTCATACGACGTCTAAATGATCTGATTCTAGTGGGAGAATTTAGATGACTTAAAATCTACAATTCATCTCTTATGAGCTTTAAGGTAATTCGTTTATATTGAGGTACGGTTTATCAACATATCTCAGCTTAAAAACTCGAAGGTACCATGTTTCCAGATTTGACATCATTTAGTAAAACTAGTATAACTTTTGCATACTAATTCCAAATTAGCTGAATTTACTATCAAATCGAACGAATTTCAAAGATCTACAATTTTTCTATTTACCTCAACTACAAATTCGGAATATAATTTTCCTATAATTTCGAAAAAACACACTGCATGTGACATGCAGACTCTATTTGTGCAGAGTTTAGAAAAATCATCATAACTTTCGCATTTCAACTCCAAATTAGTTGATTCCGGTGGATAATTAAAGCTAATACAAAATACTACAACTTTGATTGGAGGCAACCTCTTCAAATTCGAAGAATATCTATACTTAAAGATTCGAAGTAATGTACTACATGCATACTGAAATCAGCAGACTCATTTTGACAGCAACTCTTTCCATGTCATGGCACAAAATTTCGACCCTCAAACAAAATTGAAAGTTGATAAACCTACAGAATCATGATATACCTTCACTTATCTTCAAGAATTGAGCACAACTCAGCCATAAAACTCGAAGTCCACTCCCCAAGCTGCTGAAACTTGACATTGCTTCAAGTTATTGCACTAAACCCCTAATATCCTAATACTATGTCTAATTGCTCCCTAAATCTCTTATTGCATGTACATTTTGATCAAATTTTCAGAGGTAAAAAAGGAGAGGTTCGAATTTTCATGGAGGAAAGATTAAGGAATTTCATGGGAAGAAGAAGAAGAGAACTTGCCTTGAAAATAATGAAAATAACATCTTGGTCTTGCCAAAAGAGTGATGGGCGATGACTTCAATGCAAGATGCAAGACTTAATTAATTTATGTCTTGTGGAATCTATGTCAAAATCAATGACCAAATGTCAAGCATCTTAGGTGGTCTTGCAAGATTTTTATGTCCTAAGTCAAATATTATACATGAATTAATTCTATGCTAGGAGATTAATTAATTAGTAACATGTGCTCTTCAAGTGTCATTTGATTATGCATATGTATATGCACCAAAATATGTTCCAGCTATTGTTTGTATCATTGTAGTCCGGAACACCTTAATTCACATTCTTTAATTATCCGGGTTTTTCTCAAAATTTCAGAAATTCGTTTATTTCTTGTAATTCCAAATAAAATATCCAAAGTTTTAACTAATTAATCATCCGATTTTTGCATAATTATCGTTAAAATTAGTCGGGGTCTTACAGACGCAGAGTTTGAGAAAATGAATTCCTTTTTCTTAATTTTCTTAATGATAAAAGCTTACTTAATACAATGATCAACACTATTTATGGATTACAGAAGAGACAAAAGGAATAATATGATTTATTTGTTACAACATAACATAATCACAGTAATCATTTATTTTAACAGAAAATATTCCTTGGTTAAATTCTAGAAGCATCATTCAATCGAGTGGTTTTGTGGGCCTGTTCTTCTTGGGCTTTATGATGTATCATGGATGTATTTATATTTTCATGGCCCAACATGTCTCGTTCCTTGACTAACATAGAGACCAAGAAATTTTGAAGATTTATGAATATAGTTTGAAGATTTTGAGATGTTTGAAAATTTGAATTTTAAGAGTTGAAATGGAGTTTTTTCATCTAAAATGGAGGTTTTGAAATATTGAAACACACAAATGTGTGTAGAGAATAATGAGATATAAATTAATTTGAAGAGTGTATTTTTTGTTAAAAAAAATTGTTACTTTTTTTAAAAAAAATCAGATTTTTAATTTTTTTTTAAAAAAATTGACTTCAGGGGTCAAGCCCGTCAACTCGAATTTTGCGTGTGAGTCCGACGTGGCAAGAACCGCAGGACAAATGCATTTCACAATAGTTTTTAAAATATCCCATATTAACTATTTTTTTGTAATTATTTTTTATAATTAATAATAAATAATTAATTTTGTCCCATTTAATGTAACCATGTATTTTTGTGTAATGTATATCTCCATTTCTTTTTGCAATAACTTATCTTTCATCATTGTTAAAATAGGTAAAACAGTTTTCCAAATTGTAGTTGTTATAGTTGATAAAAAAGGAAAATTTCAAATTAATCTTATATATATGCGTTTAATCAATATTGACCCAAAACGTTTATGATTAATCAAAATTAATCTCATATGATATGCGTCTAATCAAGAATAGTTTCAATCGTTTAAGACTAATCAAAATCGGTCACATATATTTAATTAAAATTTGTCACAAAACCCATTTCAAGTGTGAGACCATTTTTGATAAAAACATAATTTTTGTAGGATCAATTTTAATTAGTTCTAAACGTTTGGGACTATTATTAATTAAACTCAGATCTTATGTAATTATTTATGATTAATCTTAAATATTTGAAACTATTATTAATTAAACCTATATATTACTGGATTAATTTTGAAATTTACTTGAAAAAAATAGGTAAAACACGACAAGCATTTTGATTGGACAAGGCAGGCGAGAAGGATTTCTATGACATCGTCCTTACTCCTTTTTAAATACATTAATATGTCATTGGCTACAAAAAACCACAAGATATTCAATAATTATAGATATCATTAAAAATATAATATATTGTATCTTTAAAATATTTTCATATTTTTCTTAATTAGCAACTTTCAAATAAAAAAAACAGTAGAAAAACAAAACCAAAAGGGGAAAAAATATCTTTGTACGTATATGCGGTTGAAAGCACTAAAAACTTAAATTAACGGGTTATTTAAAAAAAATAACCCCAAAAAAAAATATTTTTAACAAAATAACCTAATTTAAAAATTGTTACCAAAGTAACCTGAGACGCCAACTCAATTGGCGTCTCCATTAGGAGACGCCAACTGAGTTGGCGTCTCCTACTATTTTTTTTTTTTTTTTTTAATGTTGGAGACGCCAACTGAGTTGGCGTCTCCAACAAATAATTTTTTTTTAACATATGTTGGAGGCGCCAACTTAGTTGGCGCCTCCAACATATTTTTTTTTTATTTTTTAATTTATTATTGGACTCAACCGACAATTCACAAGACATTATATATTTGAGAAAATATTTGTATTATCAATAATAGTGTTTGAGATAGTGATTGACTTGAACACTACATTGAATTTTGGTTGGTTTTTAATAATAATAATAATAATAAATTAAAAAATAAAAAAAAATATGTTGGAGGCGCCAACTCAGTTGGCGCCTCCAACATATGTTAAAAAAAAAAATTATTTGTTGGAGACGCCAACTCAGTTGGCGTCTCCAACATTACAAAAAAAAAAAAAAAGTAGGAGACGCCAATTGAGTTGGCGTCTCAGGTTATTTTGGTAACAATTTTTAAATTGGGTTATTTTGTTAAAAATATTTTTTTTTTTGGATTATTTTTTTAAATAACCCTAAATTAACAGCAGCTCGAATCCTGAATAAAAAAGAACACTTGCTCTGTCTTTTCCCTCACAAGTTTCTCACTTTACCATCCACTCTCTCTCTCTCACACAGTTCCGATTCCATTCCACTGTATTCTTTGTACTGTCTGCTAAACACAAACACGCACACATTGATAGAGAGAATGAGAGAGGGTTTGGAATTAAAGATGGTTCGGTGCTCGATGCAGTGCAAATGGGTCTCAGTCTTTGTGTTTCTATTAGCTTGTTCCAGCTATGTTGGTGCTGATACTGCTGTTGAAGATGGTACAATCTATGTCTATTTCTGCTTGTATTTTTCTCTCACTGGTTTCTCTCTGAAATTCTTTGAGATACATTTATTTGAATCTTAGCCTTCCCGCCGGTGAATTTCTGGGTCTATTAGCTTTTAATGTGTGTGATATTAGAAAGTGAGCCCAGCTCGAATCCTGAATAAAAAGTGGTGTCGCAGTGTTAGTGTTACCGTGTGCATCATGGGCGAAGCTGATCCTAAAAATAATAATATTTATATTTATAAATTTTAATATTTTTATATCGAAAAAATCTTATACTTTTGTGACTCTTGATTAAAATCTATAATGTCGCTTATGAAATATTACAGTAAAAGCAGCAGCTTGAAAGAAAATTAGTGATTGGGGTACACCTAGTATTTCCGGAATCATGAAGAAGTAGCAAGCATGCTTTTGCTGTATAAAAGACTCAGGAAAGCAAACTTCAATTAAACTGATAAGGGGGCGGGGTGGTGTTTTTTAATAGGTGAGAACTAAACTAATTTTGCTTTAAGAAAAACAATTTGTTTTATTTAAGAGTTAGAATGCCCAGCTTGATTTCCCGCAAATCTTAATATACATAATATAGTAATATCTGGAATTGGAGAGAATGGAACGTCCGAACTCCGAAGTTTGGTTTAACGCGGTTTCTTGATCTTTGCGTAAAGTTATATTGGCATTACATGCCATGTGAAAATGCTACCTCAATAATATCTCATGGGGGCCGCATTGATTCATTTACTGTCTAATTTAATTTTAGACTTTATCATCTTTTATATTTATTTTCTGGCTTTTATATTTTTCTACACAGTTCAGCTAATATGTATATCATCTTTTGACGCAGGCACACTCGTCAATGGTGACTTTGAGACTCCACCATCGGGGGGCTTCGCCTCTGATGGTGCGATTTCCGACAACCCCGCATCTATCCCCGGCTGGAAAACCAATGGTACGGTGGAGCTGGTGGAATCCGGACAGAAACAGGGTGGGATGATCCTCATTGTCCCACAGGGTGAGCACGCGGTTCGCCTTGGAAATGACGCCGAGATCAGCCAAGAATTCAAAGTCGAGAAGGGCTCTCTTTACTCTGTCACTTTCAGCGCAGCTCGCACTTGTGCCCAGCTAGAGTCACTCAATGTTTCTATCCCGCCGGCATCGCAGAACATCGATTTGCAAACTCTTTACAGCGTTCAGGGCTCGGATACTTACGCTGCTTCCTTTCAAGTGGAGGAGGAGGATGTTCGAGTTGTGTTCAGAAATCCTGGAATGGAAGATGATCCCACTTGTGGACCAATAATCGATGACATTGCAGTCAAGAAGCTTTTTGTTCCAGATAAGCGCAAAGGTTGGTTTGGCCTGATTAAAATCTGTACAGTGTGTATCATTTGTTATATTCACATGATCGTCATCTGCAGATAATGCGGTTGTCAATGGTGATTTTGAAGAAGGCCCATGGATGTTTCGAAACGAGTCACTTGGTGTACTGCTTCCAACAAATCTTGATGAGGAGACATCATCACTACCTGGTTGGATAGTTGAATCAAACAGAGCAGTCCGGTACATCGATTCTTACCATTTCACTATCCCGGATGGGAAACGAGCCATCGAACTACTGTCGGGGAAGGAAGGCATCATCTCGCAAATGGTGGAAACTAAGCCCAACAAGCCTCACAGGTTAACGTTTTCCCTAGGCCATGCTGGGGATGCCTGTAAGCAGCCGCTGGCTGTCATGGCTTTTGCAGGCGATCAGGCTGAAAATATACACTACATTCCCAACTCGAACTCCACATTTCAAACTGCGAGTGTCAACTTCACGGCCAAGGCTGAGAGGACTCGTGTCGCCTTCTACAGTGTATACTACAATACGAGAACCGATGACATGAGCTCGTTGTGTGGTCCAGTTGTTGATGACGTGAGGGTTGAGCAATCTGGATCGATTAGGGTTGGGGGATTGGGGTTGGTCTTGGTTCTTGGTTTTCAGTTGCTAGCGTTGGTTTAGATGTCTTTCTTTTTCACTAATTTTGGCCTGTGGCCAGAGGGGTGCAAAGAAAACCAAGTGCCCATGTTGGATGTTTTACGTGCGTTTAAGCTTTGTTTTCGTATGGTGTTGGAAATGAAATGTTGATCAATGAGCTGTGTTTAAGGTTATATTTGAAATTGAGCAGTATGTTGTTTATTCTATGTATAATGTTAAAATTGCACTTAATATTCGTAAATTTCTTTTAAATATATAACAAGAAAAATGGTGTTACTTCATATAAACTTCTATTTTGCACTATCAAACATATTAGTTATTTTCTAGCCAAAAATTTGTCGTAATATTTTACTTCATCATATTCTATTTATTAATATTTTTATTATTATTGTTAGTTTTAAATGTTATTTTTTTTTTTTACATACACAAATTGGTAAATTAATAACAAAACTTAAAACATTTAACTTTATATTTTAATTTCGTAAAATAAATTATTTACAATTATATCAATAAATAAATCAGTTACCTAAATAGACATTTTTTAAACCTCAGTAATAATTATTCAAGTTATTAATTATTATTATTATCAATTAATACCAAAAAATAAAGCGTAAAGGTCACCGTTGAGAGCCCATAAATAAAGATAAGAAGAAGAAGAAGATATGACAGACAATGAAAATAAACCCTAACAACAATTGATATAACTTGCGAAAATAATTGATCTCACTCCCTTAACATCAGAATATGGACATTCAAAATTGGAAAACCCAAAAAAAATAAAATCCTATCGACATGTATTTCCCATTAAATTGGAGGTACATACCGACAGTTGCGAAAAATAAGGTTTAAATCCGAAAATAGAGAAATAGTGAGGATTGGAAGTCAAACTGGCCTTTTATTTAATCCAATTGGATGTCGGCTTTTTTCTTTCTAAAACGCATCACTACCTTTTTTATTTTTTTAGTTTAACAAGTATCTAGACTTATGTTTGATTAATCTTTGAATGACGATTTCGACCTTTCAGGACCGTCAACAGGTAAATCGAGGGATGTACATGAATGGTAAGTTTCTGAGAGAGCGGATCAACATGACCGAAATCCAAGAAAAATCCCCATAATATTTAAGTGGAGAATTTGTCCCACAAGGTATTCGAATCTGCAATATCAGAAGAATCTCCCACATCACATCAACCCTTATCAATCAATCTATGTCATAGGCCAAATCACTACCTTTTTTAATGATATGATAAAGAGTGGTCCAAAAAACTAAGTAAAGCCAAATCGACTCCGCTGGGGATCGAACCCAGAATCTCTGGTTCCGTAGACCAGAGCCTTATCCATTGGGCCACGGAGTCATTACGTTGATATTGCATCACTTCTACCACTTTCTCATTAAAATTCAAACAATCACTAAGTGCAAACATTTTTTTTTTTTGACAAATTTAATGGTGGTATAAGTAAGGATCAAATAAAATCTCAATTGCAACAAAATTCGTCTTATCAAAAAATAAAATAAAATAATAATGGCAAAGAAGAGGAATACGGGAAAAACAAAATTTGTTTTTGTGTTTGGAGTTGAACGAGATATATGGGAGAGAAGAAAGATTTTTTCGCATAAGAGGCACTCGAACATGAGTCTATTCCAAAGGGGAATGAGCTTTTACCAAACAGGCTAGGCCCGTAGCTCAGACAGCACATATTTATGAGAATACTAACCACCTATTGAACTTTAATTCCATTCACGTAGATTATAAACCCATGAAATGAAACACCTCTTATGCTAACGTTTTTAGTCATATTCATGAGCTAACGAAAGAGGCATTCATAGTTTTAACGCCACTGTGTATATCTTTTTTGAAACATAGGCCTCTTCCATCGTATTTTAAGCTGGGCTTTATGTTCTGATGAAATGGGTGTTATCCAGTGCGATGACAAGTTATCTCTTAAATAAAATATTTAAACTCTTTTGTATAGTTGTTATATCATCATTTACAGAACACACGACCTGAAAAACATATAAGTCACCTCTCCTTGAATCAAAAGCTGGAATTTTCTTGTATTCTTCACCCCAATTCTTTCCTATCCGTTCTCCCTTTGACGCAAACACAGTATCAATGTAAAAACCCGGATTTGAGGTTATCCAACATTGGAGGTATTGGTTGCAAGTTAAACTCTTTTATAATTAACTAAAATTATATTGGATTAGAGTTTAACTAGAACTCTAATGTAATTAAGATGGATTAATAAAGAGTCCTAGAGGGTGTCAAATTCTTGTTAGAGGTTGTTCCAAATCTCCTAAACTCTAGCCAAGAGTTTCAATACACCAAGGAGTCCTCATACATCTCAAACTCATCCTTTAACCTTCGAATTTCAGCAGCTTGGGATCGAACAGATCCTGATCTTCACCACAACAAATTGCTTCGATTTGTTCCTTTATTCTCGAAGGATGGTTGCTCTAAAACTCCTCATATGTTTCTCTTTAAGTTATTGATAAACATAGGCAAGAATATCATAAGATTTGGACTGATAAATTCGATCACCTCCAGCCTCAAAACTCTCCACATAATCTGCTTGTTAGAGTCACAAGCTGCTCGGATTCTTCTCCCTACATGTTCGAGTTAGAGTCCAACTCAAGCACATAAAAGATTGGTCTAACCATCACCTATAAATATACACCAACCATGAGAGGCTCTATATCACAAATCCTTTCCTTCACCAACTTGTTCATCGACTTTCTAGCAGTCATCAAGCCGTAGCCTCTGCACCTTATTCCAGAATATTTTCTACACTTTTCCAGCCATAAAATCGAGAAGATAAACCCACGGCTTCTGTCATCTGTTTCTGTCCAACAATTCGAAAGTTTCCAGCATATGTTTCATTCCCTTTCTGTCATCAATCTGTCCAGATTTTGTTACCAAAGCCGATAGTTTCTGCTCAATCTGTTAAAAGTTGGAGCGTGCAGATTCTGTTTTGTAAACCATCAAGGTTCAGCCATTAAATTCACAACCAAAGCCGTGACTTGCTCGTCTGTTTTTCCAAAATAAATCTGTCCAAAGTCTTCTCTGTTCCCAGCAAGCCTTCGAGAAGCAAGCTTAGTACATACGAGTCAAGTTTCAACGTTAAACCTTGCAAGTTTTATCAACCGAACCTCCCGAGAGTTGATCACGGTCTAACCATACCTAAATCCAATTCATCCAGCAACACCTTGTTCAATTTTGTGCCAACAGATTTGGTGATAAACATTGAGCAAAAGCCATCGAATTGTGCATTCAAATTCTGCACCGAAAGTTAACCATATTTTGGTTCGAAAAGTAGACATCCGATTCTGTTGATCTTGGAAGATTAAAATCCGTTGTGTCATACCTTTGATCAATCAAGCAAGCACGCATCCAAGCACTGTAAGTGGGCTTTTGTTATGTATATTCGTTTCGTTTTCTAAAATCATATAGTATGTTTTGAAATCCCAATCGATATGTATTATGTTGAAATTATGAAAGTATTATTTTGTAAGCACGTTAAACTCGAAATCTAATTGGATTTGGATCCCCATGACCCTGATGCGGTGGGATGTAACAGCTAAAAGAACCTTATACGGTGGTAATCCGTTGTTTCTGGATTATCCAGACCCTTTATTCGTGGGTTAGCCGATGTTATGACCTCATCTCTAGGAGGGTTAAGTCTAGAGACTGATATCAGTACCAAGAAGAGAGTAGAATGCTTTACTGTGCTTAAGTATATGAAAATTATGAAACGATATGTTATGTCATGGCTCGTAAGGGCAACCAAGTATGTTAAGATACATTCATATCGGTTTATGCAAGTTTTATGATACAAGTTTATGAAAATTATATATATGTATGATATCGATTGTCCCCCACTTGCTGAGTGTTTTCCAAAGCACTCAACCCCTTACTCTACATCCCCAGATAAAGCTGAAGAAGAATTAGAGCAAGAAGAAGAGCACCAATTTTGGGGTTGGTGAATCAAGTCCGCTGCGTAGTTCAAGATTTTATGTTTTAAAGTTTTCCAAGTTTTAAGACAATTTTAGTTATTCAGTTGTTAAGTTTTAGTTTCACGTTTTTAATTCAGTTGTAAAGACAATGATTTCTTTATTTATGGAATATAGACTGGTTTTCAGTTGTTATGATATTACGAGGCTTATTGGTTTCCAGTTGTTTATGGAAATCAATGCCGGTGTTATTGACCCCGGTTTCGGGGCGTGACAATCAAGACTCGGCAGACTCTACCTTTTTTTCTTAAACAGATAATAGTTGACTTAACTTCAGAAAATGGAGCTGCAGGCAAGAAAATTATTTTTTATTGTCTTGTTCAGTTGTTCTTCTACGTAATGATTTTCACAAATGTCGGAGCTCAAGCTGCTGGAATTGAAGATGTTGGACCACCTGCACCAACTCCTGGATCAAACAGTTATGGGGTGGTTCTGTCTGTCTCATCTCTCATGGCTGCTTCCATTGCTTCTCTGGTTGTCTTCTTTTTAGACTGATTATGTCGAACAGGCGGCGATCAGTGGAGTCATCCCCTTCACATGGCGATTCAAAGTTTTTCGATTTGTTGTTAATGTTAACCAGCAATTTGATACATGTTCAGTTCCTTTATTTTTTATGAAAACGTGGTTTCTATTTCAAACGTTATGCTGAGGTATATTCAATATTCATTGTTTCTGAAAACAGAGTGATTTATTACATAGATGTCGAGAGATTCCAGAGAAGCATGGGTCAAAATACAAAAGATCCTTATTTACAAGCATAGTAAAATTCATAAACCAAACGTGATGACCTTAAAGAACTGAAAAGATAACATTTCTCAAACATAAGCACTGGGGTTTTGGATCAAATAAGCCTCCACAACCTTGTACACTCCCAATACCTTTTCTTTCCCGGCTTTTCTCTCTCTCTGTCAGTGAGAAATCGCCTTTCATGTAATAAGTGATAGTCACCTGAGAAAATGTACCCCCATCTGGTGCTGCTTCCAACTTGATTTCATGTGTAATATTCTCAAGTTTGTCCATTAATGTATCACCTTCAATCACCGTGTAGCTGTAACTGTACGTCTCTTCGTTCAGATTATCAATATGATACTTCAAAGATTTAAGATTATTACCAGTCAAAAAATTTAAAAAATGCATCTCATAACTGGATTAGAATTATATGCATGATTATCCCCACTCCACCATTGCCTTGAAGAAACTCCATGCTTCTAATTACCTGTGGCAGAAGTTTTGGGATCAAGTTATTGGAGTCTAGGATTGAGGCTTTAAAGATTCTTTTTGGACAGACTGTAGAAGGGTGCTCTTCTGTGAATGTAAGCACACCCATTTTTGCTATAGTTTCGAGGGTTCTTATAACTCGGGTTTAATGCTTTGATTGTCTTGATATTGAGACTGGATTGTGTAGGAGATATAATGTGATTATGGATTCTATTTATGCTCTATAATTATAGGTTGGTTAAGATATATCATAACATGGCCCCAGATGACGATCCTTCATAATGCTCCAAATTGCAGAACCTCGCCAGATGTCATTCCAGATTCTGGGAATTAGAGCCTTTTCTGTAATAATAACATTCAAGTAACATGAATAAAAAATTGGGAAAAATAAGAGTAAACTGGAATTTTCATCAAATACAAAGCTCAGCATCCCGCAATCTTTGCAGCACAAATAGACAAGAAATGGAATGCATTAGGCCGTCCACAAAGCATGAATGAATAAAAACTTCCGATTTTAAATCTATAAATATCACAGATCTCTGTGATAACTTGCCAAACAAAAACAGCATTCCAGATTTTGAGTAAGAAAAAGCACCAAAGAATAGCAGTATTACCACGTTCACTGAACCATTGCGGACTCTCAAACTTGATACCAAAGCTGATGCCACAAGCTATCAGCAGCATCCAGATTACTAAAGGTGATGGAGGTGCCGGAAGCATCAAGCAGATTAATTTTGCTCAAGGTGGAAACTTCAAATCTTTGAATATCGCATAGACGAGCTTAATGAAGAGTTCCTTGTGCACAAGTCCACGTTGATTGAAGGAGAGGCGTGACAGATAAACTTGAAAAGATTACGTATGAAGTCAAGTTTGAGACAACATAAGATGGTAGCTCTGTGTCTAAGGTGGCAAGTAAGTACTACACTGCTGGGGATTTCATGCTTAAAGAAGATGAAGTCAAGGCAGGAAAAGAAAACGTGATAGGAATGTGAGATCTCTAATGTGTTTTTCTGTTTGTGAGATCTATCCTTTTGTTTGTTTACCAGTTGTTATCCTCAGGATTGTCAAAACTCAAAACTTTTTTTTCTTCCAAATAATGTATTTGTGTTTGCTTTATGATTACCAAACATTGCTAGCGTTCGGATTGCCCATGGATCTGGAAAAAAAAGGTTTCCAGAAATTTAACAAATTGAGACATGTATACGTCTACAAAGAATGAACTCTGAACGGTGCTAATGCTTATTTGAGTATTAAAAAGAACCTCGAGGTCCTTAACTGGTACATGTATACAGAACAGAATATTGTAAGAACGCTAATGCTTTGGACGAAGTCACCGTTGTTTGATGGAACCAAAGAGCTCCTCAAATGAACGTCGAGGAGCAGCTTCTGTTCGAGCTACAATTTCCACCACTTTGTAGCAAGACTCTGGACATAGCAATGCCTCAACGGCTACTTCTGCAACCTGATCTCTCGATATCGAACCTTCAGAAAGAGTATCCTGCAATAAAGGAGAGAGTTTGGCTTGAGTGAGTAAACAAGGGATGAAGAAAATATGCCGATGAACTGTTGCTAAAATTAAAAACCATGTGTAGAAGTCATTGCCTCTTGCTCCATGACTATATTCCCCTTAGGTGGATCGTTCTTTAGTCCCCCAGGCCGTATAATCGTGTAATTGACACCAGACTTGCGAATCTGCTGTTCTGCTTGAAGCTTCGCAATCAAGGTGAGTCCAAAGACATTCAGGAAAATGTAAGCAGGATTTAACAACTGTCCCATTGCAGCACCGTTGACTAAAATAGAACTTATGAGTATAAATCTGTTAACACCACGTTTCCCGCAAGCTTCAAGTAGGTTTACAGTGCCAAAGTAATCCACCTACATAAGATTGCACAAGGCCATAAAGACTATGAATCCAAATAGTAACAGAATCAAGAGCACAAGAACTGAACAAATTCTCTCACCTTCCATGGAGCCGTTAAGTCCCATGAAGGTCGAAAACCAGTAGCACATATTACTGCCTCAGAATCGTCGCTAATAGCCTCAGCTAACTTAGTTGAACCCTCCGTCACATCTGCTTTCACCTGAAAATACAGGTGCATATAATCGGAACCAACAGGTTCACCAAAATTAGGTCTTTATAGTTACATAAATGGCAAATATGCAATTTAGACAGAAATTTTACGTAATATATGAGGTTTAACATTGCAACCAACTGCCAATCACTAATAAACTTGATTTCTTATTTTCGTTTAAAAAAGAGATTGTGGTTCACTCAAATCAACAAAAGCACAATTCCACAATCAAAGTATATACATTCAGCGACGGAAACAAAGAAGATTAAGTTGCAAAAGAACTCTAATACTAACAATTTGAAGATCAGCGTTGTTTTTGGAGAAAGTTAATTTTGCCTTCTCAACATCACGGACACCAGCCTTGACAGAAAAACCCTTAGCCAAAAGCTGCTCCACAATCCTCTTACCGGTGCTCCCAGTAGCACCTGCAACAAAGATTTTCTTCTTCTGAGAGGAACCCATCTGCTGTTCTGCCTTAATTTGGCTTCCCCCCATCTTCATTCAGTCAAATATAGAATAAAGCACCAAAAGAACACACGCAAAGACGTCAAGAACCCAAATTTATAATATAATGCAATGCAATGCAAAAGATTCGAGAGAAATTGAGAAAATGAAGGAGCTTGCAATCAGATAAGACGGAGAAAGGCCTGATGAAACCAAATTCATAGTGCAATCAAGATACAGGAGATTCGAGAGAGATTGAAAAGATGAGGAAACTTACAGTCGAAGCTTTCTGGTGAAAAGTGTGGGATTTGGCTGTGAACGTGAACGAGTAGAAGAACTGAAAACGAGAGGTGGTTGGGATTGGGATTGGGAAGACTCTACCCGTGGTGACTGCAGCCATCGTTGGAATCCACAAATATCGCTAAGATAAGTATCGTGCTTATATAATTTGGCCTCAACGTCAGAATTTAACACATAACAACATAAATTTTTAAATTTTATTTCATCCTTTATTTTTATTAAATGAAATTTTAAATCGCAAGAACTTAAAAGTTTAGAAAGGGCTGAATTTGATAAAGAACATTAAAATCGTCATTTGACATGAGGTTTATAGAATTGGAAAAGAAAAATAATGAAAGGGGAACCAAAAGGCACCATACCAACATTTACTTCGTGTTGCTCCTTTTGTCTTTTTTTCTTTTTCAACGTGTAAAATTCCAGGAAGGCCCTGGATTCTGCTTTAGTGATAACAATATATTGCAAATTGGAGCAGCAAAAGCCAACTAATGATAAAACAGTTGAACAATTATTTCAAAGATTTTCACTCATGGGCACATAGCAGGTAAGTTGTAGGCTCAAGCAAACTAGTTTGTTTCAAATTACAAATTGGTTGATGGAAGGGTGAAGACTTCCTGTTGTAATAGCCTTGATGGTTGCAATAACTTCCAAACCTCCTGTAGCACCGAGGCAGTGCCCTATCATTGACTGTATAAAATAAGAAGTGAGAAGACAACCATGAGCAATGACACGTCGCGTCCAAAATCTCAGGCATACCAGGCAGGCAGATAGATGGTAAGGGGTAGTGCTTGTTCAGGATCTTACCTTAGTTGTGATGATTTTGATGTCTGAAGTGTTTTTGAAGACCTTCTTAATTGCATTTACCTCCGTAAGTCACCTACTATCGTGGAGGTTGCGTGGGCATTAGTATAGTTAACCTGAAAAAGGAGCATGAGCCAAACAAGTTGTCGTTTTAGAAATTCGCATCAGTTTCGCCATAAATGATTTTTTTGAAGTGCTAGAAATCTCAAAGAAGATAACACGGGTATGATGACAACAAAACGATAAGCAGATATGTTTAGACTCTTGACACATTCTGTTTTTGTACAAGTTCGGAGTTGTGGCTGCATGTCGCTACACTAGTGAAATGCAGCAAGCAAATACGTCCTCAGGGGAAACCCCAGTGTCTTCTAGACCGCTAAGGATGCATGAACAGACACCAAGGCCATCAGATCTATGATCTGTCATATGATAAGCATTATAGTTAACCACGCCTCCTAAGTATTCAGCAATTATTGGTGCATTTTGTGAAGACCCGGAATTTGAGGTTATCCATCAATGAAGGTAATTGATGCAAGTTAAATTCTTTTATAAAATTATTAGGTGTTGGAGTACAACTAGAACACTAATTAATTGAGATAGAATAATTAAGTGTTTTAGTATGATTTAAACTCTATTTAATAGATAGATAATTAGGTGTTCTAGAAAGTGTAAAACTCTAAAAGATGATTTAGAATTCTAGTGGGGATAGAAGTGTATCATTCATGCAAATCAAAGCTTATTAAATAAGACCAAAGTTAATCACTTTTCACATACAGAAACCGAAAGTTTCAACTCCATTCTTGTCCAGAATTTTCGAAAAGTTGCAGCCTTAAAATCTGAAATTCTCGACACTTCAATTCAGCAACAATTATTTGTCAAGTTTCCAGCCAATAAGAAGCCATAAAGAGTCCACAAAAAATTCAACATATTTGCACCAAACTTTCGGTTAACTTTCAGCATTAAAATCTTGTTTTTATCACAACAAATCTGCACAGATTTGCTCCTATAATTTCGATAGTTTGCACCTCTAAAACTCCTTGAGTTTTGTCCCAACCATTAGCTATAAATAGGGCTATCATTGGTAGTATTCTTCATCACAAACTCAGTCTCCCAGCAGCATCTATTCCATCGAAAGTTTCTCCCACAAAAGCCGAGAGAATTCTGCACCTTTTTCCAGCAAGTTTTCGAGAACTAAACCGAGTGTTCTTAGCCAAATTTCAGCAACCATCATCGAAGGAACACGCCAAAGTTGGCTGTTAAATCTGTCCAATTTCTCTAACTTTTTACCAGCGAGTTTTGTGAGATAAAACCGAGAGAATCTTGGCCATAATTCCAGCAACCATCTCTCGGGAATTTAAGGCCTAAACCATTCGAATTTCAGCACCCTTTTTCTAAACAAATTCCAGCCGTGAGTTTTCTAGAATTTAGTCCCTTAAATCTGAAAAATTCAGCAGCTTTTGTTCGAAAATTTTCAGCAAGCAATCTGTTCGAAAACTCAGTCCAAAGTCAGTAATAATTCTGTAAAATTCCTTCCTATATATCAGCAAGTTTCGAGATTGAAATCGAGCGATTCTTAGCCTTTATTCACAACTTAATCCACCCAAACACCTTAGCAATCTAGTTCGAAAAAGGGTTAAGCAATCTGTTCGAATTTCCAGAATCTGGTTCGAAAGTTTAGACTTCTGATTCTGTTCTTGGTTGGAAGATTTGAATCCGTTCGTTTCGTACCGTCGATTACTCAAGCACGTATCCAAGCACTGTAAGTGGGCTTTTGTTATTTATTCGTTTCGTTTTTGAAAAACTATAGTATGTTTTGAAATCTCGATCGATATGGACTATGTGAAACTATGAAAAGTATATTTTGTAAGCGCCTTAAACTCGAAATCTAATTGGAATGGAATTCCCCATGACCCTGATGCGGTGGGATGTAACAGCTAAACGAACCTTATACGGTGGTAATCCGTTGTTTCTGGAGTATCCAGACCCTTTATTCGTGGGTAAGCCTGTGATATCCCCAAAATGATTAATTGCAATTTGGACATTAATTGTATATTTATGGTTAATCATGGTGATAATTAATTGATTTTGTGCTGGATTTATTTAATGTGTGGAAATGCATGGTCACATGGAAAGGATGACCCGGGAGTGCATTTCAGGGTGCATGTTGGGCATGTTGGGGAAAATTGTTATTAGCATGATTTATTTGCCATGGTTAGCAATTATTTGGAAAGTATGAGTTAATTGATATTTTGGTGCATTTTGGATTAATGCTTTTGAAAATATCATGTTGGGGTGTTTTATACACCATGGGTTTGTGGATGCATTTTAATTAAAACTTAACCCACTTTATTACCCCAAACCCCCACCACACATTCATTCTTACTTTTCACTTTCCCAAAATTACACCACCCAAACCCTCCTTTCCCCCATTTTCGAAATTGAGCTTAAGGGTGGAAAGAAATCCTTGCAAAAAGTTGATTTGTGGAGTTTATTGGGAGATTTGAGGTCCCCAAGAGGTATGGATACCTCATTGTTGATTTTGTAAGGTTTTATTTAAGTTTGGTATGGTTTTGAAGGATTTTAAAATGGGTTTGTGTTGGGTTGTTGTGATTTTGGTTGAGGGTTGGATTTACACTTGTTTGGAAGTGTATTTTGAAGGTTTATGTCGTTATTTATGTTGTTGGTTTGATGGTTTAAGTGTTGGTATGGATTGGAAGGTTTTGGTATGCAAAAATGGTGAAAAATCGCGAGTCTGTGCGAGGCGATCGACCGCCTGAAATGGGGCGATCAATCGCCGATGGGCAGTACCAAATTTGCGGGACAGGCGATCGATCGCCTGTTATGAGGCGACCGATCACCGAGGGGCAGTGGCCAATCCAAGGTTTAGGCGATCGATCGCCATGTTTGGCGCGATCGATCGCCGCGAAGGAAAAATTGAGGCGATCGATCGCCTCAGCCAAGCGATCGATCGCCAACTGTGGAATTTTGAGTAATGCTTTCTTTTGTCGAATTTTTGGTATTTGACTATTATTTGGCTTCTAATATGGGGTTGTGTGATTGTGTTGAACCATCCCAGGTAGCAACGCAACCAAGAAACTGAAGCCATATCAATTCCACTTTTGGAAAGGTACGTAGAGGACGTACGGGCACCCAACGGTACATGTATCTAATATACTCATTGTTTATGCATTGTGGATGCGAGTATATATGTGATTATGCATTGTGGATGCAAATACATGTTGAATTATGCATGATGATTGTAGTTGCATATGATTATTGGTGCACATCCCATGAGTCGTGGTCATCCCTTGATGATTTTAATGCTTGCCGCTATTTGTTTTGGTTCCGCTAAATGTGAAGCGAGGGGTGGGAGCGCCGCATGTCACATTTGAGCGTGGTTATCATATAGGGCGAGGAAAGGATATTTGCCGCTCAATGTGAGGCGAGGGGTGGGAGTACCGCTTGTCCATTGAAGCGAGGTTATTCTATGCCGCCTATATGTAAATAAGCGAGGGGCATTAAAATACATTGTGATGGACAGACTAGGGATTGGTGACTGGTATTTGGTTTTGACGAGATGGTATTGTGTCATGACATGTTTAGACCATTAAAAATAATCTATTGATTATACTCATGAGTTATGGTACAGAGACAACCAAACGGGAAGCGTTTGAAATGCATGGGAAAAACAGGAAGTGTTTTATTATGAATATGCATTTACGCTTTACATTCATATTGTGTTGTATATGAATGATATTATTGCTCATGTTTGGGGGTTGTCCTTGTAGGTACTTTTGGCATGATAGAAGGGCTAAGCGGGTTGAGGTGGTGAGCTTGTGGAGAATTCTTTTGACCCAGGAAGGACAGGATTAATTTTGTATAGTATCTACTCTAGGAGTAGTGTAAAGCTATAATTGATAACATTCATTTGTTTTGGGAATGTAACTAATCCAGGGATAGTCCTTATTTTTGGCATGTAATTCTTAAGCTCATAGACTCAACACGATTAATTTACTCTGATTATTTATATTAGCTCTAATTATGCCTTCAATCCGCACTTAAGGATTAGGGTCCTTACATTAGTGGTATCAGAGCAGTGGTTAGAGAACCCGGGAACGAGTGAAGGGTAGCCTTATCATGATTGGCTAGGTGCTTACATTTGAAGCATGTCTATGCATGTGGTGCATATTGATGTATATTCTGTTATACTAACATGCTTATTATCATTCCTGTTATCTAACGGCATAACATGTATATTTGTTTTGGAATTGTTGTTAACCTTTGTGTTACAGCATGACTGCTATGAATGCGGGGAACCTTAACGAAGAAGTTGGCGATGTGGGCAGTGTTAACGCTAGCGTTGGACAAGTGAACCCTCTACCTCCACCAGCAGTAGGCATGGAGCCAGTGGCTCAGTTATTGCTGCCCGGTGAGATTAACTTGACTCAGTTTCTGTCTTACCACCCGCCCCGGTTTGAAGGAACAGAATCAGGGGAGGAAGCTGAGGAGTGGGTGGAGAGACTTGAGCAGATATTTGTGTCGGCTCCTTGTGTTGTTACAGCGTGGCTGAGGCTGACGGAGTTCCAGTTAGCAAAGAAACCTCTAATGTGGTGGAGGGGCACTGTAATGGAGCTAAGAGCACTGAGTACTGTGATTGATTGGACACTCTTCAGGACCCGGTTTCTGAACCGGTACTTCTCCGCAGCGGCGAGACAGACGAAGAAGGACGAGTTTACAAGTTTGAAACAGGGGAACATGACAGTGTCAGACTATGCCATGCGGTACTATTCGTTGCTGAGGTATGTTCCCCACATTGCCACCAATGGGCACGCAAAGATGAGGAATTTTATGAAGGGGTTGCGACCGGAGCTCTATGACCGGGTTATCACCAATAACCCAACTTCGTTTGACGATGCTCTCACAAGAGCGGAGCTTGCCGAGCTTGGAGTGGGAGCTTATCCTAGTGCTGTGCCACCACAAGTACCACATGTAAGGACCCCAAGCCCTTAACCCTTAATTAGTGTATTAACCATTATGTGTGGCACATGCTTTCAATAAAAAGTCAATCGGGAAGCTCAAATGATGCTTACAAAATTCCTTTAATATTCAACGTTATAAGATCATCTACACTAACATATAGACTCATAGAGTTGCCCATTACCATCCCCATTGTGCCACTTTTCACATTGTGGAATTTTATAAAAATTTGGGCAGAGTCTCCCCGTAAATTGAGCTATCCCAAAACAAAAGCACATCATATAATATAATTCCCGGCCAGGGAATACACAATACCCAACAGAATACTGAACACAAAGTAAATTCCCAGCCAGGGAAGACACCACACATAAGACGACAAAAGTGGGTTTCAACACCCACATAATACACTAACGACTCTCATATCATTAGCAATTCTACCACAATTGCATGCAACAAAGGCTCATGCCTTTATATACAACCCATATACAAGAATATCCATGCTCACAAGCGAGCATCATAAATGTGTATATAAACCTCGGGTGTATATAAGTACTCTATACGATACCGTGCTCCATCAAGCCCTGGTACCACGATCCTGTGAGTGCATCCAATCAACAGCTCGAGCCCAGCTCCATAGCCATCGATGCACCTGTTCACCTGCCCCAACAGAGACAGCCCCCGACGGGGTGAGCATACCAATACACAAAATCTCATAATCACAATAATGAAATTCATAATTTACAACACAAGTAAATATTAATGAATTTTAAATGATACTCCCTGGATGGCAACATCCTCATCCGGGATTCCGTGTACTGTCCCTGTTCTCACAATCATCAAACTCATCAAATCTCATAAATCAGTAAATCAACACATTG
The DNA here is from genome assembly GCA_907163345.1 of Haberlea rhodopensis. Lineage (NCBI taxonomy): Eukaryota > Viridiplantae > Streptophyta > Magnoliopsida > Lamiales > Gesneriaceae > Haberlea > Haberlea rhodopensis. The sequence continues at coordinate 420,419 of CAJQUN010000243.1, forward strand.
ATTTAACTCATAGCATGCCTGATTCTCAAGTATCAATAATCAATGATTCCAAGTTCATTATACATACAAATATAGATATCTCAATATCTAGTAATGATTTCTCAATTTCGCTATCAATCATAGATAGCTCAAATGCCAGCATTTATTTTACCAATTTTCCATTATACCTAGACATCTCACATGTCTTATAATGAGTACATGATCCCACGATCATTCTCAGGCATCTCAAATGCCGTACAATAGTCATATAGGCCCAGTACCCCATATATATCAACACATAAATATAGCCATGCGCACAACCATCGATGAAGTCAATATACATTATGCATTTCACAAATGCTCTCATATAAAGTAATGCTCGTACGTCGCACGTACCTTAAATCTCCGAAGTCCGAGCCAAACCTTGCTCGAGTTCCATGCTCCTAGGAACGATGTGCTAACACGATAAATTAATTCACAATTAATTACGAACATGCAACCCATGCTCAAGCACACCCATAACCCTCAAAAATATTGTCAACACACGACAATAAACCAATATCGAAAATTGCTCAAGAATTCCCCACAAATTTTCGAACCTTCACAACACAAATCGAACCCAATTAAACACCATAATTCATCTAAACATGAATTAATCAATCAACAACATGAATAATCGCCCCACATGCCAAAACCCCCAAAATTCGAATTCGAATCCAATTCCTCAATTTCGAACACAATCAAGCATCATAATGCATCTAAAACATGAATTAATCAATTACTAACAAGAATCATCACTCCTTGTCAAAAACCCCAAATTTTCGAACCCTAACTCACGAAAATAGAGCTGAAATTCGAACCAAATGCAACAAATATTTTCGAACCAAAAAGTCTGAAATCATCGACTCAATAACAGCTCAAAAACGCCCCAAAAACACCAGAATAATCGTACCAAAAACATACCAAAATCGAGCCCCAAAAATCGGATGAACTCCAGTTTCGAACCCTACACTTTTCTGGCAAATCCGAGCTCAAATCGCGACCAAACTTCAAATTGATGGTATGGATAGGAGCGCCTGGAAGAGACGAATCCAACGGCGGGTGGCACGCGCCGAACGGCGGCCGGACGGCGGCGGGCGGAGGCCTTTTGTGCGCGGGGGTCAAAGGGGATCGAGAAGTGCGCGGGTGCGGGGAGAGAGAAACAAAGTGGGAAAAATGGTTCCGATAATTAAAATCTCGGGTTCAACTGGTATTTATAGCAAAAATACCCCAAAATACTAATAGTCCCACAAATACATCATGATTCATTAAAAATCATCTGTTTTCAAAAATTCTCTCTCTAACTCAAAAACCCCCTACCGGTGCCCACACCAAGCACCCGAGATTCCGAGTCACACTAAAAACCCAACTCACGGGTTTTCACCGAAATGAGAATACGATCTCAACCTCGGGATCTAACGATCCCAACTACTCAAATAGACGAGCCCAGAAGGCCCAACACCTCGATTAAACTCCAATTGCCACGTAAAACAACTTTACGGGTTATTAACACTCCGGGATTAACATCCATAATTTCTGGTCATCACAATATCCCCCACTAAAAGAATTTCGTCCTCGAAATTAGCACCGGTGTATCACGTAACACCCGGGCTACACAACTACAAGAAGTCATAACCTCGATTCCTGACCATATCAGAATCGTCTTAAAAACCTCGAGAATACTTATCTCACATCGAACTCTGAAACAGAGCGATATACCAAAACCAACATATCACCCAAGAGGCAAAACATACCTCGATGCGGTTCATCCCAAAAGTCAGTCCCTCATGACTGCAAAACAACCAATACTTACGACTGTAAATCAGACAGTCATCCTCAGTTCTAATACAACTAGTAAGAACGCACCCTGAATGACACCTCAACCGTGAGAGCGTTGACCTCGTGTCAATCTCTGCTGTGGAATAGACTTCCAAATCCATCATAACGTCAAAGAGCGTCAGCACCACTCAACGCTAATAATCCAAAAGCAGTTAGGCAACTGAAACTGCAAGGATTCGAATCGCTCCCGATTCCATCGTAGATATCGTCCAATGATATCTTTATCATGACTCACGATGTCTAACATACATCGTTACGAGGGAAACATCAGCATACCACGGTGCACACATACCAAACCTGGTTTCCACTTTCAAACCTCCTCCATCGAATGAGCAGTCGCATCATTGCAACTCAATTTGGGCAACTCACGGCCGCAGATTCACACAGAAGACATCTCACAAGATACCCACCTGATATTCCAAGGATCACATCCTGATCATAAACAAACCATCGAGACTCCACAGAGTTCAAATTCTGAAAGGACATGCAATAAACCCATTGCATCCTCAACGCTTGTGTCGGCAGCGACACCCAACCAATCTGAATTCCTGCCATCCCTTGGCAATCCTAGGATTTAACAATCCAAACTTGGGAAGGCTATCGTATAACTCGAAGGGAAACACCAACCAGGGAACATCTCGACCCACACAAGATAATCCCTCCTCAAGGGAAGCCAACTAACTTCACGATTATCCCTCATAATCATCGTGCCATGGAGATTCCCAATCTCAAGGTGTTCCATATATCTCATCAGAGATTTAACCATCCAAAAGTAGCATAACTCTATGCTTGACAAGAAGGAAATCAATAACTGGCATCCGTATACTCGCCGGTATACCTGCATAAGCACTGACATCACATGCATACTCAATGCACTTGGCTCGGGTATCTACAACATACCCCTAAGCCCCAAACACAACTATCAATTCTGAGTCATTCCCTACCCAGTGGAGAACGATAATCGACGATCAACAACACGGTGTGATTCCCAAAATCAACACTACACGTACCAACTTACCGAATCTTTCAAAGATTTCCAAATGGGTATAATACTACCTCCTTCCCCACAAGGGGAGTGCCATCGAACTCGAGATCCACAAGTCTCGAACCACTGTTCGGAAAACTGGATACAATAACACCCATTGCATCCCAAATGCACGGGTTCCCTCAGATCGAGTCAATAACGACCTGATAACTCTCTTGTTAGTACTCCAACATTATGAGCTGCCCCTGACAAATCCCTCAAAACAATAGACGTATAAATGTTCTCATGGGGTGTCACATGCCTCAACATCATGCTACAAAGGGACAATCAAAAGCCTGCCAAAAGCTTTCATCGTATCATCATACGATTCACCAAACTCGGTTCCATCGTGCAGTATCATGGCTCCAACAATCACACTATATCATTACCACGATATCTGGCTAGCAAAGCACTGTCTCCATAGGCTCGTACCAGCTTATCGACGTGACACACGTCCCAATCCGGTATACCATACCGTACAAATTATTAGAGTTGTGGGTCATCGCCCAGCATATCTCTAAAATACCAAGCACAATGGACAACCCGGTGTCCTGCTCACTTATGATGCAATCATAATCCGTTAAGACTTATCCCACACCCTCAGGGTGGGTGCAACCATGTCTACCCTACATCACAACACAAGCGAGTAGTTTCCTCAATGACTACTCTTACCACCAATCACTTGGCCCTAGCCAAACCAACGAGCATACCCAAGGGTATCATTGCTCGACAAATATATACTTCGAATATGTGCTGCGGTATAATTCCTATACGGCGCACCCAATAGTTCCTCGAGCAACTTGCTCGGCATAATGGTCTCGTCAACTAGTGACTCAGACACTACCATGTGCCCACCAAGGCACTCAAACCATATAACCAAATACATAACATAAATGTATTAATCATCAAAACGACGCCACACGTCTACATAGAACATCAACTATGTCATCGTCATCCCGTGACGGCATATGTCAACATATGACATCCAACTAACATCGTCAAACATACGACGGTACATGGCAATACACGACATCCATAATCTCATCGTCAAACACATGGCATATATATAGCAACACATAGTATCCACAATAATGCTAACACAAGTAATATGCCATACCTCATCGCTATCAATATAGCGGTATACATGTCTCCGTCGCTCGATAATAGTACGTAGTCAGCACCCATCGCTCGAAGGCGGCAAAATCCTGTGCTGAGCACATAGCGGCACAATCCATCGCTATAGAATCGACGGCATGATACCTCGTCATATAATAAGTGGCATGAAACCTCGCTATACACCTGAGCATGAATCATCGTCCACATAATAGCGGAAAGAGGCATCGCTAGCAATATATCCGGCGGCAAGAACCATCGCCAATCAATATAGCGGAATGAACCATCGCTATCCATATACATGGCGGAAAGAACCATCGCCAGTCAATATAGCGGAATAAACCATCGCTATCAATATCCATGGCGGCAAGAACCATCGCCAGTCAATATAGCGGCATGAACCATCGCTATCAATATACATGGCGGCAAGAACCATCGCCAGTCAATATAGCGGCATGAACCATCGCTATCAATATACATGGCGGCAAGAACCATCGACAGTCAATATAGCGGCATGAACCATCGCTATCAATATACATGGCGGCAAGAACCATCGCCAGTCAATATATCGGCATGAACCATCGCTATCAATATACATGGCGGCAAGAACCATCGCCGGTCAATATAGCGGCATGAACCATCGCTATCAATATACATGGCGGCAAGAACCATCGCCAGTCAATATAGCGGCATGAACCATCGCTATCAATATACATGGCGGCAAGAACCATCGCCAGTCAATATAGCCGATCCCTAGTCATTGTCACGGTAGTGTATTTTAATGCCCCTCGCTCAAGTAAAAACATGCGGTACTCCCACCCCTCGCTTCACATATAGGCGGCATAGAATAACCTCGCTTAAATGGACATGCGGTACTCCCACCCCTCGCCTCACATTTTAGCGGCAAATATTCTTTCCTCGCCTCATATGCTAACCACGCTTCAATGTGACATGCGGCGCTCCCACCCCTCGCTTCACATTTTAGCGGCACAAAATAATAAATAGCGGCAAGCATTTAAAATCATCACTCATCCATAACAATGACTCATGGGATATTCACCAAGTATTTCATCCATACCTGCATCACAAAGCATAATCCATATACCAACATACATCATCATGAGTGTATTTTAATGCACCTCGCTCAAATGCGACATGCGGTACTCCCACCCCTCGCTTCAACATTTGGCGGCAAAGCATTAAAATCATCACTACATGTATACATGCAACCACAATGCATAATTCCAGGATGTATATAAAATGCAGGTTACCGTTTCGTGTCTTTTCAACCATGGCCTTAGCCTTTCCACGTCATAGTGTCCCTACAGGAACAATTCCAAACCATGAGCATACGATAATCCATATTCCACACAATATGATTATAATGAGTAAATGCATAAACTATGAGTACAAAGTACTTCCTGTATCCCAATGCATTTCAAAATGCTCCACTTGGTTGTCCCTGTGTCACAACTCACAATCATAATCAACAAGTTATATTATGATTCTATAGATGTCATGACATATAATCGTTTCACTATGATCACATATCACAAATGCACATAAGCAAAATAGTTGTGTCACACCACACTAACTACTATCAAGCATAAATATGTGCTACTCATCCCTATCAGCATGTTCCAGGCCCTCAACAGCCCCAAAGAGCTAACCACTGCTCTGATACCACTAATGTAAGGACCCCAAGCCCTTAACCCTTAATTAGTGTATTAACCATTATGTGTGGCACATGCTTTCAATAAAAAGTCAATCGGGAAGCTCAAATGATGCTTACAAAATTCCTTTAATATTCAACGTTATAAGATCATCTCTACTAACATATAGACTCATAGAGTTGCCCATTACCATCCCCATTTTGCCACTTTTCACATTGTGGACTTTTATAAAAATTTGGGCAGAGTCTCCCCGTAAATTGAGCTATCCCAAAACAAAAGCACATCATATAATATAATTCCCGGCCAGGGAATACACAATACCCAACAGAATACTGAACACAAAGTAAATTCCCAGCCAGGGAAGACACCACACATAAGACGACAAAAGTGGGTTTCAACACCCACATAATACACTAACGACTCTCATATCATTAGCAATTCTACCACAATTGCATGCAACAAAGGCTCATGCCTTTATATACAACCCATATACAAGAATATCCATGCTCACAAGCGAGCATCATAAATGTGTATATAAACCTCGGGTGTATATAAGTACTCTATACGATACCGTGCTCCATCAAGCCCTGGTACCACGATCCTGTGAGTGCATCCAATCAACAGCTCGAGCCCAGCTCCATAGCCATCGATGCACCTGTTCACCTGCCCCAACAGAGACAGCCCCCGACGGGGTGAGCATACCAATACACAAAATCTCATAATCACAATAATGAAATTCATAATTTACAACACAAGTAAATATTAATGAATTTTAAATGATACTCCCTGGATGGCAACATCCTCATCCGGGATTCCGTGTACTGTCCCTGTTCTCACAATCATCAAACTCATCAAATCTCATAAATCAGTAAATCAACACATTGATTTAACTCATAGCATGCCTGATTCTCAAGTATCAATAATCAATGATTCCAAGTTCATTATACATACAAATATAGATATCTCAATATCTAGTAATGATTTCTCAATTTCGCTATCAATCATAGATAGCTCAAATGCCAGCATTTATTTTACCAATTTTCCATTATACCTAGACATCTCACATGTCTTATAATGAGTACATGATCCCACGATCATTCTCAGGCATCTCAAATGCCGTACAATAGTCATATAGGCCCAGTACCCCATATATATCAACACATAAATATAGCCATGCGCACAACCATCGATGAAGTCAATATACATTATGCATTTCACAAATGCTCTCATATAAAGTAATGCTCGTACGTCGCACGTACCTTAAATCTCCGAAGTCCGAGCCAAACCTTGCTCGAGTTCCATGCTCCGAGGAACGATGTGCTAACACGATAAATTAATTCACAATTAATTACGAACATGCAACCCATGCTCAAGCACACCCATAACCCTCAAAAATATTGTCAACACACGACAATAAACCAATATCGAAAATTGCTCAAGAATTCCCCACAAATTTTCGAACCTTCACAACACAAATCGAACCCAATTAAACACCATAATTCATCTAAACATGAATTAATCAATCAACAACATGAATAATCGCCCCACATGCCAAAACCCCCAAAATTCGAATTCGAATCCAATTCCTCAATTTCGAACACAATCAAGCATCATAATGCATCTAAAACATGAATTAATCAATTACTAACAAGAATCATCACTCCTTGTCAAAAACCCCAAATTTTCGAACCCTAACTCACGAAAATAGAGCTGAAATTCGAACCAAATGCAACAAATATTTTCGAACCAAAAAGTCTGAAATCATCGACTCAATAACAGCTCAAAAACGCCCCAAAAACACCAGAATAATCGTACCAAAAACATACCAAAATCGAGCCCCAAAAATCGGATGAACTCCAGTTTCGAACCCTACGCTTTTCTGGCAAATCCGAGCTCAAATCGCGACCAAACTTCAAATTGATGGTATGGATAGGAGCGCCTGGAAGAGACGAATCCAACGGCGGGTGGCACGCGCCGAACGGCGGCGGGCGGAGGCCTTTTGTGCGCGGGGGTCAAAGGGGATCGAGAAGTGCGCGGGTGCGGGGAGAGAGAAACAAAGTGGGAAAATGGTTCCGATAATTAAAATCTCGGGTTCAACTGGTATTTATAGCAAAAATACCCCAAAATACTAATAGTCCCACAAATACATCATGATTCATTAAAAATCATCTGTTTTCAAAAATTCTCTCTCTAACTCAAAAACCCCCTATCGGTGCCCACACCAAGCACCCGAGATTCCGAGTCACACTAAAAACCCAACTCACGGGTTTTCATCGAAATGAGAATACGATCTCAACCTCTGGATCTAACGATCCCAACTACTCAAATAGACGAGCCCAGAAGGCCCAACTCCTCGATTAAACTCCAATTGCCACGTAAAACAACTTTACGGGTTATTAACACTCCGGGATTAACGTCCATAATATCTGGTCATCACACCACAGCAAAGGCAAACTAATGACAACTTGAGGCCCCGGGGAGAGCCATTTAAACCTCGTGGTGCCTCTTCATCTGCACGGTTTGGTGGAAAGAAGTTCTTTGGTCAGAAACAGGAGAATAAGAAGAATTGGTCGGCCAACCGAGGGTCTTCACAAGGGAATAGGCCGGGAGAGCCGAGGTGCGACAATTGTGGAGGGCCACATCCTTCAAGTAAGTGCCCTGCCTGTTATAGCTGTGGTAAGATGGGCCACATCTCTCGATATTGCCCCACCCGGGGAGGACAGTCAGAGTTTCAGGGCAACAGGCCGAGGTTTGATGACAGGACTGTACACCAGAGGCAGCAGTTTGGGCCTCGACCATCGGGAGGTCAGACAGTGGGACCGCCCCAAGGACAGGTGTATGCGATGACTAGAGAGCAGGCCCAGGCAGCCCCAGAGGAGGTGATCGCCGGTACGTGTCATTTATTTACGTACCCTGCTTTTATTTTGATAGATACAGGTGCCTCCCACTCTTTTGTATCTGTTGGCTTTGTGGAGAGACACCATATGCGCACGTCTTCTCTACCCACGCCTCTCCTTGTCTCGACACCCACTGGAAGAAATGTCGTTGCTGATCAGTTCATGGTAGATTGCCTCATTTATTTTGAGGGCAACGAGTTGAAGACATACTTGATTGTGTTGGGTATGTCGGACTTCGACTGCATCTTGGGCATTGATGTTCTGAACAGATATCAGGCAGTGGTAGATTGCCGACAGAAGACAGTGAAGTTCAGACCTGATTTGGGTAGTCAGTGGACTTTTTATGGCAACGGTTCTCGTGCGAAGATTCCGTTGATTTCAGCGATCAAGATGACTCAGCTGTTGGAACGTGGCCACACGGGCTATCTCATCTATGCCGTGGACACGTCTGGGAAGAATAAGGAATTGAGAGTTGAGGATGTACCAGTCGTGGCAGAATTTGCTGATTGATTCCCAGAAGAGATCCCAGGATTCCCACCGGCTAGGGAAGTTGAGTTTGGGATCGAGTTGTTACCGGGGACATCCGCTATCTCTCGTGCACCTTACATGATGGCACCGGCGGAGTTGAGGGAATTGAAGGAACAGTTGCAGGATCTCCTTGACAAGGGATATATACGCCCGAGCGTATAGCCATGGGCGCACCGGTTCTCTTTGTGAAGAAGAAGGACGGTTCGATGCGGTTGTGCATCGATTACCGGCAATTGAATAAAGCCACAGTAAAGAACAAGTATCGTCTCCCAAGGATTGATGATCTGTTTGACCAGTTGCAAGGTACCAGACTGTATAGTAAGATTGATTTGAGGTCTGGGTACCATCAGATTCGAGTCAGAGAGGAAGATGTGCAGAAGACAGCGTTTCGGACTCGATATGGACATTATGAGTTCCTAGTGATGCCGTTCGGTGTGACGAATGCTCCAGCGGTCTTTATGAGCTTGATGAACAGAGTGTTTCAGCCGTATCTTGACCAGTTCGTCATCGTGTTCATCGACGACATTCTCATCTATTCCCGGAGCGAGGAGGAGCACGTGAAACACTTGAGGACAGTGCTCCAGATTCTCCGAGATCACCAGTTGTATGCCAAGCTCAGTAAGTGTGAGTTTTGGTTGAACAGTGTAGTATTTCTGGGCCATGTCATATCGAGCAGCGGAATATATGTGGATCCCAGGAAGATCGAAGCTGTGATGGAGTGGGCTGCCCCCACTTCTGTGCCTGAGATTCGGAGCTTCCTTGGTTTGGCCGGATATTATCGACGCTTCGTCGAGGGCTTTTCGAAGATTGCCAAGCCGTTGACACAGTTGACCCAGAAAGAAGTACCTTTCTTTTGGTCAGAAGCTTGTGAGGAGAGCTTCCAGGAGTTGAAGCACCGTTTGACGACGGCGCCAGTGTTAGTGATCCCTACGGAGAACTCCAGATTTGTTTTGTATACTGATGCATCACTTCAGGGCCTTGGGTGTGTACTGATGCAAGATAGGCATGTGGTAGCTTATGCATCGAGGCAGTTGAAGCCGCATGAGACGAGATACCCAGTCCATGACTTGGAACTGGCGGCTATCATCTTCGCCCTGAAGATTTGGAGACATTACTTGTATGGTACTTCATTTACCATATACACGGATCACAAGAGCCTCAAGTTTTTATTCACTCAGGCAGAGCTGAACATGAGGCAGAGGAGGTGGATGGACTTACTCAAAGACTATGATTGTGAGATTGAGTACCATCCTGGGAAAGCTAATTTGACAGCAGATGCTTTGAGCCGGAAAGTGAAGAGTTCTGCTGAGGACGTCATCCATTTGTCAGCTATGATGACCTCCTATTGCCATCTGGGCTATGACTTCGACATAGATGCATCACCTGTGTATGTATCGACCTTGTTAGCTGAGCCAGATATCTACGACAACATCAGGAGAGCTCAGAGGTCAGATGATGAGGTCCAGAGGTGGTTATCTTTAGTACATCTTGGTCAGCCGACGAAATTCAGAGTGGCCGATGACGGATCTTTGAGGTTGGGTAACCGTTGGGTGGTTCCGAGTACGCCGGAGTTGCGTAGATGGATCTTGGAGCGAGCTCATAGTAGCAGATTTAGCATCCACCCAGGCGGGAAGAAGATGTATAAAGATTTACGTGGTCAGTTTTGGTGGAAAAGGATGAAGAGTGATGTCGTCGCTTTTGTTAAAAGGTGTTTGATCTGCCAGCAGGTTAAGGCAGTGAGACAGAGACCTGGCGGCGAGTTGAGAAGCTTGGAGATACCGAAGTGGAAGTGGGAACACATTTCCATGGACTTCGTGACTCACTTGCCGAGGAGTGCTTCAGGCTTTGATGCTATTTGGGTGATTGTGGATCGATTGACTAAGGTAGCTCATTTCATCCCCTATAGCATGACTTTCACCTTTTTGAGGATGGCGCAGTATGGGATCCCCATTTCCATAGTGTCGGATCGAGATCCACGATTCACATCTCATTTTTGGGAAGGCCTTCAGTCAGCCTTGGGAACTGAAGTTAGATTGAGCACTGCTTATCATCCTCAGACGGATGGCCAAACCGAGCGTACTATTCAGACGCTCGAGGACATGTTGAGAGCTTGCGTTTTGGAGTTCGATGTTTCTTGGCAAGATTCAGTGCCTTTGGTAGAGTTCTCTTATAATAACAGCTACCAGTCGAGTATTCAGATGGCTCCTTTTGAAGCTCTTTATGGCAGACGGTGTAGATCACCCTTGTGTTGGGATGATTTGGACCGCAAATCGGTCGGAGGACCGGAGTTGGTTCGGGAAATGGAAGAGAAGATAAAGATGATAAGGCGGAAAATGAAAGCAGCCCAGGATAGACAGGCAGCTTACGCGAACAAACGGCGGAGACCGTTGGAATTTCAGTTGGGAGATAAGGTCTTTTTGAAGATCTCGCCTTTCAGAGGCGTTGTGCGATTTGGGATGCGCGGGAAACTGTCTCCGAGGTATGTTGGACCGTACGAGATTTTGCAGCGCATTGGCACCTTAGCTTACCGACTAGCTCTGCCGCCTTCTTTATCTGGTATACATGACGTGTTTCATGTATCGATGTTGCGGAAGTATGAGCCGGATCCGTCGCATGTATTACAACCTTCCGAAGTTCAGTTAGAGTCCGATGTGTCTTATGTGGAACGGCCTGTCAGAATTCTGGATCGAGCAGACCGTAGACTTCGGAACAAAGTGATACCTATGATCAAGGTTCAGTGGGATCGCAGGGGTGTCGAGGAGGCTACGTGGGAGACGGAGCGGCATATGGTGCAGCACTACCCGGAACTATTCTCTGGTATGTGTTTACGTCTAGTTTCTTTGGGGTAAGTGCATGTGATTTCGAGGACGAAATCTTATAAGTAGGGGAGTATTGTGATATCCCCGAAATGATTAATTGCAATTTGGACATTAATTGTATTTATATGGTTAATCATGGTGATAATTAATTGATTTTGTGCTGGATTTATTTAATGTGTGGAAATGCATGGTCACATGGAAAGGATGACCCGTGAGTGCATTTCAGGGTGCATGTTGGGCATGTTGGGGAAAATTGTTATTAGCATGATTTATTTGCCATGGTTAGCAATTATTTGGAAAGCATGAGTTAATTGATATTTTGGTGCATTTTGGATTAATGCTTTTGAAAATATCATGTTGGGGTGTTTTATACACCATGGGTTTGTGGATGCATTTTAATTAAAACTTAACCCACTTTATTACCCCAAACCCCCACCACACATTCATTCTTACTTTTCACTTTCCCAAAATTACACCACCCAAACCCTCATTTCCCCCATTTTCGAAATTGAGCTTAAGGGTGGAAAGAAATCCTTGCAAAAAGTTGATTTGTGGAGTTTATTGGGAGATTTGAGGTCCCCAAGAGGTATGGATACCTCATTGTTGATTTTGTAAGGTTTTATTTAAGTTTGGTATGGTTTTGAAGGATTTTAAAATGGGTTTGTGTTGGGTTGTTATGATTTTGGTTGAGGGTTGGATTTACACTTGTTTGGAAGTGTATTTTGAAGGTTTATGTCGTTATTTATGTTGTTGGTTTGATGGTTTAAGTGTTGGTATGGATTGGAAGGTTTTGGTATGCAAAAATGGTGAAAAATCGCGAGTCTGTGCGAGGCGATCGACCGCCTGAAATGGGGCGATCGATCGCCGATGGGCAGTACCAAATTTGCGGGACAGGCGATCGATCGCCTGTTATGAGGCGACTGATCGCCGAGAGGCAGTGGCCAATCCATGGTTTAGGCGATCGATCGCCATGTTTGGCGCGATCGATCGCCGCGAAGGAAAAATTGAGGTGATCGATCGCCTCAGCCAATCGATCGATCGCCAACTGTGGAATTTTGAGTAATGCTTTCTTTTGTCGAATTTTTGGTATTTGACTATTATTTGGCTTCTAATATGGGGTTGTGTGATTGTGTTGAACCATCCCAGGTAGCAACGCAACCAAGGAACTGAAGCCATATCAATTCCACTTTTGGAAAGGTACGTAGAGGACGTACGGGCACCCAACGGTACATGTATCTAATATACTCATTGTTTATGCATTGTGGATGCGAGTATATATGTGATTATGCATTGTGGATGCAAATACATGTTGAATTATGCATGATGATTGTAGATGCATATGATTATTGGTGCACATCCCATGAGTCGTGGTCATCCCTTGATGATTTTAATGCTTGCCGCTATTTGTTTTGGTTCTGCTAAATGTGAAGCGAGGGGTGGGAGCGCCGCATGTCACATTTGAGCGTGGTTATCATATAGGGCGAGGAAAGGATATTTGCCGCTCAATGTGAGGCGAGGGGTGGGAGTACCGCTTGTCCATTGAAGCGAGGTTATTCTATGCCGCCTATATGTAAATAAGCGAGGGGCATTAAAATACATTGTGATGGACAGACTAGGGATTGGTGACTGGTATTTGGTTTTGATGAGATGGTATTGTGTCATGACATGTTTAGACCATTAAAAATAATCTATTGATTATACTCATGAGTTATGGTACAGAGACAACCAAACGGGAAGCGTTTGAAATGCATGGGAAAAACATGAAGTGTTTTATTATGAATATGCATTTACGCTTTACATTCATATTGTATTGTATATGAATGATATTATTGCTCATGTTTGGGGGTTGTCCTTGTAGGTACTTTTGGCATGATAGAAGGGCTAAGCGGGTTGAGGTGGTGAGCTTGTGGAGAATTCTTTTGACCCAGGAAGGACAGGATTAATTTTGTATAGTATCTACTCTAGGAGTAGTGTAAAGCTATAATTGATAACATTCATTTGTTTTGGAAATGTAACTAATCCAGGGATAGTCCTTATTTTTGGCATGTAATTCTTAAGCTCATAGACTCAACACGATTAATTTACTCTGATTATTTATATTAGCTCTAATTATGCCTTCAACCCGCACTTAAGGATTAGGGTCCTTACAAAGCCGATGTCATGACCTCATCTCTAGGAGGGATAAGTCTAGAGACTGATATCAATACCAAGAGGAGATTAGATGCTTTCCTGTGCTTAAGTATATGAAAAATTATGAACGATATGAGATGTCATGTTATGGCTCGTTGGAGCAATTATGTCAAGATACATTCATATCGGTTTATGTCAAGTTATGATTCATGTTATGAAAATTATGAAATATTTATTATGATATCATATCGATTGTCCCCCACTTGCTGAGTGTTTTCCAAAGCACTCAACCCCTTACTCTAAATCCCCAGATAAAGCTGAAGAAGAGGTTGAAGCTGAAGAAGAACACCAATTCTGGGGTTGGTGATTTGTCCGCTACGTTATCTTAAGATTAAGTATCTCAAGATCTAAGTTTATCATTAAGTACGATTTTAATTCGTTTAAGATGTTTAAGTTTTAATTTCGCGTTTTTAATTCAATGTAAAGACAATGGTTATTTATTTATTGAAAATAGACTGGTTTTCGTTTGTTACGATATTACGAGGCTTATTGATTTTCTAGTTGTAAAGGAAATCAATGCTGGTGTTAGTGACCCCGGTCTCGGGGCTTGACACATTTCGTTTCATTGCATGTTCTAGACTTTCCACCACTTGTTCAGGAATTGAACAGTAACATCATATTTCAGAAAGGATTCGTATTAACCAGATAAATTTTACAGGAAGAAGAAAGCTAAGGAAAATTAAACAATGTGCCACGTAAAAAATGAGAACAATCTAAAAGTCTAGTTTAAAATACTCCAAGTCCAAGATTTGTGATTAAGAGGAAGAAAAAGAAGCTTACCGAGACTCCAGCTGTCACGGCCCGAAGCCGAGATCGATGACACCAGTGTTGATTACAGATTAAAAATTCGATAACAACAAGCCCTAGATACAGAATAACTGGTTCAATGTAATACACAACAATGAAATTTAAATAACTAAAACTGATAAAATCTCAGCAGATTGACACATCCCAAAATTGGTTTTGTTCATCGTCTTCAACATCAGATTCACTCTTAACTATGGATGGGAGGTAAAGGCTGAGTGGTTGGATAACCACTCAGCAAATGAGACCAATCGATCATGATAAAAATATACAATAAAAAAACCTTCAAAAAGATCTTTATCAAAACCAATATCAAAACGGATATATATATACTAATATATGCTCACAAAGAGCCATAATTCATTTTGCTCACCAAAAGTCAGACTTGATTTGCTCACCTAGAGCTAAAATAGAACTTATATCACATCAGAACTGTTTTCACAACAGAACATATTCATATAATAGCTCCTACAGATTCAAGAGGTGGCTCTCGTTGCTCCTAAGGTTCAAGCTCCCGTACACGTAGCACTTTGTCCCGCAGGTTCAAGAGGTGGCTCTCATTATACATAGCACTTGGTCCCACCGATTCAAGTGGTGGCTCCCATCGTACGTAGCACTTTGCCCTCATAGCCTCATATTTCGATGCACATATTTTATAACTTTTCAGAACTTGAACTTATATCATAGTTTTCATGCTCAAATGAATTTTAACACATCAATATGGTTTCAAAACAATAAGTCCATTTACCGTAAATTCTAGAAATTATTCGAACTAGGTTTGCTTGAAGAAAGCTATGAACTGATTTTCTTCCTCTGTTGAACACAACAGAATATGTGGGCGTGTGTTTAGTTCAAGATTTGCTTCAGATTTGCATAAAGTGACCATTGAGGAAAATCTGATATTTATAGGGGTCAAAATCTAGAGTTACCGCCTCCATAAATTCAGCAATTAGCCTCCCACCATGATCTTCACTTCAATGTCATTAACCTTCAATGATGTCCATGATTTGTAGCAGTTATGATTCTGAAATAAATGAGTAATGGGTTTGACTTGGCTTCTTAGAGCTGATTTGATAAGCAGAACCGATGGGGTTTGCATTGACAAGTTGAGCTGATTTGGTAAGTACAGCTGATGGGGTTGCATTGACAAGAACCCACCAGTTGGACTGATTTTTGAACTGAACAGAACTGATTGGTTTCCACTGAGCTTACGAAGAACGTGGTCTTCACACCAGCACTTTCACACATGACAAAGCCATCTCGATCTTTGTCCCAAGGACTGGAAGCTGTTTTGGGGTCATCCTAACTAAAATTACCCATTTAAAGTATTAATTGTTTATAAACTACTCGGTGACATCGTAAAATTTCACAGCAATTTCTGACCGGCTTAAGGGATTTTTATTATGAAATTATTTGTTGAATTATTTTTATTTGACTTAATCACAATGTGTGACTTAACATTAGGAATTTTAATAAATTTTGTATATATCTACAATATGTAGCGAGGAATAACAACGTTGTATCAGCATGGTAGATAGAAACCCATAATTGGTGATTATGAATTTATACTCATTCTTAAAAAATTCTCCTTCATGGTGTTCTCTCCCGAGTGGGGTCTTCATTTCTCCTTCATGGTGTTCTCCCTCCATTCTCTTATCGTTTTATCCATTAATTCTCTCTATCTTATTCTAATGATAATTCCAACAAATTATGATGATCGCTAAGTATTACTAATTAGTTTTTTATTATTATTATTTTTTAGTTTTCCTCTTCCTGGTTTAGCAGCAGTGGACATTCTTCTAGCAACTTGGTCCTATCGTACTCTAGGATCTGTATGGCAGGGGAAGTGGAGGACTTGTGCCAAAAGTTATCGATCACGGAGGAAGAAGAAGCGGGTCGTTTCATACCTGATGATGCTTGGTATGAGCCACCGGAACATAAAGGCTTCATTTTGGTGGGATGGTTACTAACAACGAGACAAATTCCTTTAGAGGCCTTCAAAATAACCATCACAAATCTTTGGAATACAGCAAGGTCTTCACATTGAGAAGCTTGGAATTGATAGATTTATATTAAGTTTTTATCATAGACTAGATCAACAGAAAGCAATGGAAGGAGGGCCATGGCATTTTGATAAACATTTATTGGTGTTGAATAAGGTGAATGATGATGAAGACCCAATGAATGTTCCTTTGGAGTGGCGTGACTTCCATGTGCAAATAACGGGCTACCTTTTAACAAATTAAACAAAGCGATGATATCAATGAAGAATGAGGCATTTGGAGTGCTACTCTGCGAATACGGGCTGGCATAAACATACAACAGCCACTCAAAAGAGTTACGAACCTCCAAAATTCTATTGGAGAATGCATAACAGTTAAAATCACATATGAAAAACTACCCAACTTTTGTTATCTTTGTGGCTTTCTTGGTCACATTTACAGAGATTGTGGTCAACGTTATGAATGTACGGTTGAGATAGATGAGAAAGCATTGCCGGAAATGTAATACCCTTGTCCCAATTGGTTATGGATGAAAATTTAAAGTAGTTTATAAAGACGTACAATGGACTATTATAGCAACTTGGGTTAACCATTTTCGTATAGCGAGGACGGATACAAAGTAGTTGCTATATGAGCCAACTGTGCAGTCGCGATTGCCCGGGCCTATTAGAGCCGGTCACCGACAGTCAACACCTGGAGATATGTGTTATGCGGGGCAAAATGCTACATGACGGGAGCCACCTCTTGAACCTGTAGGAGCCACCTCTAGATTCCCGGTGCCGGTGGATCGATTAGTTAGGTCGCGACGAGGACGTCGCGTTCTAAAGGAAGGGTGATTGTAAAATCCTTGTCCCACATATGTTGTGGATGAAAACTTAAAGTAGTTTATAAAGGCTTACAATGGACTATTATAGCAACTTGGGTTAACCATTTTCGTATAGCGATGACGGATACAAATTAGTTGCTATATGAGCCCATTGTGCAGTCGCGCTTGAGCAGGCCTGGGCCCGGGGCGTGACAGGATACGTGCAGTGCGGAAGATCCCTACACGAATAAAGACATCTACGAAGTCATCAGGATGCTATCAATCGCTGTTGTTCGTTCAGACGATGTCACCAAACCCGACTCCGCGTGGCTTTCCATCCCAAAGAGGTAGGGATATTTTTGGAATTCCTTCTAAACAGACTGCCAGCAATTAACATGACAAAAGGAAAGGTTACGCAAATGCTTCAAATCATGAAATCCCCCCTGAAATCTCGGAGGTAAATCAGCGGACCATTGAATTTATGAATGCAAAAAAAACAAATGTATATGCTATTCTCCACAAATATGGAAATAAGCAATGTTGATGAGCGGCAAAGTAGAGACTCTGATAGTCTGGATGATATTTCGCAACAATCTTTACATAAAATACGGGATGTAGATATTTTGCAGCAATCTTGGCTCCAATTACGGGAGGTGAATATTACGATGGCTGTGGACAATGGCCCAGACGTCGGAAATTGCTTACGAGGAAAAAGTCATGCAGTTCCAAAATGCAGATATGCTAATACAGCAGCTGAAGACGAGGGACCCAGACATATTACCATTTCTCTCAATTAGCAGGGGCGAATATCAACCAGACTCCTCAAGAGGTCCAATAAACTCCAATAAATCAAATGAAACAATCTACATTGGTATCCACATCAAAGGTTATTATAAGTCCAGACATAAACCAATTGCAACAGAAAAGAAGGGGACGACCATTGGGGAGTACCTGCCTACAAACAAGTATGACTAAATAGAGAAAAAAGAAAGAGCTGAATAATTTAGAAGATGATAGAATGGACTTGGTGTGACCGAACAAAATAATATGTACAATGGCAAAAGGATTGGAGAAAAATCAGAACCATCTAGCGGCTGGATTGCCTCAATTGGAACTGTCAGGGGTTGGGGAACCCTAGTACAGTTCGAGGCCTCAGAGTATATATCCGAGACCCCAGCTCGTCTTTTTAATGGACGCGAGATGCGCAGCAAGAAAAATAGACAAATTGAAGGAAAAAATTCAAATGTATGGCATTTCAGTAGCGGCTAGAGGCAGGTCCGGAGGATTTGCGTTACTTTGGAATAAATGGGTGGATATTTTGATTCAAAGTTATTCAAAGAACCACATAGATGCTTATGTGTATGATGAGGATAAATCTGAAGATTGGTGTTTTACTGAAGTTTACGAAGAACCTGAAACTGGGTACATAATACATACATGGAATTTATTAAGAAAATTACATAATCATTCTCCGAAACCGTGGCTGTCTTGGAGACTTTAATGAGATCCTACACCATTTTTATAAGCAAGGAAGAAATATAATTCCAAATTGGAGATTGGCCGATTTCAGAGATGCTATAAGAGATTCACATCTACATGAATTGGATTTTATTGGATCACCTTTTACATGGTGTAATATGAGAGATGATCCTAATATAATTCGAGATTAGATCGAGGATTGGCAAACAGGCGGTGGCTCCACAAGTTTCAAAAGTACAAGCTTTACCATCTGAACACTCGTAACTTAGATCATAGACCACTCAAGTTAAGTCTGGAAGGTTTGGAGAAGCTTAAGGATAGAAGAAAACAACTAAGATTCCGGTCTGAAGCAATGTGGATCAAATCTGACCAGTGTGAAGAAGTAGTGGAGAAATGGTGGAACTATCATACACATGGTAAATCTGATAAGAAAATTATTGATAATATTCGAGAATTGAATTGGAGTCAAACCAAATTTGGTAGTGTTCGTCGCAAGGTTAAGGATCTCAAGCATAAGATTGAAATATTGCAATATGGACCAGGACACAAGAAACCATTATGGCAGAAAAAGAAATGAGAATGGAGCTGGAAAATGTGTTAGACACGGAGGAAATTATGTGGAAACAAAGGGGCAAGGCACAATGGATGAAAGAAGGATATCGTAATACAACTTATTTTCATTCAAGGGCGAATAGCAGGAGAAGGAGGAATACAATAACTTGTTTGAAAGATAATGCAGGACAGTGCATTAAACTATTTCACAAATGTGTTTACCTCTAGCCATCCGTCAGATGATGATCTTAATGAAGTGTTGAGTACAATAGAACCAAAAGTTACTAGATGCATGAATCACTCGCTACTCCAACCTTATACACCCCAAGAGGCAACTAATGCTCTATTTGCTATGTATCCCATAAAATCTATTGGCCCTGATGGTATATCTGCTATATTTTATCAAAAAATTTGGCATATTGTGAAAAAAGCGTGCTAAACTTTCTGAATAAGGGTGTCTTCCTAGAAAAACTTAACTATACTCATATCGTACTTATACCAAAGTGCACTTCTCCAGAGTTTATTACACATTTCCGCCCTATTAGTTTGAGGAATGTGATTTTGCAAAATCTCCTCCAAAGCGATCACTAATCGTTTAAAAACCGATTATGAGTCATATCATTGCTGAAACTCAATCCGCCTTTGTCACTGGTAGATTGATTAATGACAATGTTCTCGTGGCTTTTGAAATTAACCATTTCCTAAAGAACAAATCTTGGGGGAAAGATGAGACTATGACACTTAAATTAGACATGAGCAAAGCCTATGACAAAGTTGAATGGTTATTTTTAGAAAGAATGATGTTATGCCTCGGTTTTTATATGAACTTTGTAAGATTAATCATGATGTGTGTTCGATCTGTTTCCTATTCTTTAATCATGAATGTTGAACAATTTGGCTACTTCCACACAAGTCGGGGCATCCGTCAGGGTGACCCATTGTCGCCCTTTTTATTCTTATTCATTGCAGATGCCCTTAGTTCTTTGATAAAAAGGCGGAGCAACAAGGAGAGCTAAAAGGAGTGGCTATATGTCGGGAGGCTCCAGTTATCTCACACTTGCTCTTTGCGGATGACACAATGGTGTTTTGCCATGCAAATGATACATCAGCAAATAGTATTAAGGAGCTCCTGAGAAAATATGAGTGTGCATCTGGCCAAGAAATAAACCTCCAAAAATAAGCCATTATGTTCAGCAAAAATACAAAAGGGGATGGTGAAACCCGCGTCAATGACCTATTGGGGATTCAAGTGGTGAACAAACATGATAAATACTTAGGATTACCAACTGTGGTGGGTAAATCAAAAGCTGAAATCTTTGGAGGGTTACGAGATAGAATCTGGACAAGAATATAAGGATTAAATGAAAAGATGTTATCCAAAGCTGGTAAAGAGGTTCTCATTAAAGCCGTCCTCCAAGCAATACCAAGCTACACAATGAGATGCTTCATGTTACCTGATTATATCTTAGAAGATATAGAATCGATGATTAAGAAATTCTGGTGGGGAAATAAAGGTTCCAAAAAGATGCATTGGCTTAGATGGGATGAGGTTTGTGAAAGTAAGGAACGAGGCGATATGGGCTTTCGCGACCTTAAAGCTTTCAATATGGCAATGGTAGCTAAACAAGGATGGCGGATTTTAAGCAACCCAGAAAGTCTTCTAATTCAAACTCTGAAGGCCAATATTTCCCTCATCAGAATTTCTTAGATGCAACAGCCACCTCCACTTCATCACTTACACAGAAGAGTATAATGAAAGCTAAACAAATCTTAAGTACATGCATTAGGTGGAGGATTGGAAATGGTTTTAATGTCAGAATCTGGAAAGATATTTGGATTCCGCGTGCACAATTGTATAAAGCTTATTCACCGTGCACAGAACTTACAAGAGTGGCGAAAGTGCATGCATTGATTGATATGGATACAAAGACATGGAAAAAGGATTTAGTCAATAGAATTTTCCTTGAGGAGGAAGCACAAGCCATTCTTTCTATACCATTGGGCATATCACAACAATCCGATAGATTGGTGTGGCACTACACAAAGAATGATATGTTTTCCTTTAGAAGTGATTATCACTTAAAAAGGGAGATCAGAGAATGGACTGACAGAGATAAAGCATCCACATCTAACATCATGGAACCAAAACGTGGAAATTTGTTTGGAAATCAAATAAGATTAAGTTGTTTGTTTGGAGGGCATGCCGTAACATCATCCCAATGATGGAGATGCTCATCAAAAGACATATAGGTCTTGACAACCAATGTGGAATATGTCCTGATTGTCCGGAGACAGTTTTACATGTACTAAAAGATTGTCATTTTGCGCGTATTTACAGGGCTTGCACTGATATACCCTACCAATATACCTCAATCAACTGTGCAGATATTAACGAATGGCTTTGTAGTGTGCGCAACAGCATTGACAGGGATCAATTTGATTATGTACTGGTTTCTTGCTTGACATTATGGAATTCTAGAAATAAAAGATTGATGGGAGAATTCTCATATGATGCAAACAGTTTTGTGGAATTTACTAGAGAATATGTAAGCCAATTCAATGCTACTACATATGTGATATCATCAGCCCTTTTAGTGAGCATTCCGATTCGGTGGCAAAATCCCTCGCATGGCACTATAAAGATAAACTACGATGCAGCAATTTTTCAACAAGGAACATCTACAGGTCTTGGGATATTAGCAAGAGACTACCAGGGAAGATGCTTTGGCATGGAGTTGTATACATGTTGACTATCAGGTAACACTAGAATCAGCAGAAGCAATGGTTTTAAGAGAAGGAGCAGAAATGGCAAAGCAATACAATTGGTCACATAGCATCCTAGAGAGTGATTGCTCAACAGTTATCAGTGATGTAAATCATTAGCAGAAGATATGTCAAACTCTGGAGCAATTATTTCTGATATTAAGAATCTGCTGAAGTGTTTTTCTTCAGCCCATGCAAGCTTGGTCCGACGAACAGGAAATGAGGCAGCACACCAACTTTCTAAGCATGCATGACATTGGGTATATGGTTTATAAATTTATCCGCATCTCATTCATAATATTGTAATCTCTAAATCTTCTATTTGATTAATGAATTATCGTTGTTCTAAAATAAAAAATTAAAAAAATACCACACATTCTTCACACACACACACACATATATATATACTAGTTAATTTGGCACCACGCAAAGCGCGGTGCCAGTGAGCTTATAATCTGGTATATATGTCCAATAAAGCGTCCGACACAAGTTCAACAGACAGTTCTAGAGAATAAAAAGATAGTCCTTACGCATTGAACATACAAAATCGTACGTATATAAAATCAAATAGGTTGGAGTAAACCAAAGTCTTTCCCAGCAGTACACCATATCAAGAGTTGGCATATGATATCCTTGTAGGGCCCAATAGACGCTCTAAACAAAAGTCATCTACGAAACTGCAGTAGTAGATGACATCAGATATCACAATAAAAGTAAATCTAAATGAACTCCAAAAAACCAATCAAAAGTTGTTCGCAAGAGTTTTCAAAATGACGATGGTTCATTTCATAATGCAGATACGTGTTCGGTTTCTCATAGCAGTAGCGAGCATCTCATAAGAGGAATTATAGTTTATATTCATTGTTGTAGTTGCATTGTTATTTTAGGATATTGCTCTTATATTACTTGTTATGGCCTCATGATTAATTAATCATCTTATTTTTATAATTATCATATACTTTCTGACAAAATGAATGTAAATGTGACGTCCCAAATTATTATCA
Source organism: Haberlea rhodopensis (assembly GCA_907163345.1). NCBI lineage: Eukaryota > Viridiplantae > Streptophyta > Magnoliopsida > Lamiales > Gesneriaceae > Haberlea > Haberlea rhodopensis. The sequence continues at coordinate 443,930 of CAJQUN010000243.1, forward strand.
AACAAGTAATATATAATTATCATAATTTAATATTTTCTAATTTTTTTGATATAATCTCCTTGTACATGAAGGGAAAATTTGATGCCAAACATCATAACAAAGGTAACCGAGAACAATCACATATTAGCAATGGATCGTAGGTAAGCCAAAACTCAAAATAAATACAAACTATCAAAACTAACGACCTCCAATCTACCAAAAATTCATTATGCCGAATATTTTATAAAAAATTAATATTAAAGTTTGCCACAACGAAAATTTATTTTTAACTCTTTTTTTTAAAAATAAGTTACATAAAAAAGTATTATTAAAGTTTGCCACTACAAAAATCTATTTTGAACTATCTGTTTTTTTTTAATTCATATGACAAAATCAACAAGTTTTTTTCTAAAAAAAAAAAAAGAAAACATTTTTAAATTTTAAAATTGAGATAAGAGGGATGCACTATTGGGTCAAGGGTTTTGATATAATCTCCTTATACATTAAGGGAATATTTGAACAAAGATAATACCAAATATCAGCAATAGGTCGTAGGTAAGTAAAAAATCAAAATGTACATAAACAAGCAAAATCGACGACCTGCAATCTATCAAAAATATATAATGCCGAATATTTTATAAAAAATACAAAAATAAAAGAAAAACTAAAAAAAAGGAAATAAATGTCGAATATTTTATAAAAAATACAAAAACAAAAGAAAAACTAATAAAAACAGGAAATAAAAAATTTTTAAAAATAAAAAAGCGACGGCCGAATATCATAGGAATAATAACCGATTGAACAAATAATAAATAACAAAAAAAAAATAACCAAAAAAAAGAAGGAAAAAAGCGAAAAAAGAAAGGGTTACAATAACCAATTGAACAAATAATAAATAACAAAAAAAACAAAAAGAGAAAAAAGAAAGAAAAAGAAAACGCGAAAAAAAGGAAGGGTTACTGTTCTTCCTGCTTTTATATACGTAATAATATATATATATATATATATATATATATATATATATTTTCTTTGTAAACCATTAGTATCATATTGTCATTAAATTAATTTATAACAAAAACATGTTTTTCGGGAGAAAAAAAAAAGAGTACTACTTGTTATGCATATATATATCATGTTCTTGATTTAGAATTAAATATAAGTATTGAATTATTAAAGAATCAATTTCTATTTACAAACATATGTATTGTGACAAATGGGACAAGTAGTTTCAAGTAATAATCGACACACAAATAAAAACTAACTTTCGAAGGTCCTTATACAATTTGGTCAATCGACTGTTCAAAAAGAAAAATCAACCAATCGACCCGTTGGCCTATAATACATGCAACGGCTCAAGCAACAAAATTGATTGTCTAAATCACATTAATAAACTAATTAATTACCGAAGGACTGACTGAGTATTCCAGTGATACAAGTTACAACAATTTGCTGCTGCAATATATTTCTAGGAATCGTTTTCTTTCTCATAACTTCAATCATACAATTCCACAACAAATAATAATCAAGATTGGATCAAATTAATTATTTTAAAAAATAGGGCACCCACATAAATTTTTACCCCAGTTGAATCTGACATGATTAGCAACACCTTTTAGCACTGTGAATCGTAATTTGCATCGAAATTTTACAACATTTAAAAATCAGTGTCTAAAGGGTTTAAAAAAACTGGGTGCTTCGATTCGATCGATGATCAATATTGAAATCAGAGGTGGCAGCCGCAACATAGGAAGAAGAAACAGAGTCTGGAGACCAACACAATGGCTTCCAGAATTGACACAATCCTGAAAAGGAAATCATCAACGAACCACATATGCAAGTTGAACCTCCTCTTCCACCGGAACCCGGTGGAACTCTTCAACTTCCACCGCCATGATCCGCCACCGGCACCGCCGCCGACCTTCTTGTTCAGCTTCTTGAAGATGAACGAAAAACTCGACGGCTTCTTGTCCATGAATCCCTTTCTCTCCCTAAGAAACTTTGTAAGAAATCTTGGTGTATTTATTTTGCGAGTGATTTTAAATGAAGGTTTCTTAGAATTTAAGGTTGGAATTCTTGGTGCGTGGCGGGGGTAGTTTAGGAATATGGGCAGTGGGTGCTTTGTGGGGCCTTTTGGTGGGTTAACGCGTGATTAAAGAGTTCCGCGTTTTCGTGGAAGCAGTGCGATTTGTTGGGTAAAAGGAAAAGTGAACAAGTCTACGGTCCTTAGGGGCTAATGACGAACACTATTAATTTCCTTGATTTATTTTTAATGAAACCACTATTTGTTAGTGACTAATCAAACAAGAATTCATTTACTTTCAGCTTGAGAACTTTGATTTGAAAAAGCCGATTTTTATTTTTTTTTACATTCCTAACTACTATGGAGCGGAGGTGACTCGAACTCAATTAATTACAAAGAATCCAAATGATTAACCAATAGACTCCTAATTGTCAAGAAAAAGCCAAAAATTATTTATGATGAACTTCTTTCATTGATATCTCCAATATATTAATACACAAAAAAATAGATTTATATAATTAGTTGTACATTTCAACTTATATAATAACTCAACTTTTTTTGTCGTAATTATGATAAAATAATTAGCATGATCATTATAAAATGTAGTTGTGCATATTATTATATGTCGCTTGAACCATATTCAATGTGTTGACTTGTATTTATGTTGAAATTGGTCAAGTAATTTTGTGAATTCGGGTTACATGACAAATTTAATTATTTACCTAAAAAGTTTGTTAATAGAAATCTTTCAAACTAATGATATACCATTTCTTTCTTTCTTTTTTTGTTTGTCAAAATCATGATGTGTAGCTGAATAAATAAGATGATGGCAATCATGGAATCCCCACTTTAACAATAAAGATAAAGCCTTTAAACGGTCTGAAAACATTCATTTCTCATTGAAAACTTTGCGGAGTACTCCAAAGAAGAGGCAAATGGATCGGAATTAACGATCATAAAGATATGGAATTTCATCGATGCTTTTGAACCGACAAGAATATTCGATGATTTATGGTAGATGGCTAATGTGAAGCTCCAGAACTTTGCCTAATCAATTGTCTTTCCAAATCATGAGAGTCATTCATTGACTTGCTAAAGTCATAACACTATTCATTCAAGGTCATGCAATTGTATCACTCAATCATGTCACCATTTAATCTCATTCAACCCTATCAAATGCTATCATTCAATCTCATTAATGACATTTAGTACCTTGCTCAAATTGTGTCATTAAAGGGCAAAAGTTTTGGTATTGATCAACTATTTTTCCTACAATAAACACCCAAATCATTTATTCATTTTGTCTCATTTAATTGACTCATTCAAATGCCTTGCCCAAATCATGGTATCCATTTAGTTGCATGATCAAATTTGACATTAGCCATTTTATTAGCCTTTGATAACATTCATTCATTACCTTGATGTCACCAAACCATTAGTTGGCTCAAATCATGTCACTAATGGCATAAACCCATTCTTTTTCCTTATCAATCATGACATTGATGATTATTCAATTGTAATGGCCAAAGTTTAGGAATTTAATTAATTTCTCATACTTTTAAAACACCTCAAATCCCACCCAAAGAAAGGGTTATTCTTCCAAGAATCAACACCTTTGAAAACCACAACATATCATGCCAAGAAAATCTTATTCTACACTTAGCAATGCTTCGAAAAATCCTCTCACATACACCACACACAAATTTCGAAACCTTCAAGGAAGAGAGGAGGAGTTTCACACCATTTTCTCAACCCGGATCTCGCTTCGTTTATTCAACATGTAAGTGGGTTTTTGTTACAACTTCATTTCGTTTTCAAACCTTATGTATGTTTTAAACTCTCGATTGAACAACCATATGAAAGTATGTTTTTAAAATCTAAACAAGTATGTGACATGATCATGAATGAAAGGACCTTGCGGAGCAACGTGCTACGTGTGTATGAGACACCACTTGATTCGGGGCAAAGTGCTATATGATGTGGGCGTGCCACATGCATGGGAGCCACCTCTTGATCCTTAAGAGCAAAGTGCTATACCACGGGAGCCACCTCTTGAATCCAAGTCGATATGTGAATATGTGGAGATATGTGTTTATGTGCCAAGATCTATGGATTTGATAAAGAAATGTTTAAAATAATTTATGTTATGAAAATATATGTGTTTTTACTATGTTCAATCGGCCCCTACTTGCTGAGTATTTTCCCAAATACTCACCCCTTACCTCCCCTGCAGACAAGGACGAAAAGTAGAGATCGAGGAAGAATTACAAGAACAATTTTGGAGATGATGATCCACGAAGAACCTTCAAGAATTTATTAGTTTTATTTACGCTTCCGCATATTTGATTTAATCCGAGACAATTGTATTTTGTAATATCAATTGTAAAAGACGATTATTATTTTCTATGGAATAAATAGACTGATTTTTATCATAGATCAGTACACGAGGCTTGTTGATTTTGAATTAATGTTTGGAATCAACGTCGGTGTTATCGAACCCGGTTTTGGGGTGTGACATTTTAGTGGTATCAGAGCGAAACCAGGTTCCATGATCCCGATGGGAAAATATTTTTTTTTGGTTGATAAAAATACCAGATTATAATTCCCGGATATATCAGACCAACTGTTTGAATCAAAATTCAGTTGGGAATCAAAAAAATGACAATCTGAAAATTCAAAAAAAAAAAATCTATAAACCCTAAATCAAGAAGCTGCTGCCTCAACCGCCACCATGACGCCGCCGAAAAACGATGAACGATCAACCATCTAGATCGAATCCTCTGGACGATCTCGTGATCAAAATATTAGCTCCATCGGACTTCGATTGTTTGGCCAATTTCGTCATTGAAGATCCACGCCTCAAGAACCCTAAAAAAAAAAAAATAACGCCTAGAAATTGGCCATCGATTCCTCTCATTTCCGAACACCATTCCGAAAATTAAATCTGGGTTTTTAGTCTTTGAAACAAGTCGATCCAAAGCCCTCTATTTGATTGAATTCATAAGCGACGTAAGACGATCAATTTCATGGCGAACTTCACGCGCTAGGAACCCTAAAATCCGAAACTTTGGCCCTCGATTTCCTCAATCATCCGAACATCAATTTCAAATTAATTTCGGGTTAATACTCCAATTATCATCCCTAATAAAAGCCCTATGATGTTATCGAGTCACAAACGAAGGAAAGACGTCAATTGCGGATCACACTTTGCACCCTACGAAACCCTAATCTGCACTAATTTCGTCCATAAATTTCGTTCAAAATCCGAGCACAAAAATTGAAATGAAATATGTTTTAATGATCGTCTGGACATGAATAACAAAAGCCCTAAACTAATTTCAAGTTTCAATCAACGATTACCGATCGTATTTCACGCTCAAGAACCCTAATTTTTGCGTAATTTCAGCATTCGATTTGAGAATCAATTCGAACACAAAAATCCAATTAATTTCGGGATCATGCTCGAAATCATGCCAGTAGTAAAAGCCCTATGATTGCTTTGGATTGCAGACAAGGAAAGGACGCCAATTTGGAACCACAATTCACGCCCTTAGAACCCTAAATGACAAAAATTTCGACCAACAAATTCTCCATCAATCCGAACATCAATTTCAAATTAATTATGGGTTTATGATCCTTATATCATGTCGAACAAAAGCCCTCTATCCAATCGAAATCACAAACAAGGAAAGATGCTCAATTTTGGTTCGAGATTCTCGCCTAAGAACCCTAATTTGCGAAAATTTCGGGCTTCAATTTCTCCCAATTTCGAGTGCCATTTTAAAATTAAATCTGGGTTATGAATCTTCATAACATGTATATTGATAGCCCCTTATCAATTTTGAAATTCAGCAACCGAAAGGTAACCAATTAAGGATTTAATTTTTCTCCTCGAAGAACTCTAACCCACGAAATCTCATCCTTCGATTTCCCCTCCATCTTAGCGTAATATGACATAGGCTACGATGACTCATGCTCAAACCAGTTCGATCCAAATGACGGAACAAGATATAACCGAATTTAAAATATTCCAAGACAAAGAGATGCGAGACAAGACCGAGTTGTTGGAGTTAATAAATCACTTCCGTAGCAAGGCCAAAAGGATGACCTACCACCATCATCGTGCCGAAGAGCGACTTAAAAAAGCAATCGAGGACAACAAAACACTTATGAAAGTCCACATTAATAAGTGCCAACAGCTGGAACACTTCGAGCAGGAGTTCAATGAGCATCGGGAGAACATGTGGACTCAAATTCAAGCCCTCGTGAATGAGAAGAATGAATTGGCACAAGAAGTCGCCTACAAGCAGTTTGTGATCAATTTCATGATGGAAGAGGAAGATCATACTGGAAGATGTTGAAGGGGATTTAGGAGACGGAGAAACAATAGACTAATTTTTTAGTAAGCAAGGTCATAAGGATGATAAGGAATATATCTTGGACATTTTAGTGATAAATTTTTGTTTAGGATTTTGTCGTGAACCTCTCGGTTTAATTAATAAATTTTAGTTTATTCTCCGAGCGTATCCCAATTGTGTTATTCCTCGGTTACGCTCCTACACAATAACTTTAAACCCTTGTTACTATTATTTTGAAAAGCTATATCCCTCTTTGTAAGTCATGATGAACTCAATCCAATTGTTTCCAATATATTACGCTCAATTCCTTGAATTTTTATTCTTGGGCTAACTTCGAGAATGTTAATTCTCAAATCACTCAATTTCGAGCAACTTCATTTCGAGCGAAATCTCGGGCTAACTCGAATAATCGATGACATGCCCTCCTTATTCTTATTGAGATCCTTAGAACTAAGTAAAGTCGTGTTATAATTTTGGGAGACATAATTTAAGATACATCTCATAATTTGAGTATAAGTTGTGATACTTTGGGTTCAAGTTGTATGATCATTTGGTTGAAATGAGAGATAGTAGATTAGTATCTAAATATTAATAAGGAAATTAGAAATCCATTTCTCCACTTGGATACAGTGATTGAACATCGTACTCAAGCTTATAATATTTTGGTTCAAATGAGAATAGACTAGTCCCTTAGAATTTATTAAGAAAATTAGAAACCAACTTTCCGCAGTCCATAAATCTTTTGAAATTCGATAAAATTTATTCGACCAATGAATTCATTAGTCTTCCTTCAAATTTATTATTGATATCCTTGAACTCAACTTTCATTGGAATAATGGGTTAGCATGTCATCACGCCCATTGGACATTTCCCCGCTTGAATTATTTCATCCTAAACATCAATTGTATCTTTTGCGCTCTATTGGTCCCTTTTGATATAATCTCGTATTCAATGTGAAAGCGCACTTTTAATTCTTCTAGAATACTCGAATCATATGATTTTGTCCGGACAATTATTCAATCTACTTATTGCACTATAGAGCTTCATTCGTAAATTTTGAAATAGTCTCATTTGTGCAAACACTTATTCAACTATTGATCCACCCTGAAATTGTTCTTATATCCTAGTCTATTTTAAATAGTTTGGACCGTTTGAAATATATATTACTTATGAAACAATCGTTCAATCATTTCTAGCACTTCGGATCTTCATAGTATGTTCTTGCTTCATAATTACCCAATTATTGTTTGGTTAATGTGGTTATCGTTCTTCATTAAAGTTCGATACATCATTTGTTTATTGATTCATTTTTGAGACCACATGATTGCTTGAGTTTGATACGGCCTTGATCTTCTTCATATCAAACAAATATTTTTCGACTATCATCTTGCAAAACTTATTTTAAGTTGATGCATAAAAGTATATACATTTTCTATCTTTCCCCCTTCTTGGAATTTTCATTTCATCTCTTTCATGAGATTGTATCCTAGAATAATGTATGTCATCCTTGCAAATTCTTGTAGTATTCAACAATTGTTTTGATCGTCTCAACTCACAAAAAGTTGATCATTCACTTTGCATCCCCTTAAGAAATTTTTGGATTGTATTGAACAACCTTTATAAGAGACTTTTCTCCTATCATTGATCATTTTGACAAAGAAAACTCATTCAACTCGAAACTCTTTTCATTCGCTTTCTTAAAGCTAAGATAATCTCATTAGAGTACATGACGGAAGTTCAATAGAAAAAATACTTGTACATATGAATGTTGGTTCGATTAGATAAGAGATCGGTTGAAACTATAAACTAATGAATGTAGGAAACCAGTCTAGACAACTTCTAATATAGACTCACGATTGGTATCACAACAGTGGGAGGGCCTTCGATAACCGACAAGTACTCATGCGACTTTTAGTGCCGTTTATATTACCCACAAATCGATGGCAAGACTGGAAGGACAACTCAAACCCTCGAGGATATGCTACGTGTTTGAGCCTCAGACTTCAATACAAAATTTGGAGCAAACGTTTACCCTAAGCGAGTTACTTTCAACAACGGTCCCAACAGAATCAAAATAACACTCACTCCAAGCCTATCCCAAATTCAGAATACATTTCACGTACCACAACTGAGAAGATTCATTGCCAATCCGAACCATGTACTCGAAGTAAAACCTTTAGTTGTCAAAGGAAACATGAGTGAACCTATGAAGTATGAAGAAATTCCGATCTGGAACGTGGACTCAAAGGATCAAGTACTGAGATGAAAGACCATTCCATACGCCAAGTCCAAAGGTCAAACCATATGTATAAAGAGGTCACTTGGGAACCGGAAGAAAAGATGCGAGAGAAATATAAATGTCTCATCAAGATCGAGCCGACTCAAGTTTCGAGGACGAAACTTCCAATAAGGAGGGAGGATGTGAAGCCCCGGAAATTTGCCTAATCAATTGCCTTTCCAAATCATGAGAGTCATTCATTGACTTGCTAAAGTCATAACACTAGTCATTCAAGGTCATGCAATTGTATCACTCAATCATGCCACAATTTAATCTCATTCAACCCTATCAAATGCTATCATTCAATCTCATTAATGACATTAGTACATTGCTCAAATTGTGTCATTGAAGGGCAAAAGTTTTGGTATTGATCAACTATTTTTCCTACATCAACTATTTTTCCTACAATAAACACCCAAATCATTTATTCATTTTGTCTCATTTAATTGACTCATTCAAATGCCTTGCCCAAATCATGGTATCCATTTAGTTGCATGATCAAATTTGACATTAGCCATTTTATTAGCCATTGATAACATCCATTAATTACCTTGATGTCACCAAACCATTAGTTAGCTCAAATCATGTCACTAATGGCCTAAACCCATTCTTTTTCCTTATCAGTCATGACATTGATGATTATTCAATTGTAATGGCCAAAGTTTAGGAATTTAATTAATTTCTCATACTTTTAAAACACCTCAAATCCCATCCAAAGAAAGGGCTATTCTTCCAAGAATCACCACCTTTGAAAACCACAACATATCATGCCAAGAAAATCTTATTCTACACTTAGCAATGTTTCGAAAAATCCTCTCACATACACCACACACAAATTTCGAAACCTTCAAGGAAGAGAGGATGAGTTTCACACCATTTTCTCAACCCGGATCTCGCTTCGTTTATTCAACATGTAAGTGTGTTTTTGCTACAACTTTATTTCGTTTTCAAACCTTATGTATGTTTTAAACTCTCGATTGAACAACCATATGAAAAGTATGTTTTTAAAATCTAAACAAGTATGTACATGATCATGAATGAAAGGACCTTGCGGAGCAACGTGCTACGTGTGTATGAGACATCACTTGATTCGGCGGGGCAAAGTGCTACATGATGTGGGCGTGCCACATGCCTGTGAGCCACCTCTTGATCCTTAAGAGCAAAGTGCTATACCACGGGAGCCACCTCTTGAATCCAATAAGTCGATATGTGAATATGTGGATATATGTGTTTATGTGTTTATGTGCCAAGATCTATGGATTTGATAAAGAAATGTTTAAAATGATTTCTGCTATGAAAATATATGTGTTTTTACTATGTTCAATCGGCCCCTACTTGCTGAGTATTTTCCCAAATACTCACCCCTTACCTCCCCTCCAGGCAAGGACGAAAAGTAGAGATCGAGGAAGAATTACAAGAACAATTTTGGAGATGATGATCCACGAAGAACCTTCAAGAATTTATTAGTTTTATTTACGCTTCCGCATATTTGATTTAATCGACAATTGTATTTTGTAATATCAATTGTAAAAGACGATTATTATTTTCTATGGAATAAATAGACTGGTTTTTATCATAGATCTGTACACGAGGCTTGTTGATTTTGAATTAATGTTTGGAATCAACGCCAGTGTTATCGACCCCGGTTTCGGGGCGTGACACCTCATATTTTTTAAGACTGCGATGCATTGATATTTTATGTGTGATACTGAATGATATTTATCGACGATCCATACGATTTTGACATTTTAAAAAAATTATTTTTAGATATTAATATGAATGAAATAAAGGACACACATCTTTCTTCCGATATTTGTTCGTTTACATGGCAACGTTCTTTGTGAGGTCTACAATGTGTGTTACACCATCATTGCCAGCTTCGTGTCCAGCTGCTTTATTCTAAATTAACTTGCATGGTTGGAAATTCTCTCTTGTTTAGAATTTGCATATATGCTTTGACGAATCTTCATTTCCGTGTCTTTAGATTTTCAATCTTTTGCCTTTTTTGTTAATGTCCCAAATAGACAAATCTAATTAGAACTGCTCTATCTTATTGTTAATTAAAAACTGTTCGGTTTGATTGGACATGTTTTGCATTTTACATGTGTAAAGACGGGATCGGTTCAACTTGTAACCAAATGATAGCAAAAAATAGCTATAGATATATAAAAATGGTATAAAAGGCTTTGTCCCCCGAAATTTTTTTTAAAATTAATTTAATTTTTTTTTTTTACAAAAATACACTAAATCTCTGTCAATATGCCATCTACAAAGGAGGTCTTGACATATTTGACCAAGAGGAACTCGGCCCACATGTAGAGGCTGCCTAGTGCCTACCAAAAAATAAAAAAACAAAAAACTTGGATTTAGGTTTTGCATAAAAACTGAAGTTAGGAGTAAAAAATCTTTAAACGTTTCTTGTAGGAATCAGTTTTCTCAAAACGATTTCGAAACAATTTTTTTTTAATAATAAAAAAAGGTGAAAACGTTTTTAAATAAACAGTTTATGTAATCCTATTCCAAATCACGGTATTTGCAGAATTTTTATTTTTAAAATAATATTTTGCAAAAAAGGCCCACAGAAAACATCTAAAAAGTTCAATAATTTAACATATTCTTTCGAGAACTTGCCACGCCCAGATCCTGGAATGTGCCACCAACAACATCCTTAAAAGTCATGACAAACTTTTGAAAATGTTTAAGCCTAAAAGGTACATAATAATATTTAAAGTGTGCATTTAGTTCGTGGATATAATAAGTGAATAAAATAATAAAGGTGATAAGTAAATGATAAATAAGGATAAATAATTTAGTGTCATGATGTATAACATGATTGGTTTATATGATTATAAATTATAGATAATATATATTGTGTTTGGTGTATGTGATTGGGTAAGGATTATGTTTACAAATTATTTAAAATAACCCTGAATTAATGATATTCAGTAATTCAAACATTTTTCTCTTTGTTCCAAAAGTTACAACTCTAACTGGATCTTGGTAGTGGAAAGGAATAGATGTAGGAACATATCTAGGCATCTGTTTATGTTATATTTGTTGTTGAGTTTCTCTCTCACAGTGTATCTCAGGAATTTTACTAATAAATAACAATGACTTTTAAGGTTTTATGTCGAAGTGAAATTTGTAATCTCCGTTCTTCATACAATATTGTCCTGCCTTGATGCTAACAGTTTGTTATGACAATTTGTCTCCCAAGATACAACGGCTATGACTTGTGATAGGAGCACTCCAAATCACAAATCTTCAAACCACAAAGGTTCAAAACACTCAACAAGAAAAAATTAACTATATATATATATATATATATATATGAAATAAATGGCTATCTTACTTAAATATCTGATTCTCCTTGAATTAAATAAAGATATCATACTTTGTATGATTATCCAATTGGTTGTGGGATGACCTCTATACGTCCGTTATGCTTTACCTGGCTTCTACATTATATTGAGTATTATTTATGATATAGTTAGAGTATGGTATATGACCATTGTCATGAGCGTCTAAACATGCAATTTTTTTTATAAATTTTCCAATTGCCACAATCATTTTTAGAAACTAATTATAATGAATATAGAATAATCACTTTTAGAGAAAGAGGGTTTTGTGTCATTGAATTATCAAAATTATATATTTATGATATAATAAACTTTGTTGGAGCATTATTTTAGTCATTTAAATATTAAAATAATATTTTAGGATAACCAATTTTTATAGAAGGGGAAAATGCATTATGATTTGGATATTAGGCGCATTTATATCCTGATGCTTGTGACCAGATTACATTTTTTTTTGTCTAAAATTTGATGTGCTTCTATGGTCAGTTTGCGTACTTAAACCATGAAGTATTACTTTACACAGTTAAGGTTTTACTTACTACAATTATAACGTTTTTATTTATGATTTTTTATAATTGTAGCCTCTTTTTTTGTGATTATAATATTAGGGGTGGTTACCGGTTTGAACCGGTCCGGTCCGATCCAGACCGGAACCGGCCGGTTCCGGGCCCGTTATGGGCGGAACCGGTCCGATCCTGTAAGGAACCGGATCGGATCCGGTTCCACCGGTTCCGGGTTGGACCGGTTCCAACCCGGAACCGGATTTTTCTTTTCTTTTTTTATTAAAAAAAATAGGAAAAAAGGAAAGGATTTATCGAATTTTTTTTTTTTAAAAAAATGGATCCGGTTCCGGTTCAATCCGGAACCGGATCCGTTTGGTAACCGGTAAGATACCGGATCCGGAACGGTAGAACCGATCCGGTCCGATATCAAACCGGTTCCGGACCGGTTCGGGACCGGTTAGTCCGGTTCTGGTTTCGGACCGGACTAACCGGTCCGGTTTCGGACCGGGTCCGGATCGACCCGGTCCGATAAACACCCCTAGATTATATTGCTTTTTAACTTCTTTTAAGCTCCTAAATATAGGAGTTCTTTTCCTGTACAGATTATGCATATTAGAGAAAAAAGAGACTCACAATATGCATCATTTAATTTGGAATATGTTGGGATTAATAATAAAAATGTTGGGTTTAATAGATAAAAGCCCAATAATTATGTTTAATTTTGTTAATGAGAACAAAATTATGTTAAATTAATTATGAATAGTTAATTAGGCTAAAGAAATCCCATATTGAAAAGTTGAGACTTATTATTTGTTTATAATGATAAACAAATCAATATAATTGACTATGGTGGAGATTAGGCTAAGTATAAAATATGGGTGCCTCTCGCGCGCCGTCCGTCCGTCCGTCCGCTCCACTCGTCTCGTCTCGACTCGACTCACCGCACGTGTAGCTGCCGCGAACGCAGCCCTATCTTTTTACTACACGGATTTCTGAAATGACTTTTCATCTTCTTGACTTTTCACATCCTGATTTAATACTGAATTAGTCTGATTTAAATGTGAGATTTAAATTGTATTAATCTGATTTAAGTGGAAGGATTAAATCTGTGATTAAGGTGGAGATTATTAAGTTACCCCACTAACCTTGCATTGAATTTTTGACCTTTGGGAGGTATGCTGCAACAATTATATAAGTTGCACCAGCTTCATTTCTTCTAGAATCCAAAATTTTTCACTCATACATTTCATACAATTGAGAGTACTACACACTACTGGTGTTCAAGTGAGTATGCTCGGATTTCCGCTTTATTCCGAAAACCCGGCTTGTTGTGACCTCGTCCTGTTCCAGTTTTCAGTTGTGTAGATTTCGAACAGTGTTTACATACTATTGCTGTAAGTTTACAATATATTTTATTGTCTCATAATTGTAATCTGATTATAATTCGGTTATCAGATAACTTGTGGGAATAACAGAATACATAAGAGTACAAATTATACATGTGAATAAAAAATGAATATTAAAAGTATGATTATTTGGATAATTGAAGTTCTACGCCGAAGCATGGTAAACTTCCACGGTTTGAGCTTGTAGCTGCTAGATTCGAATGTATATTGCATGTTTTTTGTGACTGTCTGCATATAATATTTTGTGAATTATGGAGAGAACAATGTGTTGTTTGTAATGTTTCTTGGTGATTATTGTCATTCGTTACTAGTTTCTCACATTCATTGCTTTACAGACAAACATCTTTGTATATTTCATATTAATATCTATAATTCTCATATCCATTAATACAAGAAAATGTTGGTTAATATCTATAATATCATATCATATTATATAAAAGACTAAAATTGTGAATAACACAAAATACAGATTAAAATTACTGAGTGATAAAACATAAAATTTTGGAGCTAATTAAAAGAGTAAAATTATAGATATAAAAGATAAATGATCGAAATCGATAATATAGGAAATATAGAGATTCAAAATCATAAATTGGAAATCATACATATAGTGTAGAATAAATAAAATTAAAATACTAATAATTCATTTTTTCCCTTTTATAAAACTTGAGTATAAAATGGATATCGCTCGTCAATGTTTTTTTTTTGATCGGAAAAAGCTTAATATATAAAAGAGTACCAGAGGTACTGCGAAAGATTACAAAAGGCGAATCGCTCGTCAATGTTCTCACCTCCGTGTCGTTGATTCTCTTCGCTTCCTCCGGCAACCACCATCTTCTCAACTCACCGCTTTAAGCTACCTTACTGAAATGATAATGTGGAGATCAATTTTTTTAGAGCGTGAAGGAGCTTGCCCTTTGATGTAGCTAGTGATATTTCGTCTTAATGATAAAGTGGATTTCTTTTTCTGATGTTCCCAAAGATTTCATTCCATTTTATCTTATGTAAATGAACTTCGTTAATGATGCATCTATTTGTTGAATATGTATTAAGATAGAAGAATCATAAAGGTCATTGCAGACGCTACTGGAACATCTCCGCTGTTTGGATTTTTTTAAACGTTCTTGACACAAAGACAAAGCCAGAATTATGTGTCAGTTAGTGGAAAAAAGAAACTGATTGCTGGAAATAAACGACCCAGAATTCATACTGTAAAAACCCCGGTTTCCAAACTAAGTCAACCACTATGTTTTAGCTGACCCAAATACTCAAAGTTATTTATTTAAATCAATAACTTAGTGTTTAGATAATACTGAATTGTATTAAGAGGTAATATTGATTTATATCAAAAGATAATATAAAATTAATATGATATTATCATACCACCTAGCTAGATAGAATTTGATTGATTTTGGGAGATTTCATGGTAACAAAAATACACTTAATAAATATGGTAAATTGGATAGAAAATAATATAAGTTACAAAATATCTAATAGATAAGTATGGGTTAATAAAATCTTTAATAAATAATTAAGAGTTGACTTTCAAAGCACAAAACACATTAAAGTTGCACCTCAAGTATCGAGAATAGCAAAGCCACTAAATTATAAAATACTCTTAAGCGCCACATCAGCCAACTAAGTCTTTAAAATACATATCTGGAATTTCGAAAATCGCCTCTCCTTGCTTTTCGGAATTTAGCCATTAAATGTGAGGGCCAGCCATTAAAATTCATCAAAGTTCCAACATTAATCTTTCGAAAATTTCAGCCAACGAAAGTTGTACCTTCAAGTTTCGAAAATTGCAATCCATTGTTCCAGCCATTATTTCGAGATCCATACACACTAGAACACCACCCTTTCACACATATATTTTCGAACCTGCAGCCTTATTTCAGGAATATTTCAGCCCTTGTTACATCCTTTAGTTCGAAGATGTTGCTATTGAAATTCTGAAAAACTGAGCAATTAATTTCAGTCCCACAATTCGAAAAAGAAAAAACACTCACGTAGAATTTTCGATCCATTGAAGCAAAGGAGGGAAGGATTTTCATCGTGTTCTCGCACTCTAAATTTACGCAATCACGTTCCTAATCATCTCCAATCTCGGTAAGTGGCTCTTGTTATATATTCGTTTCGTTTTTGAAAAATCGTATGTATGTTTTGAAATCTCAATCGATTATGTGAATTATGTTGAAACTATGAAATTCTGATGTTTGATGAAAATTATATTTTTGAAGCACTTTAAATTTCAAAATCCAATTGGTGGGAATTCCAAGTTCTGTTTCTGGCCCTGATGCGGTGGGATTATAACCGTTTTTCTGACCTGATACGGCGGTTAACCATTGTCCTGGGAAGTCCAGACCCTTTATTCGTGGGTGATCCGATGTTTCTGACCTTATCTCTAGGAGGGTTAAGTCTAGAGAACTGATATCAGTACCAGGAGGAAATTACAAGGATTTACTGTGCTTTACGTATATGAAAAATATTTCTGATATGAGATGTTCTGTTCTGGCTCTGATTAGAGCAATTCTGTTAAGTTTATGTTTCAGTGTTCATATATGCTCCGATTATGATGTATGTTCTGAAAAAAAAAATATGAAAATTGTATTGTCACATCGATTGGCCCCCGCTTGCTGAGTGTTGTCCAAAACACTCACCCTTTACTCTACCTTCCAGATAAAGACGAGGAAGATATTGATGACGAAGAACAATACCAATTTTGGGGTTGGTGATCAACTGTGTTTATGTGAATTTAAGACATTAAATTTTGTTTATTTAGGATTTCATTATTTTATTCCGATTTAAGACTTTTAGGAATTGGTTATGCAATTTAATTTCGATTGTAAAGACAATTATTTATTTTTATGGAATATAGACTGGTTTTTTTGTTAAATACGGTTTACGAGGCTTATTGATTTCAAGTGGTTATTGGAAATCAATGACGGTGTTATTGACCCCGATATCGGGGCGTGACACATATTGTCTCTAAGAAAGAAGAAAGGACCTGAGATGTTTTTTCATCTCC
This sequence comes from Haberlea rhodopensis, assembly GCA_907163345.1. Lineage (NCBI taxonomy): Eukaryota > Viridiplantae > Streptophyta > Magnoliopsida > Lamiales > Gesneriaceae > Haberlea > Haberlea rhodopensis. Next base: position 460,861 of record CAJQUN010000243.1, read on the forward strand.
CAGGAGTCCTAATACAGGGGAAGAGTCACTAGAAATGTTGGCGCCTTTCATTAGATACATATTTTACTTCAGTTTTCCCTTTCTATACGTTTTGAATATCTGTAAGTTCCTGCTGCAGACTTGATTGCGTAATCTTTTTTTTTTAATATATGATAGGAATTGGCTGGTTCCTGACAACCAGAAATCTTGTGGATGGATAGGGATAGTTGTTTCTCTTCCGACATGGGATTCCTAAATTTTGCTATGTTGCTCATTATGGGGCTGTCTACCTTGATTATGATCCGAATTTTGTATGTGAGTAGACCACTAGGACCTCTCAGTACCATGATAGTTCTGGGTTCAGGTATACAAATTGCTCCTCCTTGGGATCTTTTTTTAAGTTTGATGGCATCAAATTGCAGCTCTCTCAGTAAGTGAAGTTAAAAAGGAGCACAGTTTTCCCTAATTTTGAATTTGAAGCTCTATTTCAATGTGGAAACAGATGTATTCTTCAAGTTGTTTTATTAATTTTTCTTGGTTACTTCATTTTAACTCTGGTGTCACTGTATTCTGACATAGGTGGTCACACTTCAGAGATGCTTAACCTATTAGCCGCTCTTCAGATCGACAGGTTTAGACCAAGATACGATATTGCTGCTGTTACTGATAATAGGAGTCTTGAAAAGGCAAACGTGCTGGAGAATTCATTGCTGCAAAAGGTAATGCATTTGGCTACAGTATCCATCTAATACTCCATATGTATTGAATTATGGAGCTCTTTTTGTGGGTTTATTCAGACACATCAGTTTTCTACTTAAATTGTCGGAATTTAAATTTTTAAAGAATACTCCAGAGCTTTTTTTCTTTTAAAAATTTCCTCTCGGGCTAAATGTGATATTTCCTTTGCTGTGGAATTGAAAATGGATGTATTTCCATCCTTATCTGTGAAAGAACTAATAGTGTTGGTAAAGATAATATCTAGTTTAGTCCATGGGAAGAATTTTCAAAGATCTAATATACTTGTCTGCCTGTGGTTGTTTATGATGTGGTGAAAGACATGCTTTCTGAAACGTTTGTTAGGCTGAGGTTGAGGTGGGGGTAACTTTCATTTTCTGCAAATTTATCAAAGCCGTGAAGTTGGCCAGTCATATATAACTTCGGTTGGCACAACCTTGATTGCTTTAACTCATGCGTTGTGGCTAATGATCAAGATCAGACCTCAAGTGGTATCATGCTTTCTTTTTGCATCCAGCTATTGTAATTTCAATTGTTCAATTCTATTTGTTGTTTTATCATTTATTGTGCAGATTCTATGCAATGGGCCTGGAACTTGTGTACCACTTTGTGTAATTGCATTCCTTTTCAAGGTTTGGATAACTTGACAAGGCATTTTTTTTTTTTTGGGAAATCAGGATACTTGATGAAGTTCAAACTGTAATTTTCCGGTTTTTGTTATCCGATGGCAATCTGTTTTCTACGTGGAGAGCATAGCTCGTGTTAGGAGGCTATCTTGAGTGGCTTAGTTCTTTACAAACTACAGATGGCTGATCAAATATTTGGCAATGGCCCCAATTGAAGAGCAAATATCCTCGAGCAAATTATGTCGGTCGCCTTATGTAATGGCTTCGTTCTTCCGACTTCCGTGAGGTACATTTAAGTCACCAGATTATTCTGTCTATTTTCATTTTTATTGCCTCTGCTAAGTCAACATCACCATTTTGAATAATGTTTGGGGGGGAGTAACTATTAGTATTAATGGACTGCATCATTGTTGTTGAAAGTAACTTTTATTGCGAGTATAAAAGACCAGTCAAATGATTTGGAATTATTAAACGTTAAGCATGCAATTCCAGTGTTATTGTGAATATGAGCTCAACATAAATGATTGTCAGATTAAAAATTGGTCATGGCCTCATGGGGTGGATAGTGGAAGGTGGCAAGAGTGTGGAGAAGATACAAGATTTTCTTGGACAATGAGGAGGGGTTCACAACATAAAGGTGTCATGTAAAAATAATCTAAAAAAAAAAATAGATGCATGATATGAAATTTGAAATATTGAAAACAAATATCATCAAATAATTGTCCTTTTATGACGAAAACGCCGATCATTATAGATGGCATTAATAGGTGTGGAGAAAATAATAGCATTTTATTGGATTTTAAGGATTTCTATGCTTAACCTTCCTTTTTTCGTTGCACATTCTCTGGACTTTGATGTTCAAACGGAGTATAAGTATGATCAACTCTATGATTTACGGAACTTCTTTCGACTGTAAAGGTTTCATTCTCTTGGTGGGGAATTTTATCTTCTTCCTTGGACTTAGTATCATGGAGATGTAACGATATAGAACCCCAGATAGCCAAGATCATGGCCAAAATTTTAATCATCTTGTCTTGGAAAACCAATACTAATATTGGAATAACCGGCACAATTACAGTACTGATAACATTAACAAACAGAGAAGAGACCTTCAGAATTAGAGCCGCCAAACCAATTGAAAAAACCTGCCAACCTATTGCGTATGATTTCTTGCCTAGTTGAAACTCTGCATCTCTGCCTTCAATGTCTTCCATTCTCCACTGCCAAAAAGGCCTACTAAAAGGGTGCAAGTTGTCACCATTCGTAGAATATAACATTCAAGATTTCTTTGATGGTTTCCCTTTTTAGCACCTTCCCATAAGCCCTCTGGGTTGGTAATAGGTTTAAAGCGTAACCAGCAGCGCCACTGAGGGTGCAAATAAACCCTAACACGCACTTTTCTTCTGTAGAAGGACCCGTGGAGCACAAGAAGACGTTGTGAGAAGCAAAATTGAATTCAATACGTAGGGAGTGAGTTTCTGAGAATTGAGAAAGTAGGAAAACATAAAGCGTTGATACTCAAATGGCTTGCACAAATCAGGGAAAATGTGGAGGCAGGTAGATATTTATGCCCAACTGCATACAAAACAATCCAGTGCAAGAAAAGTGTTGAAAATAATGTATAGAGCTGCCAAGGATAATTTTCATGGATAGGTTTGAATCTGTCATGGGATTTTTCCTTGATGTGATGTAGAGGAAAGGAAATCCAGCAGACTGAACATGCGCTGCCATGTACTTGTTTTTGCCACCTTTTTCATACTACAGTCTTCCGAGAAGTGTCGCAATTAATTGCCAACAACAGAGCACAAGAATTGAAAAAATGGCCAGATGAAACCAACTCTTGTGTTGTGTAAGCTTGGAGAACGTCTTGTTAGAGTTGATATTTCCATCTCCATGGAACTCTAGGATTGTTTGTTTAGTTTCTTGAACTGGTAAATCAACAAGATAACTACTCTTGATACACAAAATTCTAAAAAAAATTGTGTTGCACAACAAAGAGGATTGCAGAGAATCTCCGCGGGGAAAAATCTTTGTACTATTTTTACCTAATTAAGGGCACTTTTTTTTTATCTGTAAATTAAAGGCATTTGAAGTCCGTTTGATTTTTCTCTCTCTTGATCAGGCTACTTTTCCAATGTTCAACAGGTTATATATTATGGGAGTAAAGTTGAGTTCCAGGGTACTGCCTCCAAAGCGAGCAGATGCAGTCGCCTAATGATCAAATTTCAACAAAAAAATTATCCTTATAGAATACATCACCCTCATCAGTCAAATATAGAAATACGCACACACCAAACTTAGTATAAGTATTTACAAACAACAGAAATAGTTGGAGAAAGCACCAATTTCTCCTGGTATTTGTCAGTCATTAAATATAGAAAATAATAGAAAAGCTCTTGGAGATAAAGAGAACTCACTTTGGATGTTCAGCTGATTTCTTGAGTTTCCTCCATGAAAATATGATACTGGACTGTATGGACGAAGATTTATCTAAGATAAGACAGTAATTTTACATAAAAAGAGTTTGATGTTTGCTGAATAAATGGTTGTAAGAATAAAAAAGCATGACTTCTTGATTTCTCAACTCTCAGCCTTTGTCTAACTTCAGTGACATGCTTGTTATCTTGAATATATATTCTTTCTGCCTATGAATGAAAATTACGTCTCCAGGGAAAATTTTAAAGTTCGCCAACTGGATACTTACATTTGTTTATGGGCTTGATTTCAACACGAAAAACACTTGCGGTCACTTCTGTCATAGTGTTGGTAATATATTGTAATATTGTTTTGTATTAACTTTGTTACATTCTTCGTTATCTATCATATTTTGGCGTAAACTTTATTATCTAACAGGAAATATCATATCGAGAATTTGGGTAAGGAGATGTGTCCTACCAAATTCTTTCTTGAATTTGGCTTTTCCAATTCCAACCGTATTCAAGTCGAGTTAAGTCCTTTTACTGTACAAATTCCGTTGGCTTGGAATTTCTACATGCAGAGTTCTGGGGAACCGAAATTCTTGCACACATTAAATGTGCGAGTCTCGTGTATAATTAACGTGATATTGAACAATTTAACATGTCTACTTACCAGAATCCAAGGAGGACTTAAACATCTTATTGTACTTTGTTTAGACAGGAGCACAGGTGGCTGCTAAAAATAGAATAAAAAAGTGACAAGAATTGGTTGCCAGTTGTTGACCCTTATCGACAATAATCAAGTTAATGATTAAACAGACAGTAAATATTGGCCTTACAGATGGATAGCAAGTTAGCAACTATAAGCAAAATATCCAAGATCTGGATAAACCTATGCATTATGTTTTATTATCTCAATTATCAGAGACAGGTCTTGCTAGAAACTTGAACCGAGTAATTTGTGAACTATCCAACTCTTTGAGTAAGAGAAACTTCTTCAATATCATTAGTTTCCTTTTTCTCCTTAATCTTCAACTCCTCAAGATAATGGTGGTACATATAGGACACAAAACCCCATATTGCCAATATCATCGATATGGCCTTCAATCCAGTGAGCTTATCCTGTAGAAAAATCACGGCCAATATAGGGGCTACAGGTAACCCAAGAATGCTGATGACGTTGGAAAACAGCGATGAGATCTTAAAAATCAGGCCAATACAACCTACCATAAATATTTGCCAAGAAACGGTTGTCCAAAACAAGTTCATCACATAAGAAACCTTTCCAGATTCAAATTTGTCCATTTCTCTGCCTAGTGTACTCCACTCCCCGCTCGCGAAAAGCCCGATTATGACCACAAATGTCGCGACCATGCATTGGTAGACTGACATATCAATGACGGCACTAAGGGTTTCTTTCTTGATTATCTTCTGGAAGGCGAGCTGCATGACGGACAGCATTAGCCCGTATCCAGCTGATGCACCAAGGGTGCATAAAAACCCGATAATGTACTTCTTTTTCGATGCTTTATTCGAGTCTCCAGGGTCAGATTGGAATATTAGTAGTACGGAGGAAATGGTTAGGATAACTAATGAGTTGACTATGTATGGGGTGAACTTTTGTCTGTTCAAGAAAAAGGAGAAAAGGGCATTGAATCCTAACTGGCTTGCACAAATCAAAGTATAAGTGGTGACAGGCAAATATTGAGCCCAATTGTGTATAACATGGCATCTGCTGCTAAAAATATGCCAAGGCAGAGGTACACTGAAGCAATAAGCAACGGGGAAGAAGGTTTTCTTGTTGCAATTTCCGTGTCGTTTTTATCGGTTTTTACGAACCATTGAAAAGGGAAGAGAATCGGGAATCCTGCAACTTGTACTAATGTGCCCATCCATTTGCTGTTTCCTCCTTTGTTAAAGTAGACCCGACCCAAGATTACACCCAAATTCTGACCCGCCAAGACAAAGAATGAGTATATGGCCATTTGAATCCACCATTTGTATTGTTTAAGAAATGGGAAGCTGGAAGTTTGGTTGTTGGTTTCTGCAGTTCTTGCTGAATTTGAACTTTCTCCTCCATTATCTTTTAAACCTATTGCTGAACATAACATCAAATCATGAATAAGAACTTTATAAACAAGTTAACTTTTTGAATTTTCGAATAAAAATTCAAGTCATGCTCCCCCTTAGTTTAACTAAATAATATAGATCTCGCCTCAGGCAATAATATATCACAAGTATAAAAGGATGGGGATGTTCAAGAAACAGGTCAAAAGAAAACTGAAGCAATAGCATATCTCACCATTATTGAGGTCTGGTTGCAGCTCTTGATCTGTAATTCCCATGTTGAATACAAGAAATATTAGAAATATCGGTTTATTGAAGGTAGTAAGAGTTGACAAGATATAATCGATGTATGTATATATGCTGTTAGGTGGCCACAAGACGGAGCCACAACCAAGACTTGGTGTGGCTCCAGCCTTATGTGATTAAAAAAAAAATAGTAGTGTAAATTTTTTTAATTTGATTTTGTAGAGCCCAATAATATATTATTCCTTCAAGCCTATATTTTGATATACATTCTAACAAATCCCAGATATCGCAAATGCTGGCTCTGCCCTGGGTGGCCATACGGTAAGCTTTTATAATGGCATTAACTTCCTATGCAGTCAAATCTAATTTTTGTAGTTGAGAGAAAATAAAAAACGTAAGTCCAATCTCTTTACTTTTAAACAAAGAAATTGCGTTTCAAAATTGCCCTCTTTTTGTTTTATTTGTCGCAAGGTGTAATCAAGGGCATTAAAAGTCTTGACTCTTTGTGGTGCTAAGTAGATATTTTTTTATCATATATAACTAAGCATTGCCCCACATACAAGACATTGACGTAGATTTCTTTCTTTGATGACTCGATAATCTCATATGATATTACAACTTGTTTGGGAACAGCCAAGATTCAAGATTGTTTTTTAAAAGAAAATTTGGTAACCTAGTTGATTAAATAATCACTTGGTAGAAATTTTATGTCATAAGACTGACAAGTTTAAGTAATTAATATGCACAATCTGTTCCTACTACAATCACTAAATTATCAAAAGTTTCAAATATGAATTTTCTTACCGCTTTTACATTTAATGGACCTCAAGACAACGACAATAGTTGAAAATGTTAGCAATTAAGTTGCGACTTTGGCAAAATTTTTGAATTTGATATCTTAATTTTGAAAAGAAAATTAAAGGCTTTGTCAATTTGCATGTCATTTAGTAATTTAGACGATTTGAATTTTCAGTCTATTTTTTACCAAAGTGATTGGGATGGAGTAGTCCACTGGTTATCTATCCACATAAATGTTATATCCTGACAAAAAAATTATATCTATCCTACGTACTATTGATAACTGTGCCAAAATATAAGGATGTCCTTTTCCCAATGGGGCATGTTTGGCTTACATCCTCCCACCTATTCTTTTTTTTTTCCCTTTTAGTATTATATCAATGTAAATGCTTACCAACATCATTATTATAGTTAGCTCAACTATATATAAATATTATTTTAATCAAATAAATTATGTTTTAGAATTTAAAATATCTCATCCACACTAATCACTAATTATATTATCATACGAAATATTATACGACCCAACATATATTTTTACCTCCCAATATTTTTTTCTCAAATTATTTATCCAAAATATTTTCACATGACATAAAAAATAAATCAAACATGGTGTGTGACTCTGTGTTTGTGGGTTTTTTTTTAAAACTAATTTGTTAAATAATTTGTATTTCAAAAATACATCGAAATACCATACATTTCAAAACTAATATAAACCGCCCTCTCAGAGGGCGGCTACTCAACGTTGAGTAGCCGCTCTCCAAGGAGGCGGCTACTCAACTTTGAGTAGCCGCCCTCCAAGGAGGCGGCTACTCAACTTTGAGTAGCCGCTTCCTTAGGAGGCGGCTACTCATCGGTGCTGCTATCGGTGTATTGCTTGGTATCGATTGGTTGGTTGTCGTCTACCCCTTTATGTCTCTTCACCCATTCCTTTATGTCTCTTCACCCATCATACCCGTGTTTTGGTTGATTGTCGCATACTCATCACGTCTCTTCCAATCTCTTGTTTTCTCTTTTCACAGTCAACTTATACGTCTCTTCCCACCTTCTTCTCTTTTCTTACAATTTTCTTTTGTTTATATCCCACTTTGTTATTACAATTTTCGTTTGTTTATATTATATTTTTAACGACAAAAATTAATCATATTATATATAAAATGTTTCCGGTGAACCTTTACAAAAATTAGTATTCGAAATATGTATAAATAATACGAACATAAAATGTTTTCGACACACAATTCTTCAAACCAATTTCCTCTTCCTTCCGTTTTTCTCTTCAATTTTTTCGGTGCATCAAAAGTTTGAATCAAAATATTTCTTAGTTTGTTCAAAATGGATTCGATTTCCATGCTGCTATATTTTGGTGGTAATACTATTATTGGAAACGGATCGGTTGAATATAGCATTCCACCAGTCAGACCGATTAGAATTTCTCGTTCTATTATTTTATTTGATTTGATTCAACTAGCACATAGAAAGTTAAACATCGACCCAACGATGTTTAATATCAAATTGTCAACCAAATATGCATTCATGGAGAAATCTTCTTGGAATGAAATACCAATCGATATTGTAGATGATGATGTTCTACAATTTATAATGGAATGTCCCAATATGCAGATGCTGCATTTGTACGTCGATATAGAGGCAATTAATCATGATTTTGATCTTCAAGGGCCAGAATCAAATCTTCCATATGTCACTGAAGGATTGAGCAATATGGTGGTCCATGATCAACCTTCTACTTCAAGCGGTCGAGATGTTGAGCAACAAAATTATCCTTATTTCGAGCATGGAAGTGGACCTTGGGATCAATATATAACCGCCTCTTCTGAAGAAAATCCTACATATTGGCCAAACACATCAGAAGTTTGGGGATTACGAGAAGAAATTACACAAATTCATGATGTATTTGATCCTGATGTTGGTGGTTCGGAGCATACAATTATGTTAGCAGCAACTGATGGGCCAGCCACACATGACGTACACGGAGATAGTCATCGAGATGTTTACATGAGTGATAGTGAACCCGATAATTCATCGAGTGATTCTGGAGAACACGGTAATGAGGCTAACGAGATGCATGATGAAGACGATCATAATGTCCATGCATTTCCCGGTGAAGAGACAACATCCAACGAACCACCTTATGGTCGGAGACATATGCAAGACGCACCATTTTTGCCAAGCACGATTGAAATGCCACCATTTTTTAATGCGGTCAACGAAGAGCAGGTTCCTGATTCGTTTGATGTACCTTCTGGATCGCGAACTCGATATTACAACCCGGAGGTAGGAGAGCTGTCCGTGAACATGATTTTTAAGGATAAGAAAGATTTGATTGCATCTGTGAAAGATTACTCTGTTAGAGTTGTCAGACGTGAGTATTGTGTTGTGGATAGCACACGTACTCTATGGAAATTACGGTGCAAAAAGACTTCTCCTGACATAAGGTGTAGATGGGGTCTTCGAGCGTCTTTGAAGCCAAAAATGGGTTTTTGGAAATTAACGAAGTATGGTGGTCCGCATACATGTATTTCGAGTAATGTTGGTATAGACCACCACAACTTGGACAGTAATATGGTGGCAAATACATTGTTGGGGATTGTACGATGTGATCCTTCGTACGAGATTAAGTATGTACGGGAGAATGTAAAAGATAAATATGGCTATGATATCTCGTATACGAAGGCATGGAGAAGTTTGCAACGTGCGGTGGAAAATGTTTACGGTACATGGGAGAGCTCCGTGCGTCTACTTCCAAAATACATGGGTGCGTTGTCAAAGTATAATACTGGAACAATTGTGGATTGGAGGCATTTAAGATCTAACAATCGAGCGGTGAATACATTGAATTATGTATTTTGGGCTTTCAAGCCATGCATAGATGGGTTTCAACACTGTCGCAAAATTATTAGTGTTGATGGTACTCATTTGTACACCAAGTATAAGCATAAAATGTTGATCGCCGTCACTCTGGATGCCAACAATCAGATATTACCGTTAGCGTTCGGGATTGTTGATGAAGAAACATACGACTCGTGGAAATGGTTCTTAGAGAATATCGGTCGACATGTTATACGTGGTGTAACCGGTGTATGTCTTATTTCAGATAGGCATAAGGGAATTGTGCGCGCAGTTGAGGATCTACCACTTTTTCAACCTCCTAATGGTGTGCACCGTTTCTGTCTAAGACATGTGTGCTCCAATTTTAATTCAAAGTTAAAAAATATCCATTTGAAAGATCTATGCTGGGAAGCAGGCACACAACATCAGAATTGTAAGTTTGATGCCACAATGGAGGCAATCAAAACAAAAATATTCTGGCATATAGATATTTGGCAGGAATTTCAAAGGAGAAATGGACTTTAGCCCACGATGGAGGTTGGCGGCGTGGGGTAATGACTACTAATATGTCAGAATGCTTAAATGGTGTGTTGAAGGGTGCTCGAAGACTACCTATTTCCGCGATAGTACAATTGACCCTTCAAAGGTGCGTTCAATACTTTATTCAACGTGTCACCAAAACTCAACGTATGATTCACAACAATCAGCCCTGGCCCGATTATGCATATCAAAAATATGAACAATGGTCAAGAAAATCAATTGAGCATCGTGTTACCCGATATGATGTACGTGATCAAACTGCTTCGGTTGCGACCGGTGGAAGACCAGGTCGAGGGCAACATGTTCAAGTTGTAAGAATATCAACAAATGAGTGTTCCTGTGGTAAATGGACGATTTTTGGAATTCCATGTTCCCATGCTATTTGTACTGCCAAATATCATTCGTTGGATCCTACCACACTTATTCAACCATGGTATAGCATGTCTCAATACTCAGCAACCTACATGGGAAAATTTAGTCCTCTTGCAGACATCCGATACTGGGATCCACCCACGTTTGAATTGAACCACAATCCTGTAAGACGTGAAAGAAGAAGAGTCGGCAGAAATAGAACGAATCGTTTGAGAAACGAGATGGATAGACCTGTTGTTAGGGAGAGACAATTACATAATGTTGAGAGGTCAAATTAATTAAATTTTTATGGTATGTGTGATAAGTGTATTTTATACACTTATATTTCTTCTTATTTTATTACATGTTTTGTGGTCTAAAAGGGTGCAAATGACGGAAGGAACGGATGAATTGAAGCCAAAAATGTACATTATCAATCATGGCAACAGGCGTAAAGACGCCTACTTTGAGGCGTAACTACGCCTAGCTCACGGCAATTTTTTTTTGGAATTAATTCTGAAGGCGTAATTACGCCTACTTTGAGGCGTAATTACGCCTCACTCACGGCAATTTTTTTTTTTGAATTAATTGTTGAGGCGTAATTACGCCTACTTTGAGGCGTACTTACGCCTCAGTCACGGCAATTTTTTTTTTTGAATTAATTGTTGAGGCGTAATTACGCCTACTTTGAGGCGTAATTACGCCTCACTCACGGCAATTTTTTTTTTTGAATTAATTGTTGAGGCGTAATTACGCCTACTTTGAGGCGTAATTACGCCTCACTCACGGCAAATTTTTTTTTGAAGGAATTCTTGAGGCGTAATTACGCCTACTTTGAGGCGTAATTACGCCTAGCGAATTTTGGTAATTTTGGTGATAAAAATCAATGTAAAATTATATATATATATATATACATATTAAACGTGACAAATATAGTAATATACATAATCATATAACTATAGTTGGCCACCGGTTCCACAATGACGTTGTCTACGATTTCGTTGTCCTCTACGTGGACCAGTATTACTAGGATCATTCTGCTGTGTTGCAATCCTAGTTACTTGAGATATATTTTCATCAGAATAACTCGGAAACTGGATAGGTGTTGGAATGTTTCTCGATGGTTGCAACTCCTCCAAATTTCTTTGGTATTCGAAACCCATTACAGATGTGTAATTTTCAACCTGTGGGTTAGCCTGTGGGGGCTGCGGAGTATAATACCCTGCACTATCGAAAACAGTAGATGGACCAGCAGCACTATCAAATCCACCAGAAGGACCAGCATACGATGTAAATCCACCAGAAGGACCAGCATACGCTGGAAATCCACCAGAAGGGCCAGCATATGATGTAAATCCACCGGATCGGCCAGCATATGATGTAAATCCACCGGATGGGCCAGCATATGATGCAAATCCACCGGATGCCCCAATAACATCAAATCCACCAGACGCATCAAAACCACCGGAAGCATCAAAACCACCGGACGGGCCAGCAGTGTCAAAACCACTGGACGGGCCAACAGTATCGAAACCACCAGATGGGCCAGCAGGAGAAAAACCACCAGATGGGTCAGCAGGAGAAAAACCACCAGATGATGTGCCATGCGCAAATCCAACAACTGGGTGGAAACCAATCCCATGTACGCGAGGCGATATAACACTTACAGTGATTCTCTCGTACCACTGCATGTAGTCATCGTCTGTTGAGTTTGACCTACCACATGGTTCACCAGTGGAGACATTTCTTAGCCTCCTACGCCACGTCCGAAGATGTATTTTGTGAAATTTTGCCCAATCCATATTACGATGACCAGTTCGGGTGACATCATGTAGCTCATTACCGTCAAGTCAAGGTGATGGAATTGATTGACATATATTGAATTGTCGCATCACCCTGTTAGGACGATGAATCTCCACTATTTGGAAGCAGATAAGAGGGCAAACGCTTCTCCAAATATCATTATTATAGGTAGTAATAATGGAGTTAACATCAGCGGCCTCTGTGTCATACACAATCCAGTTAAACTGCACATTGTTAAAATTAAAAAAATGGGTCAATCTATATATTGAAATCGACATAAATTTTCAAAAATCAATTACATAATTTAAGTTTACCTCGTCATTACTCATTTGATCGAGAGAATGTCGTATAATTCTGACCGAATGTGTTGCTATATGGGTGTGACGAAACAAAGTGTTCCACCTATAATAAAAAATGTTAAATATTGTAATGTTTTATCATTCTAATTTTAGTATACAATAACAATAATTAATTATTACCGTGCACCGTAGGGAGCAACAGGAACATTCTCAGGGACAATCAAAGTTTTTAACTGTCGGTCAGGGTTCAAACATTTTATCCTACTCCATGCCAAATCTGCCAATAGACATAAAAATTATTTTAAAAAAATAAACGGATAAGATATTATTAGTGAGAGAAAAATATTACATATACCTGCAAAATATACAAAGGCCCATTGATAGTGCATTTTCCTATGGTTGATGCATTGCACATTTCACGGTATAAGTAAGCCAATACCGCACTGCCCCAACTATATGTGTTTACCTCTTCCAAATCTTCAAGTAGCTGCAAATACATGAGTTTTACAGCGCTACTATTATAATCTGGAAGCAAAATTCCACCTATAATCATCAGAACTATACACCGAGTGTACTTTATTACATCCATCTCTGAGCTCATATCAGAGATAGGATTAGCTCGGCAGTGCTCGTCTAGAGCGCTCATTCTTAGGTGACCGCCTTTAAATTTTGCTTCGGCAGGCTCAAATCCCAGTAACTCAATACATGTTTCTTGCCATTCTTTTACACGTCGTGAATCATCTACCCCAGTTACTGGTTCACCATCAACTTTCAGACCCCAAATTATTGAAATATCTTGTAAAGTAATGGTCGCCTCACCAAATCTAAAATGAAATGTATGGGTCTCAGGCCGCCATCGTTCAACAAGAGCGGTAATCAAATGATTATCGTACATACAATAGCCAGATTGTAAAACACCGTAAAATCCCATATCAATGATATGCCTCCAAACACGATCGTGTATCACTTTATCATTATACAACGCCCAGATAAGGTTATCTGTACGCTTCACTTTTAAATTACTATCAATATTCTCGGAACAAACATCACTCGAGATATGCGTAGATTGTAGATATAATACAGTTGAATCTTCGGGACCTCGATTTAACGCCATCCTAAAAATAATAAAAAAATAACACATATATCAACCATTTAAAATATTAATAAAAATTTATTATACGTACATGTTTATAAATAATAATGAACAACCATTTAAAATATTAATAACAATTTATTATACGTACATGTTTAAAACATAATGAACGTAAAAAAAATATTAATAATTAACTCACCTATGTATGTTGATGAATTGAGAGTAATGGATTATTGGTGAGAAACAAAAGCTCTGAGCAGCGAACAAGAGAAAGAAAAGGTTGTAAGGAGAAAGAAAAGGTTGTAACGTATATAATATTTTCAGAATGTATATGAATTTATAGATGGATTTCATTGGTATCAATTAATGGAGTAGGAATCAATTAAATAAAGTAGTTGGATTTGGATTGGTATGAAGTAGGTATTATTAAATGGAGTAAAGTGGGTTTGGATTGGTATGAGTATGGTTTGAATGGATTAATAGCCACACATATCGAATAATATGGAGTAGCCGCCTCCTGAGGGGGCGGCTACTCAACTTTGAGTAGCCGCCTCCTTGGAGAGCGGCTACTCAAAGTTGAGTAGCCGCCTCCTTGGAGGGCGGCTACTCAACGTTGAGTAGCCGCCCTCTGAGAGGGCGGTTTATATTAGTTTTGAAATGTATGGTATTTCGATGTATTTTTGAAATATAAATTATTTAACAAATTAGTTTTAAAAAAAAACCGTGTTTGTGTTTACGCACGCTGTAGAAAACCTGAAAGACATGCAAAATCACCAAATAATTTTAAAACGTTAAACCGTAAAACTTATGAGGTTTTAACTCTTAAATCTTTACGTGGCAATATAAGTCGGGTCAACCTTCCAACTTTCAAGGGATTTGGTTGTCTGTTTGACGTTTAATGTATAATGATGATTAAATGATTATTATGTGGAGTAAGACAAATGCGGTGGAGAAAACTGACTACTTATTTTTCAAGCCTCCGACTTATTCCACATCCGACCAATAAATAAATAACAATAATAAAGGACACCCACATAGCTAATGATATTACCAATTAGTATGATCTTCAATAAATATCGAGTGATGATGCAATAAACGGGTTATCTTCAATTAAACCGACTTGAACCGTTCCAAAATATATCTGTGTATCAAAGAAAAAAAGATGAGATGACTCCGCATGTAGGCGAAGCCACACCGACGCTCAAGTTAGTATAAGTTTCAATGAAAAAAGTATTGAAATTGTAGACTTTTGCATAAGTAATTGCATACCTGAATGAGGGTTAGGAACACTCTATTTATAGACGCATAGTCCTAATAACTATAGGAGAAGAGTTCCAGTCAATATGGAATTATATTGTATATGACAACTAGATCCATGTTTATTCCGAGAAAATTGAGAGATATCTTCAAAATTTTAAACAAAGATAATATGAGAATTGGCATGATTATTTACCATATTGTGATTTTTTCAAACCAATAACCTTCTATCTGCATATGATCCAATGTATTTTTAAACAGAAGGTTTACTGAGCTTCTCGTATCAATAAAAAAACTAGCCACATCATAATTTGCAGCAGTTACTGTGACCACCAGAGCATCATTATGCAGAGATGAGACATCTTTTAGGTCATGTGGCCCCAAATATATTACTGGAGCATCTCTATGCATTGATTCCTCAGCCACCTCCAAGTTTTCTAATCTTCGACCATGTGCTTTTTGGGACCGACCTGAATCTCCATATGTGGAACCTCCCGATATCATTTGTATAAGTCCTCGGCTCTCATCATTCTCAATCTGTTCAACATCTCTCCTTTGGTTATTAGGTTGGGGATCATCCCGACCTCGACGATCATATCGGCGTCGATCCGGGGTATTTTCCCTCCGATTCATCCGAGGTCGATCTCGGTCATTCTTGGTCTTGGTGAGGAGGGATTTCATACGCTAGTATTTTTGAATGATTTTTTCCACCTCATCTTCCAGTTTATGACATTCATTAGTAGAGTGTTCGTACTCTCGGTGGAAACCACAATATTTATCAGAAGGAGGTAAACGCGGACCCCTATCTGACTTACTCGGTCTTTCCAATTTCCATTGTTCATCACATATTTTCATGGCTCGTTCCAGACTCATGGCAAGAGGGGTATTAGATATGTCACGCCCCGAGACCGGGGTCAATAACACCGGCATTGATTTCCATTACAACTAGGAAACCAATAAGCCTCGTAATATCATAACGACTGAAAACCAGTCTTTTTCCATAAATAAAGAAATCATAGTCTTTACAACTGAATAAAGAAATACGGAATTAAAAACTTAAAAACTGAATAATTAAAATTGTCTTAAAACTTGGAAAACTTTAAAACATAAAATATCTTGAACTACGCAGCGGACTTGATTCACCAACCCCAAAATTGGTGCTCTTCTTCTTGCTCTAATTCTTCTTCAGCTTTATCTGGGGATGTAGAGTAAGGGGTTGAGTGCTTTGGAAAACACTCAGCAAGTGGGGGACAATCGATATCATACATATACATAATTTTCATAAACTTGTATCATAAAACTTGCATAAACCGATATGAATGTATCTTAACATACTTGGTTGCCCTTACGAGCCATGACATAACATATCGTTTCATAATTTTCATATACTTAAGCACAGTAAAGCATTCTACTCTCTTCTTGGTACTGATATCAGTCTCTAGACTTAACCCTCCTAGAGATGAGGTCATAACATCGGCTAACCCACGAATAAAGGGTCTGGATAATCCAGAAACAACGGATTACCACCGTATAAGGTTCTTTTAGCGGTTACATCCCACCGCATCAGGGTCATGGGGATCCAAATCCAATTAGATTTCGAGTTTAGCGTGCTTACAAAATAATACTTTCATAATTTCAACATAATACATATCGATTGGAATTTCAAAACATACTTATATAATTTTAGAAAACGAAACGAATAATTATAGCAAAAGCCCACTTACAGTGCTTGGATGCGTGTTTGAGTAATCGAGGTATAACACACTTGAATTCTTATCTCCTTGGATCTTGAACAACACGAGAAGGACCGTGATTCAACCCTTGACTCACTTCTGGAATCACGATGGACAACTGCTACGGGAAAGCTTCGAATAAGGAACAGAAACACACCACTTGGTCGACTTGGTTACAGATTGTTATACTGGTGGTATGATGGTTAGAACTCGATGGTTCTTGCTTGAACTATGCTCAGATTTCACACACAAACAGAGGATCTTATGGACAAGGTTTCTGGTAAACTCGATGGTTCAAAGTTGGAATAAAAACGACTCAATGTTTCTGTCCAAAACCCAACAGAAACAGAACTCACTTGCTGGCAGAACAGGTCTTGAAAACTCGATGGTTTTGGTTCGGACTTGGCTTGGTTCGATGGTTAAACCTTCCTGGGTTACTTGGACAGATTATGGGATCAACTCACGGTTTGGTTTGACGACACAACACGATGAAACAGCCTTTGAAAGAGGTGCGAAAGTAATTCAGAATCGAAATCTGTTGCTGGTGCAGAATTTCGATGGTTTCTGCTTCTGGTTTGGTGGTCAGAATGCTTTGGTTGTTTGATGCTGGTTGAAGGTGAATTGGTGATTGAAAGAGGTGCCAAACCCTTGCTTTTATAGAGGCAAAGCGTGCATCTTAGGGGTGAAGGGACTCTTGGTTTAGATAAACACAAATCTGCAGACTCCTACTCAAGGAAGGAATCCTCGAGTTGCTGCCTCTCTTTGTTTGGATCTTTCTCAGACTATGGTGAGAGGTTCTGTGGTTCTAGCTTGGTGAAGGTCTCTTGGTTAGTAGTGGCTTGGACCCTTGGTTAATGGGTTGCAATTAGATGTGACTTGGATCGAATCCACGCGAGTTAAAAGCTGAGACAACGGGATCATGTTGGACAGATTTGGACACTTTCTCTCCACTGATATGCTGCTATCAAGAAGGAGTTTTGGCTTGGTTAAGGAGTGTCCAAGTAGGTGTTTAACTTGGCTTGGAGTCTTCCAAATTGAGGGAACAAATCTTACCAAATCGAGCCAAAATCGTGCCATGAACGAAGACGAAAATCTGGCCAAAACACAAGTTGATGCACGCACTTCCTTTGCTGATTTCTTTCGGTTTATTTGACATAAAACCGAGAGTGGTTTAATTAAGTTGGACTCCTTGGTGATGTGCAACTCTTGACTAGAATTTTAGGAGAAGTGGGACATCATCTAACAAGAATTGGACACCCACAAAACTCTTAGTTATTTTATTTAAATTAATTAGAGTTCTAGTTCAACTCTAATCCAATCTAATTTTAGTTAAAGAGTTTAACTTGCCACAATTACCTCCAATGTTGGATAACCTCGAATCCGGGTTTTTACATCCCTCCCTCCTTATTGGAAGTTTCGTCCTCGAAACTCGAGTCAACTTGATTTTGGAAAAGATAGGGGTATTTCTCCCGCATTGATTCTTTCATTTCCCAAGTAGCTTCTCTTTCCGTATGGTTTGACCATTGGACCTTAACGTAAGGAATGGTCCTTCTTCTCAGAACTTGATCCTTGGTATCCAGAATACGGATTGGAATTTCTTCGTATTTCAAGGTTTCGTCCAAATTCCCTTGAGTTACTAGGGGTTCTGCTTCAAGTACGTGGCTTGGGTCAGCAATGTATTTCCTTAGTTGTGATACGTGGAAGACATTGTGAATTCTTGACAGATTTGGCGGTAGTGCTATTTTATATGCTAGCGTTCCCACCTTTTCTAAAACTTCAAATGGTCCCACGTATCTTGGATTCAACTTTCCCCTTTTGTCAAATCTGATTACCCCTTTCATTGGTGAAATCTTTACATAGACTTTCTCACCAATCTCTATATCCACGGGTCTCCTTTTCAAATCAGCCCAACTTTTCTGTCGGTCCTGGGCTGTCTTAAGTCTATCTCTGATGACGGCTATCTTGTCAGTAGTAGCTTGTACTAATTCAGGTCCTGTGATAGCTCTTTCTCCTACCTCATCCCAGTATAAGGGTGATCGACATTTGCGCCCATAGAGTGCTTCGTATGGCGCCATTCCAATGCTACTATGATAGCTGTTATTGTAAGCAAACTCGACTAGAGGTAATAGTTCACTCCAATTTGCAGTAAAATCCAATACACAAGCTCTTAGCATGTCTTCGAGGGTTTGGATTGTCCTCTCCGTCTGGCCATCAGTTTGTGGGTGATAAGCCGTGCTAAGAGTTACCTTACTTCCCATAGCTTGCTGAAAGCTTTTCCAGAAACGCGACACGAATCTAGGATCTCGGTCCGATAGTATGCTCACTGGGACACCATGCAATCTCACTATATTGTCCATATATAGTGTTGCCAACTTCTCCAAGTTGTAGTTCATGCGGACTGGTAGAAAGTGTGCTGACTTGGTTAGTCTGTCAACAATTACCCATATTCCGTCATGGCTCTGCTTTGACTTTGGTAGTCCCACGACAAAATCCATGGAGATGTGATCCCATTTCCATTCGGGGATTTCCAGAGGTTGAAGAAGTCCTCCGGGTCTCTGATGCTCAGCTTTCACTTGCTGACATACTAAGCATCGGGCAACAAATTCAGCTACGTCCTTTTTCATTGCGTTCCACCAAAAACTTTCCTTCAGATCCTTGTGCATCTTTGTACTCCCAGGGTGGACTGAAAACTTTGACTTGTGCGCTTCAGACATTATTTCTTGTCTTATGTTATTCACATTTGGCACGCACAATCGTCCTTTCATCCACAGAATTCCCTTGTTATCGATCTCGAAGTCAGTAAGTTCCTTCTCCCTGATTTGTTCTTTTAGCTTAGTTAGGCTCGGATCTTGATCTTGGCTTAGCTTGATGGTCTCTCGAAGACAAGGTCGGGCTGAGACCGTAGCTAAGATTATTTTCCCTTTGCCTTTCCGGCTCAAAGCATCTGCTACTTTGTTTGCCTTGCCGGGGTGATAGCTAATAGTGAGGTCGTAGTCTTTTAGAAGTTCGATCCATCGTCTCTGCCTCATGTTGAGTTCCTTTTGAGTGAACAAGTACTTGAGGCTTTGATGGTCCGTGAACACTTCGCACTTGGCGCCATACAGATAGTGTCTCCAAATCTTCAAGGCGAACACTACTGCGGCTAACTCGAGGTCATGCGTAGGGTAGTTTTGCTCATGGGGCTTGAGCTGTCTTGATGCATAAGCAATCACTCTTCCTTCCTGCATGAGTACACATCCTAGTCCTTCTTTAGATGCATCACTATAAATAGTGAAACTCATGTCTTCAGTTGGTAATACCAGTACAGGTGCAGATGAGAGCTTTTCCTTTAAAGTCTCAAAGCTCTTCTCACATTCTTCACTCCATATGAACTTTGCGTTCTTTTGTGTGAGCCTGGTAAGAGGTACTGCTATTGACGAAAATCCTTCGACAAACTTCCGATAGTAACCAGCTAATCCCAAGAAGCTTCGGATTTCAGTCACTGTCGTTGGTCTAGGCCAATCTAAAACTGCCTCTACCTTTTTAGGATCCACTGACACGCCTTCTTTTGATATGATGTGTCCTAAGAAAGATACGCTTTCTAGCCAAAATTCACATTTATTAAATTTGGCGTAGAGCTCCTTCTCTCTCAATGTCTGTAGAGTGAGGCGAAGATGTTGTTCGTGTTCCTCATTGCTCGACGAGTAAATGAGTATGTCGTCGATGAACACTACTACAAAGTCATCCAGGAATGGCTTGAATACACGATTCATTAAATCCATGAATACGGCTGGCGCGTTTGTTAAGCCAAATGGCATCACCGTGAACTCGTAATGCCCATACCGTGTTCTAAATGCGGTTTTCGGCACGTCTTCTGCTTTAATCTTTAGTTGATGATAACCTGACCTTAGATCGAGCTTAGAAAAGACTTTAGCTCCTTTGAGTTGATCGAATAGGTCATCTATCCTTGGGAGAGGGTACTTGTTCTTGATTGTGATCTTATTCAGTTCTCTGTAGTCGATGCACAATCTCATGCTCCCGTCTTTCTTCTTTACAAACAACACTGGAGCTCCCCATGGGGATACACTTGGTCTGATTTGTTTCTTGTCCAATAACTCCTGCAGTTGTTCCTTAAGTTCCTTCAGTTCGGCTGGAGCCATTCGGTATGGTGCCTTTGAGACTGGTGCAGCGCCTTGTACCAAATTAATCTCAAATTCCAATTCTCGGTTTGGAACTGTACCGGGCAGCTCTTCAGGAAAGACATCCGGAAATTCTTGTACAACGGGTATGTCTTCTATCCTGGGTTCATCTTCCTCTTTGACCTCGCTTATTGTAGCTAGGTAAACTTCTTCACCGTTCTTTACAGCTTTCCAGGTTTGGGCTGCCGTCAGTAGGAATTTTCTTTCCTTAGCTTTGCCATGGTATACGATCTCCTTCTCGTCTGGCGTCCGTAGTTTAATATTCTTGTTACGGCAGTCTACTACTCCATGATGTTTGGATAGCCAATCCATTCCCAGTATAACATCGAAATCCACCATGTTGAGTTGAATTAGCTCAGCATTAAACCTTATTTCATTAATACTGAGATTACAATCTCGGTGTATACTATGTGCTATAAGGGTCTTATTGGCTGGTGATGCTACGTTATATGGTTCACTAAGCAGTTCAGGCTTAAGGACTAGTTTCTTAGCAAACCTCTTAGATATAAACGAGTGCGTGGCACCACAATCAAACAATGTATATGCAGGTAATTCGTTTAAATAAATGGTACCTGCCACCACGTCGTTTGCGTCCTCGGCCTCATCTCGTGCCATGAACGAAGACGGAAATCTGGCCAAAACACAAGTTGATGCACGCACTTCCTTTGCTGATTTCTTTCGGTTTATTTGACATAAAACCGAGAGTGGTTTAATTAAGTTGGACTCCTTGGTGATGTGCAACTCTTGACTAGAATTTTAGGAGAAGTGGGACATCATCTAACAAGAATTGGACACCCACAAAACTCTTAGTTATTTTATTTAAATTAATTAGAGTTCTAGTTCAACTCTAATCCAATCTAATTTTAGTTAAAGAGTTTAACTTGCCACAATTACCTCCAATGTTGGATAACCTCGAATCCGGGTTTTTACAAGATATTAGTCCTCGACCTCGGCCATACTCTTCCCTCTTCTGGATAGGTCTCTTTTTACCCATCTCTGACCTCTCTTCCTTTTCGTCTTCTCTACCGACCTGATATCCACCTTTTTTTGCTTCTGAGCATCTTCCAAATTAACATATTTCTCATCTCGGCCGAGGAGTTCGTCATAACTACGGGGAGGTTTTTTTTACCAATGATTTAAAGAATTCCCCAACCTTCAGCCCTTGTGTGAAAGCATTTATAAGGACATCAGTTGTTGCTGTTGGGACTTCTAAAGCTGCTTAATTAAAGCGGTGTACAAATTCTTGTAAGGATTCCTGCTTAGATTGTTTAGTCGTAAATAAACTTAGAGACGTTTTGTGACATCTTTTGCTGCTGGCAAACTGATTAAGGAACGCCGAACTGAACTGCTTAAAACACAGGATTGTGTCAGG
The DNA here is from genome assembly GCA_907163345.1 of Haberlea rhodopensis. Taxonomy (NCBI): domain Eukaryota; kingdom Viridiplantae; phylum Streptophyta; class Magnoliopsida; order Lamiales; family Gesneriaceae; genus Haberlea; species Haberlea rhodopensis. The sequence continues at coordinate 483,202 of CAJQUN010000243.1, forward strand.
TTTCAGCAAATTAAACCAATGTTGTGCCGATCTGACCAAAGTTGTGAGAATAACACGACATTTGATTCCATCATAATATCTATGCAACAAGGCTGTATTTCAAATCTTCCGAGATGCTTCTTCGGATCAGTACTTCCGTCATATTCTCCCACAACAGGTTGTCTGAACTTTGGTGGGAGAACTTCTCCAAGATTAGTCTGAGAAAATGTGCTTTCTTTTATGATATTGGGGAGCCGACCCCCAGATGTTGACCTAACCTCCTTATCTCTCCCCATACTTCATCCATTAGATCTGACAATGGTAGATTTACCCCTGGATTTACATTAGTTTCACCCACTGCAGCTTCATGAACATGATCAAAATGAGAGGGGGCGGAAATTGATTCTGCCAAGGAGGAGGTGATGCTTGATCCTGTCGAGGAGGGGGTGGTGCTTGATTCTACGGAGGAGGGACTTGGTTCTGATTAATAGTATAATGAACAGTTTGGGCAATGAACTGTGTTAATTGATCTATAGTAAGCTCGGCACAGTCGTGATAGGATGTGGTGGTTGATTTGTTTGTTCAGTTTGAACATTCTGATCATCTGGTTCAGGTTGATTTCTTCCCCCAAGGTTTCTTCGGCCACCACGTACACGTCTTCCAGCCATATCAACGACTTCAACTCGATGTGCCCACAGACGGCGCCAATTGATATCACCAATTAATATGATCTTCAATAAATATCGAGCGATGATGCAACAAACGGTTTATCTTCAATTAAACCGAATTGAACCGTTCCAAAATATATCTGTGTATCAAAGAAAAAAGGTGAGATGACTCCGCCCGTAGGCGAAGCCACTCCGACGCTCAAGTTAGTATAGGTTTCAATGAAAAAATATTGAAATTGTAGACTTTTGCGTAAGTATTTGCATACCTGAATGAGGGTTAAAAGCCCTCTATATATAGACGCAGAGACCCAATCAATATAGAAGAAGAGTTCCAGTCAATATTGAATTGTATTGTATATGACAACTAGATCCATGTTTATCCCTAGAATATTAAGAAATATCTTCAAAATTTAAACAAAGATATTATGAGAAAATAATCATCAGCTACCATGATATTTAGGATATTTTTATGCTCCGAGTTAAGAAAATCATGAAAATACTTGATAATCAAATAAAAATCGATAAATAAGAACGTAAATCTCCCATGACAATATCTGAACTTAGTTGCGAGCAATACTTTTGTAAGAATATCTGCTGGATAATTCTCTATAGGAATCTTCATCATAGTCACCAGTCCCTCATCGATAGCATCTCGATGCCAACCCAACTCTTCAATCATCTTATGTAGCCACATAACTTCCTTTATTGCTTCGTCGACACCAATATGCTAAGTCTCTGTTGTGGAAAAAAGTTACCACTGATTGAAGATTGACCTTCCAGCTTATAGCTCCTGTTAGGGACTTCCTGGTGTCTATCCTCCTTGCAAAGTCTGAATCCACATATCCTACTGTGTGGTCACTTCCGTTTTCTTTCCTCTTGAGCATTAACCCAAGTCCAACATAATCTCTCACATATCTCAGAACTCATTTCAGTGCCTCCCAATGGCTTCTCCCTGGATTTGACATGAACCTGCTGTCGACACTCACAGCATAATCCAAATCAGGACTACTTCAATCCTCCATCACTTCGAACTCTGCCCAATGTTCATTCAACCAAACATTCTTGATGATCAAGTTCCAGAACAACCGATGGCATTGAGGCGTATCCGAGCTTGAAGCCTACTGCTCATTCTTCCCTGAATTCATCTCCACCTGGCTTTAATCTCACCATCGAAGCTTCACCTCGTTCCAAGTATCATCTTCTCCACTCCAACAGATTACATAGCATAATTTCTTCCTGAAATTCTTTTCCATCATCCAATGATGCCCAAGAACTTCCCCCAAGAAATACCCAACCCTTCTCCCTTGTTGAGTTCCTCCAGACAACGATCCACAAAACAAAAGATGTCTATAGGTTACAACACACTCATCTTCTTACTCAATTCTCTCCCTATCATCTAATGACCCAAGAGAATTCCAAGAAAATGCTCCAGTGCGTATCTCACCTCCTATCTTTCTGTTTTGCATCTTTAAAGAATTTCAAGAAAGGATATGGATCCCTGTTCAAATCATGTGTTCATCCTCTCGGTTTTACCTCCCATGCTCTATCAAAGACTCCAAGAATCTGCAACCGAGTTCTTGCCTATCTTTTAAATTGCTCGCACTTAGATTCTCCATAATCCAAAATCGATCTGCCCCGAAACTTTTCTATATCGAACTTGGTGGATCCCATTGTCGTCGTCTTGTTCCCACAGAAGGCGCCAATTGTTATGAATCCGACCCGATCACACCAATTCTATTCGATATATCTATAAACTGGATACACAATTTTGTCTAGTTAAATTATGATGAAAATCTTTATACAGAGCAATTAAAGTGAACAACAATTCTTGTTGATGAATTCTTGAATCTTTCGGTTCGTGTAAGTGTAGTAAACACAACTCACGTGGAGATCTTTGAACAATAATCAAGAATACATGACTATCATGCAGTTTTCACAGCAAGAACGCACGCACACTCTCTGCTGTAAGATGCCAAATATCTTGTTCTAAAGATTCAAGAAATCTCACTGCCCAAACCAGATTATAATTCCATAAGCCAATATTGCAGAATATTCAAATGACTTTCAGAGTAAAACTCACGCACACTTTGAAATTCACAATGCAATGTGCCAATCTTCTACAACAGTAAGAAATAGCATTCATATCATGATTCAAGGGCCAACGCATAAACACAGCAGATTGTAAGAAATGGCAGTAAATAAATAACAGAATAAGAGAAGAAAGAACAAAATCCACGGGAGGGGGAGCGATTACATTGCACCAAAAATCCAAGAGTTAATCCAGATTACAAACACACTCAACATCTCACACTTCTCTTCCTTTCACAATTGACACAAGAGAAATTCAACAAGATATTACTCTAAGTGTTTCTCTCAATCTGAATCTTCCCACTCTTATTTTCCCTCGGTGCTACGCGATTTCCGGCCAGAAAACTCCACTGCTCAGTTCTTCTTCCTTCGGAAACTGGTCTTGCTCTTTTCTGCTCCCTCAATGGAAAACCTCTCTTCTTCAATTCCCCTCTCATTTGCAATCTGTTTCCCTTGCGCTTTATAAACCCATGATATAAGATTTAATCCCAACCATCCACTTTGCTTGCATTTCAATGGTCAAGATGCAATCTAAAAACTTAAAACCACAAAAAAAAAAAAAGGGCAGAACAAATAATAAAAGGATAATAGAATAATTATGCATTATTTAATTGATCAAATCAAAATATAACATCTTTCAACCGAAATCAATTTCTGTCTGGTGGTTGAATTATTAGTTAAGGATAAACAAATACAAAAAAAATATTACACGTGTCCATATCTAAATGCTTCTCGTGGCTTTCTTATGAATCTTAAAAAATCATTTAATTAACATCTAATGCACTAAAAAATATCTTGTTTACATAAATGTAATCGTATCAGTTTTAGCAGTTGATTTAACTAATACAGTATACTTGTTCTATATATATATATATATATACATGCATATACAAATGTATAAACAAACATCATGACTAGGGGTGTACAAAAAATCGTACAACCCAACTCACTCACCCACTCATATCCGCCCTGTTTTAAATTTGAAAAAAATGAGCCACAATTGAAAAATATTGCACATATTTATGCGGGCGGATAGTGGATTGTTGACGTTCACCCGCCTACCAACCCAATCCGCATGCATCTTTATATATAAAAGATTTTCAAAATTATAAAATTAAATATTTTAGGGTTTTATTTGAAAATTGTAATATTTAAACGTATCAATGCTTAAGTTTTCTGATTTCTTGTATATTATTTAGAATATAACATATACTTATCTTTTTAATATAATTATTTTGTCAATTAAAAAATTAAAATACAATAGTTTCATGTTCTTTTATTATACATCTTATAATAACAAGAAATGTTTTTTTATTTGAGAACTCCGTCTTGTTGTAAAAAGAAACGTTTTTTATTTTTTTTTAATTTTGTGAACTTATGAATTATCATTTTCTTTTTATATGTAAATATTTAAAACTATTAATGTCCGAATTTGATGGATGGAAGGTTTTCATGTTTTAATTTATTATGTTTTTATTTAATTTATTATGTTTTTAAATTTTTTTTTGTGATAGAAAATTTTCAATTTTAGTTTTAATATATGATTTAGATATATATAGTTTTAGGATGACAATGATATTATTGATCATTTATCGTTTTAACTAACTTTGATTTTTAAATATAAAAGATTTAATAATTATGTTCCAGGTAACATTTTTGTTCATATTTAGATTTTTATTGTTTTCTATTGCTATATAATTTTATCTAATTCTAGTTATGTTTTATATAGTCTAAGAACTTGTAACAAACACTACTTATAATATATTTTTATTTGATCAGCTAACAACCCACATCCACCCATATTTGCCCGTACCAACACCCACTCGAATTGTGGGGTTTTTTATATTTATTGTGCAGTTATGATTTAACAATTTTGCTACCCACATATACTGGGTTAGATGATTTTTTAATGTCTATCAACTCACATACACCCCTAATCACGAATCACTAAGATTCAAAGTTTCAGGTTGTAAAGAAGGGAGTACTGGAGCAGCCGTCGTGGAATGATTTTTGATTATTTTTTCCAAAAAAAATCAATATTTTTTATTTTTTCAATAAATGATTATTAAAAAAATCAATTTTCCTGAAATTTTTACCATTGTATTAAATAACAATAAAACTCGACGGCCTCCACGACCGTTTTAGTATAAAGCTTACCTCTTTAGCACAGCTGAAAGAAGCTAAAACTCATAATTAACATGAATCAATCACCATACATGCGCTGGATATATATTTCTGCTATACGGAAATGAAGCGTGATAAGCCACGCGCCGATCTATATATCAAGAAACTAATATAATATGACTATGAGTGAAAAAAAAGAAAGAAATTAAGAAAGGAAAACATAGTTATAAATAAAGAAACCTCGTCGATCGGTCAATCACATGATGAGACTGCAGTATGTAATATACTAGTTGGAATTTAGAAAACATGATATATCAGAGTTTTTCTTGTTTAGGAAATACGGGAGGAATTATATCCTGCAACAGTCCATGGTCAGAAACATGCAAGTAAGATTGCTGATCATGATCATGTATCAGTGTACTTAAAGCTTGCTGCTGCTGCTGATGATGATGATCATTCACGAGATTTCCCCCACTAAAATTGCTCATGTAAAGTTGGTAAGGCATTTGAAGTAAGACTTGCTGTTCTTGCAAAAATGGCGGCTGAGTTATAAGCATGGAACCAGCTGGGGAAAACATTCCGTTCGCCACATTGCCGCGGAGGGTGGCGGGGACGTGGTGGTTGTGTTGCCCTTCGTATGTGGTTATCACAATTGAAGGGTCTTGGAAGGATCTCTCTACGTGTTTCTTCACCGGACATTTAGGGGTTGTGCATCTATAGTAGCTTCTGAAAATTAATGGGTTTTACTAATTCACGTTTACTTGCACGAATTAACTAATTTATGAAAAGAACATGTTAAGGAAATGTACGATAAACCTTGGATAAGGACTGTTCTTCACGGCTTTTTGTCCGTATTTTCTCCATCTGTATCCATCTTCCAATTGATCAATCTCAGTCTTGGTCATGAAAGCAAATCGAGGCTCCCTCTGCTTCTTCTCTCCTTTCTTCTTTGATTTATTATCCCTTTCAATAATTGGATCAAATAATTTCACATGATTAAGCCTTAGATGTTGATTAATTATTGACCTTAACTCAGTCAAGAAATTAAAAGAACTAACTGAGGTAAAAAAAAATATAGCTACTAATTACTCTTTCTTGGAGCTCATGTCTTCTCCATCTTCAGCAGCTTCTTTCACTTCAGTATCAAGTTTTTGACTCTTCTTGGAATCTAATTCATTGCCTGGCGCTGCCTCAGTGGAGGAGGCGGAAGTCGAAGAATTGGGTGTAACTGGGGTTTCGCCGCATCCCAACCCCTGATTATCCACTATCGGCCTCAGCTCTTCTTTCGTGGAAGAAGACAGCGGCAACAAGCCAAAGGCGGCGGCAGAAAGCGTGTTGTGGTCGGAAGATCCATGCAAAAAGTCGCTGAAACTTACATACAAAGAGGGATCACGCATTTGCATTTGATGAGCCGATGAATCTGCCGGAAATGAATTAGAAGCTTTGGTGGAGTTGTTAGCTTGCGTTGCATTGGTGGTGTTTGAGTATGAAAAGTTGGTGGCTCCACGGCGGAGATCATCGTGAAATGTTTGGTGATAGTAAAATCCATCTCTGAATTCTTCAGACATGAAATTTTCTTTAATAAGTTTGCAAGTTTATTAATTGGTAGAGAGAGTGAGAGAGAGGAGGAAATGGTGTGAAGTTAATTTGACAGTTTCTTACACCGTCTTCATTTATGCTTTGACGAGAATAAGATTTGATTGAGGTCACTAGTATAATTATTCTGCTAATACAATCGAAACGTACAACAACAGTTGTTAAGTATTTAAACTCAATGGAGACATAAACAAAGAAATAATCAAATCAAGTTACGTACATATATCAATCTCCTCCAAAAATTTATTTTCGTAAGAATATTCTCATAAATTATAATAGTTCAATTGATATTCAATTAGCTACATTACTAACTTTTTTATAAGATCAAAATGGAATAAAACTTGTACAGTTGGAATATTATCTATACTATATGTATTACATCAGGAACCTATTGATCCGATCATTTCAGACTAATATCTAATTACATTCATATCATTGTCAATCTAAACTATTATCATCATGCCTGACATCTATGTGCCCACCAATTAATATAATATCCTTCCAATCATGCAAATTATCATCACATTTATCATACAAATTATATATTACCCTAAAAACTTATTAAAATCTAAAAAAATTAAATATAAAAATATTGTATAACTATTTTATAATTTATATTAAAAAACTAAAACCAAAATAAACGAAAAACAATACAATCATCACATCATTTAAAAATATATATACACAATGCATGTTAGAAAAATAACTAGTATATAAAATGGTTTGAACGAAACAACTCCAGTTCCCTTGGCCCCACTTTGAAAATTTGTTTTGACAAAGCAAAGGACATCGACAATGGTGTCATTTGCCACTAAGCTTTTCATTTCGTAATAATAATTGTTAAATCTATTTTTCGTGACTTAATTCTGACAAGATTAGGCCTGATACAATTTATTAAATTTATAAATAATAGATACTAACTAATTAATTTAATTTCCTTAAAAATACTTGATCAGATTAATCTTGAGTTCTTCGATAATCATAAGTCAGTTTACGTTGATACTATCGTACATAATTGTTCGATTGATATTGAGCAAAATATATATATATATATATATATATATATATATATATATATATATAAGTGAGGAACGATTACTGTTGCGATAAACAGTAATCGTTCCTCACTTTTTCTTTTTATATTTATTTTATTATTTTTTTATTTTCAAAACCATATATATTTTCTTGGGCAGCGTCGTCTTTTATTTCTTTTCAGTAACGATTATTTGATCTAACCTTGCATACTGGTGCACCCAATGGGCGGATCGAGGTTGGATTCTTGAAAAAAATATGTTTGTGTCATTGGATTTGTTAATGTTTTCTGGGTTTTGTCTGGATCTTTTGTTTGAGTTTGGGTTCTTGTTTTGTTGGTCTTTTGTTTGAGTTTGAGTTCTTGTTTTGTGGGTTGATTTCAGATTCTTTGGATTTGTGAATGTTTTATGGATTTTGTCTGATCTTTTGTTTGAGTTTGGGTTCTTGTTTTGTGGGTTGATTTCAGATTCTTTTGTGGATTCTGGATCGAATGGGAAACCCGGATATATTGAATCGGCATAAGCAGTTGTATATAGCATTTCAAGATTCAAGATGAGTCTGGTTCTTTAAATTTTTATCAATGTTTAGGTTTCTTCTGGGCTTCATCTTTTATCATCTTCCTTTGATTCGTTTATTAATTTTATTAGTGACATGATGAACCAGGTTTTGAAGAATGGGGAGGTCAAGCTCCAAAGCTGAGTGTGCTAGAACGTCCTACTGGGAATGAAGATGATGATGATTGTGATTATGATGATTCTAGCAGCTGCATTTGGTAATTTCCTGAACAAAATAATTGTTCCATCCTTTTTCAATAATCATGCACTCCTTTGAATAGTTTCTGAGTTTCACTTCGGAAAGATAAGCAAGCCCATAGTTTGATATAGTCGGCTTCTAGGTTTCGCTTTGTACCAACAACTTTTGGGTTTCACCACTTTTCTTCTGATTTTGGTTTTGGATAACAAGTAATGATAAATCGAATTTTGTTTTATCTTGCGACGCTGCGAAATATAATGCAAATTTTATGCTCGTTTTCTTTGGATTATGGTCAGATTATTGTTGTATATAAACTTAACCTCGAGGGCTTTCAAGGGAATCAAGAATTCATTGTGGAGGTTCTGATGTTGAGCTTGGTTCACCATTCGAACCTCATGAATCTAATCGGGTATTGTGCAGATGGGGATCAGAGGCTCTTGGTTTAAAAATATATGCGAATGGGTAGCCTAGAAAATCATCTATTTGGTAATATATGATAGATTTTCACTAACATTTTCTTCGGTCATTTAAATTCTTGATTTTGTCTCTCGTATATTGTTTTTTTTGGGAAGTTAAAACATGTTTAACATCTATCAAGACAATTGAATATTTGAGGTTTTACCTCGGTTATGAAATTGTATTATCATCAAACTGGTTCGAAGTTAATTAACATGACTTTAAAGCATTTGTGGGTTGTCCTACCTTGCTCAGTCACAGATATTTTAGTAATACATGTGTTTCATTTTCTTATTAGATTCAGATCACGGGCAAGAGCCACTGAGTTGGAGCAAACATCTGAGGATTGTTGTTGGTGCGGCTCGTGGCCCTGAATATCTTCATGGCAAGCTCTCTTTTCTTCTGATTCTGAATTTTGTAGATTAAATTGTATTTTGCTAGATTAAATCACATTTGGATACCAACATTATCTCCAATAAGTTTTTTTTGAAATTGAATTTTGTAGATTAAGACTTTGTTTTAGACGTTTTTCTACAATTTGGTTGTTTTGAGCTTGAAATGTGTTTTGACCTGAAGAGTTTGTTTGGTTGATGATTTTTGTGCATGTAAGGGAAATGGCGTCAGATATGAAAGTTCATGCATTTGAGAAGGTTTTGAGCCACGACAAGATTAAGGATTGTTGGCTGATTATTAATGGAAAGGTCAGATCTCTTTATTGTTTATGTTATTCGATGGAATTGTATTAATGTTATTGCCATATTGCTGTAAGAATGTTTATTTATTGGTATTAATGATATTGGCCTATTTTCACCAGTGCTGCTATTTGTTTTTTGAATCAATTGAACGGGAAGGAGATGCGATCATGCTCTGTGCATAGATGTAGGGGTGCTTATCGGGCCGGTCAATCCGAACCCGGCCCGGAACCGGACCGGTTAGTCCGGTTCGAAACCGAAACTGAAACCGGACTAACCGGTTCCGGTTCGCCTCGGAACCGGTAAGATGCCCGTTCGGGGCGGTTCTACCGTTCCGGATCCGGTATCTTACCGATTCTGGGGCGAACGGATCCGGTTCCGGTTCAACATTCCGGGGCGAACGGATCCGGTTCCAGGTTGAACCGGAACCGGATCCGTTAATTTAAAAAAAATTGATTTTTTTTTTAAAATTTAGATAAATATATTTGAGGTTAGTTTACAAACAAAAAGGCCCATTAGCTCAATTGGTTAGAGCTTTAGAGTAGAAGACAATGGTCGCGTGTTCGAATCCTCCAAGCAACAATTTCCCTTGATTTTTATATAAAAAAAAAGAAAAAATAAAAAACCGGTTCCGGGTTGGAACCGGTCCAACCCTGAACCGGTAGAACCGGAACCGGATCCGATCCAACCCTGAACCGGTAGAACCAGAATCGGATCCGATCCAGTTCCGGAATAACCGGAACCGTCGGATTGAGCTAATAAGCACCCTACATAGATGTAGTCAAAATCTTTTGAATAGTTTGTCAGCTAGGTGTTTATGTGTTCTTTAATTAATTCAAAATTTATTATCGTAGTTTTTTGCTTTTGTTCGAAAATACATGGGTGTGAAATATGATTTTTCCTTCTTAATTGCTAAGGCTCAAGAAGAATGCCACATAATAATTCAGGAACGTCCATGTTTGCAATAATAATTTAGGAACATCTATGATGAGTGTTCCCTGGCATATTGATGCATATGTTGGCAGCGTAAATGATCTAGCAAACTAAGCCATATTATAGACCCGTTGACATAAGCTGTGCTTACGACAAGTTGATTCAGGTCAATTTTCACTTATTGAATTTTCAGCATCTCATACAATAATTGACCGATAATCTATCATCATTATCCAAGGTCTGGGATGCTACCTTTTTGTCGTGAGTTCGGTATAGTCGTGAACGGATGAGCTCGTCATGCCTTTTGGTCGTACTATACAGTAAGAAATTATCGTGCATCTTCCACTTTGCTCTATTCCAAATCAAAAGAAGTTATTTGCTCTCTACGAAGTTTTAGTGTGGTATGACAATTCCAAAAAGAACGAATCATTTCCCGACACAAATGAAAATAAAAATAGGACATTAAGGAGTGAGTTAAATGTTAACTATTTGATATGTTTTTCTATTGAAGTATCCAAATTTCTTAATGGTTGTCAATCCTGGTGGTCTGGGATTGCTGTTTGTAAAATGTTTGACCTTTTGCTGTGATTTTTTTGTTGTTGTAGTTTGATCAAGTTTGGAATTGTTGTCGGTCTTTCATTTTATTTTATTTTATTTTTTATTGATAGAAAATGTGTTTTAATTACCTCAGTGGATTCATTGACTAAATTGCAATTTTTGGTTATGTGGTGGATGCTTGAACTGCTAGTCATGTAGATATGAATTTCAATATTGGATTTAGGACTAATACTGAAATGTGATATTCAAGGTTTCCGTAAATGATTGACAACATAAGGTCTGCACTTGAGTTACATTCTTCTTGCTCGCTTTTGGTGCTACTACAATTTTATGGAAGCACTTCACAGTAAGCTAAGAAGTTCGACTCACCACAGTGCCTTTCATAACGCACCCTCTCCAGCACATCATTTGCGGTTGCTGGTATGTTGGATCAAAATGCCAGAGTTCAACTAATAATTTTAAATCATTCACATGTGTTTGTCATTCTTTTATATATAACAAATAAGAAGCCTACTGACACCACACACGTGGTGCCAGAAGAACTAGTATATATATATATATATATATATATATATATATATATATATATATATATATATATAAATAAACTTCATCGATCCAGGTTTACAACTGTGACTTACAGATATGTTAAGATATTGTCCAATAATCACAAATCGACAAGGACTTAGTTTGTGTAATAATATGTGGACGGCCACGATACATTAAGATTCGTACATTATACATATAATAATAATATCTTGGTTTCTACACTTTCTGAATTCACATAGCATAACAATAAATATATAGTATTAAAATAGTAAAGAATTTTAGTTAGATATCATCCCCATTTGTCAGTATAAAAACATCTTTATAATATTCGATAATGGTGAAATATTTTCGTGGTGATTCGGTACCTGAAGTTGATCAATCTTACTTCAAAAAAAAAAAAAAAAGTTAGGCAATTAACAAATGAAAATGCACATTCTAACTCTCACGACAATTTCGTCGACTAATGCAAACTTTGACTATTGTTTGTATGCAGACAAATATATAGCTAATGTTAGGCAAGGATCTTTAGTCAAATATTAAAGCTATGGACTTTAGGTGACCAAGACGATATATATATATATATATATATATATATATATATATATATATATATATATATATATATATATATTTGTCACACAAGTATAAAAATTTGATTTCATACAAGTCATGAGGATTTTACGCCAGGGATTTATGAATTTTCAAGAGTAGTATATATTCAGGACATTATGGTATATAGATTTAAAAGTGCAAATTAAAATATTTTTTGACAGAGAAATTAAACTTATAGTTTCTTGAAAAAGTACGCTTGAATCCGTTAATTTATTTCCAATTGGGAATATCCAATCTTTTTTTTTCCTCCCATACTTATGAAGAGAACAAAGTAGCTGACGAGGGCTTAGCAATGGGCTCACTTTAAACCGAGGCAATGATAAGGAAAAAATCCAAGCTTTGGTTCGGGTGGATCTTAATTCCCTACTCTAATGTTGTCAATTGATGACTGATTAGCAATTGCTTTGGGAAAATTTTTATTTATCTATTGATAGCGGCATCTTTGCTTAGTCTTACTTAGAGTAGACACGAGTTTTCTTGAAAAAGATAAATGTAATTTTCAAGATCTGATTAGCCATTTAATTTCAAGTTAACTTGTATTTTAACGAATTCATTCCTTTATCCTTGTATATTGTCTTTCAAAGTGATGTCTTTGGACGGCGTCAAGCAACAAACAAACTTATTTTTATTTTTATTTTTTACAAAACATAGCACATGGCCGCCCCGTGAGAACTGCCCTTATGACAGAAAAAAACCCATTTGAAGTTTTGAACGAGTGGACAACAATAATTAATCAGCTGTAGTTTGGCATCAATCTTATCACCAACCAGTTTCTTGCAATGATTTTACCCGTATCCAATCATATTGAATCATGTGCCATCATATTTTCAATTAATCATAACCACGAACACAAAATATATGGAAACTAATGCACGGTTTCTTTTATTATTTTTTAGAGTAAAATCAATCGAATCCAATGTTTAATTGAATATTATACTGTAAATTAGCAATCACCAAATATAGTTTGCCAATAGGGTGATTATGTCTAAATTGTTTAGACAATGTAATCGTATCCCTGAAATGAATTTTGGTACTAAGGAAGCAACAATTTTTGTGCTCCTATAGCGGGGGACCAAAAGAAAAAGGATCATTATTATCTTATAATGATTCTTTGTGGATAATGCATAGTTTCTTGGCATAGTCTGAAGATTTGTCAATTTTAAAGGGAACAATACTTAGATTTTTTTTTAAAAAAATAAAATAAAATCCTCAAAATTGAAGGGAAAAGAACATTTAGGAGCCATATTATGTGAAAAGATTGTGGTGGCTTACGAAGATTTGGGAGTTAGCTTGTGAAGAATATAGGAAAATAACAAAGAAAGAGCATGACTTTTAAGTTGGCGCCCATTATGCGTGACAAAAGTATATGTTCTTCGCTATATGCCAAATGAAGAATGTCTTTATCAACGCAGAAGAGGCAGGTTTGTTAGGTGTGTGGATTTTCTTTTTTTTTTAAAAAAAAATCAGATTCATTTCAGATGTCACATCCATATAATTGGTAAAACGAAAGGCCATATTAATTTTTTATTTAATATTCAATCAATAATATTTTTTTTAAAAAAAATATGAGATGCCTTAATTTCATAAATATACCGAACTATTTTTGCATTTTATGGGGAAAACCTAAATTAAATCTTGTCTAAATTATGATGGTTGGAAAAGGGTACTTTATTATTAGACATAGAGTTAATAATTTGGCTAAAAGAAGATTCATTAGTCAGCTCAAGACTCAGTCCAATATACATCAACTTGCATCCCATAACAATTCAAAAGTATATGTGTCTGGTTGGGTTTGATATGACAAAAGAAATATCACGATTTAGAAGGTTGTAATAAAAAACTAAAATTTTGAAAATTAACAATAAATTTAAATGGGGTCGGAGCCCGTCTTAAACCATAAGATGGCTCCGACCCTGCTTCCAAATGGACCATTATGTCATAAAATTTTAATTTCGTAAATTGATTGCGATCAGCTCGTTTTGATTGTGTTCTATTTCTAAGTTAACGTCGGGATATTATTGAACAATTTAACCTATAAAACAAAAAAAAAAACTTCATGTTAGGTTAAGTTTTACTAATTAAGTCTACCCTTCATCATATCGTTTCCCATTTTTAAAGTGCCTTGCGAAACACATTCAAGTTATTATATCAACTTTTATGTTATATTAAAAGTCATCATTGTTTTATATATGACTAAATTGTTCTTTGTATGTAGGGGTGCTTAACGGATCGGACTGGTCCGGTCCGATCCGAAACCGGAACCGGAACCGGTTCGGTCCGTTAAGGGGCCGGATCGGTCCCGGTTCCGGTTCCAACCGGTTCCGGGCCGATCCGGTCCGGTCCGATTTTTTTTTTCGATTTTTTTTTAAAAAAATTTTATAAAAAAAAATGTAATTTTTTTTTAATGCTGTAAATGTTTCCCCAATATTCATCACAAATTCAATATATTTCTTCTTCATTTCATAATATAAATGTATACAAATAATTGTAAAGAGATGGCAATTAAAAAATCAAAATAAAAAAATATTGCTGTTTAGCACTCTTTATAATTGATAAGTATTGTTTTTGCGTTCTCTTCTTCTTGCTCGTCATAATGGTTTACGAATTCGTCAACCGCCACATCTCTTCTATTCTTACATTCTGCTTCAAACAAATCTTTAAGTAACGTGAGCATGCATAACGAATCAACAGAGAGACTACTTATGTATTCTCCAATAATTCGGCCACATGTTGAGAATGCAGATTCAGAAGCGACGCTTGAAGCTTGTACCGCATACACGTCTCTAGCCATTTTGGCTAAGATAGGGAATTGTGCCGCATTTGACTTCCACCATTGTAACACGTCGAAATTGTCTTCCGTTACAAATTGATAATTCAGATAAATTTGCAACTCAGTCGACGTGCTAGTAGAAGGTCATTTTCCCTTAAGTTTTTTCCAGCTCAGCATCCTAAGCAAATTGATGCCCCCACCTTTAGTTTGAGCTTGGGGTTGTTCTTCAGCAGACCTTTGTTGCGATGATTCACTTGCCTGTTGATTATAATACAATTGAAACATATTTTGGAGAGATTGCATTGTGGACGTCTTTTGATCGTCAACAACCTTCCCCAAAAATTTAGCATAATATTCAAAAAATATCTCAAATGAAGATAAACATTGATTAGGATCTAGCAATGTTGCAACGCAGTGCACGTGTGGGATTTGTTCCCAATATTTTATAAATTTAGTTTCCATTGCACTAACAAAAGCATGCAAGTCATAGTCATCTCTAAATTCTATAAACTTATCAAACATATTAAATACTAAATGAAGAAAATAAACGGAAGTTAGATAAGTAACACCGGAGAAATGTTCCGTCGCTTCTTTGAAAGTACCTAACAATGATACACAATTTTCAACAAATTCCCAATCATCATTAGTCAAATAAAAACTATCATCGCTATCAGGCATTTGATATGAATTATAAAATGGAGTTAAAATATCTTTGTAAGGTAACATATCATTCAACATATTGTACAACGAATTCCACCTAGTTTCTATTGGTGATGGAAAAAGAAGATCCTTTAAACCATTAGATAAACATAATTGTTTCCAATTGCGCTTTACACGGCTCGTGCGTAACCATTTAGCGCAGTATTTCATCTTCTCAATACATGCTGAGTGATTGTCCTCATAACCAACTTTAACAGCCAAATTAATCACATGACATGCACATCTAACATGAAAAAAAACACCATCAAATATTGGTTTCAGATAGGTCTTTAAATCACGCATCGCAGCATTGTCTAATGTGATTGAAAATACCTTATCCTGAATTCCATAATGTCTACAAGTGTTGAATACATATTTAGCAATTACATAACCAGTATGTGCACAATCTAACTCATCTAAATACAAAATCCGTTTTTGCATACACCAATTATCATCAATCCAATGACAAGCGACAACAAGATATGAATCTGAATTTACATTTGTCCAAATATCGGTTGTTAAGCTAACCCTACAAGACAAACTAGAAAGATGTTGAAACAATGTATTTCTATATTCAACAAATACTTCCATACAATTTCTTTTTAGTGTGTGCCTGGAAATATGTTTAAACATGGGTTGTATAGACGAAGCAAATTCAATAAAACCAGCATGTTCAGCTTGTATAAAAGATAGTTCACATCTAATCACATATCTAACAAGTGACCTACGGTTAATTTCAGCAGTTAAAATAAAATTCGTGCCAGTGAGAACATTAATTTGTGCTTGTGTAGCTTCTCGACCTAATGGTTGTAATGTTGTCTCATCAAAATTATGTTTTTTTACTAAGTGTTTTTTAAATGTTCCAGTGCCTCCACTGGAACCACCAGCTTTATATGAATATTGCATTTTACATAATTTACATATTGCAACAGATTCATTAATACCTTCTTTTTGAGCGAGTTCAAAGTGATCACATATCTTACTTCTTTTGGCACGAGTCGCTTGTCTACTTGATGCTGTAGTGGCTCCGGATGACTCCACTTGTTGTCTCTCTTGGGCTTGGGCAGCAGGAGGTTCGACAGGTTGTTCGGGTTGTTGCGGTTCGACATTCATAGAGGAACCACCAACATTGAGGTCAGCAAAAAAATCATAACTTTCATTTAACTCAGGTATTGGTACAGGCAAATTCATTGCCGAAGATGAACTCAGTGATAGACGACCCGGGACGAGACCCCGACTACGACCCCGGCTACGACCAGCGCCGCTGCTAGATGAAGATGCCATTATTATATAAGTAAATTGTAGATAGCACAATTAAGAAGAAAATATGAGATTGAATTATAGAATTGTGAGAATAATGAAAAAAATTCACATATTTATAGATTTCAAAAACAAAAAAAAAAAAAACAAAAAATAAAAAATAAAAAATAAAAGGAACGTTGGCAACGGCTAAGAGCCTTGCCAACGTTATAAAAATAAAAATTATTGGAATAATTGTTACAAGAAATAAAATGTAGTATGTTATTGAAACAAACTACAATTATTATTATAGTGTCTCATTTAATAATATAATATAAATAAAAACTCATAAAATTCAAAAAATTAGTATAAATATAAAAAAGAAAAAATAGAAACAATCAAATCGACTGCTCTCATTTTTTTTTTTCATGAGCCGTTATTAAGATATTCTACCTTCCTTGCAACTAAAAAACTAATCCCAAAGTCAATGGTCCCCAATGAGTTGAGTAATGTGACATCCACTCCACTTGGGATTAATTGGAATTAGTCAATGCTGCTTCCATTTTTACATTAGGATAGGATAGGATAGGGTCTCTTTCTTCTTTTGATTTGTAGGCTTCAAATGTGAAAGGTCTTTGTTGGATTCTTGACCTTTGGTGTTCTCCGTATTTGACTAAAACTCCCTACTTTAGGTTAACAAAATTCTACTTGTATTTTTATATTATTATACGGTTATTGGATGGATGGCAATCAACCAAAAACATTACATTCATCTTCTCACTCTAAATTCTAAACAATTCCATCTCTAAACTTTTGTATAATCTACAATCCCAACATATATTTACCAACACCTATAGATTTTAGTATTGCATGTTCTGATATTCCACTCTTTGTATGATATCACTTCAAGAAATAGCACACATTCAATCGATATAAATAAAATTACAATATAAATTGATCCAAAATGGTATTACGATATTACTATTTTTATTCCTAAAATGGTGGAGTCAATCTTTTAGAATAAAATCATTATTTTTTCCATTTGAAATTTATATATATATTTTTATATCAATTTGATGACGGCTCGTGATCCAATTTATTTGATACCAAATCAATCCTAGAATGAACATCAAATATCAACAAAAAAATTTGTAATGTTGTGTTTGTTCAGCTGTCAAGTTCATTGAAAGGCCACACCCATCACTTAAATCAAATAGTGGGATTAGTTGTGTTATTAATTATATTATGCTTAATGTGCAGTAAAGAAAGTGAACGAATAATGATAAGATTAATTATTGGAAACACGAATTACTTTTACCACGAAATATCATCTTTAAACTGTATAGTTATATTATTATCAAAATATAAAACTTTTTTAAATGATAAATATTTGATCATATAGTTAGTGCTATTTGTTGCTGCCCTTAAGGGCACTGTCCTCATGGGCACCATCCACCATCCATTTGGAATCTTTTTTTTATTTTAAAAAAAAAGATTCCAAATGGATGGTGGATGATGCCCCTGAGGACAGTGCCCTTAAGGGCAGCAACAATAAAACCCTTGAATTGGTGTATGGAAATTAAGGCACGCTATCCTGGTAAATTATATTTCTTTATAACGGCTATTTTACAAGAATAAAATTTTTATAAAAGGAAATGAAGCTTTATAGCGCACAACGAGGTCGGGTTTGTCAGTGCCTTCTGAAGAGGACAAGAAAAGTAGAACAAGACTTGACTTGGTCCACTCCAATTGTTGGACTATTTCTCTCCACAAAAAATTTATTGTCATCATATTAAATATACTTATTTGTGTATCAGTTCAATTGTTTAATTTTTAATTTACATATACGTTATGTAAATATTTATACTACACAAAATAAATTTTACAAAAAGCACACTCAACTTGTTTACTAAGGGTTAACATGAAGCCAAGCTATAGTCAAGATTTATTAATACATAATACATCTCGTTTGATGAATGAAAACTGCATATAATCATCCTCTAATATTTCTAAAACTATCTCATCGTGGAAAGCTGACAACGGACATTTGTCCTAAATCACATCTCATCAGCTAGTTGTCCTTTTGTTTTTTTTTTTTTTTTATGTTTACTTAAGCTAAACAGGTAGAAACGCATCAATTTCATTGTCAATATGCAGGTCAATTTAGTGTACTTTCATAAATTGTTCGAGTCCATTGCTTATGAGAACATAAAACTTTGCCATAAATTTATATTCTCTTGTATTTCTCAGTTTACATAAATACTTACAAAGGCCGACGCAACAAAATAAGCAGAAATACCAGCCAAATATATTCAAATTATTTCTCAAAATGAAAGTATTGGCCAACTTAAAATTACCCACTCGATGATTCCTGAAACTCGATAATTGCTGGAGATCGAGAAACGAATGGTTCTTCACGCATGGAACGTCAACAGTCGAGTAGAAAGGGAAAACTTAATGGGATTGATCTGACAAGTAACAGTATGTCTGTTAGTACCCATTAGCAATGAGTTCGAGCTCTCCACAATTGTTTATCCACCTTCAGAGAAGGAAAATCTTCCTCAATAAACGATACACAAAATTCACCCAAAAATGAATGAAACCTAAATTTTTAATAACAGAACAAGTTCCTAATCACGTACCAAAAATTTCTTTTACTAGCAGTCTCAAATCAAACCACTTTAAACACTAGATTGGGTGGAAACTCAATTCTAGGATTTGGTCTTGCCAGTAGTTTGATGGAGCCTGAAAGACAATTGCTGCTCTTTACTGAGGAGTGAAAACCATTTCCTTATAAAATCAGCAGGAATGGACTCTCGACTCAAAATTGATTGAGATTCAATGGCAAAAAGTTCTTCAAACGAGACAGGTATAAGGCCAAGCAAAGCAGTTACTGTAGCGAACTGAACCCGAATGCTCAGATTTCTTGAACTGCTTTGACAGAAAAATGCAAATAGCCAATCTCTTAGTTTCTTAATTCCAGCGTCCTCGTATCCGTCAGAGTTGACTCCAAGCCTGCATCACAGAATAATCAGGTTGACGTACTGAATCGTGTGTGCATCTCTCTCTCTGTGTGTGTGTGTGTGTCTGTGTGTTTGTGTATGCGTGTGCGCGTTGTACGTGACAAGATATACCTTCCCAGTTGATTAAGAAGTACGACAACTGCAGCACAGAAACTCTCCGTGGTACATGATTCCAAAATCCCAAGAAGACCACCTATGATGTTGTCAAATGCCCATCCCCATCTCTGCAGATAAAAAGACATGCATCAACAAGAAATGGTGATTTAAAATATTGTGGGCCATTGCAAAACAGAAAGAAAACAAGAGGAAAACTAGAGTAAAAGATCACCAAAGGATTGATGTCTTTTTCTTCAAGATTGGAAAAGGAGAGAACCATATTCATAACAAAAGAAGTAAGAGGATGATGTTCATACCATGAAATGAGCTATAATCTCAACCAATGAAAGAATATCGACAAAGTTGCACAAACTTTCATTGGAGGTAGCAATCAAGGATACTGCCTGACTCAGGCCCGAAACTTCTTTAGTTAGCTCCTCATTCGATAACACTAAAGGAACAACCGAGTTCATTAATTCAAGTGAATCGTGTGGCAAAGAACAGGATTTACTATACTTCTGAAGATTCTCCAATAGGAGTGATGCGAGACCTTCCATGGAAGCCACACCCTCCGAGAACAGGCAGTTACCGCAACAAGACCAAGTTTTAGAAGGCGTTTCTACCACGGATGAAAAGGTAGAAGCATAATTGGAAGATGAAGCCTGCTTCTCAAGAACCATAACCAGAGATTTTACAACAGTCATTGCTAAGGAGTACGGCTGAAGGGTAAAATACTGAGAGCCGCACAAGTGAGCAAAAGAATGAAGAATAGCCAGCACCGCTGCAGGGTCAAATTTAGGCATCGCAAATAGCTCACATGATGTCTCACAAATGAAACCAATGTGATCCTCTGCCAAGCATAAAGATGCTAACAGACAACCTCCAGCAACCAACTGGTAAACCGAGGCCGCCTGCTCGGACAGTATTACTGTACTACCATTTACAACAAGGTTTATTTTGGAGCTAACAATAACTGGTGCCTCAGAAGATAAGTCACCACACACCAAGACTTTTCTCTGGAGAAGGAAATCTTCAATGAGAGCAAGCAAATCAAACAGATCACACGACTCCATAAATATCCCTCTCACAACCAGATCAGAAAGTGCTGAAAGGAAGAAGAAAAACATCCTTAACTTAAAGTTAAGAGTGTGAAAATCCACAACAAACTGAAGGTGATGGCAGCTCAATATTGTCATTCATACCTGAGCAAATTTGCAGGGTGACAGTATCAAGAGAATGTACCAAGTCACATTTCAAGAAATTTGCCAAGTTTTTCATTTCAATCTCAGAAATTCTAAGCATTATTATAGAGAAGAACACGCAGACCTTCTCCCTGAAAAAAGTACAAAGAGAGGAAAAATTAATTATCCGAGTTTCTGTACTTAAAAATTAAAAGAATAAAATGCCACTCCAGTTGTGTAGCTATCACAACATAAAGAATGACAGAAGGGTAGACAACTCGTACAACACGTAGATCCATCTTGTAAGAATCTAAAACATTGTTTCCTAAATACCTATGCATATGTGAAGAGAAAATATAGCCAATTAGCAGATCTGATCAATAGCACACAATCAATTCCAACGTACAACCCGTAGATCCATCTTGTAAGAATCTAAAACATTGTTTCCTAAATACCTATGCATACGTGAAGAGAAAATATAGCCAATTAGCAGATCTGATCAATAGCACACAATCAATTCCAACTGTGCTACACGACCAAATGGAACAACAGGAACCAACGAAAAATTCACTCACTTTGATGAAAGATCTTCAGCTTTTTTGAGAGAGAGTAGAATTCTTTGAAGAAAAACATCTGCTGAGTGAAGAGGAGTGAATTGAAGCTTGCACCTTCTGATGGCCTGGAGGATCTTTGATATGCTACGATTATCTTTATTTTCTAAAGAAAAAACAAAATAATTTGGAAGAGCAACCGGGGTTGAAGCAATACTGCTTTCACAGGATAAGTGTGTTTTCTCGGTTTTAGATCCATTTACATTTGGTATCCCCAATTCTCCTAAAACCTGATTCTGGTAATAACAAGGATCACTCACATGCTCCACACCTAGATTCTCTGAATGCTTGCGATTCTTCTCCATATCAAAGGTATTAAAGCCAGAAGTTGGAGCCAGGTTATCCTTTACATTAGAGAATCCCTCTAGGAATTTCTTGTCTACTGGCATGTCTGCATGATCTGTGTCAAGTGCCTCATCCCCCAGAGTTGTAATCTCAGGCAGAGTAGGAGATAGAGGGGTAGCAATAGCTATGCGATAAGACTTTTCATCGGCGGCACTGTCCAGGTAAAGCAACTTCATGTAATCATGAATTGGCACTTCATCAGAATCTCGATGAGCGCACTTGGTACTCTCCAAATAATTACCAATTCCATCTTTCAGACACTGATCATATTTCCTGGCATCTAAGCCAGGGGAAGAAGCTTTCCTGACAACATTGGAGTTGTTAATATCTGAATCAAGCATGCCTTTTCGCTCATTGGAATTATGAAAAGAATGAATAATTTTAGTTCCCTCACAAGAGGTCTTTCTCCTCTTAGTCTGTCTAGCTTGCTTTGCGCAAGAATTCTCCAGCAGATTCTGCTCTACAGGATCATCTTTGTGATCACACAGTATGCCATGCAATACAGATAGCTGATTGGACATCTGTTCATGCAGCTTCTGACCCTCAGAATACAATTTGTCCATGGACTCCACAGCACCAAGAATCTTCCTCTCGTCACAGTGCCCAATTCTGTTATAGTCAGCATTACCCTTAATAGAACTTTTCATGCTTTTTTCAGCATTTGCTACCACATTCTCACTGTACCTTACTGTTCCCTTGCAAGACAATTTCGACAAAGATGGTTTTAGATTTGATATATCTTCTCCTAGTTTAGCTGATGTGGTGACCGATAAAGCACCTCTTTCCTGTGAGCCCATCAATGGCAGATAAGAAAAAGATGCCGTACTGGAATTTAAGGCAGAACTCTTTGACATTTTTCGGTAATCAATACCTGATACGAGTTGCCTGAGATACCCATCTGTGTAAAATTTCTCTTTCGTGAAGGTGTCATTGCCAGCCTGTGAAGTAGCAATTCAAGACAATTCTAGAATGTTATATTAGGTTGATAATTCTGCTAACATGGACCAGGACAAGAACACTCAACAGGCCAGCCAACAAGTCTTACAAAAGTATGTATATTATTTTACAAGAATAATATCCGTAGTTTAACACTGAAGTTTATATAGTAGTCCACATTCTTAATGTATAGTTTCGACACTCAACAGCCAGGTAGGTTCCAGCAATATCAGTTTGTAAGATAACAAAGTCAGAAAAGCAGTTCAAGGACCTAAAGCTAATAGATAGAGAACCGTATATACAACAAATTCCCAACTTGACATATATGTAACAGTTTAAATAGAAATGAGCAGAGGAAACCAACCTTTTCCAACTCATGATGCGCAAAA
Organism: Haberlea rhodopensis; assembly: GCA_907163345.1. Taxonomy (NCBI): domain Eukaryota; kingdom Viridiplantae; phylum Streptophyta; class Magnoliopsida; order Lamiales; family Gesneriaceae; genus Haberlea; species Haberlea rhodopensis. The sequence continues at coordinate 506,531 of CAJQUN010000243.1, forward strand.
CAATAATCAAGCATATCCAATCGCTCTTGGAAATGAGGAAATCCGTTCTTTATGTGAAACAGTTCTTGATGCAGCAAATTGCAACGAACATCTACCTTTGTCACTTCTTTGGCATGCTTCACAAGCATCTTTTCTAGCTTCTTTTGTTTTTTAAGCAGTTTCACAGTAGCTCTGTCAGAATTTTTGTTCTCTCTTACTGGTGGATTGCCAACATGCTTTCTCCCCGATATCTGCTGCCTTTTCTGTAATTCTTCTAATATCTGCTTACAGTCCTCCAACTCTCGGGATATTTGCTCAGCACGATATTGCTCTTCCACAGCCTTCCCATTGTGAGCTTCTGCAACTTTCTTATGTTTTACAACTTTCTTCACCTCCGAATCATCGCGTTTTTTCTCCCTGAAACGATTCCGATCTTTCTCCTTGGCCATCTTTTCTCTCCCTTGAGAAATTAGGGCTTCCCTCTTCACCATTCTGGTATCAACGTCATTTGTCAACACTGACTCTATGCCTGTATTTGATAGGTCAATGTGAACCTCAGCCAATTTCTTAGAGCATAAATATTCATGCAGCTCCACCTCTAATTTTTCAGTCCTTCTCTTTTCCTCTTTCAACTTCTGATCCAAATCATCAGCCCGGTCTTTCTCAACTATGGCCTTCTTCAAATTTGTTTCTGCGAGTTTCCAATGCTCGTCAGCTTTGGACACAGCCGAGTCTGCCTTTTTCCTTTCTTTAATGGTGTTTTGTTTCTCATCCTCCACTTTCTTGTTCGCCGCTTCAGATTTAGATCGTTCCACACACAACTTTGACTTCACTGCATCAGTTTCCAATTTTAATCTCTCATACAAAACCTTATTCTCCTCAGCCTTTCTCCTTTCAATGTCAACAGCATTCTGAGCTTCACTAACCTTATTTTTTCCTGCCTCCAGCTTTTTCAGGGCCTCATTGGCTTTCTTTCTTTCAATATCAGCATTACTTTTTTCCAAGTCTGCTCGACATCTCTCTTTCTCCAGAAGCACCTTGAGCTGATTTATCTCTATCTCAGCCACATCAAGACGTCCTTGAAACTGTCTACCAGATTCATGGAAGGCAGCTTTACCATTCTGTTGCAACAATTGAATCTCCTTCTTCAAGGCAGAGACCTCACTCTGTAAGTCAATCCGTATAGAATATTCTTGTTCTTTTTCGTCTTTCCATCTATCAGCTTGCGCTTTAAGATTCCCCAATTCTGTAAGAAAGATAAAAAAAAATTATTACCAGAATGGCAGTCAAGAAAAGGAAGATTAAAATTCCTCCCCTCAGAACCAAAATGAGATTCCAAATTTTAACTTCGTATACAACAAGTTTCCAAAAATCAAGCATCACATCCTCCAACTGTCTCACTCTAACCCTCTTCAATTGTCAAAAAAATAATGTACAATAAAATCATGACAAGTGATGATGCAAAGAAAAACGTGAAACAAAGAAATAAGAAAGGCTCGATTACCTTGTTTGAGACTTCCATTTTCTTTGTCAATGACATCATATTGTTGATTCACTAAGGATGTGCAATCACGAAACTTGTTTTTCAGCTCTTCAAGCTTAGAGTACTTCTCCAAAAGCTTTGAATGCTTCTTCTTCCACTGTCAACAACAATATCAATAAAAAATAACGTCACCGAAGCTAAGTTAACTAGACAATCAGTATTGCTTTACCACAAACTGAAAAGGAAATGAACAAAATTACCGCTGCACAGCAGGTGTTCTCCTCATCCTCCGCCATTTTTTCGGGAATAACACAATTTTTTTTTCTATTTATACGTAGGAACTTAAATTTTGATGGGCGACGGGTGAGGTTTTGCTTCTCGAACTTTTTTTTTTTGAGTTTTGGGCGAGAGGGTTTTGTTTCTTTCTTTTTATACCTTTACTGCCAAACAATGGATTGGAAAATAAAAAAAAGTTTTACGCCTAGGGATTTGGGTAGGGCTGCTTAATGGGCCGGGTCAACAAAGAACCGATCCAAAATCGGACCGATTTAGCCCGGTTCGGAATCAGAACCGGTCTAACTGGTCCCGAACTGGCCTGGAATCGATGAGTTACCTGTCCGGATTGGTTCTACGGTTCCGGAATAGTTAGATTACCGGTTCCAGGCCACCCGTTAGCCCAAAGTCTGGTGTAGAATTGGCAATATCTCGTGATTGTCATGGTACTACTCTGGAAGGAGAGTGCATCAATGTGGTTAACGGCATCGGTTATAAGAAATTCCCGCGGGATCCAGTTGGTGTTATTTTTCAAGAAATTCATTTAGTTTTTTGCTAGTAATCATGTGTAATATTATTGCTCATAAGCTTGCTAGAAATTTGGAGCATGATTGTGAGAGGATTCTGCCTTTCTGAAGTATGTATTCATGGTGATTTATAGTATTTTGAAAACCTATAAACTCGCACTCCCCCTTCTCGTGAAGCGGATAGAAAGCCATGTTTCCTTCTTTCAATAAACTCATTTCACTTATCAAACATGGAGAAAAAGGTTTATGAAAATATTTTAATAAAAAAATACGTCAATTCTATTTAGCATATATATACACACACATAAGATTCCCCAAGCCTAATAAAAAACCAACGAAGATAAGATGCCCCAATTATTTTTACCATTTTTTTCATATTAAAGTATAAAAGGCTCCTTATTCGTTCAAAAGAAAAAAAAATAGGCTACTTATTTTTTTAAGTGTTTATGCCAAATAAATAGATGTTGTCTAATATAATGATCCTGTCTTTTCTTTTTTCTTTTTTTAATGAAAAATTCTAAAATAGCATTTGGCAAATATCCAATTAATATCCGTGTGCATATATTTTTCGATTAAATTAATTAACAATGTCATATCTTAGTTACATACATAATTAATAGTATATAGCAAGGTATAAATCACAAATGAGAAAGAAAAAGGCAAATGAAACTCCATGGTCACCCCTATTATTATTATTATTATGCCACTATAATTAGTAACAGTCTCACTCTCAGCACAGCCAATATACACAAACGTATACAAAAGCTTCGTCACTTATCAGTAGGTGTTATCCGCAGAAGGTGGTGAAGATTAAGTCTGCTGATCTTTGCAGCGAGTATAAAATCATTCTCTGTCAGTCCACCTATACAAGTAAACAAGCCAAGTCTCATGTTAAAGCTACGAATCAGCTTACCCTTTAGAACAATAAAAATGGCAACGAAGCGACCTTAAAAAGAAGGCAATAGATGGATTGAATCTTTACCTGCTGCATGGGTCCAGATGTCAATCTTTACATTGTTCCACCCAATAAGATGGAGATCCGGGTGATGACCTGTAAAACATGCGTTTTAATGCAGAAAATTCAAGAATCATAAACTCCAGCCTAAATTAGTCTCTGTAGTACGATCAAGTTTTATTTCTCCAATAACATATATACCAAGAGCATATTGATATTCAGAAGATCATCAAAAAGATTAGTATGATACTCCAAGATACCAAGATACCTATTATTACAAGGGTAAAACCATATTGTGATAGATTCTCTAGAAGCCAAATAATAACAAAAAATATATATATACGTGCATGTGGATGCAAAAGAGCGAAGTGCCTTATGACCACGAAATTTCAAGGATGAATAGAGATATACATAAATTAGGCAAAGCGATTTAGGCCAGACAAATTAAGCCGGTCTGTTACCTTCTGCTTCCGCAACATCAGCTACAAGCCGAAGAAACTCCATTCCCTTCACAAAAGTCTTAACCTTCCATGACTGATGCAGCTTCCATGTTTCACCTTCATGAACCAAATTCCACCCTGGAACCTGAAAGTAAGATAACAAGTATGAACTCCAATTCAGAAACAGCAAGAAGATAAATATCTCAAGCATGTATTCATTACCTGTAGAATCAAAATATTGGCTGCTTCCTCAGTCATAGGCCTTAAATCTTTCGAGCTGCATGGCACACACTTTTTCATTGACAAATCTGGCAAAAAGGTAACAGTCATAAGCACGAGGCACAATTAATTTGCACAAAGATAACAATTATTAGCAATAGAAACAACTAATATGCATAAATATCAAGTTACATCGACAGAAACGGTTAATTTACGAACAAAAGCCTCAAAACATAAGACTTGTCTTTGTTACTCCCCAAAAAATCAAGAGAGACTTTTCCAAGGCTCTGGGAACATCGGAAAACATTTTAACACCGGCGACGTCATAATCAGAAAAATTAAAACAAACAAAGAGCATCTAACCTTTTCTAGAGTAAAGTTAAACATGGATTGTCAAACACTCGATCAAAAGAGTACCTACTAATCACATCCCTATGATGAAACTAAGACAAGGCACTGCCCTGTTTGGAGCCTGAACAGAAGGGTCCGGTAACAATGTAACAATTTTCATGAGAGATCTAAACGCACCTCGACCAGTACAAAAAGCCCTAACTCCATTTAGACTTCTTACATTTGATGAGAGTACATCATGGCCTCGAACTATATCAGCTACAAGAATACTCGAGCTGTATGCAATTTCAAAATTATTGCTTCGACCCAGGACAATGTAATGGAAAAGGAAAGAAACTTGGAGGCGATAGAAATGTCGAAGGAACTAAAAACTTACAAGAAAATAAATCAGAAACAAACTACTCATAAGGGTTAGTCAGGACTCAGGACTGCAATAAATGGTTCACAATTTCAAGGAACTCGGGCATTGGGGGGTGGTGGTTGTTAAATATTTCGAAAAACCACTAGTAAAGTAAATATCGAAAAATGATAGCTCAAATTGTACACAATTTCAAGAAACAAGGCCATCATGCCAAAATATTTCAGAGAAAACTACTACTAACTAGAACAAAATATCAGAATCAAAATATTTGGAAGGATCATTCAAGATTGCAACAAATTGTGAAACAATTTCAAGAAACTCACAAATTGTCAAATATTTTAAAGAAGCTACTCCTACATCTTAAAGAAATGAAATCAGAAACAAACTACATAAAAAGGTTCGCTCGTGATTCAATGATTGTTAAAATTTGAAGAAACTTGAACGTGTTGTTGATGTTTGAATCCAAGAACAGGGAGATAACGATCAAGAATACCGTCCATGGGTCCTGCAAAGCCTTTGTGGAATCGAAGCCAAAGAAACCTAAGCGCACAGTCAAAGAAAACTCTCAGTAATCTCGAAGTTAAAACATGAAAACGTGAAGGTGCATTTGCGAAAGCGGCGAAAGGAAAGAGATTTCTAGTACGTGGACGCTGGAGAGAGAGGTGAGGCGAGATTGAAGCGTTCGAATCATCGATTTTGTAGAGAGCATTTCAAGGTGTCTAGTTTGATGCCAATTATTATTAGTAGTATTTGTATATAATAATATGTATCGTGCGACTTCTAAATCGCACTCCGTGACGGTTTAACTTCATTTATTACAACTTTTATTTTATCTCTATCTATTTTAAATTCTATTTTGAACCAAAAAAATGAATAAACACCTTATAAATAGCTATATTAAAATATCACCTCCTCTATTTACAAATGTCCCCCTTATGAGTTAACAACATAAAAAATATACAACGTGAGAGATAGATGTTAATAACTATACATGTGAAATTCGTTATTTTTAAAATTAGAGATATCTATAATAATCACTCAAATATGAATTTAAAATTGCAATAAAAAAGTTTGTGTTACAAGAAGAGGAATTGGTAATGTAAGATTGTAAGATTCAAAACGTCATATTTTGCAAGTGTTCTCATACGTCATCACATTTTACAAATTTAAATATTGGTCCAACTTCTTCCTTGTTATCACTATCAATATCAGTTCTTTTTTCTAATTACGTGCGACTCTTAAATCAATTTGTGAACAAAATGTTTGGCGAAAATTATCTTGTAAATAAAATAATACAAAATGATCACAATTATAACTATTCCTGATACCTTTACTGTTTACCTTAATAAAATGGGTTCATGTGAAGGAGGAGGTTAATGCAGCAGATATTTGGTTATCCAAGAAAGAATAAACTTCATCAGCTAAGCAGCCATGCATTTTATCCAAAGATTACAATATGCATGAATAAAAAACAGAGGTGCGTTCAGTTGATGCGTCATGTCTTAACTTATAAGAACATAGTCTGCATCATCTGAGAACCTATCTCCAGCAGTTGGTGGCAAATTATGACGAGAGACAGGCTTACGGACCTGGGCATGAGTCTCTGCCTCGTGCTGGAACATCTTCACTAACTCGTCCAATTCCATTTTCATCACTTTAACCTGGTCATCCTTCACTGGTTTTTTCAATCCGAGGTATATCAACCCGACTGCAATTAGCACCACGCCTAAGAAGAATAGAAGTGCCGAAAATAAACCAAATGCATAGGGTGTGTTTTCTGAGCCAGGGATTCCATCCACGTTGATTCCAAACAGCCCGGTAAAGATGGAAAGAACAAGCCCACAGCCTCCGAAGACAGCTAAATTATGAGTGACAGTCAGGCTTTTATCCTGAAAGTCACAGACGATTTTCACCATCAGATGATTACATTTAGGCGTAAATGCACCAATTTTTTTTCCATAAAATATTGATGAGGACAAAAATCGGCATGTCCTTGAAGTAGAAAAGTTATTGCGGAATGACTTAAAGAATATTTTGTGATAGAACAGTTAAATGGTCACTGCTGCAGGAAACTATCATCGCCCAGTGACTTGGTTTACATCGCAACACACAAATGATAGGAACTCAGAAAGCACTTGGATACCTCATCATATAGAGCTGATGTAATACAAACCTGCAACCATGCACGAATAGTGCTCTGCATGACATCTTGAATTGTAAACAAACGGCCACGGACTGCTTCTTGCTCTTCAATCATTTCCCGAGTACTCTTTCTTGTTCCTTCCAGCAGACTTTTCGTTAGATTTCCCCTCAAATGTTGTAGAAGTTCAAATACAATCTCTTCCCTCGCATGGAGCGACCATTTTACTCTAATAACCTGCAAAGTGTTGACAGGGTTTCAAACTTAAGAATTCCATGTGAAGAAAATCATAAACCTAAAGCATATCCAAGGCAAGCACCATTAGCAAACATTTATGCATTAATTAAAGAATAATGACGTGATTTCCACACAATTATTTGGAGTTGGTAAAATCTGAACTCATCCCTGAATGATTTTTCTACAAAAGATCCAACGGGAGGCATATCCTTATGTGAAAGAAAGTGATTAGTCGTTCGTGCTTTAAAAATAAGAAAAATCGTATTAGTTGCCCAGAGCTAACAAAGTTCACATGTTTATAAGTTCCAAACAACTTCAGGTCCATGAAGCAATTGCAAAATTTAGCGAAATTCGAAAAATTGGGAGTTCTATGAATTATCTATATGGTCAATTATGCATTTAAAAAGAACTGAACCTTCATGTCGCGTATATACCTGTCTCGATAACCTTCTTATTTCTTGGTTGAGGACTACGCCAAAAAGATTTAAATCTTCATGATTTCTCCTATTAAAGAAGTTCACAAGTAAGGAGAGACAGAGGGTGTATGAATGAGTATAATATCACTGAACGGAAAGTAGGTCAATGCTGATAGAGGTACCTGTTCATGAACTTCAATTCCATTTCATCAGCTGCACCAAAAATGGATTTCCGAAATAACCTTCAAGTAAAAAAAAAAAAAAACATTAAATCATTCATCATGACTCTGATCAATTTTATACAATCTGGATAAAGGTTATGACAGCTAGTTAAGCAATCAATATCATAAATGGCAACCTCTATATATTTATTTACTGTCAATGCACCAAATTTCTAACCAAAAATCAAGATGGACAAAGTAACCAAATTCAAGTGTCTGCATGACCATTCTCATATTTTGTGTATATTTACATCAATATCCTAAAAATTAATGCTGTTGCCATTGGATGAATACAGAAATTTAAGGCAATCGAACCAACATAAAGTTTGTCTTACTACTCATGGTTCTGCTGCTCACAATCCATTAATTTGCATCCCCAACTAGTGAATGCTCTAGTGATCTAGTGAAATCAGATAGCTTCCGGCCAAATATTATATTTTAGCCACAAATCACATTTTATAGGCTCCAAGCAATCATAGGTGGTCTCATAGGCCACACAGCACATCATATCGAGGGAGGTAGGAGACAGAATGATAAGATAATGAATTGGAGAGATGAAAAATAAATTAATTATATCAAACCCGTTAATCTAGCAAAAGAAAGAATTATTGGTTTTCATGGCTAAAAAACACAAAAAAATAAGTAAATAAGGGGAGTCGTGGATGCTCTAAATCTGCCAATTAATTTGATGCAACTTTTCAGAGGCAAAACCATGATGTTTTGCGGAAGTAACCAATTTTTCCGATCAGGTCCTTCTTTGAGTAATGGTATCAATAGCATGCCTTCGTTTCATATTACAATTTATTTGATAGCCCTAAAATAGTAAGAAACAGTCAAATATCAACAAACCAAATCAATTTGTGGTGTATACTCTGGGAAGTTAAAAAAATATCGGTCCATATTTTAAGAAAAATGACGAATCATTCTAGCCCAACTTATATGGAAATCTTGAGTGGCTGAAAGAGATGCCAACCTATGAAAATAAACATGACATATTCACCATCACTGAATGACATATTTCTTGGATCAAGGAAATAATTGATATTGCTCACGCTTCCATCGCGACGCCTGTTAGGACTTAGTAATTTTGACATTGATATTAGACACAACAAAATAGAAATTACGATAACAAACTAGAAATTATATAAACTGATAGTCAGAGATTACAACACTAAAACAACCCAAAGACATTTCTCTGTATTTCCGTAGCCAAAGACGCCAGTAACTGTCCTCTCAAAATATGAAAATAAAACTGCTTCTAACCGCATACAAACCCACTACTTATTCCCACCACTTGCCGTTCCTTTTTGCTTATTTCTTCTTGTATAAACAATATCAACTTTGGGCTTTTCCTTATGATCAGCTATTGGGCCTAATTTATTTGAGCTCATAACATTTCCATGCCCTTCAAAATTCACCTTGTCCTCAAGGCGAAATTCTGGAAATTGCAAGGCTAATTCTTCAGCATCTTCCCACGTTGCTTCATTTACTGCACACCCCTTCCTGCTAAATAAAACCTCTGTAATTTGACTTCCTTTTTTCAGTTTCCTCCTGCTAGCCAACACTTGCTCAGGTTCAAATTGCAAATATAGTTCTTCATCCAAGCTCCTTGGTAATTGAACACTCTCCTCCCCTACCTGTCCTACAGCTCTTTTCAAACAGGACACGTGAAAAACAGGATGTACTCTTGATTCTGTCGGCAATTGCAGCTTATTATAAGCCACCTTCCCCACTTTCTTCAATATCTTAAAAGGGCCGTAGCATCGGGCAACCAACTTCTGAGATACTCTGGTACAAATAGCTTTCTGTATGTGCGGCCTCAATTTTAACCACACCAACTCTCCTTCTTCAAACTGCACATATCCCCTTTTCTTATTAGCAAATTTTATCATTTGTTGTTGTGCCCGATTCAGATTGTATTTCAATTGCTTTAACACTTCATCACGATCCAACAACGCTTGAGAAACAGCTGCAACAGAAACTTCTCATGGAATAAATCTAATTATAGATGGTGGTTTTCTCCCATAAACAATTTCAAAAGGGGGTCATTCCAGCCGCTGTTTGATATGATGTATTATACCAAAATTATGCCCACGAAATCCAATTTGCACATCCTTTCGGCTGCTCAGAAGAAAAACAACGCAAATACGTTTCCAAACATTTATTGAGTGCCTCAGTTTGACCGTCGGTTTGTGGGTGGTAAGTTGTACTCAGGTTGAGTACTGTCCCTTGAGCTTTAAAAAGTTCCTTCCAAAACAAACTCATAAAGACTGCATCTCTATCACTCACTATGGACTTGGGAATACCATGCAACTTTACAACTTCTTTAATGAAAACCTCAGCGACAGAACCAGCAATATATGGATACTTCAACAATATAAAATGCCAGTTGACAAACTATCAATCACCACTAATATTACTTCAAACCCCTTTGATTTGGGAAGCCCCACAATGAACTCCATAGACAAATCATCCCAAATTACTTCTGGAATTGCTAAAGGCTGCAACAAACCCGAAGGAGAGGAGCCTCATACTTTTCCTGCTGACAAATCCCACATTCAGCTACAAATTTGTAGAAATCTTTTTTCATGCCTTCCCAAAAGAATTCACTTGCTAGTCTTATGTAGGTACGTAAAGCTCCCGAATGTCCCCCCTAAAGGAGTGTAGTGACACTCTTTGGCCCCATGCAATTCATCAAAGAGCTCATCCACCACGGGTATTGGAGATTTAATGGCGATGGTGATATCATTCAAAGCTCTATAGTCAACACAAATCTCCAACTTCCATCTTTCTTTTTAACAAGAATAACAGGGCTTGAACATGGACTATTACTGGGTTGGATTACCCCTGATTTCAGCATCTCATCAACCATACGATCAATTTCAAATTTTTGTCTATGAGCATAACGATAGGGCTTCACTGTAACTGGTTCACACCCAGTTTTAATACTGATTACATGCTCATGACCCCTGCTAGGAGGTAATCCATTTGGCTCCTGGAAAACATTCTGGAAGTTGCTCATTAATTTCTTAATTTCTGGCCTCATCAAATTCTCTTCATCACTGACCTCCTTCACTTCACCATCATTCCATTTTAAGATCACTGCTCCCCTAAATTCCACATCACAAACCTTGGAAATAGCTTGATTGACACAATTGACCTGTCCAAAGATGAATCACCATGCAAATTCTGCTCATTCAATTTAAACTTCATGAGCATTTTAGTCAAGTTCAATACAAAGTCAACCAAAGTTCTAAGCCAATCCACGCCCAAAATCAAATCTACTCCTCTTAATTCAAGCATTTATCCTTCAATGTGAATTAAACATTGCCCCAAATCCACCTCCAAACCTCTACACAATCCTTGACCCTTGACAAGCCACCCGAGCTCCATCACCTAAACACACTCCGAAATGCACACTGTAATCAACTTCCAACTCTAATTCTTTTATTAAACTTTGTGAGACAAAATTATGGCTAGCCCCACTATCCACCATTGATATCACATCTCGTCCCCCTATCCTAGCCTCATTTTCAAAGTTTGTGGCTGATTAATTCCATTTACCGAGTACAAGGGAAGTTCCAAAGTGTTATACTCAGTATTAGGTTCAAGCTCACTACCCTTTCCTCCTCCACTTGTTATTCTCCTCTTCACCCACTGTTGCTACTAATCTCCTTCCCCATCCTCCTATGCTAATATCGTGATTCTTAAAGTTTTGTTTGCACATTGATGTGTAGGGTTATATAGTTCCCCACACTTGAAGCATAAACCTTTTTTCCCTACGATGTAAGTACTCTTGATGTGATACTATTCTCCTATCCCTTCCCCTTTGGGCTGAATTCTTGAAATTACCCCTATCTGGGCTAACTCCACTGATTCTCGTAATTCCCTGATTAGGAAATGGATTAGTTCTTCGGACCCCTACTTCCCATGATCCCATCCTCTGTCTCCCTTATTTATTGGACTCACAATAGTCTGATCTTTATTGCGATCCTTGTCATAATGTGAGGTCGAAGACACTATGTGTGCTATTACCACCCCTACTTCTGCCGCGATCAACCACACTTCCATACAACTCCATTTCCACTCCTCGGGCTAATGACATGGCTCGATCAATGGTTCGAGGACTATGTACAAACATTTTTCTTCGAATTTCATCCCGTAAACCGCTTAGAAAATATCCCAGACACTGCTTCCTCGGTGACATCTCCGATCTGAGCGATGATCATCTCAAAGTGCTCAATGTACCAATCCACGGCTTGTTGACATTGTTTTAACGAAGACACAAGTTCGAACAAATTAGTGTCGCACCCACTAAATATTTTTAGCAATTCTTCCGCAAATCTATCACAATTCAGATTTGGAATTCCGGTATTAGTCCATCTAAACCAATGAACTGCAGGTCCTTGCATGCTGATGTAAGCCAACTTAAGTTTAATTTCACTCGGAGTGTTTTGGATCTGAAAATATTGCTCCGCCTTACCTAACCACCCCAATGGATCTTCTCCATCAAACGTTGGTAACTCAATCTTCTTCAGTGCTAATGGCAACTCACCGTTATTACCTCCATGATCGTATTCTACGTCTCCCCTTCACCGTCACTGATGTTTTCTGATGCAACTTCTCTTCGCTGGTTCGTAGAGCCATGGTTTTGTTCATGATTCATCGTCATTTTATTTCTGAGTAGTTGTTCCACCATTCCTCGAAGGCCCGTAAAATTTTCTTCCACCCGATCAATTATTATCCAATCAGCCTTGCAGTAATGCCACATTTTCCAGAATTCCCGACACCAACTTCTCCACTGCTTCAATTTTAGTTTCAGAACAATTGTTGGCCATGGTAATCCGGCAGGTCGGACCAATGTTAGGACTTAGTAATTTTGATATTGATATTACACACAACGCAATAGAAATTACGATAACAAGCTAGAAATTATATAAACTGGTAGTCAATTACAATAGAGAATACAATACTAAAACCCAGAGACATTTCTCTGTATTTCCCTAGCCAAAGACACTAGTAACTGTCCTTTCAAAATATGAAAATAGAACTGTTTCTAACCGCATACAAACCCACTACTTATTCCCACCACTTGCCGTTCCTTTTTGCTTATTTCTTCTTGTATAAACAATATCAACTTTGGGCTTTTCCTTATGATCAGCTATTGGGCCTATTTATTTGGGCTCAAAACAACGCCATAATGACAACAGCAGTTACTAGTCAGATCCTAGAAATATATGTTAATGGCTATATGATCATAATCATCCGTAGGGGGCATCAACCAGATGAAAGTCACGATGGAGCATAGAAAGTGACGAGGTTTAACTTACAAGAACCCCTACCAAGTTTACAGCAGGTGACTTTACTAAACAATAATATTAATGATCAGACATATTTAACTATGATAACCAAATTAGTTACACTGTTACAATATCAAACTCAGGGCCTCACCTATCATCCCACCGTGCCAAGCGGCAAGCTAATTGTGCTATAATCTCATGCACTGTTCTCGGGGCATTGTAACCACCACCAAGAAGAAGTTCCTAGAATGGAGAGAATACAACTGATGTTAACAATGCAGAATCAAGCACAACAAATGATTACCAGATACACAAGTTCTTAATTGGAAGGAGGAAAACAAACATTGGAACTCAAAAATTTTAAGTCTGAAAATCCATGGTTCATTGCCCCCGCCACAAAATATCAGGTAAGATCCAATTATTTTCTCGGTATTTCTGAAAAATATTTTCTGGAAATGTATTTTTAAAAGTGGATTTGCTAAATGTATTACATTTTTTATTATATTCTTGGACTGGGTATCTTTATTACTTCATTTGAATAACAATATAATATAATTTGAGAATTATTTTTTGGGAGTGATGAAAAGTTAAAACTAAAATATTGTATAGGGGATGGGAAAGTGTGTTCAAAATGTATTATACAACAGCGTGTGTGTTTGTTTGTGATTCCCGGAAATGAAAACATTTTGCAAAAAACACCAACAAACATAGCTAGTTTTCAGAATTGGCTGAGTTACAGAATATAATTGCATGTGCACCCAAAAAAAAAACAACTACTGAACTTAGATATTTATCCTAAACAAACAGTTGAAGAAGAATTAAAAAAATATGTTAGCTAACAAAAAAGATATATTCATTACAAATGAACCTGGACTTCAACAACGCCTAAAACATTGATTCGTGAAGCAGATCCTTTCACATGTAGAACAGTTAAAAGGAAGTTTTGAGCTTGCCATGAACGGATAACAACAGGGATATCGTCTTCTTCAACATAAGGATCACCAGCAGATTGTCCCAGAAGCTCAAACAGTAAACCTCCAGCGACCCTTACTGGGACCTGCAGGTAAATATTGCATAGAAAGAGTTGAACCAATAGTGCCAGTGATTAAAAGCTTTATTTCTCTTTTATTATTTAATCAGAGTTCAATAAGTTCACAATTTTTAAAGTGTAAATGACAGGTTCCATCTAATGCAGAGACTAGTTATTTTGAAGAAAATGAGAATGGTTACAACAATCGACAGATTCTAATGATAGATCGTTTTGTTATAATTAATGCTGTCCTGCAATAAGTAACTGAAAGTCCAGATTAAAAAGAGTTGGGTAGTAATCACATTGAACCTTGTACATGATTGCAAGACACTTGGACAAGAAATTTGGATAGAGTAGACAGGAAATCTACCTCATACAAGAGGTGTTTCATCCGTTCGCTAATCAGTTTACTTTCATCTCTCAGAGCAGTACTAATGGCAGGATGCAGCCAATGAGCATTGTTGAGCCATGCATCCACATAAGAATGACCTGCAGCAAGATGACACCACCATCTCGGCCCAGCAGGGCTTTCCCAGTAAGGCGCAACTAAGTCAGCAACGGTTAGATCATCAACATCATCCGTAAAATCAATATCCTGAGTTGACCAGCCTGCATCAACTTTCACAGTTTGGACAAGCTCAGAAATTCTAGCCCACCCAATTGGAGCCCAATGACTCCCTTCACATTTTTCTGTAGAATGGAAACATTCTAACTGAGAGCTCTGGCAATCCAGGTTCAGAGAGCCAGCTGCATGATTTCCCAATTTCATAAAGGGGCCAGATTTCAGTAAATTGTTCTCACTTTCTTTTCGAGATATTGGCACGGAACCTCTTTCAGAGAGAGTTTGGTTCTTGACATTAACATCATTGAGTTGATGAGATGGCTGGACTTTGGAAACTGATTTTTTATGGCATCGGATGAATTCAAAAGCACAAATAAGTCCGTCAGTCCAAAGTTGACTCCCTGGAATGGCATCCTTATTGCAGCGGCCTCTATGGATTTCGAGCTTCATTGTTCCATTATTATGGAATGAGAAATCCTCACTTTTCCCACTCATGTTGTTCTGTACGTAAACCCAAATGCAGGAATGCTTGCACAGGTTGCAAAATGTTTCAGGCCAATGATGTCACTCGTGCAATTAATAAGAGAAAGGAAGTTGGTGCACATCCACTTGTAAAATCTTTATTAATGGGAAATGCACACTTGAATCCCTGGAGTATCTAGTGGTGAAAAAAACAGCTGTTTTTCAATTCGAATTAATGGATCATCAGTTCAAGTTTCTGCTACAGAGTGTGCATTAGTTGAACAGTTAAATAAGCCATAAAACAGAATCAGACAAATAAATAAGTGAAGAGGAATGAGAAAGCATTTAACGTTGCTAGCAGATAACAGACCATTCCGAAAAATCCCAACTCAAGAGTTTTGCCATAGTTTGTCCTTAATGTAGCCAAAAGAGGTCCAAGAATTTGAATATCCTGATGTCAGCTACTGATTTCTTTTGTTTCATAACTAATCAAACAGCGGTCACCGTCAAAAAACTCGTCAAAAAAAAATTCAACTCCTCGTTTTTCCCTAATTGTTATACCGCTGTTAACTTATAAATGCAGGAGTTAATGATTGTGTAAGACGATGTCATAACCGAAGAGAAAAAAATATGTTCAATGCCAGAGATTATGTAAAAAATGAGTTAAAAGTAAAATCCCTTTTTCTATTCCCACATTCGAAGCTGGCCTAAATTCCTACCATATTTTATTAACTTATACCAGCGTCGATTGCACATAACTGAAATAGACGGACCGCCATATGAAAATAGAGAAAATCATCATTAAAAACTGAATATAAATATAACGTAATCCGCCTTGATTTCACGAAATCCAAATGGTGAGATAAGAGATTAATGGAAATTACCGGAGCCACTTAAAAAGGGAGAAGTAATCCGCCTCGCATAAAATTTCAGTCTCGAAATCAAATCCTCTGTAAAAATGTAATTTTCCTTTATTGTGCTTCCAAAACATTCTGTAAATTTGTGTGTGAGCGAATGCTATGTTATACACATAAACCTAAATGCAGACAGAACGATCTAGGAGAGTTTACGACAAGATGACACGTTTGATTGTGGGAATATTTTAAGATTTGGTATTCACGCGAGGTTATTGATAGTTAATGGGATACTGAAATGTATTATAATAATAATAAATAAAATATTTACTTGACTGATTTAACAAAAGAACAAATTATTATTATTATTTCATATAATTAGACATAGTGTTATAAATATGTCATAAATACATGTGTTAATGCATGTATTAATTAAGGTGTTGTGAAACGGTAATATTTATGTATATTGGATGTCAATTTACCTTCCACACTCCACCCCCATGTAGCTACAATCTTAAGCCTATAAATAGAGGCTTAAAGTTAAATGAAATATAGAATGAAAAGCTCTCTAAATTTCTCTCTCTAAATTGTCTCTCTATAGAATACAATACTATTATTTTATAATACGTTATCAGCACGAATCTCTAGCCAACTTTTGTGCAAGTGTGGTAAGTTTTATTTGTTTTCTTGATTTTAATTACAGTATGACTAATCTTGCAAAACTCGAGTTTGTTGCTCTTGATATCACTGGAACGAATTATCTATCGTGGGTACTAGATGCTGAAATTCATCTAGAGGCAAATGGTCTTGGAGAAACCATAAAAGAAGAAAGTATAGCCACAAATCAAGAAAAGGCTAAAGCAATGATCTTCCTCTGCCACCACCTTGATGAAGGGTTAAAAACAGAATATTTGACGGTAAAGGATCCCTTTGCCTTGTGGACTAGTTTGAAGGAAAGATATGAACACCAAAAAACAGTTATTCTTCCAAAAGCTCGTTATGAGTGGATGCACTTACGCTTGCAAGATTTTAAAACTGTAAGTGAGTATAATTCAGCAATTTTTCGAATCAGTTCAAAGTTGAAATTATGTGGGGAAAATTTAATGAGGATTTATTGGAGAAAACATTCTCCACTTTTCACGCATCAAATGTGCTCCTGCAGCAGCAATATCGTGAAAAGGGTTTCAAAAAATATTCTGAATTGATTTCTTGTCTTCTTGTTGCTGAACAAAATAATGAGCTTTTGTTGAAAAACCATGAGGCTCGTCCAACTGGTACTGCTCCATTTCCTGAAGTAAATGCGACAGCTATCCGATATAATAATGAACAAAATCGAGGCCGAGGTCGTGGTCATGGTCGAAATCGTTACAAGAATAATCGTGGTGGCCATATCAAAAGTATTAAGCACCACCAGAAGTGAGAAAGTAACAATAACCGTTACAACAATAATTGTGGTGATAATTGTGGTGGTCATATCAAAAACATTGCACACCACCGGAAGTGGGAGCATAATGATGAGAAATATGTAAACCAAAATATAAGGGAGGAGAATAAGTGCTATCGTTGTGGCATGAAAGGCCACTGGACTCGTACTTGCCGTACGCCAAAGCATCTTGTTGATCTCTATCAAGAATCATTGAAGAAAAAAGAGAAAATGATAGAGACAAATTTCAATAGCAAAGATGTTAATCTTGACAATGGTTTTAATGATTTTACTTCTTTTGATGTTGCTGATTTCTTTGTCAATCACCCTGAAGGTGATACTAGTCATGGAAATGCCTAAGAATTTTCATTTTATGTTGCAAATAAATATTTCATTTTATGTTTGCAAATAAATTTTTATATTAAATTTTTATTGTCAATATTTCTTTTATTATACAAATATTTTATATCATAAACAGAAGAAGAAGAAGAAGAAAAATCTCATTTTGAAAATTTATTTTTTTTTGAAGAAAATGGACGTTCCAATGATCATTGACAAAGAATTATGTTTGGCAGACAGTGCAACAACACACTCTATACTTAAGGATAAGAAGTATTTTTCATATCTAATAATGAAAGAAGCTCATGTTAGTACCATATCTGGTAATGCAAAATTAATTGAAGGCTCCGGAAGAGCAACTATAATTTTGCCTGGAGGAACAAAATTTTGCATTGATAATGCTTTATTTTGCTCAATGTCTCAAAGAAATTTATTGAGTTTTAAAGATATTCGCAAAAATGGATATCATATTGAGACTAAAAGTGAAGATAATAATGAATACTTGTATATTACAAGTATTAACTTTGGAAAGAAAGTTGTTTTGGAAAAATTACATTCTTATTTCTCTGGATTATACTACACATATATAACTACAATTGAAATATATGCAACGGTAAACCAGAAGTTTACTGATCATAATGATTTTATCATTTGGCATGATCGGTTGGGTCATCCCGATTCTATAATGATAAGAAGAATTTTAGAGAATTCATGTGGTCATTCTTTGAAGAGCCATAAGATTCTTCAATCCAATGAATTCTCATGTGCAGCTTGTTCTCAAGGCAAGTTAATCATAAGGCCGTCACCGATGAAAATTAAAAATGAATCCCCTGCATTTTTAGAACGCATACATGGAGATATTTGTGGGCCTATTCACCCACCTTGTGGACCATTTCGATATTTTATGATTTTAATTGATGCATCAACGAGATGGTCACATGTATGCTTATTGTCAACTCGCAACTTGGCATTTGCAAAATTACTTGCGGAGTTAATTCGGTTACGAGCATATTTTCCAGATTATACTATCAAGAAAATTCGTCTTGATAATGCTGGTGAATTTAAATCACAATCTTTTAATGATTATTGTATGTCTGTTGGAATAATTGTTGAACATCCTGTCGCTTATGTTCATACACAAAACGATCTTGCAGAATCATTTATTAAGCGTCTTAAATTGATCGCACGACCATTGCTCATGAGAGCTAAACTCCCAATATCTGCGTGGGGACATGCTATTTTGCATGCAGCTGCATTAATTCGCATAAGGCCAACGAATTATCATGAATATTCTCCCCAACAGTTGGTTTTTGGTCAGGAACCAAACATTTCCCATCTTAGATTTTTGGATGTGCAGTTTATGTTCCAATTACTCCACCACAACGCACTAAGATGGGACCTCAAAGGAGATTGGGCATATATGTTGGGTATGAATCACCTTCTATAATAAAATATCTTGAGCCAAAAACTGGAGATTTATTTACGGCTCGTTTTGCTGATTGTCATTTTGATGAATCATTTGTCCCAACATTAGGGGGAGAAAATAAACAGTCTGTTGATAAAATTTTGTGGAATGAATTGTCATTATCTCATTTTGATCCTCGCACAAGACAATGTGAACTTGAAGTTCAAAAGATAATTCAGTTGCAACAGTTAGCAAATCAATTGCCAGATGCTTTTTCTGACCTAAAGCGTGTGACCAAGTCACATGTACCGGCTGTTAATGCTCCGATTCGAATCAATGTCCCTGAAGGACCTTCTACCATTATTAGTAAATTAAAGGCGCCTATGAAACGTGGTAGACCAGTCGGTTCTAAGGATAAAAGTCCTCGAAAACGAAAAGAAGTTAATAATGGAGATAGTAAAATCGAGGAAATTGAAAATCTAGAAAAATTCTCAAAATCAAAAACTCTTGAAGAATTTCCAGACATGACAAATAATAAACTTCCAGAAGAAGTTCAGGTACCTGAAAATTTTAATAATAATGAGACCTCAATAAATTATGTCATGACTGGGAAAATATGGAACATATATACAACTAATGTTGATGATAAATTTGCATATACTACAGCAATTACTATTATGAATGAGAATGAGGATCATGAACCAAAATCTGTGGATGAATGCAGACTTAGAAATGATTGGGAAAGGTGGAAAGATGCAATTCAAACAGAGTTGGATTCGATGGCAAAACGTAAAGTTTTCGGACCAGTAATACGCACACCTGAAGATGTGCAACCAGTTGGCTATAAATGGGTCTTTGTGCGAAAACGAAATGAGAAAAATGAAATTGTGCGGTATAAGGCACGACTTGTTGCACAAGGTTTTTCCCAAAGACCTGGTATTGATTATGAGGAGACATATTCTCCTGTTGTGGATGCAACAACTTTTCGTTATTTGCTTAATCTGGCAGCAAATGAATGACTTGAAATGCGTCTTATGGATGTTATTACTGCCTATTTGTATGGCTCACTTGATAATGATATTTATATGAAAATCCCTGAAGGTTTAAAATTACCTAAGGGACATGACCACAGTTCTAAAGAACTTTACTCGATCAAATTGTATAAATCGCTATATGGCTTGAAACAAGCTGGACGCATGTGGTATAATCGTCTTGGTGAATACTTGATGAAACAAGGCTATATGAATGATCCTATTTGTCCATGCGTTTTTATTAAGAGGTCTGGAACTGAGTTTGCAATCATTGCAATATATGTTGATGATTTAAATATTATTGGGACTCCTGAGGAGCTCAAGAAAGCTATGGATTATTTGAAGCAAGAATTTGAAATGAAGGATCTTGGAAAAACAACATTTTGCCTAGGCTTGCAAATTGAGCACTTAGAAAATGGCATCTTGTTACATCAGTCTGCTTATACAGCAAAATGCTTAAACGATTCTATATGGATAAAGCACATCCACTAAGCACACCTATGGTTGTAAGATCACTTGATGTGCACAAAGATCCTTTTCGACCTCATTAAAATAATGAAGAACTACTAGGCCCAGAAGTGCCATATCTTAGTGCTATTGGAGCACTAATGTATCTTGCTAGTCATACACGCCCTGATATATCATTTCCCGTGAATCTGCTAGCAAGATATAGTTCTTCACCTACACGAAGACATTGGAATGATGTTAAACATATATTTCGCTATCTTCAAGGAACGATGGATATGGGCCTTTATTATCTTAAGGCACCCAAATTTGATCTCATAGGTTATGCAGATGCTGGATATTTATCGGATCCGCATAATGCTCGGTCACAAACGGGTTATGTGTTCAAATGTGGTGGTACAGCTATTTCTTGGCGTTCTATGAAACAAACTATAACTGCCACTTCTTCTAATCATGCTGAATTATTGGCGATCCATGAAGCAAGTCGGGAATGTGTTTGGTTACGATCTGTAATCAATCATATTCGAGGAACATGTGGTTTGTTTTTGGACAAAAACGTTTCTACAACTTTGTTCGAAGATAATGCTGCATGCATCGCTCAATTGAAAGAAGGATATATCAAAGGTGATAGAACGAAACACATTTCACCAAAATTCTTTTTCACTCATGATCTTCAAAAGAATGGTGAAATCAATGTTCAACAAATTCGTTCAAATGAGAATCTGGCAGATTTACTTACAAAGTCTCTACCGACTTCATCATTTGAAAAGTTGGTTCACAAAATTGGAATGCGACGACTAAAAGACGTCAAATGATGAGTTCAAGAAGTGGAATTATTTCACACTGTACTCTTTTTTCCTTAACCATGTTTTTTTTCCAATGGGTTTTTACTGGTAAGGTTTTTAACGAGGCAGTGTATGGACATCCAAGGGGGAGTGTTATAAATATGTCATAAATACATGTGTTAATGCATGTATTAATTAAGGTGTTGTGAAAGGTAATATTTATGTATAATGGATGTCCATTTACCTTCCACACTCCACCCCCATGTAGCTACAATCTTAAGCCTATAAATAGATGCTTAAAGTTAAATGAAATATAGAATGAAAAGCTCTCTAAATTTCTCTCTCTAAATTGTTCTCTATAGAATACAATACTATTATTTTATAACACATAGCAATTTATTATATTTTCTCTCCCTTTTTCTTCTTGGATTTCAGGCTTAACGATTTCATTGATTTAATTCCAAATTAATGGCAATTCGATGCTTCAACAAGCTATTTCTTTCTCCCATTTCCCCCCTTGTTTTCATCTTCTTTTTCTATTATTTCAAAGAAAAAGCAAGCAAGAAAAAAAAACATACATTTTTCTCGGTGCATCGATTTGATGTTGCGATATATTTTACAAATTTTTTGGTGTTAGAGATGCAGCTATTGATAAAGAATGATCTTAGGATTCATATTTATTATATTTAAATTGGAGGAGATTACAATCAAATATCTAAGTTTATATCACGCTTTTTATAAAATGACAATTTATCTAGATAATAATACGAATGTAGCTAAGATTTTTAATTTGATGGGCTGCATATAAAAATATAAGTGTTTTTTAATATAATTTATAGTAAAATGGAGATAAAATTTATTAGATAGAAACAGTATATTATTTTTTATAATTCTTTTATATATAAATTTCTCTTGCATACTCGTTTGATATTGTTTAATAGAATCTTTTATACAACAATGAGTTATCATCATCAAAATTCAAGATACAAATATATTAAGTATGTTAATACTAATAACATAATCCATGAAAAAAAACTATTTCAATTCAAAATACATTTATTAATTTATCTGGAAACAACACTCACCAAAAAAATAGTAACTCAACAAATTTAGGAAAAAGTATCTTTCACTTTATTATTATTATTATTATTATTATTTTGATCATATCCTTCTCTTTATTTTAATCGGATGCAAAAGGTGTGATTTTTCTTACCAACATAACCTCTGACATATTTACACAATGTTAATTCAAATAATTCTCTTTGTGTATTTTTTGTACCTAATTTATTGTCATATTTTCATATTTTATATTGTTTTGTTGGATGATAATAAAATTACATATGACATAAATATCGTGTAAATTTTGAATGTCAAATAACGATTTCCCATTTATTGACAGCCCTACCTTAAAGTTAATTATGATCCAAGTCGTAACTAAACCGCTTCGACATAATTAATTCCTTTTTTTTTCCTATTTGAACAAAATTAAACCAAAAAAATGTTTCTTTACATTAGGTACATTTCGATTGATGGATTTTAAATTTCTTGATTTGTTTATGATCCAAGTTGTAACTAACCGCTTCAACATAATTAATTCCTTTTTTTTACCTATCTGAACAAAATTAAACCAAAAAATTTTCTTTACGTTGAGGTACATTTCGATTGATGGATTTTAAATTTCTTGATTTGTTTGATCCATGAATTTCAAATCCGCACTATATAACATTTTTAATAATGATTATTGTAGATTTCAAGTATTCATATTTAAAATTCATTTCAGAAACGACAAATTAAGATAAAATCTACATGCCCAAATTTGAGTTGAGTTCCAATCCCTTATTTATGGGGTCAGTCCCAATTCAAATATTTTATTGATTTAACTCCCTAATAGCATAAGTTACTAAAATATCATTAATATACATAATGAATTTCATCTTCTTTCTCGATAACTTAATTCTTTTTTTCTTTATTTTGTCTTGTCAATTTCAGTTCTAAGCCCATAAATGTTTTGCCATTTTATTTGGTAGGAAAAACGTCGATAATATGAATTACTGAATTGGGTTTGCAACTAATCTATATGCAACATAGCGATAAATGTGAAATAAGTGCATTTTGTTTTTCCCGGTGCCAACACTCGTTGACAAAATTACTGCATTTCAGCGTCAATTAATCAAGTGATGATGTTGTAAATGAGAGAGAAGATTTACTTGCCAATTTTATTCAAAGATTAAAAAAAATTACTGTTACTGCAAGTGAAATCGTGAGT
Source organism: Haberlea rhodopensis (assembly GCA_907163345.1). NCBI lineage: Eukaryota > Viridiplantae > Streptophyta > Magnoliopsida > Lamiales > Gesneriaceae > Haberlea > Haberlea rhodopensis. The sequence goes on from CAJQUN010000243.1 coordinate 530,055, forward strand.
ACTTGAGGATACAGTTCTGCTTTCGATTCAGTTTCTAATAAGTATTTTTAGGGGAAAAAAATGTGGTTATTTCTTGCAGGTTGCTACTGCACTTCATGATAACTGTAGAGCGGTTCTTCTGGGAGAAAGGACTTATGGAAAGGTTTTAAATTCCAAATTTTTTGGCATTGTTATTGTTTTAATGCTACTGTTATTTCAATTGGTTTGCCCCAAAATCTTGTAAATGGAAGTTGTTTGCTGGTTTTGTTGATTGAGGAACTCTAGGATGGCGTCTCTCGTGAATTTTACGGCTGTTATTTATGTTGGAATATTGAAGTAAATTAAATAAATGAAAAAAAAAATTATAGGCGCTCGATCGATCGGCACAAGGCCTCGATCGATCGAGCAAGGCAGTAAAATTCTGTTTATTGGAAACATGTGCTCGATCGATCCAGCCATGTGTCTGTTGCGCGGAATGGTGTGTCCATTCATGCTTGGGTGCGGTTTTTAACGATGTGATGCCTCGAAATGGTGTCCGTTTGAAGGTATCTCTTGGTTTACTATAAATACAACAATTCCCTCACTTGTTTAACTTCGGAATTCGAAATCTAATCAAGTAATAAGTGAAAAATTGAGAGCATTTTGTTTGTTCATCAAATTTCTTCTTATTGAGTGTTTTGAACCTTTTGTGTTTTGAGGACTTATGATATGGAGTGCTCTCATCACAAGTCATAGTTCGTTGTATCTTGGAAGATAAATTGCCTAGCAAACCGTTAGCACCAAGGTGGGGCAATATTATCTTAAGGATGGAGATTACAAATCTCGCATCGACATAAACGTTGAAGCCAGTGTTCAGTTTGTTACTACATTCCTGATATACACTTTGAGAGAGAAAAAAATCCACAAAAAACTTAAGACAATAATTGCAACAAATGGATTCTCCGAGTGCAATAACGACTCATGTTCATCATGGTGAAAGGCCTGAAAAGTTTAATGGGAACGACTTCAAGCGGTGGCAACAAAAGATGCTCTTTTACTTGACCATAGAGTTTTGCAAGGTTCTTAACCGAGGAGGCTCTTAAGGTTGAAGAGGGAGAGATTGACACCCAAAAGATGGCAGCACTTGACGCATGGAATCAAAGAGACTTCCTATGCAAGAACGATATCATAAATGGGTTAGACAATAAATTATAAAAGGTTTATTGTCTTGTGAAAACAGCAAAGGAACTACGGGCATCGCTGGAAAAGAAGTACAAAATCGAGGATGTCGGCATGAAGAAATTCATAGTTGGACAGTTCCTGGACTTCAAGATGGTTCATACCAAGCCTATGATGGCGCAAGTGCAAGATCTACAAGTGATCTTGCATGACATTCATGCGGAGGGAATGAGTCTAAGTGATTCATTCCAAGTCGCCGCTATGATTGAAAAATTGTCTCTATGTGGAAGGACTTCAAGAACTATCTGAAACACAAACGAAAGGAGACGAGTCTTGAAGATCTTGTTGTTCGACTACGAATCGAGGAGGACAACAAAGTTTCCGAGAGGAAGGCGGGTAGGTTTCAAATGGAACCACGGGCTAACCTTGTTGAACAAAGAACTGGATCAAAACGTAAGTTTGACGGTACGACCTCCAACAATGGAAAGACGATAAAGTTCAAAGGAAAATGTTAATAAGTGTGGAAAGCCCAATCACATGGCAAATGATTGTCGTAACAAAGACATTCGTGGGAAAGCAAAAGATCAAGTCAATGTGACCGAACATGATCGGATCTCGGATGACTTGAATGATTTAATGTTAACCGTTGTGATCTTTGAAGCGAACTTGGTGTACAATCATATGGAATGGTTGGTGCAACCCGACATGTGTGCTCGGACAAAGCCATGTTCTCCACATACACTACAACAAGTGAGCGCCAACTCTACATGGGAAACTCCACCCATCTCCGGTAGTTGGACCGGTGAAGGTGGTTCTAAAGATGACTTTGGGAAAGAAATTGACTTTGATAGATGTCCTACATGTTCCTGACATCCGAAAGAACCTGATATCCGGATCGGCTCTAGTCAAGGCGGGTTTTAGACTAGTTTTAGAATCTGAAAAAATTGTACTCTCCAAAATGGAGTTATTGTTGAAAAGAGTTATATGGAGAAAAAGTCTTTTCAAAATGAATGTAATGATGGTTATACGTCGAGTTGAAGCAAAAGTGAATAATTCTACTTATTTGATTGAGTTTTGTAATTTATGGCATGATCGTTTTGGTCATGTAAATTATGGTTCACTTAACAAACTAATGAAGTTAAACTTATTGCATCAAATGAATGTTAACTTGAAACATAAGTGTGAGACTTGTGTCAATGCCACGTTAACGAAACCACCTTTCCATTCAATTGAAAGAACTAAGACAACTCTTGAATTAATTCATACGGGTCTATGTGATCTAAAGTTTTTGGAAACTAGAGGTAGGAAATGTACTTCATTACCTTCATTGATGATTGTACGAGATATTATTACGTCCATTTGCTAAGAAGCAAAGACGAGGCATCGGAAATATTTAAACAATACAAGAATGAAGTTGAAAATCAACTTAGCAAAAAGATAAAGAACGTATTCAGATACCTAATTTATAAGAAATTCCTTGTTGGGAAAAACATGTGCCTGCAATTAAAATACAGTGTGATACCCAATCCGCTATAGGAAGGGCACAGAGTAGCATGTATAATGGTAAGTCTAGAAATATACGTCGTAGACACAATAATATTAAACATTTGATCTAAAATGGCATTATGTCCATTGACTACGTGAAGTCAAAGGAAAATATTGTGGATCCGCTCAAGAAAGGCTTGCCTAGAGATCAAATATATAGTTTATCGAGGGGAATGTGATTAAAACCCTATAATCAAAATCTTGTGGTCTTGTGGTGGATACCAACCTATGTGACTGGAGATCCCAAGATCTAGGTTCAAAAAGGACAACGAAACTACGAGATTGTATACACACCTTGAAGACTCAATCTTCGACACATTCATATGATAAGGGTGTAGCCTACAAAAAGGGTACGAGGATAGGCAAAATGCATTTAGTAAGCCTAAGGCATATTAGGATATGTTGGAGTATAGCAGGATATTCTTTTAGGAGATCATATACGTAAGTGCGAAGTGTGGCCGCTTCAAAGAATGGAAAGCACTTATGAAACCAAGCGTGGTCCATAATGAAATGGACACAACCGTAAGAAACCTATACGAAGGCTATAATTGTTATGGTGTGGGTTCAATTGTCTTGGTTTACACCGACGACTAAAGCTCAAGACTATAAGTTCACTATTAAGTCAAGTAAATCCGATTGAATACTACTACGGAAGATTCAAAGCCACAAGATATCTCTCCAGATGCCATAATATTTCGTCAAAGCACTCAATTGCATACATGTATTAATTTAATTCATGTGAGGAATTGTTGGAATATTGAATGATATTAAAGAAAAGAAGAGAAAAAAATTGTAGGCGCTCGATCGATCGAGCACAAGGCCTTGATCGATCAAGCAAGGCAACAAAATTCTGTTGTTGGAAACAGGTGCTCGATCGATCGAGTACCAGGCTCGATCGGTCGAGCCATGTGTCTGTGGTGCGGAATGGTGTGTCCATTCATGTTCGGTTGCGATTTTTCAAGATGTGGTGCCTCTAAATAGTGTGCGTTTGAAGGTATCTCTTGGTTTACTATAAATACAACAATTCCATCACTTGTTTAACATCAGATTTCGAAATCTAATCAAGTAATAAGTGAAAAATTGAGAGTATTTTGTTTGTTCATCAAATTTCTTCTTATTAAGTGTTTTGAACATTTGTGGTTTGATGACTTGTGATTTGGAATGCTCCCATCACAAGTCACAGTCATTATATCTTGGGAGACAAATTGCCTAGTAAATCGTTAGCACCAAAACGGAACAATATTGTCTTAATGACGGGGATTACAAATCTCACCTCGACATAAACGTTAAAGCCATTGTTATGCTTGTTACTACATTCCTGAGATACACTTTCATAGAGGAAAAAAATCCACACAATTTAAGATTCTAATTTCAGAGTTGTTGTCATCTACATTATGGGGATCATGCTTTCTTATTCATTATCACAACGGTTTACCTGGGGCCTTTCTGACAGGGTCTGATTCAATCTGTATTTGAGCTCAGTGATGGGTCCGGTGTTGTGGTCGCCATGGGGAAGTATGCCACCCCAAAGCACATGGACATAAACGGGAATGGGATTGACCCAGATTATCGTACTATACCTGGTAAGAAATCCTATTTTTTATTGATTCAATCTATTAAAACTAGTATAGCTACGTGTGTAAACTGCAGCCTGGAATGAAGTCTTCGGATATCTATCCAAGTGCCACAAGCCACAAGAAGGATAATGTGAATTCATAGGAGTTTCAGCTCCAGCTTATATGGCTAAAAAGTGGCGTCAGAGGTATGTGATAATGACGTGACACTTATGATTGCTTCTCAAGGTCTCCTACTTTACCCGAGCATCAGTAAGATATTTTTTTGCTTATATCTTGATGGAGTTTTTGTTTTTTTATACTGCTAATGTCCACAGTTGTTAAGCAACATGCTGAAGAAACCGAAGAATCATTATGCCAGAGGAAGTTTGCTGGTTGTGCTAGTAACTAGAGGGAGCCATTCTTTATTTAGTAATGTGCTCTTGGGAGCCAGATTTCATTACATGATTTTATGTTAAATTTGTTGATCCTCTTCTCCTAGCCGTGTACCATACAAATAGGTCTCTCCTTGATATAATGATGATATGATAAATAGGTATAAATATACTTCGGGATCAAGAATTTTGGGAAGTGCAAAGACAGGTGAAACCTTTCTAGACAACCATAAGACTGTACACTGAATAGTATCTCTTTTGTTTGTTCCTTTCACCTTTTGCATGAGTTAGTGCTATGAAACAGCGAAAAGACGGGCAGAAAAGAAAAAGTGCATTCCACAAAACCACCAAACTAGGTTACTATAGTCTATATGCATGATTTATATGTTAGCATAAATGTCCAGTAAGCCAAACATTGATCCGATGGACTTTATGAATTCTAGCACAATCAGCTGACATATTACGACTATATATATGGCTCATCTCTAGGGTTAGACAAGTGAACCAAACATACCAATATATACACTCTCATAGATATGTTGACATCAAACTAGCACTGGTGTTAGCCTGAAGATCTGGTCAGGTTGATTGGACTCGAGAGATCACCACTTTCAGATTTACGTCGGTGAACGGTAATTTTTCGTGCATTTATAATTGATTATTTGCATGTTATATATGAATCATACGTGATCGTCCGTTCCCTGGTCTATATCTATTTATGTTTATTTTTCGCTCCGTTTGGATCTGACGTCGGGGACGGAAACCCAACAGTGGTATCAGATACAGGTTGCGCTTTGATTCATGTATTTGATAATTAATTTTTATTAGATTGTTTCCCAACAATACTAATCACTTTTCAAATTTTCAAAATTATGGAATCCGAAAAAATATAGAAAATAGAACCAAAACTCGTGTCCTGGAAGCTGTTTCCGATCATTATCTCCATAGACAGCCGGCAGTTCACGGCAATGCATGCGGCGACGTATTTGCGCTTAAGGCAGTGCAATCAGCTGCTCCTCACAAACCCCGCGACCAAGGCACATGAAGAATCGTGGGGCTTGGAAAGGTTCCGCGACTCCAGTAGCAAGGCTCGCAATTCCACAGGCGACGGAAAGGTTCCGCGACCAGGATGGAATTGCGTGACCTCTGCGACATGACATGTCGTCGTGTGCGCGATTATGACCAGCGATGGAGCGACTTGGGTGAGGCGGCGGCGTGCGGTTTTGTGAACAGTGGCGGCGGCTGGCTAGGGTTTCGAACTCTAGTGCTTTGGGGTTGAAAATGAGCAATGCAAAACCAATGTATTTTCAAAAAAAATTATCAAAAATTGGCTGAAAATGTTTTTTTTTTTAAATTTTGATGGCCGGTAATTCGAATTTGGCATTGAGTTTGTTTAAAAAAATTTAATTTTGGATCCAAATTGGTTTGGAGTCCATACATTATTTTTGGGTCATTTTAAATATCTTATCCGGATATTAGTTTTTGAAACAATAAATAATAAATTTATTTTATTAAAAATATGATTTTAAATTTATTAAGTGTAAAATGGAGATTTTATAAGTAATTACAAATTAATTAATTGAAATTAAATGAAAGCGTTTCATTTAATTTGTTAATTTTATTTTCGATTAAAATGTAAAATAGTGATTTTATCAAGTAATTGAAAATTTAATTAATTGAAAATTGAATGAAAATGTTTCATTTTAATTTGTTAATTTTATTTTCGATTAATATGTTGATTAAAGGTAAAATAGAGATTTTATCAATTAATTAAAATTTAATTAATTGTAAATTAAATAAAATTGTTTTATTTAATTTATTAATTTTGTTTTCAATTAATGACACGATTAGTGGGAAAACGAGAGAATAAATTAATTATGTGTTCTAATTACATGTGATGTGATTAGTACATTTACATCATGTTTAGTTTCATATTTAATTACATATGATGTGATTGCATGGTGGGTGATTACGAGCCTTGACCAATGTGTTTAGGTGAATGTTCAAGTTTTTATTGTTTTATCATAATTATGTTTTTAATTATCGGGCCTGCGAGCCTACTCTCTCTATTTTCTGATGTATCCCACCCTGAATTTGTATCCATATTCTCTTGTTTGCACGATTTAAATGTAAAATCATTAGAATTAGTAGGAGATCGAGATTGAAGATGGAGCACTAAGAATCAAGACATGTATAATGAAAGAAAAAATGTAATAGGATTGCACTGCATACCTGCATCACCTTAGACATGCATGTGATCCACGTATGGCTCATGTGGATCAATTAGGAAAATGCCATAATCGTCCATATTTATTTTTATTATGCATATGATGTATGATCAATGTTTGTTTGTATATTTTATTAGTACAATTGACTTTGCATAAATAAAACATAGTTGCATGAATTCTGCAAACAAACAAACAAGCACTAGATGATATTATAAAATATTAAATCCCTCTTTTGAATATGATTCAAAATTTTAATATCAAACTGTGAAGGGGAGCACAAAGGGGTTTGTTGCTTCATGTCTTCCATAAACAGTTAAGCCATGAGACACTACTACTTGTGCCATGATGTCTTGTCTCACCCTCGTGGGGGGCATCTATTGTGGGAATAGTGTGTGTTTAACACTTAATTATGGTTGTAGTTCTGTTAACCTTTAAGATTGCTTACCCTCGTGACATTACTATCCATGTGATGGGTTAGTTTGACGTGAGAATGTATAATTGGCCTGCCTCTGTAGGTTATGCCAATCACAAGACGAATATATTGGGGGTTGCATATGATGCAATTGTGAGCTACCTTTAGTATCATGAGGTAGGTTGGATGTAAGGACCCCAAGCCCTTAACCCTTGATTAGTGTATTAACCACTATGTGTGGTACATGCTTCTATACAAATCAATCGGGGAACTCAGATGATGCTTACAAAATTCCTTTAATATTCAACGTTATAAGAGCATCTCTACTAACATATAGACTCATAGAGTTGCCCAATACCATCCCCATTTTGCCACTTTTCACATTGTGGACTTTTATAAAAATTTGGGCAGAGTCTCCCCGTAAATTGAGCTATCCCGAAATAAAAGCACATCACAACATAATTCCCGGCCAGGGAAAACATAATACTCAACAGAATACTGAACACCAAGTAAATTCCCAGCCAGGGAAGACACCACACATAAGACGACAAAAGTGGGTTTCAACACCCACAAAATACACTAACGACTCTCATATCATTATCAATTCTACCACAATTGCATGCAACATATAATGAAAGAGAGAAAGGCTCATGCCTTTATATACAACCCATATACAAGCATAACTGTGCTCACATGCGAGCATCATAAATATGTATATAACCCTCGGGTGTATATATGTACTCTATACGATACCGTGCTCCATCAAGCCCTGGTACCCCGATCCTGGGAGTACATCCAATCAACAGCTCGAGCTCAACTCCAAAGCCATCGATGTACCTGTTCACCTGCCCCAACAGAGACAGCCCCCAACGGGGTGAGCATACCAATACACAAATCCCATAATCATAATAATGAAATTCATAATTTACAACAAAAGTAAATACTAATGAATTTTGAATGATACTCCCTGGATGGCAACATCATCATCCGGGATTCCGTGTACTGTCCCTGTTCTCACAATCATCAAACTCATCAAATCTCATAAATCAGTAAATCAACACATTGATTTAACTCATAGCATGCCTGATTCTCAAGTATCAAAAATCAATGATTTCCAAGTTCATTATACATACAAATATAGATATCTCAATATCTAGTAATGATTTCTCAATTTCGCTATCAATCACAGATAGCTCAAATGCCTAGCATTTATTTTACCAAGTTCCCATTATGCCTAGACATCTCACATGTCTTATAATGAGTACATGATCCCACGATCATTCTCAGGCATCTCAAATGCCGTACAATAGTCATATAGACTCAGTACCCCATATATATCAACACATGTATGCATATAGCCATACCCACAACCACCTAATGCAATTACAACACATTATGCATTTCACAATTGCTATCACGTAAAGTAATGCTCGTACGTCGCACGTACCTCAAATTTCCGAAGTCCGAGCCAAACCTTGCTCGAGTTCCATGCTCCGAGGAACGATGTGCTAACACGATAAATTAATTCACAATTAATTACGAACATGCAACCCATGCTCAAGCACACCCATAACCCTAAAAAATATTGTCAACACAAGACAATAAACCAATATCGAAAATTGCTCAAGAATTCCCCACAAATTTTCGAACCTTCACAACACAAATTGAACCCAATATAAACACCATAATTCATCTAAAAATATGAATTAAGCTATCCAAGCAAGAATCAACACCCCTTGCCAAAAACCCCCAATTTTCGAACTCAAAACCCTTAAATTCGAACCCAAACAAGCCCTTAAATTCGAACCCTTATAATTCTTCAAATTCGAACACAATCAAGCATCATAATGCATCTACAACATGAATTAATCAATTACTAACAAGAATCATCACTCCTTGTCAAAAGCCCCAATTTTTCGAACCCTAACTCACAAAAATCGAGCTGAAATTCGAACCAAATGCAACCAATATTTTCGAACCAAGAAGTCTGAAATAATCGACTCAATAACAGCTCACAAACGCCCCAAAAACACCAGAAAAATCGTGCCAAAAACATACCAAAATCGAGCCCCAAAAATCGGATGAAATCCAGTGACGAACCCTAGCGCTTTCTGCAGATCCGAGCTCGATTCTCGACGAAACTTCGAATTGTTGGTATGTATAGAAGCGCCCGGAAGAGACGATTCCAACGGCGGGTGGCACGCGCCGGACGGCGGCAGGTGGCACGCGCTGAACGGCGGCCGGACGGCGGCGGGCACACGACTTTTCTGCGCGGTGGTCGAAAGGGGATCGGGAATGCGTGTATGCGGGAGAGAGAAAGTGACGGGAATGGTGGGGAAAAATGGCTCCGATAATTAAAATCTCGGGTTTAACTGGTATTTATAGCAAAAATACCCCGAAATACTAATATCCCCACAAATACATCATGATTCATTAAAAATCATCTGTTTTCAAAAACTCTCTCTCTAACTCAAAAACCCCCTACCGGTGCCCACACCAAGCACCCGAGATTCCGAGTCACACTAAAAACCCAACTCACAGGTTTTCACCGAAATGAGAATACGATCTCAACCTCGGGATCCAACGATCCCAACTACTCAAATAGACGAGCCCAGAAGGCCCAACACTGCGATTAAACTCCAATTGCCACGTAAAACAACTTTACGGGTTATTAACACTCCGGGATTAACATCCATAATTTCTGGTCATCACAATATCCCCCACTAAAAGAATTTCGTCCTCGAAATTAGCACCGGTGTATCACGTAACACCCAGGCTACACAACAACATGAAGCCATAACCTCGATTCCTGACCATATCAGAGTCGTCTTAAAAACCTCGAGAATACTTATCTCACATCGAACTCTGAAACAGAGCGACATACCAAAACCAACACCAACTCATCACCCAAGAGGCAAAACGTACCTCGATGCGGATCATCCCAAAAGTCAGTCCCTCATGACTGCAAAACAACCAATATTTACGACCGTAGATCGGACAGTCATCCTTCGTTCTAATACCACTTAGTAAGAACGCATCATGAATGACACCTCAACCGTGAGAACGTTGACCTCGTGTCAATCTCTGGAGTGGAATAGATTTCCAAATCCAACATAACGTCAAAGAGCGTCAGCACAACTCAACGCTAACAATCCAAAAGCAGTTAGTCAACTGAAACTGCAAGGATTCGAATCGCTCCCGATTCTATCGTAGATATCATTCAAAGACATCTCTATCATGACTCACGATGTCTAACACACATCATCATGAGGAAAACACTAGTATACCACGATGTACACATACCAAGCCTGGTCTCCACTTTCAAACCTCCTCCATCAAATGAGCAGTCGCATCATTGCAACTCAATTTGGCAACTCACGGCTACAGATTCACACAAAAGACATCTCACAAGATGTCCACCTCCGGATATTCCAAGGATCACATCCTGGTCATAAATAACCCATCGAGACTCCACAGAGTTCAAATCCTGTAAGGACATGCAATAAACACATTGCATCCTCAACGCTTGTGTCGACAGCGACACCCAATAAATCCGAATTCCTGCCATCCCTTGATAATCCTAGGATTTAACAATCCAAACTTGGGAAGGCTATCGCATAACTCGGAGGAAAACACCAATAAGGAAATACCTTAACCCACACAAGATAACCCCTCCTCAAAGGGAGTCAACTAACTCCACGATTGTTTCTCATAAATATCGTGCTATAGAGATTCCCAATCTCAAGGTGTTCCATATCTCTCATCAGAGATTTAACCATCCAAAAATAGCATAACTCTATGCTTGACAGAAAGAAAATCAATAACTGGCATCTGTATACTCACCAGTATACCTGCCTAAGCACTGACATCGCATGCATACTCAATGCACTCGGCTTGGGTATCTACAACCTACCACTAAGCCCCAAACACAACCGTCAATTCTGAGTCATTCCCTATCCAGTGGAGAACGATAATCGACGATTAACAACACGGTGTGATTCCCAAAATCAACACCACACGTACCAATTCCCCGAATCTTTCAAAGATTCCCAAATAGGTATAATACTACCTCCTTCCCCACAAGGGAAGTGCCATCGAACTCGAGATCCACAAGTCTCGAACCACTGTTCGGAAAAACTGAATACAATAACACCCATTGCATCCCAAGTGCACGGGTTCCCTCAGATCGAGTCAATAACGACCTGATGACTCTCTCGTTGGTACTCCAACATCATGAGCTGTCTCAGACAAGTCCCTAAAACATTGACGTATACACGTCTCCTCGAGGTATTCCCTGCCTCAATTATCAAGCCACAAAGAGACTACAAAAGTCTACCAATGTCTCAAACGTTCCACCCGGTATACCATACCGTAACATCCATTTAGAGTAGTGGGTCATCACCCAAAATCTCTCTAAAACCAAAGCATAATGGACCTCCGGGTGTCCTTGCTCAACCACGGAGCCATCTTAATTCATTAGGACATATCCCACACCTTCAGGGTGGGTGTGACCACGCCTACCGTAGATCACAACAACAAACGAGTAGTTTCCTCAATGACTACTCTTACCACCAAACACTTGGCCCTAGCCAAACCAACGAGCATACACAAGGGTATCATTGCTCGACAAAAGGTCTCGTCAACTAGTGACCCAGACTCTACCATGTGCTCATCATCGGCACTCAAACCAAACAACTAAATACATAACATAAATGTATTAATCATCAAAACGACGCCACACGTCTACATAGAACATCAACTATGTCATCGTCGTCCCGTGACGGCATATGTCAACATATGACATCCAACTAACATCGTCAAACATACGACGGTACATGGCAATACACGACATCCATAATCTCATCGTCAAACACATGGCATATATATAGCAACACATAGTATCCACAATAATGCTAACACAAGTAATATGCCATACCTCATCGCTATCAATATAGCGGCATACCTGTCTCCGTCGCTCGATAATAGTACGTGGTCAGCACCCATCGCTCGAAGGCGCACATAGCGGCACAATCCTTCGCTATAGAATCGACGGCATGATACCTCGTCATATAATAAGTGGCATGAAACCTCGCTATACACCTGAGCATGAATCATCGTCCACATAATAGCGGAAAGAGGCATCGCTAGCAATATATCCGGCGGCAAGAACCATCGCCAGTCAATATAGCGGCATGAACCATCGCTATCAATATACATGGCGGCAAGAACCATCGCCAGTCCATCGCCAGTCAATATAGCGGCATGAACCATCGCTATCAATATCCATGGCGGCAAGAACCATCGCCAGTCAATATAGCGGCATGAACCATCGCTATCAATATACATGGCGGCAAGAACCATCGCCAGTCAATATAGCGGCAGGAACCATCGCTATCAATATCCATGGCGGCAAGAATCATCGCCAGTCAATATAGCGGCATGAACCATCGCTATCAATATACATGGCGGCAAGAACCATCGCCAGTCAATATAGCGGCATGAACCATCGCTATCAATATCCATGGCGGCAAGAACCATCGCCAGTCAATATAGCGGCATGAACCATCGCTATCAATATACATGGCGGCAAGAACCATCGCCAGTCAATATAGCGGCATGAACCATCGCTATCAATATCCATGGCGGCAAGAATCATCGCCAGTCAATATAGCTGATCCCTAGTCATTGTCACGGTAGTGTATTTTAATGCCCTCGCTCAAGTAAAAACATGCGGTACTCCCACCCATCGCTTCACATATAGGCGGCATAGAATAACCTCGCTTAAATGGACATGCGGTACTCCCACCCCTCGCCTCACATTTTAGCGGCAAATATTCTTTCCTCGCCTCATATGCTAACCACGCTTCAATGTGACATGCGGCGCTCCCACCCCTCGCTTCACATTTTAGCGGCACAAAATAATAAATAGCGGCAAGCATTTAAAATCATCACTCATCCATAACAATGACTCATGGGATATTCACCAAGTATTCCATCCATACCTGCATCACAAAGCATAATCCATATACCAACATACATCATCATGAGTGTATTTTAATGCACCTCGCTCAAATGCGACATGCGGCGCTCCCACCCCTCGCTTCGACATTTGGCGGCAAAGCATTAAAATCATCACTACATGTACACATACATCCACAATGTATAATTCCAAGATGTATATAAAATGCAGGTTACCGTTTCGTATCTTCCAACCATGGCCTTAGCCTTTCGCATCATAGTGTTCCTACAGGAACAATCACAAACCATGAGCATACGATAATCCATATTCTACACAATATGATTATAATGAGTAAATGCATAAATCGTGAGTACAAAGTACTTCCCATATTCCAATGCATTTCAAAATGCTCCATTTGGTTGTCCCTGTGTCACAACTCACAATCATAATCAACAGGTTATATTATGATTCTATAGATGTCGTGACATATAATCGTTTCACTATGATCACATATCACAAATGCACATAAGCAAAACAGTTGTGTCACACAACACTAGCTACTATCATGCATAAATATGTGCTACTCATCCCTATCAGCATGTTCCAGGCCCTCAACAGCCCCAAAGAGCTAACCACTGCTCTGATACCACTAATGTAAGGACCCCAAGCCCTTAACCCTTGATTAGTGTATTAACCACTATGTGTGGTACATGCTTCTATACAAATCAATCGGGAAACTCAGATGATGCTTACAAAATTCCTTTAATATTCAACGTTATAAGATCATCTCTACTAACATATAGACTCATAGAGTTGCCCAATACCATCCCCATTTTGCCACTTTTCACATTGTGGACTTTTATAAAAATTTGGGCAGAGTCTCCCCGTAAATTGAGCTATCCCGAAATAAAAGCACATCACAACATAATTCCCGGCCAGGGAAAACATAATACTCAACAGAATACTGAACACCAAGTAAATTCCCAGCCAGGGAAGACACCACACATAAGACGACAAAAGTGGGTTTCAACACCCACAAAATACACTAACGACTCTCATATCATTAGCAATTCTACCACAATTGCATGCAACATATAATGAAAGAGAGAAAGGCTCATGCCTTTATATACAACCCATATACAAGCATAACTGTGCTCACATGCGAGCATCATAAATATGTATATAACCCTCGGGTGTATATATGTACTCTATACGATACCGTGCTCCATCAAGCCCTGGTACCCCGATCCTGGGAGTACATCCAATCAACAGCTCGAGCTCAACTCCAAAGCCATCGATGTACCTGTTCACCTGCCCCAACAGAGACAGCCCCCAACGGGGTGAGCATACCAATACACAAATCCCATAATCATAATAATGAAATTCATAATTTACAACAAAAGTAAATACTAATGAATTTTGAATGATACTCCCTGGATGGCAACATCATCATCCGGGATTCCGTGTACTGTCCCTGTTCTCACAATCATCAAACTCATCAAATCTCATAAATCAGTAAATCAACACATTGATTTAACTCATAGCATGCCTGATTCTCAAGTATCAAAAATCAATGATTTCCAAGTTCATTATACATACAAATATAGATATCTCAATATCTAGTAATGATTTCTCAATTTCGCTATCAATCACAGATAGCTCAAATGCCTAGCATTTATTTTACCAAGTTCCCATTATGCCTAGACATCTCACATGTCTTATAATGAGTACATGATCCCACGATCATTCTCAGGCATCTCAAATGCCGTACAATAGTCATATAGACTCAGTACCCCATATATATCAACACATGTATGCATATAGCCATACCCACAACCACCTAATGCAATTACAACACATTATGCATTTCACAATTGCTATCACGTAAAGTAATGCTCGTACGTCGCACGTACCTCAAATTTCCGAAGTCCGAGCCAAACCTTGCTCGAGTTCCATGCTCCGAGGAACGATGTGCTAACACGATAAATTAATTCACAATTAATTACGAACATGCAACCCATGCTCAAGCACACCCATAACCCTAAAAAATATTGTCAACACAAGACAATAAACCAATATCGAAAATTGCTCAAGAATTCCCCACAAATTTTCGAACCTTCACAACACAAATTGAACCCAATATAAACACCATAATTCATCTAAAAATATGAATTAAGCTATCCAAGCAAGAATCAACACCCCTTGCCAAAAACCCCCAATTTTCGAACTCAAAACCCTTAAATTCGAACCCAAACAAGCCCTTAAATTCGAACCCTTATAATTCTTCAAATTCGAACACAATCAAGCATCATAATGCATCTACAACATGAATTAATCAATTACTAACAAGAATCATCACTCCTTGTCAAAAGCCCCAATTTTTCGAACCCTAACTCACAAAAATCGAGCTGAAATTCGAACCAAATGCAACCAATATTTTCGAACCAAGAAGTCTGAAATAATCGACTCAATAACAGCTCACAAACGCCCCAAAAACACCAGAAAAATCGTGCCAAAAACATACCAAAATCGAGCCCCAAAAATCGGATGAAATCCAGTGACGAACCCTAGCGCTTTCTGCAGATCCGAGCTCGATTCTCGACGAAACTTCGAATTGTTGGTATGTATAGAAGCGCCCGGAAGAGACGATTCCAACGGCGGGTGGCACGCGCTGAACGGCGGCCGGACGGCGGCGGGCGCACGACTTTTCTGCGCGGTGGTCGAAAGGGGATCGGGAATGCGTGTACGCGGGAGAGAGAAAGTGACGGGAATGGTGGGGAAAAATGGCTCCGATAATTAAAATCTCGGGTTTAACTGGTATTTATAGCAAAAATACCCCGAAATACTAATATCCCCACAAATACATCATGATTCATTAAAAATCATCTGTTTTCAAAAACTCTCTCTCTAACTCAAAAACCCCCTACCGGTGCCCACACCAAGCACCAGAGATTCCGAGTCACACTAAAAACCCAACTCACAGGTTTTCACCGAAATGAGAATACGATCTCAACCTCGGGATCCAACGATCCCAACTACTCAAATAGACGAGCCCAGAAGGCCCAACACTGCGATTAAACTCCAATTGCCACGTAAAACAACTTTACGGGTTATTAACACTCCGGGATTAACATCCATAATTTCTGGTCATCACATTGGACCCTTGCCGTGGCTATCATGAGCTAGTTGGACTCCAAACCCACTAAGAAAATATGATTTTTTATTCATTTGACATGAGGGTGATGAATTCGAAAAATTTAGTGGGAGCATTCAAAAACTAAAGTCCCTGGTTTTTTAATTAATTAATAATCAAACGGTTTGCATATATTTCTGTTTATTCTCAGTATTATGATTGTCGTGAATTCGATTACGTCAAGTCTCGATACAAACAAATTAACCTGACCAAATTATTCTGATTGGCTATTAATTTTAAAAAATAGTGTTTGCCTCTGAAATGTTGTTTTATATCTTTGTTGGAAAGCCTCTTGTTGAAGTGCCCCCCGGATCGTCTAATGAAGAGACCACCTCACTTGAGAAGTGATTGTATGATGATCTCGAGACAAGGTGTTATATGATAGCATCATCAATGTCGAATGAGTTTCAACATAGATATGATGAATTTGCTCACATCGTTGATATTTTCCAACACCTACAAAATGTTGTTTGGTGAACGGGCGCGATTAATGAGACTCGCGATCTCAAAAGAGTTATTTTGGTCTCATCTGCACGATGGAGTTTCGTTCCATGAGCATGTGTAGAAATAATATCTCTTATTGAGAAATTGGAAAAAATTTATGTGACAATACCTCATCAATTGGCTGTAGATTTGATCTTATAATCAAAATGTTGCAAACTCGTGAGTCATTTATTCAAAATGAGAAATGTGTTCTTCTTATTGAATCTTCTACACTGGTAGGAAGGGTTCAAAGATAAAGAAAAGGAAGGGAAATGGTTCTTGACCTCAAAAGATGAAAATGGATATAGTAGCAACTAAGAAGGAGCAGCAACTATGTTTTCACTGATGGTTACTGACACATAAACTGCAAGAAATACTAGATCAGAAGCGTTCTGGAAATGGTGTACTTTATACTAAAATTAATGTTCTATTGTTACTACTTCTTTGGTATATGATACCAATTGTGCTCACGTCTTTGCAAAGAGTTTCAGATGTTGAGACGAAGTAGAGAGCCTTAGGAAGGTGACACCTACATGAAGTTAAGCATTGTGACAAGAGTTGTTGCAAATGTTGTTTTTAGTTAATATAAAATCTTGAACTGGTTAGGAAATGGTTTGCGCAATTATTTATTTATTCTAGATTTAATCATAAACATTGTTCCTATTTTGATAGAGAATGATATTCTTTTAAATTTGTAAATGTTTTGCAATATTTTTAAGAATGCGTGTTTATTGAAGCTAGTGAACTTATGAACGATTAGTATGATTATGTTCAAAGAATATAAAATGATGATAACTTAAACCTCAGATATCTTTGGCATGTGCTGATAGTCCTTTGAATTTGATTCATATAGACGTATGTGGAGCACTAAATGTTAGTGCAAGAGGAATTTGAGTTATCTTAAAGAGAATGTAATTCTCTCCCAGTAGCTCTCTAAAGTTACATATTTGTTGAACATAATTCATAAAAATGCAGTGACTGAAAAATAATTCAAATATAGACCTGGGATTGTTCTGGTTATGTAAAGCAGCCAGTGGGAGATGAGTTGGATAGTTGATCCATCTTATGCTATTTTGTGAAAATTTATATTATCAATTAGAGACAAAGTGTTTGTTTTTCTAGTGCAATCTTTCTAGAGAAAATGTTTCTATTAGAAAGGAATGACAAGATAATATAACTTGAAAGGGTTCAAGAACCACAAACCACTGGAAACATGAAAACGGTGAAATTAATTGAGACAATCATAATCTTTGACCATGGATGTGATCCTAAGACTTTCAAGGAGATGATGATGACGTTGGACATCGATTCGGGATATTGGCAAAATGCCATAAGATTCGACATGAACTCCATGTACTCTAATAAGGTATGGACCTTAGCAGATCCTCTTGAGGGAATTTTCCCATCGGCTGCAAAATGGATCTATGAGCGAAAGCTTGGAGTTGATGTGAATGAAGTGATCTTCAAAGCTAGACTGGTAGGAAAAGGTTATTCTCATAGGCAAATATTTGTCTGTTTTGTAATTGTAAAGTCTATTCGAATTTTATTATCTATATCTACATATTATGAATATGAGATATGATAAATGGATGTGAAGACAACATTTCTCAATGGTGACATTGAGGTGGAAATGTAGCAGTCATAGGTGTTCACAATACTGAAGTGAGCAAAATGTTTGCAAACTCTAGATGTCCATTTATAGGCTTAAGAAGGCGTCCCGAAGTTAGAACTTCCTTTTTGATAACATTATCAAAGTGTTTGGTTTGCTGAAAATCCGGAAGAATCATGTGTGTACAAAAGGGTTAGTGGGAGTGCAGTTATATTTGTAGTGCTTTAAGTCGATTATATCATACTCATTGTGAATGATATTTAATTAATTGATTAAAGCATGATTATCTACTAATTTCTCCATGAAAGATTTGAGAGAAGCAACTTGTATGCTTGACATAAAGATCTATAGGGATAGATCTACGAGGATCCTTAAGCTATCTCAATCTACGTACATAAATACTATGTTAAAGGGT
The DNA here is from genome assembly GCA_907163345.1 of Haberlea rhodopensis. NCBI lineage: Eukaryota > Viridiplantae > Streptophyta > Magnoliopsida > Lamiales > Gesneriaceae > Haberlea > Haberlea rhodopensis. The sequence goes on from CAJQUN010000243.1 coordinate 548,984, forward strand.
TTAGCATGGAATAGCCGAAAACAGGTAACCTCCCAATTTGTACCTTATGTTTCGACTGTCAGTAGCATAATGTATGTTGTGGTTTGTACTCGGCCTGATGTGAAGTAAGTTCTTAGTGTAATGAGCAGTCATCAGGCAGATCCCGGTGAAGGTCACTGGAAAATTATGAAAATAATCCTCATGTACTTATGAAGAACTTAGGATATGTTCATGATTTTTGGATATGTAAATGGAGAAATAAAAGTAGAAACCTAAGTTGATGATGTAGTTCAATCGGATGTAGATGACTCCAAATCGATGTTCGTGTTTGTATTTAAGCTTAATGGTGATGTTGTCTCTTAGAAACGTTCCAAGCAAGACACCACATCGGATTCCACCATTGAAGCTGAATACATTGTAGCATATGATGCAGCAAAGAGGCAGTTTGGATATGAAATTTCATCCAAGAGTTGAGTGTAATTTCTAGTGCAGTTGACACAGTCTCTGTGTGCTGTGACAACAGTTGAGCTATTATGAATAACCAAGATCTCATCAGGATCCAAACATATATTGAGAAAATACCATGTAATGAGAGATGGTAGATGCAACATTATTATCGAGAGAATCACTTCAACAGAAAAATATAGTGAAGCCACTGACAAAGCCTTTACAACGATTGGTGTCTGTCGAACATCTTGGGAAGATGGTCTTGAGACACATGAGTAGTTGACTTTGGGAAAGTGAAATATATTGTTGTCATATGTGACTTAAGTAAATCAATAGTTGATTGATTGTACATATAATCTTGTTATAACAAATCTTTATTTGAATATTAATATATACTGCACTTCTTCGTCTGTTTACCAATGCATCTTGATGCATTGATGAAGTCCTTGAGATTGCTATAGTCCATAGAATGTGGTTGCACATATGATGTTGGCCATGAAATACATTCTCGACTTTGATTTCTAAATGTTTCTGGTGGATGAGCCTTCGAAATGAGATATTGATATATGCTCGTTAGAGACTGGTATTCATGATGTGTCCAGTGTAGTGCGTCGTGTTTTATCGGCGTTGGCTTGGAGAAGTCAGCACACATGAATATGTGCTCATTAGGAATGAGTTCACTGAACGATCCTACTCGGAGTTCTAAATTGTTACCATTTGTCGAGTATAGAATCATAGTTGTGCACTATTACTCCTCATGACCCATTACGCCTCATTACCCGAGGCGTCATTGAGGTCTTGACAGATAGCTGTGTGCTTTGATTTAATGACTGATCACATGCGGGTCATAAATTTGTTATTTTGGGTATTCAGTGATGTTGTCAGAGGCCTATGATTGTCGTTGGGAATTCACCACTGGTCTTGATGAACCAGGATGTTCTATGTGTTTTTCTGTGAATGATTCGAGAATCTCTAGCCAGAGTTGGTAGTGGTTGTGAAAAAGGGATTTTTCATATACGCACACAAGGAATCATATAACGTGAAACAAATAAATAGTCATTGAAATCATAAGGGGCCTCGACCAACCAATGCCCTAGATTCAATCGGGACATATGAGTGAAAGGAATGTACTGCACGCTAACTATGGCTGACAGATTCTCGTACGTTGCTAGCCATTTGTATCTAGATCTTCGTGAAGCGCAGATGCTAGGCGCTACCCACGATCGGTAGGTTGTTACTGAAATTATATTTCTGACATTGTCTATTAAAGGAGTTTAATTGACAATGGGGCATTCAGGGTAAGCCCGAAGAAGTTGTTTGACTTCTAAGGTTGTGATCATTATGCTATGATACTCTTGAGCCTCGCTGGGTCACAATCAACCGACCGTCGATCTATCGATGAGAAATAAGACTTAAATGTTAAGTGCTCAAATTGAGTGATTTAGAAGAGATGAATTTAATTTTTGAAAGCTCATCGCTTTAGTAGAGTTTCTATATTTGAAAATGTTTCATTTATAGAAAGCTCTAAAATTAAAATGTTTGAAATATTCATGTCTCATAATATGTACATTGGTAGTACATCAAGTTGTCCAATTGAATTGAGTTACTTGGATTATAAGTTTGTAGTTTTGTGTTGGCTTTTGGACAAGTGAGAGATTGTTGACATAAATGCCCAGCAAGCCAAACGTTGGCCTGTTTATGAACTCTAGCCCAATTAGCTGACATATTACAATTATAAATATGACTCATCTCTAGGGTTAGACAAGTGAACCAAACACACAAATCTATACACTCTCATAGGTAGGTTGACACATAACTAGCACTGGTGTTGGCCTGAAGATCTGGTCAGATTGATTGGACTCGAGTGATCACCGCTATCCGATTTACGTAGGTAAATGATAATCTCTTTTCGTGCATTTGTATTTGATTATTTGCATGTTATATATGAATCAGACACGAACATCCATCTCCGGGTCTATATCTCTTCATGTTTATTTTCCGCTGCTTTTGGATCTGACGCCGGGAGGACGGAAACCCAACATTATATTTCAAACAGATGTCCCTATTTTCTACTTCGAAAGAATCTCATGTTTCGCGTTCTAAATTTATTAAATTTTTCAACATTTATTTTAAAAAATTTAAATCACACATTAATTTATGTGGAACATGAGATTTAATGCGATTTTCTAAAGATCCAAGGTGGGATTAAGATACCTCTGTGCCTTTCACTTTCATGCATGTATCTTTTATACCTGTTTGAGCACATCTTCTTGTTTTTAGTATCCAACAAACCAATGCCTCCTTCCTTAAGTTTTCTTATATTCCCCAACACACACCTCTCTTTCATTCTCTTCAATGCAAGAAAGCTATGATTCTTCGTACTTTATATATAAACTGAATCTAGCAAATGGAGGTAGTTCTTCATTGAGACACCGATCCTTATTCCCTTGTTTGATAGAAACCCAAATTTTAGCATTTCCCCAGGTGAAGAAGGCAGTTATGGATACCAGAGTACTCTGTTCTAGATCGTTCATCCTGGTCTACATGTTCCTAATCTCGGGTAATTTGCATTTCTTGAGCTATTGTACTTGTCCGTTTTGCTCAAATATATCATCATACCAAATTTCTCTAACAATATCACGATTCCTATTTTCGATAACCTTATCAAAAGAAAACCTGTTATTACTTGCATGTAGACATAATTTTGCGTCTAAAACCTTCATTCTTGGTCTATGGATTCTCTATGTTCTCTATGGATCCTTGCATTTTGCATGACTTAATGTTTCTGCATACAGGTATTTAATCTCTCTAAAATGGTAACAAAAATAAAACAAACTTTCAAAGATTGATTATTTTCTCGAAATCAAATGAAATATCTACGAAAATCAATAAGACAACTTGTATTCTTCTTCAAACTAAAGATTACATTTCCCACCTTCAGATACATACACAGCGGGAAAACCATCATCGAAGGCCATCAAAGAAAGTAAAAAACTGGAGTATCGAAAAATTGCCACGGTGTTTTCACCTTCCATGACTAGTACCCAAAGAGATACAGCTCCGGAGTACGTTCACATTGTCAATCCTACAACACCAGGTATAACTCCTATCGTAAATCCAACTACCCCACTTGCACCAACAAACTCAGGACCAATTACGACACCTACATCATCAAGCGGCGCTTGGTGCATTGCCAATCCCACTGCCTCGCAGACAGCTTTGCACGTAGCTTTGGACTATGCATGTGGCTATGGAGGAGCAGACTGTTCAGCAATTCAACCAGGTGCACTTTGCTATGATCCCAATACGCTGCGTGACCATGCTTCTTACGCTTTTGACAATTATTATCAGAAGAATCCAATTTCCACTAGCTGTGTTTTTGGAGGAGTTGCACAGCTTTCTTACACTGATCCAAGTAAGATTTTGAACCCTATTAAATTATTTGCTACTAGTTAAATATCCATTATTTGATAACAAGACTTGACATATTCTTAAAAAATTGAGAAAATGTCGGAGAGAGAACGTGATTGAAATATCAGATATTCGATTTGACACAACTCTTCGCCTCAGAGTTGTTATATATTCCTCGTGGATGCCTATACAAAATTGCGGCAACTGTTCATTACAACGTTTAAAATTCAATCATATTGATCAGGTCATGGGAACTGTCGTTATGCGTTATCCACCAGCAACCCCACGACAACGCCCAAAACAACACCCGCGATTTCAATGCCGCCACCCAGGTAAAGTTCTAGAGACAAAATTTAGACGTGTATTGTACGGACTGAGATGAAACATTTGGAAACTTTCCTTGCAGCATAACGACGCCTATCAATCCTTACACACCAGGAGTGGGAAATGGCTTTGGTTCAGAACCAACAGGCTATGATTATGGTGCCAAACCAACAGGTACCGCAAGTTCAGCAGAGACCGTGTCACACAGCTTACTGCTACCCATCATCATGAAATGTCTGATATTGACAATTTTTGTAGCCAGTTGTCTCTAAACAAGAAGCAAATTTTGGTTATTACCTCCCAACAGAGATAGCAGTTACTTGGCTGCTTCAAAGCTTCACAAAATTTCGAGGTGCAGGATCTGAATCTCAATGCCTTGACCATACAACAATCGTTTTAAATTATTAGATCCAGTAGAGAGTAAGGGAGGGATATCAGAAATCAGAATTTCCTAGTTTATTAATCATAGCTATATTTTCTTATGTCGAGGAGCATTTCTAGTCAAGAATGCCTGGTTTAGGGTAATTATAGTGAACAGATGTGTAAATATTCAGCAACAACTAGTAACCAAATGATTATAATGCTACATTCATAACCACTACAAAAGCGCCAATTCCATGATACTGTGATTCACACTCTCACCTCCACTGAGTTTCAGATTCAAAATTTTTGGTATGTTTTCAGAGAAATCAAAGATGAACAGAAAGATGAAGCAACAAAGTGTGTTTCCCATTGAAAGAAAGTTTTAAAAAGTTGGATCTAAAATAAAGCACATTCTTTGATCCTAAAACATATACAAAAGTCCGGTCTTGAGCAGTGAGTAACAACTTTAGAAGTGTCGCTCCTCAAACTTAAAAGTTAAATCAAAAGCAAGCATGGCACGACGACAATACAGATGATGGCTAATGTGGCGAAGATTGAACCTTGATCAAAGGCTCTTGCCAAGCTGCCAGTTCTAGAGAAATGCTGGAAAGCCAGATAAGCCGCTATTATCACTGTAAGAATGATACCTTCTTGTGTTCCTCTGCCATGAACATTGTAGTGAGACTCAATAAGCTCTAATGGCATAAATAGCATAGTTCGATAGTTATAATTTGTTTACTAACCTCAGCTGACTCAAAATTTGATTGGGTGCCAAGATCACCAAGAGCAATGTTATGAAAGGCAACTCCAGTTCTACTGTAAATCAGCTAGTTAATCCATTTAGGACAACAGTCATTCATTATCAATCATCGAAATGGAAAAAAAACACAAGATTATCAGAACACAATGTCGCTTATTTTTAAATTAAATTTTATCGCCAAGGGATCCAAAAAACTTGGGGGAGGAAACATAATAAATAAAGGGATCCTCGATACAATACATAGGCAAAGTTTGAAAATTAGAAAATTATATGTAAAATTTCATTTTTTTGAAAACAAAAAAAGAGTACCTCCTCCCTGTATGAATTGAAATTCAATCATTTGATACTCTTATCATTCCTCCTCGTGAATATGCATCACATAATGAGAAATTAAGGCAATTTTTTTTTTAAAATTTTATAGATAAAAAAATGAAGACCAACGAGATATCTAATCAAAAATATAACTAAAATATACCCATCAAATAAATCATAAAACAAAACAACTGTACATACAAAAAAAAAACTACACTTTCATGAATAAATCGGCCAAAAGAAGTGAAAAAAATGGAGAAAAAAAAAGAAAGAATCAAATAGTGCATATATCGAGACGTATTTTGAGAGGGAAATAGAAAGGATTTGAATAGTCGATCAAAGTCTGTCCAAATCTCTAGGATGAATGGAAGATGATTTTTGATTTTTTATAGTTGCACTTAGAATTTCAAATTTTACATATAAAGAATTTCATAAGAGTCGTTGAAAATCTATTGAAATTTTGGATACCTCCGGACTTTCATAAAATTTTAAAAAGTAATGTTTAAATACAACCTGACTTTTTAAAACTATAAAAAAAATCTATTTTAAATATCAGTAGACTTCTATTGAGTATTACATAAAAGTTTAAAGTGAATACCTTTAGACCTCTAAACTCCATAAAAATCATTAAAAAAGTCTAGATTGGATACAACCTCTTTGTTCTATGGTCTGAATATTGTACAAATAACTGCAGGATAGCAGGACACCAACAGCAACAACACCTTCATGAAAGCTGTCTTAATTTGACAATGAACCATAATTTGGGGGTGGCGGGTTTGAATTAGGTTATTTAAAAACGTGAAAATATCTATTAGCTAGAGCATTAATTTAGAATAGTAGGAGTCCAAACTTCTTTTGTTTGCTCAACAAGAAATTCAGGTAAGTGCTAATTATATCGAGGAAAGGGAAAAAACCTACCAGGAATGAAGAAGAAAAGTCGAACAAGAAGTGCCAAGAAGGCAGTCCAAATGCCATATTCACCTCTGCGAACCAGTTTTGAGTAAGCCACCAAAGAAAAGCAACACATCAAGCAGTAAATTCATAATGAACTAGTTATATCCATAATTAAATTAACCGTCTCAACTATCAAAACTAGGACAACCATTATTTAAAATGCTTACCTTATCCATGAGACAATGCTTGCAGGTGCTTGTAGGGCAAATAAAGGAGCAAGAAAGGATCTTTGAATACTTGTGCCGCTTGCTAACATCAGAACCCTGAAAAATGAAACTTGATAATTTTTGTGACAAAATCTCGAAATAGTATAAAAAAAAAGGGAACGCTTTACTGCACATTCACCAGAATAATTTCAAATAAGATCCAGGAAGAATCTCGATTAAGCTTTAGTTGGAAAAATAAAAAGAAAAGAAAAATTGAAACCCGTTTAAGCTGGAAATAACCACTCGATCAAATCATCATCAATCAATCATGAAAATAGTAGTTTCCACAACCATTAACTCATCCATTTAACACCTTAGACTAACTCTCGTCAGGTCTCTAATTTTTCAATTCACGTCTATAGAATAAAGTGTTTTCTGAGCATCAATAAACAGATATCAGCTTCGAGGTAACAGTTGCAATTAACGATCACAGAATCAAAATATCAAACATACGCGGTGGAGACAGTGGAGATCCACTGCAGATTCCGAGGTGTTAATGGCCCCGAATGGCAAACCGCACCAAACCCACATCCTTTCTTATTCATCACCAACCCGCTGCATCACAAACATGTGTTTTCATCAGCAAAACAAACTAATAAACTGGAAGTAAGATCACCAATCAAGAAAGACATTAGGAAAATCAACAGCGTGAGCTTTGTTTCTACAGTATCTCTTAATTTTAAGACTATGGAACAATTACCGGAGTGGGTTGCAACTGAGGGAGCTAAGTCGCAGCCCCTGTACTTGAATAGGGTTAAGACAAACAATTCTGGTATGAGGCAAGGGGTATATTTTCTGGGAAGAAACTCGTTGCTTGTTGCACGGAGAGGGAGTACACAGTGAAAGTGTCAGCATTTTATCACGCCTTTGCAAATAATTCCGGTTCCCTTGTTTTTGGCCGGCGAATTTGAGGAAAAAGTAGTAGTTTTCACTTTTTATTAGAATATTAGTCCATATATATAAGTGATGAACGATTACGTGTGTGATGAACAATAATCGTTCCTCACTTTTTCTTTTTATATTTATTTTTTATTTTCAAAACCATATATATTTTCTTGGACAGCGTCGTCTTTTATTTCTTTTCAGTAACGATTATTTGATATAACCTTGCATACTGGTGCACCCAATGGGCGGATCGATGTTGGATTCTTGAAAAAAACATGTTTGTGTCATTGGATTTGTTAATGTTTTTTGGTTTTGTCTGGATCTTTTGTTTGAGTTTGGGTTCTTGTTTTGTTGGTCTTTTGTTTGAGTTTGAGTTCTTGTTTTGTGGGTTGATTTCAGATTCTTTGGATTTGTGAATGTTTTATGGATTTTGTCTGATCTTTTGTTTGAGTTTGGGTTCTTGTTTTATGGGTTGATTTCAGATTCTTTCGTGGATTCTGGATCGAATGGGAAACCCGGATATATTGAATCGGCATAAGCAGTTGTATATAACATTTCAAGATTCAAGATGAGTCTGGTTCTTTCGTTTTATCAATGTTTAGGTTTCTTCTGTGCTTCATCTTTTATCATCTTCCTTTGATTCGTTTATTAATTTTATTAGTGACATGATGAACCAGGTTTTGAAGAATGGGGAGGTCAAGCTCCAAAGTTGAGTGTGCTAGAACGTCCTACTGGGAATGAAGATGATGATGATTGTGATTATGATGATTCTAGCAGCTGCATTTGGTAATTTCCTGAACAAAATAATTGTTCCATCCTTTTTCAATAATCAAGCACTCCTTTGAATAGTTTCTGAGTTTCACTTCGGAAAGATAAGCAAGCCCATACTTTGGTATAATCGGCTTCTAGGTTTGTACCAACAACTTCTGGGTTTCACCACTTTTCTTCTGATTTTGGTTTTGGATAACAAGTAATGATAAATTGAATTTTGTTTTATCTTGCGACGCTGCGAATTATAATGCAAATTTTATGCTCATTTTCTTTGGATTTATGGTCAGATTATTGTTGTATATAAACTTAACCTCGAAGGCCTTCAAGGGAATCAAGAATTCATTGTGGAGGTTCTAATGTTGAGGTTGGTTCACCATTCGAACCTCATGAATCTAATCGGGTATTGTGCAGATGGGGATCAGAGGCTCTTGGTTTAAAAATATATGTGAATGGGTAGCCTGAAAATCATCTATTTGGTAATATATGATAGATTTTCACTAACATTTTCTCCGGTCATTTAAATTCTTGATTTTGTCTCTCTATATTGTTTTCTTTTTGAAGTTAAAACATGTTTAACATCTATCAAGACAAATGAAATATTTGAGGTTTTACCTCGGTAATGAAATTGTATTATCATCAAACTAGTTCGAAGTTAATTAACATGACTTTAAAGCATTTGTGGGTTGTCCTACCTTGCTCAGTCACAGATATTTTAGTAATACATGTGTTTAATTTTCTTATTAGATTCAGATCACGGGCAAGAGCCACTAAGTTGGAGCAAACATCTGAGGATTGTTGTTGGTGCGGCTCGTGGCCCTGAATATCTTCATGGCAAGCTCTCTTTTCTTCTAACTGAATTTTCTAGATTAAATTGTATTTTGCTAGATTAAATCATATTTGGATACCAACATTATCTCCAATAAGCTTTTTTTGAAATTGAATTTTGTAGATTAAGACTTTGTTTTAGACGTTTTTCTACAATTTGGTTGTTTTGAGCTTGAAATGTGTTTTGACTTGAAGAGTTTGTTTGGTTGATGATTTTTGTGCATGTAAGGGAAATGGCGTCAGATATGAAAGTTCATGCATTTGAGAAGGTTTTGAGCCATGGCAAGATTAAGGATTGTTGGCTGATTATTAATGGAAAGCTCAGATCTCTTATTGTTTGTGTTATTCGATGGATTGTTTAATTGTTATTGCGATATTGCTGTAAGAATGTTTATTTATTGGTATTAATGATATTGACATATTTTCACCAGTGCTGCTATTTGTTTTTTGAATCAATTGAACGGGAAGGAGATGTGATCATGCTCTGTGCATAAGATGTAGTCAAAATCTTTTGAATAGTTTGTCAGCTAGGTGTTTATGTGTTCTTTAATTAATTCAAAATTTATTATCGTCGTTTTTTGCTTTTGTTCGAAAATACATGGGTGTGAAATATGATTTTTCCCTCTTAATTGCTAAGGCTCAAGAAGAATGCCACATAATAATTCAGGAACATCTATGTTTGCAATAATAATTTAGGAACGTCTATGATGAGTGTTCCCTGGCATATTGATGCATATGTTGGCAGCGTAAATGATCTAGCACACTAAGCCATATTATAGACCGTTGACATAAGCTGTGCTTACGACAAGTTGATTCAGGTCAATTTTCAATTATTGAATTTTCAGCATCTCATGCAGTAATTGACCGATCATCTATCATCATTATCCAAGGTCTGGGATGCTACTTTTTTGTCGTGAGTTCAGCATAGTCGTGAACGGATGAGCTTGTCATGCCTTTTGGTCGTACTATACAGTAAGAAATTATCGTGCATCTTCCACTTTGCTCTATTCCAAGTCAAAAGAAGTTTTGCTCTCTACGAAGTTTTAGTGTGGTATGAAAATTCCAAAAAGAACGAATCATTTCCCGACACAAATGAAAATAAAAATAGGACATTAAGGAGTGAGTTAAATGTTAACTATTTGATATGTTTTTCTGTTGAGGTATCCAAATTTATTAGTGGTTATCAATCCTGCTGGTCTGTGATTGCTCTTTGTAAAATGTTTGACCATTTCTGTGATTTTTTTTTTGTTGTAGTTTGATCAAGTTTGGAATTGTTGTCAGTCTTTCATTTTATTTTATTTTTTATTGATAGAAAAGGTGTTTTAATCACATCAATGGATTCATTGACTAAATTGCAATTTTTGGTTATGTGGTGGATGCTTGAACTGCTAGCCATGTAGATATGAATTTCAATCTTGGATTTAGGACTATTACTGAAATGTGATATTCAAGGTTTCCATAAATGATTGACAACATAAGGTCTGCACCTGGAGTTACATTCTTCTTGCTCGCTTTTGGTGCTACTACAATTTTATGGAAGCACTTCACAGTAAGCTAAGGAGTTCGACTCACCACAGTGCCTTTCATAACGCAACCTCTCCAACACATCATTTGCGGTTGCTTGGATCAAAATGTCATTCAACTAATAATTTCAAATCATTCACATGTGTTTGTCATTCTTTTATATATAACAAATAAGAAGCCGGCGTGGTGCCAGAAAAACTAGTATATATATATACAAAGAAAATGAAAATGGTGGTCTTATATAGTTTTTTTGTTTCCATTTTTTATTATTATAAAGAATTCTGTAATCAGTCACGTAAAACAAAACTTCCTAAATATTAAAAATAGATACAACTTGTTGTATGCATTTATAGGTTTTTTTTAAAAAATAATTCAAAAAAAAAGTTAAAGAATACGATGTTTTAAAATATTTACAAAACTACTATAAAACATAAGTAGTCGCCTATACAATAGGCGACCACTCATAAATTGAGAGGCCGCCATCACTATTGGCAGCCCCTCACTTTTTTTTATTTTTTTTAAACTTTATTTATTAAGTTGTTTTAATTTATTTATATGTCGAACTGTGTTATATTAAATTTGATCGTCTTTTTTTTAGAGATACCGCCTTTTATGATGGGGTTTTGGTAGACTCTTACCTGTTTATCCAAAACTAATAAAGAAATACATGAGAGAGATACTAGACCAAAATATTTCACTGTAAATAACAAAGTTGAACTGAAAATTTACTTCTAATTCTAATATAAGGTAATCCAAACTTATCTAAATTGCAAATACCACGAAGTTTACGATCATCTAATATTTCTTGGAACCAACGATCATCAAAGGCTTTGTTTGCTAGTTTATCAGCAGAAGCATTCCCTTCTCGACAGATATGAGAAATGTGGATGGGGATAGTTCAACATGAATTTTTGAATTTGCACTAAGATATTACACAATTCCCATTGAGTATGCCCCGCAGAAATAATATATATAACAACCTTTGAATCAGTCTCCACCCATAGAGGAAATAAGTTATTTTGAACACATATCTCCAAGCCTTTGTGAATAGCTAAAAGTTCAGCTCGAACATTACTTCCAAAATCAACATAATCATAGAAACCCAAATAACTTCACCGTTATTACCACGAATGATTCATCCAATCGAAGAATCCCCTGGATTACCTTTAGAACATCCATCCGTATTTAATTTATATTGACCAACAAGAGGTTTATGCTATTGAACATCAATTCTAACTTGTTTAGAACCCCTAATTGGAATATGACAATGATTCGCAGTTGAAGTAAACCCACTCCAATTATTATACTTTAGCAAAGAAGCACACAATGAGAAATGTCTTTGGCTATTATCATAAATACGCATTGCAGAAACCTTAATACCTCGGTGTTTAGCATCGTTTCTGCTATTCCAGAGGAAACACGCAATAAGAAATGGCATCATTTCTTGAACATGACCTTTAGAACGCAAAGTATAATCAATTTTCCAGGATTCAAGAACACAAGGAGATGATACATTAAATAAGGAGCCAAAATGATTCCATACCACTTTAGCCACTCTACCCGTGAAAAATAAATGATCAAAAGATTACTCAAGATCACAACTTTGACACTTCGATGCAAGATGAACCCCACGATCCTTCAGAACATCATCCACTGGAAGTTTTTTCGTAATAAATCTCCAGCAAAAGAAAGATTGAGTAAGCATGAGAGTAGGAGTCCAGAAAGGGATGTAAATATTGTTAAGATCCTGCCTTTGACGAATTGATTCCCAAGCAGTTTTTGTAGTGAACATGCCATGGGAGCTATGTTTCAAATCATAACATCTTTAGAGAAACCTCGGATACAAACCTCTGTGATGCAGTTTAAGAGATTATCCGGAACTACCATTACCAATTTCTGTATATCACAGCTATACTTATCCAAAAAATGGATACAAGAACAGAACGAGAACCAACCACTGGACAGAAGGAAGAAATTGAAATTGGACCCAATGGAGACCAATAGTCGTCCAAAAAATAACATGAACCTTTTCCGATGAGCCAACCAACTTTGGATTCACCAATACTACGAATTTGAAGAAGTCTACGCCAAGTGGGTGAAATAACTCCTTTCATAGTAACAAAGGCTGGAGAGATATTATAGCAATATTTATCAAGCATGAAGTTAGCCCATAAGGAGTCATTTTGACGTAGATGAACCCAAAGTTTAATAGAGAAGGATTTGGCAGGATCCTTAATCTTTGAACCCAAGTCCACCTTCAAGAGTAGGATGACAAATCTTTTTCCAAGATATCCAATGAATTTTATTGATTAGCTCTTTAGAACCCCACAAAAACTTAGCACAAATCATTTCAAGCTTGTGTAAAACTGATCCAGGTGGTTGAATCACCTGAAATAAGTATAGAGGCAACGAGGACAACACACTTTTAATGTGGATCATACGGCTTCATGGAGAAAGATGGGAGAACTCGCAACCCATTAATTTACTTCTAGCTTTTTGGATGATATATTGAAAGTAGCAAGATTTCATGTGACCAACAAAAAGAGGAACACCAAGGTATTTATTGGAAAATTAGCAGTAGAAAATCCAGTGCATCCACTATATTGAGCTCTTCCAGAAGTTGAAATCCGAGACGATGTAATGAAGCTACTTTTAAAAGCATTAATCATTTGACCAGAACATGTCTCGTAGTTATTAAGAAATTCTTTGATCTTTTTAACTGCTGCCAAATAACCATCAGCAAATATAATGACATCATCAGCATATGAGAGAGGAGAAATTTGAGTCTTGCATCCAGAGGCATAATATAAATGAGGATAATGCAAAAACATGTTATCCAAACCACGCGAGAGATACTCTGCTGCAATAATGAATAAAAGAGGGGATATAGGATCTCCCTGACGCAATCCCCTATTGGATTTGAAGAAACCAGATAGCACACCATTGATATTAACTGAAAACCAGCAATTGGAAACACATTTAAGAATAAGATCAATAACTTTAGCAGAGAAACCAAACGCCTGCATAACCTGGCTTAAAAAATCACATCGAACTGTCATAAGCTTTAGCCATATCCAGTTTAAATATCATGTTTCCTCCTCGAACACGATAATTGATTTTATGAATCATTTCTTGTGCTAGTAAAATATTATCTGAGATGAATCTCCCTTTTAACAAATTCGCTTTGGGCTGGTGAAATTAATTTGCCGATAAACCGATTCAATCTCATTGTAATTAGTTTAGAAATGATTTTATTTGTAACATTGCATAAGCTTATTGGTCTGAAATCAGCCCATTGCTGAGCATTATCACTTTTAGGAATAAGAACGATCGTAGTTGCCGCAAAACTTCGATGAAGTTCATTTCCTTGAAAGAAATCTAACACTGCCCCACGAACATCATCTTTAGTAAAATCTCAACATGATTTATAAAATAATGCTGAGTAATCATCTGGCACCTGCAGCACTGTCCAAGTCCAATGAGAAAATAACTTCCTTAATCTCTTCTAATGAAGGAATTGCTACCATAGCATCATTTACCATCCTCCCATATTCGGAATATCCTTCTATTCGATCTTTCTTATTCGGTATATTATTCAACTTATAAGACTAGCGCTAACACAAATACCATGATGGGATATCTTTGCGTGAGTAAAAATACTTCAGATTGTTTAATTTTTTTATTATAAATATTAGTAGGGGCCAAGACTATTGATCATTTAATATGTAACATAGTTTCCATCAATAAGCTATAAATATATTAGGACGTGATATCATTTAGTACAAAAAATTATATGTTTAATATCAATATTATTATATTATATAAATTATAAATAATATAATATAACTATTATTTTAATAATAATATAATTAATTAATAAATTAAATAATTATCATAAAAAAATAAGGGGGAATTGCAAGGAAGTGCTCTTTTGGGAAACTTTAATCACTTAAGTCTTGGGAAAAAAACTTTAGTGCAAGAAAATCCAAGTTGGAGAAACTTCTATTCAAATAGGTCCAATTTTCAAATTTTCAAATCAATTGGGTGTTTTATTTGACTATTTTACCCCTCAATGGTTAGGTGAGATTGCATTCTAGTCCCTAGGCTTTTGTTTAGCTTACAAAATGGTCTCTATATAATATTTAATTATCTTTTATATCCTTATATTTAAAAAAAATTGGCATTTAACATCTTCTTTTTACAAGTCCCCGTGTTTGCGATCCTTGGCACAAAATGGTATCAGAGCCTAGGTTTATTCTGGAAATACTATGATAATATCTTGAATATTAATTTGTAACCTATACGGAGGAGACGATTCAAGAAAAATATGGACCCAAACGAATGTTCGAAGTGTCATTCTTACAGGTGGTATTTCCAGAAATTGGAAAAACTAAATTAGAAGCATATGGCAGAAGCTCAACGCTTCAACCATAAGTGGAAACATTTACGAGGAACAGGTTTATTAGACACACCCGGTATAAACCATTACAAGAAACTCGAAAGGATGGCTAAGAGGCTCCATCAAGTGAACCTCAAACTACAGTTCGAGTTAGCTGAACTTCAGGAGGACGATCATCCTGAACATGAAGATGTGGTTCCAACCACCAATGATCCAACAGGGTCTGGACCGGATGATTAGGATGGGAGAACCAACCTTTCGAGAAATCGAGCCAGATTCTTCTAAGATATCCCAAGATCTTAGAGAAATCCAGAAGACAGTGCAGCGCTATGGTTACCTTCAATACCATGTCCCTGCCCAGGTCCATCAGATCCAGAGTCAGATGGAGATTATGATTAAACATCAGAAGGAGATTCTGGAAAACCTTCAAGATGTTCAATCCCGAGTGAAGGAATTGGAGTCAAGGCCAAGTCCGACAGGAAGAAGAAACGGAGGATGGTTGCCACCATCTTACGGAACAGAACCCCTTTTACACCAAAAAGGGAAAGCAGATGAGGTCCGAAGGCCTTTGACTGAGTCTGAAAAAATGATTGCAGTCCTACGAGGAGAACCCATACTTCCCACAAAGTAATGGAAAGAATCAACCTGGAAGATCTACGTGATCTTAAAGATCTAAGGGATCTTGCTAATTCATTTGCGGGATTAAATCTCGTAGAAATCAAGACAGGAGAGCTTGTACAAAGACCTCCACCACAAGAGAGCTTCGGTTCACACAATCCACCCGAAGGAGATCAAAGTATGCCACATAGGGAAGATTTCACCTCAGCAACTTTGGATCCCCCAGTTGGAACAAGGAACCGTTCTCAAAGGCCAGATATTCATCAGACGCCCTACGGGAAATCACAGCTAGATCCAATCCATCCATATGGACTTATGCTCAACATGGATATTTTGGATTTCAAAAACAGAGAAATTCTTATTGATGAATGGGCTTCAGCAATGAGAATAGCAGCAGGAACACTTGACTTAGGCAAAGAAGGATTCATTTTACTTCTAAAAATGAGTCTGGAAGGATCAGTCAAGATTGCCTGGGATCTTGGAGACCCAGGAACCAAGGAAGAAGTCCTAGCCGGAGAGTCCCTGAAAGAGATCGTGGACAAGATGGCAAGGTTCTTTAAAATCTGTTTCATTGGAATAAGCTATTTCGAAGGAATGGAGGAAGAGAAGGCTAAGAAATATAGACAAGCTCTAATTAGCCTGGAACTACATGACATCTGCTATGTAGACGAATACATCAAACTCTTTACAGAGTATCGATGGAAGTCGAAGATAGCGGAAAAGGATGCAGCAGAGCTGTTCTTTGCCAAAATCCCGAGCCCATGGAGAGAAATGCTTATCCAAGAGTATACACCTCATGCAATCGAGACGGTGTCCAGGAGAATGTCATTTCTTAAAGTAAAGCTTGCGGAGTGGTGCTACCAAGCAAAGCTCCAAAAGAATTTCAAGAAGCTCAGAGGAATCAACAAAATGGCTCCTCTTTGTTGTACGGGAAATGATATCCCTACAATCATTGGGAACTACCCACAAAGGCGAAAGATGAAGAAACCCAGAAGTCATCCATATGCCCGATGAGGTGGTTCACGAAGAAGTAGGTCTTCATGGAGACCTAGAAGGGTCTGGTCGAAACAGAAAGCCCGAAACTACAGATCGGGGCAAAGATCAGGACCAACAAGAAGTAGAATCTCGTCGGCAGGTTTTAATCTAGCCAGTTCTAGCAGAACACCATCAAAGAAAACTTTCAGACGCACACCCACTCGTGCAAATGAGAGTTTTAGAGATTGTAATTGCTGGACATGCGGAGCAAGAGGACATATCTCTACAGATTGTCCAGAAAACCAAACTCGTGGAATAAGACAGTTCGAGCATACCAAGGAATTTGAGGATGCTGTCTATTTTCAGGATTTGGTGCAGGTGTATCAATTTGAAGATATTCCCTCCGATGAAAGCATCTACGAAGAAGAGATATATTCTGAGGATGGAGGTGAATCTAGCTCAGAATCAGAGTGAAGGAGAGTTCCTTCAGCACGTGACCAGGGAAGAACCGTCAGGGTTTTTCTCGCATACCACGGTTTCTCATAAAACCCTTATGAGGATCATGAAGGAAGAACCAAAGCTTCAAATGTATGATGGATTTACAATTGGAGCAATGGAAAAAGCCATGAATATGATTGGTCTTCGTAGCAGGAAGCATCAGATTATCCATAGGGTGACAACAGGTGAATTTGCGATCCCAATGGAATTCACGGGAAACCAAATTGAGATGCAGTTAATCCCCTACAGAGAAATCCAGGAGATTAAGAACAAGGTCAAAAGAGAAGTTTCTAACACGCTCTCATGGATTCATATTGGAGCCATTAGAGTAATCATCAAGGCAACTTTCAAAGAAGGAATTGATTCGCCCCTCAACCTGGCGATCTTTGACAAGAGAATCCCGAACTCTTGTTTGGGAGCAGTGGCAGGAAATCTGTATGCAGGAAAGATGACCTTCAACATCTACCCGATGATTGCATACAATTTAGGAGATCGAGACTTCAACAAAGTTCTCACGCTTCATCAAGATTTTAAAAGAGAAGATTTGATGAAAGAAGGGAACAGGCATTACTCGATCACCTACAAGGTGTCATACGCATTCTCGAATACTCATCATTCTGAGGTATTCTTGAGAAAAGAATTCATTAAAGTCCCCAGAATCTTCGAAGACTTCGCCAAAGCAGTATTGCCGGATATTATTGATACTCCGACAATATGGGAGATCGACATGAGGATACATGATCAACCTGTTCTGCACAGAAGCAGGAGCCTTATGATCGAGCCAAGAAGGATGTCTTTCCAACATGATAGGTTAATCAGCAACTATCCGGGGGAAAAACAGAAGGCAACCTCAAGCAGAATTCAGAAAATTCCTGATGTATTCACAACAATAGGAAAACCGAAATGCCCAGAAGGCTGGAGAGAAGTGCATATAGTTTTCGACATCACCGAGAAGAACAATATCTTCCCCTGCGATGTCCTATATTATTTGCAACAACCTACAGTTGGCAAGTTTCAAGGAAACCTTCAAATTGGTGAAATTGATCTCACAATTGAAGGAATGGCCGGAAGGATCCCAGAACAGCTTATTCTAGGAATTGAATTTCTCGAGGAACATAAACCTTGGGAAAGATTGCAAGATGGCATGGAATTCATGGTCGACGGAAAGAGATATCGAATTCGATGACCACCAGTCCATTCTCAATATACATCTCCGTTGGGATGTTATATGAGAAGTACTGGGCAGAATATTTTGCAGCCTACATTGACTCAGGAGCTGGAATATGCACTGCCAGGTGAGAAATCTTTCCCAAAGAAGTTGGTGAGAAATTACCAGCCATTGCCGGAAGAGACTTTTCCAAACAGATCCTTATTCTTAATGAAGGAGTCCGGGGAGCGGAAATAATTATCGGAGGAGCAGGCGGTACCCCATGGTACAAAGTCAAAACTCCACCTATATATTTCCATGATACATGTGCGGATATGCTGTTAGGAAACAATTTCCTACAGACGTTCAAGACATTCACTCAAGAGAATGAAACGAGAAGACTTATTTTCACAACTCTGTGTGATCATAAGATTATGGTACAGCGATTACGGGAGGCGTTTCACAGAAAATTCCCCATTTGTTTTCGCAACAAGCGTGGTGATGAAGGAAAACTTCGACACCCAAAGATGAAAGATCAACGGAAATTTGGAGAGGCAATTCTTCAGTTCCGTCAACAAGGTCCTAGTGAAAGGGATTCGCAAACCTTTGACTGGGTTAATATCATGTCTTTCAGAGAGCAGGATGAGGAAAGAGTAACTCCAGAAACCCTGTTGCTACTGACAAATGCTTTACGAGAATAAGTTCCACAACCTGAATCTACCCTCGAAGAGCGAATCACTCTAGAGGATGTAAAAAGGAAGATTCGTAGGAACTACAACGAGGATCCACTGGCATGGTGGAACAAAAATGAGCTCAGAACTACTTTGAAGGTGAAAACTGGAAAAGAAAATGAGTTTGTTAGGTACAGACAGATCCCTATGAACCAGGAAGATCGGAAGGATATGCAGATCATACTTAAGGAGCATATTGACCTTAAGTTAATCTCAGCAGGTGTTTCTCCATACAGCAGCCCAGGATTTCTTGTAAGGAATCATGGAGAAATTAAACGAGGAAAGCCGAGATTGGTGATCAACTATGAAAGGGATCAACGAAATCTTGGAGTTCGATGGATATTTTATCCATAGCAGAGAACATTTGGTAAATAGCATCAAGAATGCCAAAGTGTTTTCTAAATTCGATTGCAAGTATGGGTTTTACCAGATTAAAATGGAGGAAGCAAGTAGAAAGTATACAGCATTCTCCACACCACAAGGACATTATATCTGGAATGTTATGCCAATAGGATTGACAAATGCTCCCCAGATATATCAAAGAAAGATGGATAATCTGTTCAAGGATTACTTCAGCTTCATGTTCGTTTATATTGACGACATCCTCATAGCGTCAAAAAACATGAAAGAACATCTTAAACATCTGGAAATCTTTTCAGACGTTTGTTACAAAGAAGGATTAGTGCTTTCCGAAAAGAAAGCAGTGATTGCTACAAGACAAATCGAGTTCCTCTGAATCGAGATCGACGAATCTGGAATTATCCTGCAAAATCATATTGTTGAAAAAGTACAAGGATATCCGGATGACCTCAAGGATTTAAAACAACTTCAGAGTTTTTTAGGAGTTGTTAATTTTGCCGGGGTGTTTATCGACAATCTAGCAAACCACATGAAGGTGTTCAGTCCACTACTCAAAAAGGATGTTAAGTTTGAGTGGAATGGAGATCACAGACAAGCTGTCAAACAGCTAAAGGAGGTTTGCAGGCAACTACCAAAGCTTGCAATACCAAACGATGAGGATGAACTGGTATTATACACAGATGCCAGTGATCATTGGTGGGCTGCAGTTCTCATGAAAATTACACCAGAAGGAGAAGTACCATGTAGATATTGCAGTGGGCTATTTGATAACAACGAAGTTATCAGATGGCACATTAACGAGAAGGAGTTCTTTGCTGTTCGAAAGGCTTTTAAGAAATGACCACTTTTCCTACTTACAAAGAAATTTATCTTAAAAATAGATAATACGAGTGTCAAAGCCTTTTTAAAAAATAAAATTGAATCAAAACCAGAAAAGACTAGACTGTTAAGATGGCAAGCTGAATGCCAATATTATGATTATGATATTGTCATTGTAAAATCTGATAAAAATATTCTAGCAGATTTTTTGACAAGAGATGGAAGCGAGTGAAGCTAATTCCATCATCACGAGATCAAAGCACATCCGAGAAAATCCGGAGGAGCTAGACAAGAAGATCAACGGCCTGGTGATTAATTCTCAGGTTGCGGGTCAAGTACAGGAACTGGATCTCACGAAGGTCCAACAGGCTATGAAGGCTACCATGCAGGCTCACACCTGTTTATGGGACAGTCTTTATATTCCCCTCCGACAGGATGCTTCAGCAGTGAAGCTAAAGTCGTGTTTCAGAGAGCCGGGCTCGTCAACCGGTGTGGAGGATTCAAGTACCGCCACTACAAGTCCTAGTATTGATCCTTTCGAGGAAGATACAGAAGGAAAAATTGATTCCAAGGTATCTGGGATATCGGAAGAATCAAGCCAACCCAGCACCTCAGGGGTTAAAGAGGGAGAGATTAATCTTAGGCCATCGGTGGGCAAATCTAAGGTTAATACTAACGAGAATATTGTTTCCCCAACCTCCCCTTTGCAGGAATATCAAAGATCATGGGAGAAACTTTGTACAAGATTGGGTATAATTCCTGGAAAAATTACAGCAGACTGGTCAGGAAAATACCCAAGAATGTGGATGCATCCTGGTGTCAAACCAGAAAGTGTTCGTGAGTGGTTTGATTTTGGCTGACTAGCCTCAGTCTTTACCACAGCACCAAGTTTTCCGAAAATCGCAAAATTACCGGATTGGATCTCTGAAGGAGTGTATGACTCATGGCAAAATAATCATACACTTGGACGAGGAGATGTTCTGGAGCTAAAATTCATTACTACAGCCCCAGAAATTACAGGAAAAGGTCTTCACCCTAGCTTTCATTTTGTAAAGTTACAGAGACCTAACTGGAAGGCGATGGATCAAATAAAACCACCGCCTGAAAGAACAACACTAGTTTCCCCGCTCACCGAAGATGACATTACCACCAGAAGAGCATGGGGATTATGGGTCTGTCTTACTGAGATGGACAAAGTCAAGTATCCGTTCAAAATCTTCCAGAAAACAGCGAACGGATCATTCATGGTTAACGCCATGACAAGCCATACTACAAAATTTGCCGAGGACATCTTTGAAAAGAAGAGGCAAATATTATGGGAAAACAAGATTCCGGCAACCAAAGAAACTAGCAGGAAGTTCTGCAACATGGCGCATGTGGGAAGATGGCTGGACTACATCTGCCCGAGCTGCCCAGAGCAGAAAGAGCCATTGTTCGGGAAAGGGTTCCCTATCAAACAGGACCAGAAGAAAGAGGACAAAGCAGGACCAGGCAAACGTGGAAGATTCCCACGCGGACTGCAAATGCCAAATTTTTAGGGATCACAGGGAGACAAGAGTCATGTGACTCTGACGAAGACCATTACCATTTGAAAAAGAAAACAAAATGGTAGGACCACTCTTCGGCCGAAAGTCGAAGGGACCACAAGATACCAAACAAGAGAGAAGACGCATGCAATGACGTCTGATTATCAACAAGATTTGAAGTCCGGATTTCACATCCACCTCCAGACTTCTATAAATACCAAGGCATTCAGGAAGCTAAGGACATCGAAAATTCTCCATAGTTTTCTGAAAAATAAATATTGTAGTCTCCAAGCTTTGTAATCTTCAGCTTTCTTAGCTTGGTAATATTTCTTTTCTTTCTTTCATTTCATAAGTGTCTGTAATATTGTTCGGTTTATTTTAAGTGTATGTGTTCTTGAGTCAAGCCTCATCTATATGAGAGGCTAAACAAGTCCGTCTCCTCCCAAAAGGAGACGTTTTAATGTAATAGATATTATATTCCAGAATAAAAATAAGGTTGTTGCCCAGCTATCTCCCAGATTTCTTTAAATCTTTTTTATATCTTGATTATACCTTACGCCCTAAGGTAGGAAACGAATTAGGGCTGTGCTGTGCGGTTTCTGAATGAGTCGAATAACTGGCAGACTAGCCTCGCCCGTGAGCTGAGGTTGAATGGTGAGGAGCCATTCGTAAAACAGTCTGGAGGCAGTAAGTTTTCGACTGGTGGCGTTGCGACCCACCTCACCCGGTGCCGTTATGGTCAAAATGGTATATTTCAGTTTGTTAAAATTTTATTGTAATACGGAAGCATGTTGGGCCTTTTATTTATTTTTAACATGATCTTCAAATCGGGTTGTGAATTAGAATTAGAAGAACGTTATATGAACTGTGAGTCCTTTGCAACAGTATGCTCTTGGGTTCACCCGAGATGACAGAAACTGAAGGATCTCATGTTCATAAATGCTAATGTTTTATGAATAATAGGATAAAGATGATGATAAATAGTATATAGATGCTTATTTATTCTTTAAACATTTTCTTAGGGTTAAGAATGTAATTTTATTAAGAGTTGGTTGGACCATGTGGACCACTTGGACCACATGGACCACATGGGGGTTTTATAGTCTTTTCAACCAAGAATGGACCTAAGTGAACTAAGGTTTTTTAACTAGACTATGATGAATTAAGTTTCAGAAAAGGGTACCGGCCCGCAATTTTCCCAAAAAATAAAACAAATAGAGGGACCGCCTGCATATTGGGAGGCGGATGAGTTTTATATGAAATTAAGTTTTATTTTATTTTATATATAACGTTTATAAAATGATATATTTTATATACATTTGAAGCCTCGTAGAATCCTAAACCAAGATTAAATATCAGACCTCACAAACACTTCGAATCTATGATGCACGGACACTCCTAAAAATTATTCGGTGCAGTGTCGGAAACTTCTCGGTCATCGACACTTCTCAGACACGCCACGTGGCGTGTCTTTTATTTTATTAATAAAATTAAATCGGACACCCGCGGACACTCCCCTCAAAATCGGACATGGCTGATGGGCGTGTTCGAGCCGTGTCCGACACAGAAATGACACTTTTGGGTAATAATTGTGCAATTTAAAAAGTTTTTGGCTAAAATGAAATTTAGATGTATTACTTAAACTCTATTTAATTGAAGTAATATACATTCGTTGTTAGTATGAATGATATTATGATGACTTCAGTGACATACATTTAGATATATTATTTTTGAATTTGGTAAGAATATTTTTGGTGTTATATTTTATTTGGACGTGCTTGTTAAATTAATTATTAATTAAAGTAATATGTATTTGGTGTTAGTATGAGTGGTATTATGATGATTCCAGTGACATGCATTTATTTATATATTCCTTGAATTTGTTAAGAATATTTTTGTTAATTTTACATTGATTTTATTGTATCTCAGCCGTGTCGCATCCTAAAATTTTTGAAAATCCGTGTCGTCGTGTCCGTGTCAATGTACGTGCATCATAGCTTCGAATAGTACACAATAACTCTTCCACGAAGTTTTCTCTGGATGTGAGGGAGGAGCCAACAACGGCTGCAAAAAAAGGATTTGAAAGAAACAGAAAGGGACTAAGATTGACTTTTTGCTGCTTACCAATTTTTGAAAATCAACTATAGTAATAGTAAGGCATGTAAATCAAGCTCAAAAGCACAAGGACATTGCACCTCAGAAACTGCAGAGTCTTTAGCTCCAGCTGCATCATATAATTGAGTGATTCTATCACCGCTTTCTTGTGTTTGACTTGGTATAATTAACTCAAGTTCCTTTGGATCTGAAATTGTTGCGGTATTCTCGATAGGTCGAATAGTTGCTTCCTCTTCCTTCCTCCCCGATGCTGCATCGGTAAAAGCCACAGAAAAAACTTCATGTTCAACAGAACTAATCTTTTCTTCCTCGTTTTCGTCAAGTACAGATTCAACTACACTACAATCTGCCGATTTCTCAATTGGATAACTCGAATCACCTGCCTCTCCAATCGTATCACTCTGCAAGGCGCAACAGCTGACTTCACAGAATCGTGAACTGGAGAAACATCAACATTTCTTGTATTCTTGATACCATTAGACTGATCATATGAAATGCCGCCGCCTGATCTATCGGATGAACCACCATCTTTGGACTTCTTCAATGGTTCATCGTACTCAATCCTTTCATCTTTTTTATCTGATCCACTGGGAATCTCGAATCCCCTTTTACGTTTACCAGCATTTTCATCTTCTATCACTATGTTTGGCTCCTCACTGTCATCAATTTTCAACGCTTCCACTGAAGGAACAGTTGAACAGCTCTCTTCTTTCTCAATTTCTTCTTCTTCCCCATCTGTCAAAAGGTTTTGGTGGCTATGGTAGTCCTGAGATGCAGGAGAACTAAGCTCCCCAACATCACTTTCTCGACCATCTTGGTGCTTCCCATTATCAACTTCTACCATTTATGCAAATCAGAATTCACCAATTAATATTCTAAACCACAAAATTACAAATCTCTGAATATAATCTACAAATTTTTTGGATCTATTTTTACATATACAAAATACATGGCATTCTATAATAATCACAAAACAATATTTTTCAGAAAAACCAAGGAAGGAAGGATAACAAAAACTAATAGCACGGCCTTGAACAAATTTTCAGCAAATGTACACAGATGTAAATTTATGCACCAAATATGAAAAAAAGATCGATACTGATAGACAATAATACAACACCACTGCCCCAAAGCAGGTGGCAAGTGAAAATATGCTAAACCAATAGAAGAAACACAATGTATGGCACAAAAAAACACAACCACGAAGAACTAATGATGGAACACCAACTGTAAAGGGCAAAAAGGTGAAAATTTATGCCTTTTCCTTCTTTTTCCTGTAATCGGTAGCGGAAGAAAAAGACTGATTGTCATGATCCTTTTCCTTCTTTTTCCTGGCAGCTTTTCGCTTCTTCGTGCCCGAAGGCATGATGTTTATGGGAGCAAGGGATCATGAATTGCAACTTTTATCACTAGCTTCGTTGTTTTTGTTTGCTACCCATATGTGATCCGTCTCAGAACGTCGGTGAATGGCGGCGGCGGTGGTGGGGCTGGTCAGCTGGGGCCTCAGTGATTTTTCATAGGATGCTTTTGGAATATTATTCTGCTCTAGGGGGTAAAATTCTCTTTGCTAAGGAGAAGACGCGGGATCGATTCCAGCTACCACCCAAGATAAAGTAGTTTTTTGACTCGAGTTTCATATTTCCGCATCATTCGCAATTCCAATAAGTATACTGTTTAATGTTTATCATCATCAAAATGCAGGATTGGCTCAAATAATCAAATTTAAATCTTGTTAGTAAAAAAAAAAAAACTCCACTCACCGTGATAAAAAAAAATTCCAATATTTAATTTCGGAAGATTCTTTTAAAATGATTACTTTGCTACTTCAAGAACAAAAATTATAATAAAAATTCGTAATTACAAATTATTTAAATTAATTTATTTCTAAGTCATCTGTTAATACATCCAAAATTATCTCCCTAATATATGCAGATGAAATCTTCTGCTATTTTCTTAGCAGAACTTTTTTTTTTCCGGTAATATTATATGATATATAAGATTTAAAAAAAAAACATTGTAAAGAGTTTTTTGAAGTACCAAATTAAAATATCTTGTTAAATTATTCTAATTAAATTTTACTTAATAATAATATATAGTATATATAATTAATGGATGTACTTTTTTTATATTGATACGGCTAAATTTTTTTATATATAAAAAATAAAATAAAGTAGAGAATATATGTTATTATTAATATGAGCTAATAAAATCCAAATATTGGCGATTATTTTATTGAAATTTGTATGAAGTAACTGCAACGAATTGAAGAGAGAACCCGTCGGCGTCCAAGTGAGATCTGTTCATCTGACAAGTGACAACAGGCCTTGTTTTGGATCAGAACTAGGTTTCTTGCTTCAAGAACGTCTGCACTTAAAGAAAATTCGGGGAAATTTTGAACGCGCAGCACGAAAAGATAAAGTGGGGATGGATGCGTTAAGGAAGCAAGCAAGCAAACTCAGAGATCAAGTCGCAAAACAGCAACAGGTTTTTGCTCTTTAGTTTTTTCAATTATGTGATTAATTTTAGTTTAATGAAAGTAACGATAATCAGTCAACAATCGCACAGTTTATATTACGATTTTCTGTTGGAATTGCAGGCTGTGATTAAGCAATTTGGTGGGACCGGCTATGGGAGCTCGGAAGTTATGGTTATTGATGAGGTTGAGTTGCGAATGCATCATCAGCTAGATAAACTTTACAGGTCTACTCGAGGTGGAAGGGTAACTTTATTCTTTTTTATGTTTATGCTTTTTATTTTGTTTTACTAGTATATGATGCCCTCTTCCACCCCCGTCTCATTTTCTGTTATATGGTGGGAAATCTTACAAATAGAAGTCTTGGGATATCGAGTGTGATAATGTGGTTCTTTGTGGAACCTTTTGAATTAGGTTTCAATTTTTAATGTAAATAAGATGTCGGAATTTAAGTTTAATTATAAGTTCCAAGCAAATACGTATTATCTATAATCATTTGTAAGTTTTCTTCATACTATGAAGTGTCCAAGTAATGGAGAATACATGCATTCTCATACTGATTTGATATGTCTGGAGTATGGATATGGTGCCACTGGTCTGCAGGGGATTTAATCTGGCCAATTTTCAAAGTACAGAAATGGCACACCTAAATTTCTTTGTAATTAACCTTTCCTGTTATTCCTGAAGTGAACTATGAAATGCTTCAACTTTTTAAAAAATTTCAGGATTTTCAGAAAGATATTGTCAAAGCTGCTGAGGCATTCACGGCCATAGGGTATAAGCATATAGAAGCTGGTGAGTTTGTATGGAACCTGCTAATCATTTTGTGTGCGTCTACAAATTGTTTCCAATAATTAACTTCATGAAGTAAAGTGTATCGGTATACGACTTATCAATGCAACTATACGCTATACTTGGATTAACACTGTTTCACTTATGGTTGTCAGGAACCAAGTTGTCCGAAGATTGTTCCAGGTATGGGATTGAGAATTCTAATGACGAGATTCTAGCCAAGACTGCATCCATTTATGGGGAATCTCGTAAACATGTGGAAAAGGAGCAAGAAGACTTGAATAAATTACTGTTTACTCAGGTTAGTTTGAGAGATGAGACTTAATCTATGACATGGTGATAGTCTATTAATCTTGGCGGTTGAGGATGGAATATGTTTTGTTACTTTTTTCTGATGGTTTGGCTATTCATTGTATCCATTTGGGGAGGTACTTCCAAACTTTGTCTCCATTTCGAATTGATGTTTCAAGGAAGGGTGATGGTAAGGGAGCACTAGAGGGTTGAGATCTTGGTTGTGATAAGGGACATATCTATGATTCTATTTCTATTAGTACTACAAATTTCGATAAGCGGGACAGAGGCTAGTATTGTACAATGCAACACAAGTACTGTAATATTTAGTGGACAACTTGAAGGAGAGTGAATTAAAATTTGAGCAATTTGGCATGATACTGCAATGTGCGTTACTCGTTTTGCACTGAGACGATATTGGTTTTATTTTTAATGTATGTTCAAATCTTGGATGTTTTATTACTGTTGAATAATAGATATAGATAAGATTTGTTATCTATTAAATTAAGTTATTAGAGATAAATATTTGTACTTAAAAGTTATATTTGCATTGAGAATTAAATTAAAGCGCTATCAAGGTTTGCATTGAGAATCATATGTGGAATCTCTTTTCTTAGGTCTTAGAACCATTGAGAGCTATGATAACCTGTTCTCCTCTGGAAGATGCTCGTCACCTTGCTCAACGATACAGTAGAATGAGACAAGAAGCAGAAGCACAGGTAATCAGAAGGTGTTTGCATTTTGTTTATCAAACGTCAGATTGACTTCTTTGAACACCATCAATCATATGGTGATTATGATTAATATTTCATTTTACAAAAGCAACTGAATGCAGGCTGCTGAAGTTTCTAGAAGACAAGAACGCGTGAGGGAATCTCCTCTTCCTGAAAATGTGGCCAAGCTGCATGCAGCAGAATCTAAAATGCAGGAACATAAAGCGAACATGGCTATACTTGGTAAAGAAGCAGCAACAGCATTGGCTGCTATAGAATCACAGCAGCAGAGGCTTACATTTCAGAGATTTGTTGCAATGGTATTATCTCGAATCTCCTTGTTGCAATGAATCAGATTTCTTGGCCAAGATCATACATTTAAGTGAGTTTTTCCCTTGTAGGTTGAAGGTGAAAGGATATATCATGAAAGAGTTGCTACAATACTTGGTAATATTGAAACCGAGGTGTGTATTTTCCTCCTTATATTCTGCAGAATATGTATTATGGTACTGCTGATGTGATTATATCTGTTTTTTATAGATGGTCTCAGAGAAACAAAGAAAGGAGGCTGCTCCACCTGTCACTCCTCTCACTCACACTTCAGAGAAAACTAAGTATTTTTTGGCTGAGGTATGTAAAAAATTGAGATGTAATGGAAATCTTATAACACGCTACAGTTTTTCTTATTGGTAGGTCCTTGATCTTGTTTTTGCAGGCAATACATGCTTTTGATGCCGCATCAGAGAAGGAACTGAGCTTGGAAATTGGGGATTATGTTGTTGTTAGAAAGGTTTTTGCCTTCTGTTTTAGTATTGTCTGGTGTTTATATGTCTATGGGTGCCAGTGGACATGCATATGCTAGATATGAGGAAACATGAGTTAATTGGTGTTTCTTTGACCACGCTTTTTTCATTCACCACGAAAACGCCGAGTGTTTTTGAATGCATGAACTTCCCACTTTTCTGAAATACTTCAAAGAGATGTCTGTTGAGCTTTTATCCAATCTCCCTTATAAACCTACTACATTCGATACCTTGCTTCACACTTAGCATGTTCCACAAAATCATCTTGACCATTAGTTCCATGAATATAAACATTAGCTGCTGATGAAATTGTACACCAAATATCGTCATATGCATTTGTGAAACAAATCTTTCACTTGAGAGACAAATACTTATGTTGTCAATGTATGTCTAATGAAACTTCAGCTTGAACTTAATTCCCCGATCTGTCCTTCTAATGTTCTTGCCAAAATATACGGAATTTAAGCTGCACTTTATTACCGATAAAGATATTTTCTGTTACATTTGTCCTCTTATTGCGTTTTGTTTACGTCATATTCTCAGGTGACGCCTTCTGGATGGTCAGAAGGAGAATGTCAGGGCCGAGCCGGATGGTTCCCAACTTCGTATGTGGAGAAACGCCAGAGAATTCCGACAAATTACACCGCATCTGAAGTTTATTGAAAAATGGCTTCTTACTCGTTACCATCAGTTAAAAATTGCTTTCATATGGGATTGTGGCATATCCCTCTGTAGTAGTCTCTGCAAGTATGTTTTCTCTAGGGTGTAAACGTGGTTTTGATTTGCCAGAATGATGATTTGGTTGTATCTGAAGGAGAATTTTTCTTATAGTGCTTGGCTCATGGTACCTAAAGTGTTTCTGATAGCATTTTGTTACGGCACATGGTGCTGCATAGTATCAGAATTTGGAGGAGGAGTTCGCTTTTTTGCTATTATTGTGCTGATTAGTCATTATTATTTTCCTATTAACAGGGTTGAGTTCAAATGGGTTGAGATGTATGATTTGAGACCTATCCTAGGTAATACCCTCATGGTGGATCCATTCGCCGTTATTGGTCATTTTTTCTTCATGTATGGTCTAGTGTGGATCCCATGTATTTGGGACAACGATGACCATTGAATCTGCAGTGGGGTAATACTCCCACTGTATCATCTTCTTAACCAAATAAATGGCTCTTTCAAAAAATTTACTGACGTCAGTTTTCAGTTTTTAATCGTATATAGCTCAAGTTAGTCACTGAATCAATCTTAAATTAAAAGAGTCTTAACACAGTTTAAAAGCAATAAGAACATCGATATACAAGAACAAAACACAACACACTTTAAGTTCCCAGCAGGTGATTTAACAGAGGGTTGACATGAAGAAGGCAGCTGCTTCAACGGTAAACAAAAAGATCATTTGGAAACTATATCTGAAGCACTCTAAATTCTCATGTTTCTCACATATGAGTTCCCAACAGTTCCCTAGAAAACAAGCCTTAAACCAATCAGTCACACCATTACTTTTGAACAATGCTGGTGTTTCAGGAGTCGCTAGGCTTGGTGTTGGACCTAAATCACCATCCAAGTTTGGGCTAAGACACTAAATAACAATGTAAGAACAATACAATTACCTGCAAGATATCTCCAATGTTGATGACAAATGTATCAGGGAGAGGTACTAAACCTTTTTCTTTTCTTGATTTCTTCTATTGAGAGATTGAAGAATTCTTGAATATCATGCTTCATTTTCCCCGCCACTCGAGAGCTAACTCCATGGTTGATAAGCTGCACTAAAAAAAATTAATCAAGTTGCAGAAATTTGATTCTAATATGCAATAAAAATTATTGTTAATTTCAGCTAGAGAGACATCAACGATAGGTGATGGCAATAACTTGAAATGTGAGAGTCCCCTACCTGGAAAACTCATTCTCGACTAGCATCGTGCAGCTTATCAAGCTCGATCATAGAATCTTTGTCAAACAATTTGTACATACAAGAATAAGGATTTGAAAGATTAGGGAAAATCGAATGTAATTTTATCTACATAAAAAAATTTAGTGTAATCATGCTAAAGAATTTTTTTTTTTCTATTTTAATTTCGTATCTAGAATTTTTATTTTATTATGTTTTTCTCATAAAAACAATATCAGTGGTGGGGGAAATTGTATTTTGAGAAAGAAAATTTGGTGTCTGATGCGAAACAAAGTTAGGTTATCTCTAAGTCTCTTGTTTTATGGAATATAGATTATCAAACTTATAAGAAATGTAATCATAAAGTCGATATTTAAATAATGTATATGTTAAACAACAAAAAACATTGAACATAATGCGTCGAAAAATATTATTTGCAAACGTTAGTTTAGCATAATTTGTATCAAAACATAAAAGTTACATGGCAGCCACCATTATTAATTAATGGATTCTGTTATTTCGAACAATATTCTAGCTATTAGTATACATCTTGAAGGTAAATATGACTTATTTATGTATAATATAATATATATATAAAATAAAAATTATGTTGATAAAGCAATCCAGCTGTAGCATGTGGCTTGTGGGTCGTGAGCTATATTTTATCCAACTTTTGCATGTATCGTGGGAATGGAATATTCTTCGTTTTAAGCTACAACGTGACATGTCGTACACCAAAATTGTCACGGCAAAAATATTTTTAGATTATATTATTATTATATAGGATCAGCCTCAAGTTACTAATTAGTTCAATTCCCTAAAAACTAGAAATAATATAATTAATTTCAACTAAAGATTGTCAATAAGAGAAAAGCATCTAATATTTACTAGTTAAAATAAACAAAGCATGCTAAAATAATATAAAAAACAAAACTTCGGAATTATTGCTTCGGTGTTTTGCGGGGATATGATCTTTACAATTATGAAGTCTTTTATTAATAAAATAAAATATAAATATGAATTCCCCAAATCACATCTTGAGAATTCACGTTTCAAGAAATCCAGTCTTCCTCAGGATCGAATTCCGAACCTTACTCAAATCCCTTCCCTTCAGAGTCCTCCCGTTTCCCGTACACACGGAAAACGCCATCATCTTCCCGGTCACGCGCCGCCCTATGATGACGTGTGGCGGCACAATTTCACCGTCAAAATCCGTGTCCATCCGCGTAACCGAACCAAGAGTTCCCTGGAATGTTAACCGGGATTGAGTAATTCTTCTCAGTCATCAGCATCATCTTCTTCCTCTTCCCTTTGCTGCAGTTTACTGATTCTAGAGAATTCAGATATGCAGCTGGAATATATTCTTCAGCAATATCAACACATTCTTTTTCGACAAGATTTTCTTGAAATATAACTTCAGATTCCTGAAATTCTTCCGCCATTAAAATTTAATCCAATATCACTCGGTAGAAATACAGAAGGATTGAATGGAGAAGAAGAGAAATGGGAAAAGCAAAGGAGTTTATAAGAAAGTGGAAAAGTTTGGGGAAGGAGTGAATGAATGTAAAATGGTAGTGAGTACACTTCCAGCTTCATTTGATTGGCATTTATATGGCGTCACCGTAGATGGCTTTGAGTGCGGCCCCCGCTATCCACTTCTTTCAAAAAGTTTTTCAAACTAATTTTATTTTATTTTATTACAACAACAACAACAATAATAATAATAATAAATTACTATTGTTATTTTATTATCGGTCTTGAACCAAATACAACGCTGTTACTTGCAATTCACGGCTTCTCTTGAGACTTGTGTATGTCTATATACAAATTGCAGGTTTAGAAGTTTACACCAAGGTTATAAAATTATATTCACACTTCAAATTTTTTTTTTCCTAAAATTATTATCACTTCAATTTTGGGGTTCCTTTTTATTATTCCTCTCCAATTTTACCAGGAAATTCTTGCATAGATCGGGAGTGAGCCCCAATCCATGCACCAACATACACAAAAATATTCAACTATGATTTATAAAATCATGGTTGACAAGAATTTATGTGTGTTGGTGCATGGACTAGGGCCTACACCCTATCAATACAAGAATTTCTCAATAATAATATTTCAAAAAAGATTATTAATATACAATAATGTTAATCTCTTTTTATTATTGTTAAGTGCACTAATCCCCCTCCCCCAAACCCAACAATATTTAACCTTTTTTTTTTACAATTTACCCCTTATATTATTAATTTTTACCAATTCTCTAGTTTTACCAAAAAAATCTTAATTAATCAATATTTCAAAAATAATTTATAAAATAACTAATATGGTTAAATAACATACAACTATTTTAATTAAATTGTTTGTTAATTTAATATATATTGATTTAAATAATAATTTTTTAAAAATATTTAGGTATTCGATATGATGGTAGATTCGAATATTAGCTCAAATATCTTAGCCTTTGTACGTTTAAAAGATTTAAGTAACTTTTGATAATAAAAAATCAAATGCTTGATTCTATAATTAATGTAAGTGAACAAATTAATGCAACCAATAATACAAAAGAGGTTAAGGGTGTATTAATATGGTTGTATATGGTCAATCGATATAATGAATAATCTAAGGAGTTAAAGTGTGCATCATAGTTCATATATAGTTGGTGGAGCAAGTTCATGCAATTAGATTATAAAGAGGTTAGATGAGCAGAATGCATAATTCAAGGGGTTACGTTAAATTAACTCTTTAGGTTTTATATATAAAAAATCTAAAAAGTATATATTTCAGAGTATAGTAAGGGTGTGCTTGCAATTGCTTATTCAAAATACTTTTATGTTGTTTTGCTTAAAGTTGAATTTTTTTGATTTTAAGCAAAAGAATTGAGTGTGTGCTATTAAAAAAAAACATCTTAATGAACTTCAAATTATTACAAAATTGCTACCACATAAGTAAAAGCAGTGAGAAAATCGCATGACCTACTTATCTGCTTCTATTTTTACCTACTATTTTTAGAGAAGCAAAGCAGAATTAATGGAATAAAACACTCAAAATCTATTTTTTGGTCTCAAAAATAGATAAACAGTTTTGGAAAGCAATCACAAAAACTCAATAAATTGTTTTATCTATATAAATGTTATCTTTTCATGTGTGAAGAATTATATTATCCTTGCATATGTAAAGAATTAGTCAATTTTGACGTGAAAACTATTTAATTTTGGTGCTTTAAATTGTTATGGTAATTATATAAGTATTTTTGAGAGGCCGTAAAGAAAGTATTTTAAATTTGTTTTTTTTAGAATTGCTTGGTTATGTTTTCCTTCGATATTATATACTCATCTTTTTTATATGAAAAAATATTTACATAAGACAATGCGAAAATTAATTTTTTTGATACACATCGAATAGCATTTTCACACGGTTGTTTTCATAATAAGTTATCCTAACATTTATCTCAAACGGTACTTTTTTTTTTGAGAGGAAAAAGGCTAAAAAATTTTCCGCACACTAGAAACTCGAACTCAAGTCTCTCCAAAATAGAAATGAGATCTTATCAGCTAGGACTAGGTCCATGAACTCCTATCTCAAACGGTACTTGTATTTAAGCATCCTGCATATTCTTTACATAATTGTTCTCAAACCTGTTGACTTTTGATTCTCATAGAATCATGAGATGTAAGTAATCTTCATATTCCGTTCGTATTTTACACTCAAAACAATGTCAACGATTAATACATTTACGTGCCTATAAAAGTTTGTATTTACTTGCTTGTGATTGCGTACGGGTTTCTTTTAAACAGTATGATTAGTCAAACATAAGATGAAATTTGAAAAAAAATAATTTGAAATTAAAGCACTTAATTGTTGTAGATGTAGTTTTTAGACAGTGTGGTTCGTTTTATATATTGATCATAATAATCACAAAATATTCTTAATAAAAGAATTAATATATATAACCTAAACTGGGTAAATTACTATCAGTGAAATTGCGACTCAATTAATGAAATTTACGAGTGAATAGACCAAAGAAGCTACAAGTGCCTATATATGCGTGGGTTCTAATGACAATATTTTAAATCTTAATTATTAGTGTGTGGGGACCTCCGACCTAGTAGTATATTTGAAAAATGATTTAGATAAATTCAATGCAGCATTTTCTACGATTTGGTGTTTATTTAATTAGGTGGTGGTAGATAGATAACATATACTTCTACATATGATCGTTTATTTATCCACGATAACATACTTCTACATATACGCAAACAAACAAAAACAAAAAAAAAACTTTTTTCCTGCTTGTTTATTGTGCGTAGAAATTTAATAATTATAAAAGTATCTTAAATTCACAACATATGTAGTGATTGGTGGAAAACCCATAAAATAACATGTTGAATATTCCTATTAAATATAGATGATACCCCGATATCTGGTGCGGTTTGGACCCGAACTCTATGGGCTCGACCCGTCTCATAAGAACGAGGATCCTACTGCCCTGGCCCGTTTCCATGGGCTTATTATACTTAGGGGCCATTTAACTAATTAATTAAATGACCCATTAAGATTTAAGATAAGGCCTTAAACAAAAAAGCCCATGAGGGAGGATAGGAGGGCAAGGTAACATTAGGTCAAGAGAGGAGGGGGGGCCGAGGAGGCGGATCCATCTTCTTCCCGAGGGGATGGCTGGTTTTGGATTTGGGCCCCATTCTTGGAAAAACACATGGAAAATTCATATTCATTCATTGTTACCAGATCGAACCAAAAATTGAGGTAACAATTGGCGCCGTCTGTGGGAAACTCGAGCTATGACGTTGATTTTTGGAGGGGGCGACGATTTTAGGGTGGGTTCACGCAGAGTGCTGGGTGCTAGGGTTTGTGGCGGCGGGACTGGTTTGATTTTTTTAGGGTTCTCGGGAGCTGGCGGTTATGTTGAGGAAACTCACCTCATTAATGGAGACTCCAAATCAGAGGTCCAAAGAGAGAGCAGAGGAGCAAAAGTGGGTTCGAGGCAGAGCCAGGCTTCGTCGAGATGCGGTTCCAGCCTTGCAACGCCGATAAATAGAGCCGATAACAACGGAGGAGTGAGCATCGTAGAGCTGAACAGGCTTGAAATAGAGTTACTTTTTCCTGTTAGATTTCGGAGTTACAGTGAGCTCCAGGGTTTTTGAAAGCTATTGCCAGCACTTGGAGAATGAGGTGGTATTGTGTAATGGCGGCGGCACCATTGAAAGGCTTGCGACTACCAACACCTCCGCTGATGACTTGACTGCCGAAGATACACATGGGATTTCGTCGTCACCAAGTGGTTAAAGCTAGATTATTTTTCTCCCTCAGAAACTGCGTGCAGCTCTCGCATTCATCCCCATTCAGTCGACATGAACCACGAGCCAATTTCTTGCACGCTTTCATGCTCTGCTGTGGCTGGTTCCTGGACTGTGCTGCCCATTCTGGGTTGCGTCGAGGCTGCGGTTGTCGTGGTGCGTCTTTAAGGCGATGGTGTGTTCTTCGGGCTGATTTCGGTGCACCGTCGGAGCTCAACAACGGCTGTGGTGAGGCGATTATTAAGCTGTGTGTTGCCTCTTCTTCTTCATGGCATAAGTGATGAAACTCACGTACACACTCTTACCAAATCTATATTTTGGTTTAAAAATTTAGTTGTGGTATTTGTGCAGTACAAGAATTTGGATTTCTATCTTGTGATTGCTGGGTACAAAATTATATGAATTGATTATATGATTTAATTGGGTTTGATCAATCCCTTGCTGAATCAATTGGGTCTTCCACCTAGGTTGCATACTATTTGTTTGATGGATTACCTAAATTAGTTTTGCTTTGGCTATCACTGTTATTATTCATCTTGTGAGTTTTCCTATTGATCTGTGATGGATATTGGAGGTTGGAAACCAAGCAATGATGTAGAGCAAGAATCTTAGAGGGCTGCTCGACATTAGCTTGCTACAGTATGTGTGTAGTTTATGGGATATTAAGCACTTCACCTTTGTATGTGGACAAAAGTACTTTTGCAGAGGACATCCAGCATTCAAAATCTAATGAGGATTTCCTCTTCTTAAAGTATGTGTTCATAGTTCTTAGAGCTGATAATAATGATGAAGATGAGACTTTTGCTTTATATTCGTTGTTGTACCGCCATGCTCGGACAAGGGGATATTTGGATATCAGAGATACAGTTCAATGTATCGAACTTGCCGTTGCTAATCCTGCACATAGGGGAGAATTTCGAATCTTTAACCAATTCACGGAGCAGTTTTTTGTTAATGAACTTGCAGCTCTAGTTACTAAGGTTGGTCAGAAACTCAGCCTTGAGGTGCAAATTATATATGTCCCTAATCCTAGGGTGGAGGCTGAAGAGCATTACTATAACACGACGCACACCAAACTCGTGGAATTGGGGCTCAAACCTCACCTTCTTTCAGATTCTCTTCTTGACTCGTTGCTCAACTTTGCTATTAAATACAAAGATCGTGTTGACTCAAAGCAGATAATGCCCAACGTTTCATGGAGAAACATCGGAGTCAAGCCAAAAACTGTTGCTGCGTGAACAAGTTAAAACTTAAAAGGGGCAACACTCTCACACCTGAACCAGGACATGCTACAGTTTAGTGATTTCATATTTATTAATCACACTTCAGTTTCAGCTCGATATTTTTGGATGGTCCTCGGCCTTTAGCTCAGCGCTATCTACCTCAGCGCATTTTCAAAAAAAGAGGGTCTCTACACATGACCCAAATGTAACAGGCCATATTTCAGCTCAGCTCGGCCTGGATTCAGACAGGATAGCTCAGAACATATTTAGTTCAACAGTTGACCTCAACTTCAGTGCTCGGACTACATGCCGTTACGGTTATTTCTTTTTAAGCTATTACTTCAAAGTTCATATATATGTGGTGTTGCACTATCTCATTGTTTCAGGTCGACTAAGTGCACTACAGCTCGGGCATGCAATCTCGCAGTAAGCCCCTATTATATCAGCTCAGGCATGCGATCTCCCATGGTATGTAGGTTCGGGAGCGGTGTGTGTGTGGGAGTTGAGATGAGGAGATATGTCATGGTCCGCCCAGACATGTGTGGCCATGGTCAGCCCAGGCACACGAGATGAGAAGATGAAAGCTAATGGTCTGCCCTGGCTACTATGAAAGCTAATGGTCCGCCCTGGCTACTATGAAAGCTAATGGTCCACCCTGGCTACTATAAAAGTTATGGCCCGTCTTGACTATGAAAGCTAATGGTCCGCCCTGGCTACTATAAAAGTTATGGTCCGCCCTGACTATGAAAGCTAATGGTCCGCCCTGGCTACTGTAAAAAGTTATGGTCCGCCCTGACTATAAAAGTTATGGTCCGCCCTGACTATGAAAGCTAATGGTCCGCCCTGGCTACTATAAAAGTTATGGTCCGCCCTGACTATAAAAGTTATGGTCCGCCCTGACTATGAAAGCTAATGGTCCGCCCTGGCTACTATAAAAGTTATGGTCCGCCCTGACTATGAAAGCTAATGGTCCGCCCTGGCTACTGTAAAAAGTTATGGTCCGCCCTGACTATAAAAGTTATGGTCCGTCCTGACTATGAAAGTTAAGGTCCGCCCTGACTATGAAAGTTAAGGTCCGCCCTGGCTACTGTAAAAAGTTATGGTCCGCTCTGACTATGAAAGTTAAGGTCCGCCCTGACTACTATAAAAGTTATGGTCCGCCCTGACTACGAAAGTTATGGTCCGCCCTGACTACTATAAAAAGTTATGGTCCGCCCTGACTACTCTGAAAGTTAAGGTCCGCCCTGACTAGGAAAATTAAGTTCCGCCCTGATTGCTTAAGTCCAGGTGTATGAGGCACTGACAAATATTAGCACATGTCTTATTTGCTCATATTTATTATATGGAGTCCAGATCGGACATGTCTTATCTGCTCATATTTATTCTCTGGGATCACATGAGACGAGCTCTATTTGCTCAGCACTTTATCAGTTCAAGAGCTCAGGACATTTGTCATTTTGTGAATTCAGATGAGCTCTATCTCCTACACGCATTTATTATTATGCAGTTCGGATGCTCTTTAATTTTGGGAGCTCAGCTGAGTTTTTATCTGCTCAAATCTAGTGATTATGTATGTCGGATGAACTTTATCTGCTCTGCATACCTATTGGCTTTGGAGTTCAGGACAGATGAGCTGTATGTGTTCTGTTTATTATTCTAGAGCTCAGGTCGGGGGGAGACTTATATGCTCGGTTTATGTTGAAGTTCAGACAGGTCAGCCCTGCCAGAAAATAGATCATCTGTTTAAGATTTAATTCTGTACTTAGAATTGTTTCGTGTTATTATTACAAGTCAGCCCTGCTTGGATAACACGTCATTCCAGCCAAGATAACATGTCATCCCAGCCAAGATAACATGTCATCCTTACAACATGGCAGCTCAGTTTCGACACTCGAGTCTTATTTGCTCCATGTTTATTGTCTGGAGCTCATATAAGCCTGGATTTATTTCCTCTGCCTATGGATTTTTTTTTTTAGTTCATCTGTGTTTTGTTTGCTCATCACGACATATTTATCAAGCTCTGGATGCCCAGATGTTTATTAGCTCTGGAGTTTGGCGAGTTTTATCTGCTATGGAACTGAGCTAAGCTTTATTGATTATGGAGTTCAGGCGAGCAATATTTGTTCATACCATGTCGGAGCTAAGATCAGATCAGGTCGGGCGAGCAATATTTGTTCATATCATGTCGGAGGGGTATTATCTTCTCATACATCATCCCAGGAGATCAGGTCGGGCGAGCTTTATTTGCTCAGTCCGGCCCAACAAAGAAGCATTTTATCACCTCGGAACTCTCGATTATTGTAGCTTCAGTTCGGATTCCTACTGCCCAGTCCGACCGGTTATTATTGACAGGAGCTCAGTACTATGATTACGTTGGTTCCTCGTATGGGCTATGCGAGCTGCCTATTTTATCAAGGAGATCGACATTCGAATTGTCATGGCTCTACCGACTACATGACTTGGGAATTCGGCACAGCTCAAGGTCACATCATGGTTTGTCATTTAAAGGACTACCGATCCGGGTCCTCACCTAACCAGTTGGAGTCGATACAGCGCTACTCTAGCTCGACTAGAGGGGGATACTCATGATACCCCGATATCTGGTGCGGTTTGGACCCGAACTCTATGGGCTCGACCCGATCTCATAAGAACGAGGATCCTACTGCCTGGCCCGTTTCCATGGTCTTATTATACTTAGGGGCCATTTAACTAATTAATTAAATGGCCCATTAAGATTTAAGATAAGGCCTTAAACAAAAAAGCCCATGAGGGAGGATAGGAGGGCAAGGTAACATTAGGTCAAGAGAGGAGGGGGGGGGGGGGGGGGGGGGGGGGGGGGGGCGGAGGAGGCGGATCCATCTTCTTCCCGAGGGGATGGCTGGTTTTGGATTTGGGCCCCATTCTTGGAAAAACACATGGAAAATTCATATTCATTCATTGTTACCAGATCGAACCAAAAATTGAGGGTAACAATAGAGTTATCCTATGAGCATTTTTTTAACATTAAATATATATTATATTAATAGATAAGACGGTTTACAAATGAATCCCAGCCTAGAACCGGTTGTACAATCCAATGACAATAGGGAAATATTGGGTAGTGCCCCATGGGGTACATCCAACCCTTCATTGGGAATACCCCCACTTAACATCATTGGAAATATTCCCGGGTTGGATGTACCCCATGAGACACTATCCCATGGGTGGTAGCATAGAATAAATCGACAATAGGAAAGACAAATACCAACATATGAGATTGATGAAAATACATCTAATAAATGTGTGATGACAATGCGTACGAGTAACCCGAACTGTGAGCATTTTTACCATGTTCACATCGCAACTAATAGAAAAAAACAACTACTAGACTAGACTAGTAGTTGAGTGCTCCTCCTCTACCAGAGAATCCATGAATTCCGGGCACCTGCAGTAGCAGTAGGGATGGGAAAGACAAATAACCAGTCAACTATATATGCCGCCTGCCTTCCTCTCATCTTCCTTATAGAATGGGCTCCTCCTGAATAAAGCTATAAAGCGTTGTTTGATGAGCCTGCGTAGTATTAGGTAGTTGGTCAGGTAAAGGCTGACCAAGCCAATGATGCTTAGCGGCACTATAGATTCTTCATTGGTATGTTGAGTCTGGATGATTCTCCACCTGCGCCCGGAAAGCTCGTATCGGGAAGTGTCTTGTTTGCATGAAACGTGCGGTGCTGCTACTGAATATTTAATAATATAAATATTTAATATTTAAAAAGTTGTATAATTCAAAGTGAACTAATTAATATATTGTTTCATCAAGAAGAGGCTACGTATATTGTGACGCAAAACGTAATCTTCATTACGAAACTAACCATGGATGAGATATTCTGACAGGTAATAATTTAAATTATATCAAAAGAAATGGATGTAGGATTTTGGATAAGAGAATACGCTAAATAATTTAGATAACTGTTTTAAAATATTCAATTAAAAAAAAATATGATTCTCTTTGTTCGACCTGGAAAGAAGTTTTAGTTAAACTAATATCAACGGGACGTCGCCGAGCAGGAAGCTTAGAGCTGTCATCTGGCTAATGATTAGATACCAACCGTAGATTTGAAGGGATCGGCGGCTGATGTTGTGCCATAATCTTCTTATCCGGGCTTTCACGCAACGTTTAAGCCGCCGTTGTTCTCTTGTGGTAAACATTTTTCTTTAAACTCAAGGGATAACCCTTTTAAAAGGGCTGATTGGATATTGTTATTTTTAAGATACATTTTATACATGGATAATTCATATAAATTGAATTGTAGTTTAATTCAGAATTCTTAAAAATTATTTTGAATATATGACAGAAATGTTAAATATATAAATCCTCGAATGATATAATCAGGCTTTAATCTACTTTTCACTAAATATTTTCATTTATCATATTAACACTTTTTTTATAGCATATTTCACCAAAAATTAATATATTGTTCGACGCCAGTAAATAGTTTTAGTACCAAGCTACATAGGAAGAATTCTATTTCTTAGAAAAGAAATCTAAAATGACATATTTAAACTTTTTTACAGGAACAAGAAATACTATTTTGTATTGTAAAATCTAGCATAAATTGGAGTAGAGAATAATTTGAGAGTACATCAATGGAGGAGTTCCATAGAGGACAAGGATTTGGTAACTATTGGATACACATGACTTGACGTGCATTTTTGCTTTTTGAAGAAACTGACAACCAATAAACTCTTACAAGGGTCATTTTCTTGTAATAACGACACTAGCCTGCCTCATCTACAATATCTTCACTAATTTAATTTAATCCAAGTGATAATCTTTTTTATTCATCCATGTAAGAGATAGCGACCGGATGATCGAATTTTTTTTGCAAGAATGAAACGTTTACCACTAGGCCAAAAATCATATCTAATAGCGGAGGCACTATTTTGTTTCCTTATAAATTGACAGTATGAAGACCCGTACCACGCAACATGTGGACATGACATGCTGCACCACGTGAGCACCAATGTGTCTAACTTGTCATGCCTTAGATGATAGATAATTGTACATCCGTCTATGAGCGTACAGAAAAATTGTTGGGTACATCACTTCTAACAACCCCCTAGAAATTGTTTCCCGGGCCGCTCAAACCTATTATCTCACTCTGATATCAATTGTTAGGATCAAACACTTATCACTACGCTAAAAGATATAGTTGTTAGCATATACGTTTTCTTATATAATGGCAATATAAAGTATCTACTATGCGACATATGGACATGAGAAGATACATCAGATAATAATAAGATTCAATCCTCTGTGGTCCTGGT
Organism: Haberlea rhodopensis; assembly: GCA_907163345.1. Taxonomy (NCBI): domain Eukaryota; kingdom Viridiplantae; phylum Streptophyta; class Magnoliopsida; order Lamiales; family Gesneriaceae; genus Haberlea; species Haberlea rhodopensis. The sequence continues at coordinate 591,741 of CAJQUN010000243.1, forward strand.
AAAAATTGAGTAATACTAACCCTAATCTTTGCTGGAGACTAACACTAGTGTATATTTCTGTACAATTTATATGATTGAATTGAATATTTTGAATCAAAATTTTACTCACCTATAACAATTTGAATGTTTTGATGGATATTAGATTGCATATATAATTATCTCAAATCAATCATTAGCTTGATTATTTACAAATATTTACACAAAATTTACAATCATCCTAAAAGTTGGCGTAGATTTTTTGCGTATAAATCTATGGTGATACAAAATTCGGCTAAGAGCTCATACTCTATTTCTGCCATATTTTAGGTCTATATATTTTGTTATATATAGTTTATGCTAGCATGAAACTTTTCCTCCTTACTCTCATCCCATTTACAAATCTCTTGCCATGTAAAAATGAGAAAGAAATTGAAAAAAAAACTTGTCGAGCGTTGGGGTTGCGGGTATATTTCCTGTCAATACGATTGCTAGCTGATGTTGCTGTAATTTCGTGTATGGCGGTAATGAATAATTGTGGTGCGGGGAGGAACAATAGACAAATAACATGGCTCTCGTTTCAACCTTCATGCCGAAACCGGAATGTGTACTTGTTTTGGGATGCATTCCATCCTACAGAAGCTGCAAATATCGTGGTCGGTAGACGAGTCGTGCTGCTAAGGCATCCGATGCATACCTGTTATGGACTTGGGATTTGTGGAATTAACACAATTGAACAAGAAGAAGAACACTCAGAATTGAAATGGAAATTATATTCAAACTGAAATGGAAATGAATATAAAACTCCCAGAGAATCTCTGTAACCCTAGCAAAGCTAGTAATGTTTCACAACAAGAAAATATCAGAATGAAAACTCTACCCTACCCATCTTTTATTCCATGCTCAATTGTGCTTTGTCCCTTCCCCTTCTAGAATATACCTATTAATTATGGGCTTGATGTTATCACTAATAATTTGGCCCAATGTATTTTGGGTCATATCACTTCTTGCTCCTTCAAAACTCGCCTTGTTTTCAAGGCGAAGATCTTGCAAACTCTTCAATGTCTTCCCATGTGGCTTCTTCTTCAGTCATTTCCATAGTGTTAACACTTGTGGAAAATGGTTCTCATTTGCCTGATTTGTCCTTCTTGCCATAATCTGCCCAGATTCATGATCAAAGAACATCTCCATGTCTAACAAAGCATATATTGCTACCACAGTAGCTTCCCCATATTCCGCCCAATAACTCGAAGAAGCTCCAGTCAGGAAATCCTTCCATGTCTTCCAACAGTTTTTTCTATCAACAATCTTGAAGTCAAGTACATGCACTCCCATGAAACTAAACTTCATAAGCTTGTTCTCCTGATCTGTAGAAATGCCTCCATTATTATACCCAACGATATAATCTTTAGGTTCACATACTGAAGTTACAACTTTCCTTCAAACGTCTACCCCAACTAGCTTGACAATTTTCACAACCGTTGAATTTTCACTTCTCTTTTTAGTTCCCTCAATGTGTTGTACTGCTACTAGTCGTTTTGGACTCTAGTTACCATCTGCAAGCAATGTCTCATCTTCCTTAAGGGTAGTAGGATAACCAACAAGAGTTTTTATAAAATACCCAGCTAGTTGGTCCAAAATTGCATATTCCATACATGGACCCACTGAGCACGTTCCCACATACACCTGATAATTTTGTACTGATATCTTCTAATTCTTTGTGGTTCCAATCTTTTAACCTGATATTGAGGGTCCTCGGTTCTTAATTACCATACGATCACAAGAATTATCTTTATCCACAAAACCATAATTTATGAGTAATTTTGAATTAGGTTGTGGTACATTCCAGAAAACAGGTTCCTCAACCCGTTCAATAACCTCCGGTGGTGCGCTGCTTAGGCCATCAACACCAGGCCAGCCGCTGTCGTCCTACCAACCACTTTTCGTTTATCGATCCCCTCACCCATGCTTCTGACACGATCTTCTTTCCCAGACAGCCTTTTGAATTTTGACACAAAGTGTGTTATGTACTGATGGGGTTGATCTATATCATTGGTTTGGGCCCCATGAATTACATAGCACATATGTCCATTAGCCTACTCACTTGCTATCCAAACCATCAAGCCCACTGCCTGAAATTTACGTAGCCCAGAATCCATTGCTTTCCTCCCATCGTCGACTAGTGGATTAGTCGCTGAAAAACAAGTTGTTCATCATCCAATCCAAGTTTAACCACATCCATACATTCTTCTTCCACCCCTATCCTCAACGCACTTTGTCACCCAGGTTCATTAGGTGAACAATGATTGTTGTCATGTTCTTGCGGAAATTCAAGGAGCTACAAGTGACAAAAAACAACACACACACCCTAGTGGAGACACAAAAATTTACGTGGTTCGGAAAAACCCGCCTACGTCCACAGAGCACACACACTTCACTCTATCAAATATGAAGGGATTATATGAGGAGTACAAACTCTCAACTCTCGGAGAAGGAGCAAACAGTTCAACTCAACTCAAACTCTCTATACACTTTGTTCTCTCTCAATGCTACATTACTTTAGTTTGTGTTGTGACTGTGGTGATTTACAAATGAGCAAAATCTTGCTTATTTATAGCCAAGGAGTCAAGCTAAACTCCAAATTTTGGCCATTCAAAGTTTTGCAACATAACATGAACTTTGACTTCAAACTTGTAGACTTCAATTTCTGGGTTTGACAACCAAACAATTAGGCAATGTTTAGGTAGTAATCCAACAATCTCCCACTTGAAGGCTGATTTCAATCTGTCTTCACATATTGATCACTGGTGTGCTTGACATACATCTTCAACCTTGAAGAACTGAAGTTGTACATAATTGCAGCTTATAAATGGCGACAACCTCTAACGACTTGTCTGCTGACAACCAAAAGCTGCATCTGCTATCAGTTTTCACTACATGACCAATACCTAGCATTGCATTCACATCTTGATCACTGGTGTGCTCGACCCCCGTCTTCAACCTTGAAGACCAAATGAAGGTGTACATAGCTGCAACTTTATCAAAGGCGACAACCTATGACGACTTGTTTGCTGACAACCAAAACTGCAACTGCTATCAATTTCCACTGCATGACCAATACCTGGCCTTGAATTCATATCTTGATCACTGGTGTGCTTGACCTCCGTCTTCTACCTTGAAAACCAACTGAAGCTGTAAATAGCTGCAGCTTTATCAATGGCGACAACCTCTAACGACTTGTCTATTGAGAACCAAAAATTGCATCTGCTATCAGCTTCCACTGCATGACCAATACCTAGCATTGCATTCACGTCTTGATCATTGGTGTGCTCGAACTCCGTCTTCAACCTTGAAGACCAACTGAAGCTGTACATAGCTGCAGCTTTATCAATGGCGACATCTGACGACTTGTCTGTTGACAACCAAAACTGCATCTGCTATCAGCTTCCATTGCAAGAATGCTCCACCATAAAAAGCATACCACACTAAGAATTGAACCATTCCAAGCATTTCAATTCGGCCCATGTTGAAAAATAACCTTCCTGAAAAATTATGGTGCAACTCCCACATTTTTGGCTCTCCTGGAAGGAAGTTAATCAGCCATCGACATGAATTTCCACCACATCCCATACATCAATTCCAAACCAATATCCGTGTGCAAAACAGTGGATCCGCTAACATTACACATTCTTCTATCATGGCAACTTGGTGACAGCGGCGTGCCATAAGGATGTACATGTCCATTTTTCAGAGGACATCAAAACATGAGACAATGTTAGCTTCAATATCAGTATCTCCATTTACTGACGCGGAGTAATTCGTCGAACCCACTCCAGCTTTTGAACAATATTTATTAATGTGGCCAGACTGTCCACATCCCCAAGCCGGCCACAATTCAGCACTCAATAGTCATTTGAGAGCTGCTTGGCCTTCTAGATCGTGATCTTCCTCGATTGTACAATCTATTTGCTCAATCCGTCTTCCTCTACTTTCAAGATTTAGAGCAGAATTCGATAATGTTCTTTCACCCAAATCCATCATGTGAACTTCTTCAGCAAGAAATCAGTCTCTGACATCATTGAATTGCAATTTTCCTTTGCCAACAAAATTGTTAACTGCTGCCCGCATCGGCTCCAACCACCACTTCTGATACTTTAATGAAACAGTAGACCCGAATAGTACACACTAAGTAAGCTCCCATGAAAGAGAGAATCTCGATCTTTCCTCGACAGAACTTCAAGATTCCCAGGAAAATTGGTGGGGTCACACCGGTCCCACTTAAATACCAATTTTTCTAGACAGAACCTCCTTAGTCAATACGTATTCGTCTACCACACCAAAGCTCGACCCAGCAAAAAAGGACCCGTCTCTAATGCCAGTCGAAAAAACTCCCACTCGATGGTGAAATTAGCCAATTCCAACACCACCAATGAATTCAACCGGTTTCTGCCTTTAACTAGCTCTGACACCAGTTGTTAGGAGAACAACGACTGCTGTCATATTCTTGCAAAAATTCCTGGAGCTACCAGGGACAGAAAACAACACACACACCCTAGTGGAGACACAAAGATTTACGTGGTTCGGCAAAATCCGCCTACGTTCACGGAGCACACACACTTCACTATATCAAATATGAAAGGATTACATGAGGAGTACAAACTCTCGACTCTCGGAGAATGAACAAACTGCTCAACTCAACTCAAACTCTCTCTACACTTTGTTCTCTCTCAAAGTTACATTGCTTTAGTTTGTGTTGTGATTGTGGTGATTTATAAATGAGCAAAACCTTGCTTATTTATGGCCAATGATTCAAGCTAGGCTCCAAAGTTTGGCCATTAAAAGTTTGGCAACCTAACATAAACTTTGACTTCAAACTTGTAGACTTCAACTTGTGGGTTTGATAACCAAACAATTAGGCAATGTTTAGGTAGTAATCCAATAGTTCACTCTGTTTTGGCTCAATATATCTTGTTTTGTAATATTCTCCCGCATGACTTCTATTTCAGCTGACATGTCCTTCGAATTTTTTTTTATTTTTTATTTTGGCTGGCCTTTGATGATATGCAATTTCTCACTTGAGAACTCTCCTTTGAACCAGATTTGCTCGAGAATATTGTGTTCTTTGTTACTCATGATCAGCTTCGATTCACATCTAACATGCCCTCCTTTCTCAACTGTCTCTGCCTCCTTCAAATCCTCTTCGTCAGCTTCATCTTCAGCCTTGTTCCCATTCTTCACTTGAGTGGTGTTTTTGCAATCCACGCTGACATCTCTAGCAAAACTTTTTCCTGCTATGTTTATTGTGCGTAGAAATTTAATAATTATTAAAGTATCTTAAATTACCCATTTTTATTTTAAAATTTTTTTATTTTCTTTTTCTTTTATTTTGTATTTTTTATAAAATATTCGGTATGATGAATTTCTGGTAGATCACATATCGTCGATTTTGCTTGTTTATGTACATTTTGATTTTTTTCTTACCTACGACACATTGTTAATATGTGGTATTACCTATTTACCTTTGTTCTGATGTTTGACATCAAATATTCCCTTAATATATAAGGAGATTATATCAAAACCCTTGACCCAACGGTGCATCCATCTTATCTCAATTTTTAAAATTTAAAATGTTATCTTTTTTTTTTTAGAAAAAAACTTGTTGATTTTGTCAAGTATGAATTAAAAAAAACAGATAGTTCAAAATAGATTTTTCTCGTGGCAAACTTTAATAATAAATTTTTATATGAACTTATTTAAAAAAAAGAGTTAAAAATAAGTTTTCGTTGTGGCAAACTTTAATAATATTTTTTTATAAAATATTCGGCATGATGATTTTTTGGTGTGGCGTAATGGTTACTGTTCCCATGAACAGTAACCATTACGTCACTTTTTTATTTTTTTATTTTAAAATTTTTTTATTTCCTTTTTCTTTTATTTTGTATTTTTTATAAAATATTCGGTATGATGAATTTCTGGTAGATCACATATCGTCGATTTTGCTTGTTTATGTACATTTTGATTTTTTTCTTACCTACGACACATTGCTAATATGTAATCTACTACTGCACTTTCGTAGATGACTTTTGTTTAGATAGTCTATTGGGTCCTACAAGGATATTTTATGCCAACTATTGCTATGGTGTACTGTTGGGGAAGACTTCTGTTCACTCCAACCTATTTGATTTTATATACATACGATTATGTATGTTCAATGCGTATGAACCATCTTTTTATTCTCTGGAACTGTCTGTTGAACTTGTGTCGGACGCTTTGTTGGATATATATACCAGGTTATAACGGTGCCAAATTATGCACTACATATGTAGTGACTGGTGGAAAACCCATAAAATAACATGATGAATATTCCTATTAAATATAGAGTTATCCTATGAGCATTATTTTTTAACATTAAACATATATTATATTAATAGGTCAAACAATTTACAAACGAACTCCAATCTCTAATCGGTTGTACAAGCCAAAAACAATAGGAAAGATAAATACCAACATATGACATTGACGAAAAGACATATAATAAATATGTGATGATAATGCGTTCGAGTAACCTGAACTGTGAGCATTTTAACCATGGTAAGTTTGGATTTGTTTTATTATACTATCCTACGATACAGAGATGTATGTATAGCTTTGAAGAAAACGGTGTCACCTTCGTTAGGGAATACGTGTCTTGTTTGCATGAAACGTTCGGTGCTTCTACCATAGATGCCATTAGTGAGTTTATATTCACTTGCATATCATTAGTATTCTCCTGCATATTAGATACACCTTCTCCAGAGCTTTCACTTATTTTCCACGCGAAGCCATGGTTTCTTCTCTCCCGAGGAATAATCCGACAGGTCCGACCATTATTAAGACTTGGATCTGCAATTAACACAATCGAACAAGAAGAACACCCATAATTGAAATGAAAATTGTATTCGAATGGAAATGAAAGTGAACATAAAACTCCCAAAGAAATGAATCTTTGTAATCAAAATTATTACCCCCAACACATTTTATTCCCCGTTCAATTGTGTTTTGCCCCCTCCCGTTCTAGAATATATCTATTAATTATGGGCTCGTTGTTATCACTAATAATAATTTGGCCCACGTTATTTTGGGTCAAAACAATACCCCTACGATATCAGTCGTTTAGTTCAATCCTAAAAACAAACGAAGATTAATAATTATTTTGTCTCTTGATTTTGATATTAATCCTAGTGTTTTGTTTTGTTCCACAACAGTTTTCGTATGTATTGAGGAATTTATATATGTAGTCATTTATCATGGTTAACAAGAATCAATGGAAATGGTCAATCATTATATTGGTAAAAACACCCCTGTAATAACTTGTGCTGATTTGCCGCCACTGTCTCTGAAAAATCATAAAATATATCTGGAATCATAATTAATAGGGTTGGGGTCCATATTTGGGACGAGAAGGGTAATTCAATTCATGGTTTGCTATTGAAAGTGCAACCTAATGCACATTACTAAGTCAATATCGATCGTGGTAAATCTGTAGAGACATGAATTCGAGTTTAAGGTAGTGATGTGCAAAAGTTAAATTCTATTAATTGAATTATTTGGACACGCAAATATTGGTGCCCAGCCAGCCATTCAGCATGCGATACGAATGGTAGTAATTAAAAAGCTGAAAAGTCCAAAATACTCCCTTTTTAAAATTTAACAGAAATATAGGTCAATGATTCTCCTCAAAAAATTATACGAATATCAAATCAGCAATGTAATGAAAATAAGAACCATAGTCCGAGAGGGGTCTAAATGCTTCCATCAGATGGAGAGGAATGACCAAGGCTATTATCTTTCTTCTGAAAGCATTTCAATGGTCCAACATATAAAATGAGGACACAAGAAATAAAGCTATCAATGGATTAGGCTGGCATAAAAGACCACGGCTTCTAGTATCCAGAAGAGATCAAGAAAGGATCATGGAAAACACTTAAAGAGGGAAGTAAAAGAGATAAGGGGATGAAGACCCTACATTGCCTTCTGTGACCAAAGCTGTTAAAACTATTGAGGGATCTTGGAATTGGCCACATGTGTGTTGGAGAGTTACTATTACGGGAAAACTATTCAATTAAGTGTCTCGATAAAACTCAAACGCTAGAATTATTATTGTAAATATAATAGTAATATTCATATCCAATTAGTTCATACAATATTTTTTCGGTAAGAGTATCCACTAACAAAATACTGCAAATTTGATTCTCAGTGTACATTAGAGAAGGTTAGATTTGGCATAGTCAAAGTACATCCAGCATGTCACGCCCCGAGACCGGGGTCGATAACACCGGCGTTGATTCTAAATATAATTCAAAATCAACAAGCCTCGTAATACAGAATTCTACGAAAACCAGTCTATTATTCCATAAAAATAAATAATTCTTACAAATATTAGGGAAAAACTTCAAAAATTAATGGTAGATGTATCTTGAACAACATCAACTAAATCATTATCTCCAAAACTGATTGGATCTTCGTCTTCGATTTCTTATTCGCCAAGTGGGGGACAATTGTATGTGACACGACATATAAATATAATAATTTTTCAGAAACATGTATACAAAATCAGAACAGAAACCGATATGAACGGAACAGAAACTGCACAGAATTTGCTCATCGGAGCCAGAACAGAACATAAACTTCATATCAAAATCTCATACCATATACTAAAGTAAGCACAATAAATCATCTAGTTTCCTCATGGTACTGATATCAGTTCTCTAGATATAACCCTCCTAGAAATGAGGTCAGAACATTGGATCACCCACAAATAAAGGGTCTGGACTTCCCAGAACAACGGTTAACCACCGTATCAGGTCAGAAGCCCACTTACAGAGATCATAAACGATTCTTGCGTGTCAATGGTTTTGGTTGGCAAAAACGTGATGAATTTCATCTCCTTTCCTTACTGAAAATTTCATATCTTTTAGTGTGCGCTAGTGTGTGTTTCGAAAATTATGTGAATTGTGAGAGATTTTTGAGTCTCATACTATGTAGAAGAGTCTTATATTTATAGAGCTTGAAATTAGAGAATCTCGATTCCTACGACTTCTGAAATTCAATCGTATCTTCCAAAACTTATCTTTAGATTGTGCTTTATCTTTGGATTTTGGTTATATTTATATATCTAAAAGATTATCATAATATAATTCAATATTATATCTTGTCAAGATATTTTATATATAATTCAATATTATCTATTATTTTTCAATATTATCTAAACTTAGTATTTGGTTTGACCAAATAACATCAAGTGGTTGGATTAACTTGATGATTCAAATTTGACCAAAACTCTAGTTGTTTAAATAATTAGTCATTGGTTTAGCTACAAGTCTACAAGATTAAAGCGAATATGATTTATTTCATCAAGTGTTTTATTGGCTAATAGATATCAATGACATGATTACTAGTTATCTAACAACACATTATTATATTTGATAAAATATTCAATCATCTACACATTATTTTACTATCTATAAATTAAGATACAACTTTTAATTCTCTAATTATTTGTTTAAATAAGTGTTTTAGAATCTATAAGATTGATTGATATAATGTAATTAAATATTAGCTCTAATACAATTCAGTATCATCTAAACACTAATTTATTGATTTAAATAAAAGAAAATTGAATATTTTAATTGACTAAAACTTTGGGTGAAAATCCGGGTTTTCACATAGATCCTACGTTGAAAAGATGTTGAAAACATGCTCCAAATAATCAATTCGTGTTAAATACATAAAATATCAAGATCCTCTTATAGATATTTGAATCGTAGAAAATTAGTTTTTTTATACTGTAGCGTTCTTGTCCCAAAGGGCAGACAGTTATTGCTCAAGTATGCCTTCATTCCCATGTGGAAACCCAACTATACCCATGATTTCTGCACTCATTTAATCCCCCGAGTCTTTAATTTTCTTCTCCAAATCTGCATTATTCTTGTACAATCTGCAGCTTTTGGACAGTGCCACTCTCGTTTGAACTGTTGGGGCTCACTTTCCTGTACTTGTATCTACTTGAGACTAACAGATAGATGCAAAAGTTGAGCAAGCTCAACAAAGAAAGCAGCCAATAGAACAAATTCAAATGGCCACGGTTGATGTTATTTCCAGCCAGCCATCCCCCAGTCCTGGTGATATTCTTTGTAGCACTGTTAACAATCTTCACAATGATGGTGCTAAGAAAGTACCCAAGCGCCATTGAACACCAAAGGAAACAACTCGATAACGATTTGAGATCTTTAGGGGCCTGGGAATAGAAGAACTCGAGGAGCCCGACGTATGTAAACATATCTGCTATCCCGAATATGAAGTACTGGAACGACAGCCAGAAAATGCTGATTGGGAGTGGCGGCTGAAGCAACGGTATTGCATCAAGCATGTTGTTATCTCTTGCAACTCGTTTGCGCTTTACCTCGATTACTGCAGCCGCGACCATTGACAGTGAGGATAGGATGAGCCCGACTCCAACTCGTTGAAGATACGTTATACCTGTGGGAATGCCAGTGAGTTTTCTTGCAAATGGGACAAATAATTGATCGTACATCGGAACACCGATTATCAGAAACAAGACTGGGAGGACCGATATCGATGCAGCTGGTAAATTGAATTTTTTGGTGATGCTTGCGTCCATTGTTATTCCCTGTTGGATGGAGAAGGTTTGAAGCTGAGCCAAGCAAAGGGTCATGATGGTCATGCAGCAAAAGATTGGAACAATGTTTAGTATTATTTTTGCATTTTCAACTTGTGTCACTCGACAGAGTTTCCATGGATTCGGCCTTTCCGAGCTTTGTGTTGAAGGAGTCAGGATAGCTGCTTTATCAAGAAACCTGGCAAAAAAGGTCACAGAAGATCTGATATAATACTTTAATTAGGTGCAATTTATGTCATAAATTAAATTCCTTGAAAATGAGGCAACCTGAAAGCATTGGTGTGAGGTAAAATTTCTTCCCTGTCTTTATTGATCTCATACAGGTCATTAAAGTCACCAGGAAGTTTAAGCTTTCTGTTCCGGATGGCTGCAAAATACACCTTTTAGGCCAAACGAAAACGAAATTAATTTTAGTCCAAGAAATAATTTCCACATAGAAAACAAATATTATTCGTTTAGTATGTTCACCTGTACTATTTCAGAGAGGGCACTACTCCCATTTATTAAATGGATACGATACCGTGGTAACCCAGAAGCGAAGATTAGTAACCCACAGAACATAGCCATCGTGCTAGCAAAAAAACCCCAATCCCACCCTTTATTATCTTGGATCCAAACAAAAAAAGTGAGACTAATAGCACCTCCTAAGCATCTTGCCAATAGCAACCAATTGAAGAAACTCGACCTCTGTCTCTCCTCCTTCGGATCCTTATCATCGAACTGGTCAGCACCGTGTGATGGCAATGCTGCTTTTATTCCTCCAAATCCAACTGCTGCGGAGTAAAGACCAATAAACAATAGAACAGCTTTGGTTCCACTGATTTGAACACAATGAGAGTGTGTATCATATATGTTGCAGAGAGGCGGCTTCAGGTTTGGATAATGAGCTTGTAAAGCTAGCAGCCCAAGTCCCTAAATGAAGAATAAGTTTATGCTATAATTTTTTGAGGAATGAAGCACCTGAATTCATGACAAACTAACCAGAAACTCGACAGAAGCTGCTACAAGAACCGCTTTGAATCTGCCAACATATGTGTCTGCTAGAAAGGCCACAGCAATGGTGATAATGTAGCTAGTTCCCAACAAGTTTGTCAGATGAGTCGCTGCATCGGCTATGCTGAAGTGCATCACCCCGGTATAGTATGTCACCAGGTTTACTGCCAAGCCAAAAGTAGCCATATGCTCGAAAGCAAACATCCCTTTTAAAAAATGTTTTCGAAAGCCAACATTAGCTCTTGACAGACCTAAATTATATTTTTGTATTGAAAGAGGAGTTGTGGCGGTACCTAGAATTAGTAATGAGACACCCAATCCACCATGCTTATCTTTTCGAGCTGTGTTTCCTTTCCAATCCACCTTCCCTTCAACTAATTTAGTCTTTTCCTGCATAGTTTTGAGTACTTGTAGCATTAGATGAATATGGAAAACGAGAAAATGCGAAGTTACAACTTATAGTGATGAAATATTTGATTGAATAAAAGTATCGAGAGTACCATTAGCTAGTGGAATTTTTTTAAACCCTTTCTGCAGAAGACCCCAAGTAGCAAGAATTGCAAAGGAAAGAATCAACGAGGGTACAACTGTATATGATTCTAGTGAGAATAGATATGAAAATTACGTTGATTATTTTTTGTATATATAACACTTTTACCGAAGTCGAAGCATTTTATATCACTTGAGAGGGCCTAAAAGTGTAAGAAGACAAAAGGGGCAAAACTGTGCTCGATGTGCGCTGTTCGGGGCGGGTCTGGCCCATTGGGGTTAATGTATGCAGCCTTCTCCTGCAATGTAATATGCTGTTTTCGAGACTCAAATCAATGATCTCCATGTCACGCGACAACAACTTTACCGTTACGCCAAAATTCATCCCAAAAAATGTAAGAAGACCAATCAAATTAAATGAGAACGGTGTATTTCCCTCTCAACTAATTAGATTCTAAAAATATTATTGTAATATCATATATCTCATAAATTAAAATAAATACGCATTAATTGATTTCTCTTACTTTAATAAACATATGTTACTGATAAGATATATATGAAATAGGAGGTTTTTTTACAGTAATATGCTCGTCATCATTCTTTATTCTAAATAATCTCCTACAAAACCTCAACTAATCCAACTGTAATGTAAACCAATATCCAAGTATAGAAACAAACGTTCAGGGATCCAAAAATGATTTTAATAATCTAACATTATTCTATCTTTAGTATGCTTGAGGAAGCGGCAAACTAGACAAATCGTATCGGGAAACAGTTCCCTTTTATCTGAATATTCTTTTACATATTCCTGGAATTTTGCCGACTTGGGAGTATATTCTATTGGCCGCGTCAAACTGTTGCAATAGAAGGACAAAGAACCCCAAATGATTTCGATGTTTTTGATATTTTCCAGGTAACCAGAAACCAAACATCAACATCAAGCTTCAGTTTACCGTAAGAATATGTTGTGCCAGAATACCCAAAATAAAGTGCAAAAATCATACACATATACAAGAACACGAATATTTACGTGGTTCGGCAATTGCCTACATCCACGGGAAGCAAACACAATTTATTGGAAATTTCTGACGAGAATTACAAACTCTTGAGGATCACCTCACAACTCACAGAAACAGATGCAGAAGCTTTAATAGCTTAATATTGAGAAGTAATTTCAGATTGAGGGATGATTTTCTGAGGAAGAGTTGATGGGTTTATATAGGTGCAAAATACCTCCGGTGGACAATTTCATGGCAACTTCTACTCCTACCTTTGTTGAATTCCAAGCCACCAAATGAGAAAGAAAAGAGCCACCATATGAATAGTAAAGCCACCATTTGAATAGTGGTCAAACCACCGGCCAACAATCTCCACCTTGGCGATTTTCCAGTCAATTTGTGTTGCCTCCTTCAGTACGCCCTAGGCGTTGGATACTCGAGAGATGTTGATCAGGTTCAAGCAGTGTTGAAACTTGATCCCTGTCACCACCTTTGTTAACATGTCTGCAGGATTGTCTGCAGTCCCGATTTTTCTGAGTAGAATATCTCCATCTTCTACTATTTCCCGAACAAAGTGGTAGCGAACATCGATGTGTTTGGTGCGACTGTGATGGACTTGGTTCTTCGCCAGACATATGGCACTTTGACTGTCGCAGAAAATCTCTGTATTTTTCTGCCTGATGCCCAAGTCTTTCACCAAATTATGCAACCAGATGCCTTCCTTGAATACTTCTGTGATCGCCATGTACTCTGCCTCTGTAGTAGACAAAGCAACTGTAGACTGTAGCGTGGATCTCCAACTCACTGGTCCTCCTGCCATTGTAAATACATAACCAGTAGTTGATCGACGCTTATCAAGATCACCAGCATAATCAGAATCGACATATCCAACTAGACGACTGATCTCGTCTTTCTGAAATTTTAGACCAACATCCACGGTACCCTGAATATACCGTAGAATCCACTTTATTGCATTCCAATGTTCTTTACCAGGGTTGTGCATGTATCGGCTCACCATGCTAACTGCATGAGAAATATCAGGTCTTGTGCACACCATTGCATACATCAGAGCTCCGACAGCATTTGCATAAGGAATGCTATCCATTTGTCTCATCTCAGCATCTGTAGTAGGAGACATTGATGCACTCAATTTGAAATGCGGAGCTAACGGAGTACTTACAGGTTTGGTATTTCCATCTATACCAAATCTCTGGAGTACATTCTTCAGATACTGAGTCTGTGTCAGACAGACTGTGCCCTTTGTTCTTTCTCTCTTGATCTCCATTCCAAGAATCTTCTTGGCCTCTCCAAGATCTTTCATCTCAAATTCTGAGCTGAGCTGAGCCTTTAGTTTATCAATTTCTATCTTGCTTTTAGATGCGATCAGCATATCATCAACATATAAGAGCAGATAGATAAATGTATCATCTTGGAGTTTTTTCAGGTAGACACAATGATCAAACTGACTGCGTGTGTATCTCTGTGTCTTCATAAAGCCGTCAAACCGTTTGTACCACTGTCTCGGTGACTGTTTGAGACCATAGAGTGACTTGTCGAGCTTACAAGCCCAATTTTCATGACCGGGAACTTTGAATCCATCAGGTTGAGCCATATAGATCTCCTCGTCCAAAATTCCATGAAGGAATGCCGTTTTGACGTCAAGCTGGGCTAGCTCGAGGTCAAACTGTGCAACCAAAGCTAGTAAGAGTCGAATAGACGAATGCTTTACAACAGGTGAGAAAATCTCATCATAGTCTAGTCCTTCCTTCTGTGCGTAGCCTTTTGCTACTAATCTAGCTTTGTATCTGATATTGTCTTTGCCTGATGCATCTTCCTTCTTTGCAAAGACCCACTTACAGCCAATAACTTTCTTTCCTTTAGGAAGTGGAACCAGTTTCCATGTTTTATTCTGATAAAGCGATTTCATTTCTTCATCCATCGCCGTCTTCCACATGGCCTTTTCTGTACTATACATAGCTTCTTTGTAGTTGTACGGAATACCATCTTGATCAATTGGAAGAGCGAACGCTACCATATCAGTAAACCGAGCAGGTTTCCGGATAATTCTCTTTGGTTTACTGGTAGCAATAGAATCAGGTACTGATGCTGAATCGGGTACCTCCGTTTGAACAGAGTCATCAATCTGATCGTCAGAGTCTTCTTCAGGAAGATCATCAATCTGAACAGATTGGTCTGGAGTTGTGGGAATCTCGAACTCCACCTGCAACTGAGAACTCGGATCTTGGTTCTCTATCTCTGACTCTTTCTGTTTCAGCATTACGGATTCGTCAAAGGTAACGTCTCGGCTCAAGACAATCTTCTTTGACTCGGGGTTCCATAGACGGAATGCTTTAACTCCTTCACTAAAGCCCATGAAAACAGCTTTCTCGGCTCTATGCTCCAACTTTGATTTTCTGACGTGAAAGTATGCGGGACACCCAAATATATGCAGAGAATCATAATCAGAAACGGGTCGTCCAGACCATACCTCCTTCGGAGTTTTTCCTTCTAGTGCAGAAGTTGGTAGCCTGTTGATGATATAAGAGGCATATGACAAGGCTTCAGCCCAGAATGCCTTGCTCAGTCCAGATTGGGATAACATGCAGCGGACTTTATCAATCAGAGTACGATTCATACGTTCTGCTACACCATTTTGCTGTGGCGTGCCTGGTACGGTGAAATGTCTGACTATCCCTTCTTTCTGGCAGGTTTTCTGAAATGGGTCTGACTTGTATTCTCCACCATTATCAGATCTGAGCCTCTTTATCTTTCTTCCGGTCTGGGTTTCGATCATCTTCTTCCAGTTGAGGAAGATGTCCAGAACTTCATCCTTATGATTCATAGTATACACCCAGACATATCTCGAGAAATCGTCTATAAAAGTAACGAACCAACGTTTACCTCCTAATGAAGCGTTCTGAGAAGGTCCCCAAACGTCGGTGTGCACGTAGTCCAATATCCCTTTGGTACGATGGATAGCAGTACCAAACTTGACACGTGTCTGCTTGCCCAAGACACAATGTTCACAGAAGTCAAGTTTCCCACTTTTGGCACCTTTCAAAACACCTCGATTCACTAAATTTTGCAGAGCCTTCTCACTGGCATGTCCCAAGCGCATATGCCAGAGCCGTGAGGTATCAGATGAATCTTCAACAGTGCTAGTGGAGACTGCAGCTCTCCCAGAAAATGTGTGACCATCCAGAAAATATAGATTTCTTTCTCGAGTACCTTTCATCGCTAAGAGTGCACCTCGTACAACTTTTAGAATTCCGCCCTCCATGTTATCTTGTATCCATTGGACTCGAAGACTCCAAGTGAGATCAGATTCTTCTTCAGATCAGGAACATATCTCACTTCTGTAAGTTGTTTGATAGTACCGTCGTGCATCTTCAAGCGGACTATACCGATGCCTTTTGTTTGACAGGCATTATCGTTGCCCATAAGGACAACCCCACCATTGATTTCTTCAAAGTCTGAGAACCACTGGCGATGTGGGCACATATGATAAGAACAACCAGAATCCAGAATCCATCTATCAGATGAATTGAATGAAGATGATGAAACCAAGAACGCCGAATCATCTTCATTGTTAGAATTTTGTTGTGCCACATTCGCATTTGACTTATCCATGTTAGGACAATCCTTCTTCCAGTGCCCTTTCTGATGACAATAGGCACATTCATCCTTCGCTGGACGTCTCCTTGTTGATTCTCCTTTGGACTTCGATCTGGATCTGCCTCGTCCCTTTACAGATTTTATGTTGTTATTTCTCCCTCTGGATACCATCAGTGCTTCAGACGTGGTATCTCTATGATCATACTGGTCTTTCCTCCGATATTCATTGTTTACCAACGCATTTGAAACATCCATGAATTTGACATCGTCTTTGCCGTATAACAAAGTCGTGGTCAGATGATCATAAGATTCGGGCAGGGAATTTAACAACAATAACGCCATATCTTCATCTTGAACTTCAACCTCCAGATTTTGCAGATTGGCAATAATTTTGTTGAAATTATCAAGATGCTCAATCATTGGCGTACCTTTCTTATACTGAAAACGAAAAAGCTTCTTTTTCAGATAGAGCCGGTTCTCTATGCTTTTCGTCATGTATTTGTCCTCCAGCTTCTTCCAGAGACTCGTTGCGGACGTCTCTTTCATGACAAAATACTTCTGCTCCTTAGATAAGCAGAGCCTGATTGTCCCGCAAGCTTGCCGGTTGACATAGTTCCAATCCTCAGGTGACATGTCCTTGGGCTTAGACTCCAAAGCTATATTAGATCCCTCACGGAATAAGAGATCTAATACTTCACATTGCCACATGCCAAAGTTGTTGGTGCCGTCAAATTTCTCCACCTCAAACTTCGCATTGGATAACATGGTTCGTCGCACTGAACCGCTAGTGGATGCTTCTTCATCCATTACTTCGACCTTTGGGTAGCTTTTTAGCAGAAACTGATGCTACCGTTGCGTCCGGAAGGGTCGAAATAGTAGGAAACCAGTCTTGGATCAACAAAATCGGACGTAAAACGAGCAAAAACGGGCTATTTCAATTTTAGACCGGTCTGGACCGGTTCAGAGCCGGTTCGGTCGAACCAGCTGGTTCAATTTGGTTCAGCTGAACCGGAGGGCAGGGCCTGGTTCGGGCGGCCTGGTTCGTCGGGCCTGAATCGGGCGGGCTGGTTCGTCGGGCCGGATTTTGGGTCGACCCGGATCCGATTTTGAAGTTGGGTCGGATCCTTTCTTCTCCAATCCAACATGCATGTACGTACAGACTGTGAAAATTTTTTCAGAATATTTCCAAAACTTTAAATTTAATTTCCCGTTGACTCGGAAGTCGAAATTGCGAACCGAAAATTGTTCCGGACTCCCGTCGACGAGACGAATCTAGTAGTATGATCAAAAAACAATTTCGGACACTTTCAATTTTCGGGCATTTTCACGAACACATGGCTCTGATACCAATTGTTGTGCCAGAATACCCAAAATAAAGTACAAAAATCATACACATATACAAGAACACGAATATTTACGTGGTTCGGCAATTGCCTACATCCACGGGAAGCAAACACAATTTATTGGAAATTTCTGACGAGAATTACAAACTCTTGAGGATCACCTCACAACTCACAGAAACAGATGCAGAAGCTTTAATAGCTTAATATTGAGAAGTAATTTCAGATTGAGGGATGATTTTCTGAGGAAGAGTTGATGGGTTTATATAGGTGCAAAATACCTCCGGTGGACAATTTCATGGCAACTTCTACTCCTACCTTTGTTGAATTCCAAGCCACCAAATGAGAAAGAAAAGAGCCACCATATGAATAGTAAAGCCACCATTTGAATAGTGGTCAAACCACCGGCCAACAGAATAAGGTTTCTTTCATACCTTACCATTTCTTGGACACTGTCCTCGGATTTTGGTAGGGTGCCTTTCTCGGCTAATAATAGCTTCTCCCCTTTCGAAGATGAGCTTGTCCTGAAAGAAAAATGTTAGAAGAGAGCCGGAGAGGGTTCTCGGGCGAGACCCCTCCGACGATCAAGTCAGGATATATGATAGGGAATGAAAACTTTTGCAGAGAGAAATGACGGGGAATCTAGTTAGCCTGCAAATATGATGCCCCACATACATATAGACTGGGTGGTGAGAGAAAAACAACCTGCTACGGCCGGCGTGGGCCTTAGGAGACCATCGCGAGCACTCCATTAGGTGTCGGTGTCTCAGAGGGTGGGGACCACCGACAAATACTGTACACCTCGTACGACGCACCACCTACGAGATCTTGATAGTACTAGAAGATATTCCCTGAACATTAATCATTCTGTCCATTCGTGAGTGGTCCTCTGTCGGGAATAAAATTCCGTTACAGACAGCTTGGATGAGGGACCACACTAGTGCCCACGGTATCTCCTAGCCAACGCCGAAGAAGAAACTAGGGGAATTGCTTAAAGTTGGGACACCAGCCCGGTCGCCGTCCTGATCATAATGCAAGATTCCTGCGAACAAACCTGGGCTGGATTGGTTTTGATCAAGTAGGGTTGAAGACACATGTTCAGCTGAGGACACAGGGATAAGGCTGAGGTTACGAGTTCGTTCACCGAGCTGAGTTCATGAGGGTATGCTCCTCCAAGAGCATGAAAATATCTCCCGAGCTGAGGACGTGCAGCAGACAAAGAAGTAGGGTCGGGTTGTACCCCAGGAGTAAGGGTCGAGGTCGTACTGACCTCTTATCGGGGTATCATGAATATCCCCTTCTAGTCGAGCTAGAGTAGCGATGTTCTCGACTATTCGTTTTATGCTGAGACACTAACCGAGTTGTCAGATATTCAAATTCTTGACCTTGACAAGACAGGTTGTCAGCAAGATGAGACCGTTGATGTACCCGACAATCGACGAGGCTGCCACGCGTCCGCATCCGCGCTTGAGATATTTGGCCTCCCTCGATCCCCACCGTTCAAATGGGCTTGGCCCAAACGGCCCACTCTCCTGGTTGCCTATAAATTCCCCAATTCCCCTAATTTGCAGCACTTTTCTCACGCTGTCCATCTTCTCCTGCTCTTCTCGCACACTCCGACCTTTGTAAGTTCTTCGACTCTGCTTAATTTTCTTTTATGTCAGATTCAACTTCTTCCACCTCTGTGGCCGCCCTCAGGGGATCGGCTGCAGATGCCTAGGGGTCTGGGCTTTCGAGCCCTCCGACCTGTAGTGGCCTCGTGGGGAAGGTTGTTACCGCCGTCCCCCTTCTTCAAGTCCCTCCTCGTCCTAGCCGTGAACCATCCCTCCAGAACTTTGAGGTTGATCCTCGAGATCTGGTTCGGGCTGGACTACCGTGGTACGAGGTTCTTAGTTCCCGTGTTTTGGCTGAAGCTGAGACTCTTCTCCGTTCTCACTTCATTCCTCCTGACCACGAGATACGAATACCTAAGTTGGGTGACCGCCCCATTGTCCCCCCCGTGGGATTTTTTCCTTTCTTCGTTGAACAAATTAGGAGTGCATTGCGCTTCCCTATTCCTTCTTTGTACCAAGATCTTTCTAGCTATTTCTGCATCTTCCTCAGTCAGCCAGTCCAAACTCCTACCAGAGCATGGTCGTCACCGCCGCCTTGTTCCAATCTCTGAATCTCCCATTCTCTCATCCTCTTCTGTATTATTTTTTTCATGTCAAGAACACCACCTTTCCTGGCCTGTTCTACTTCGGATCCAAACCGTCGTGTAAGTTCTTGGAGAAAATCCCAAGTTCTCACAAAGGATGGAAAGAAACATAATTCTTTGGTAAACCACCCCGACTTTGGTCTTGCCCCATGGCCTGAAGAGATTCTCTCCCCTAGGGTCGTCCCCTTTCGCATCAATACAAAGAATATATATTCTACTAGAGGGTTATGTCAGCCATTGAGGGTTGATAATTTGATACAACCATCCTGATCCGAGAGGACGTACTCAGGCGTTATAGGCTGAGCTCTTACCCAGCTAGTCCACCTCTTGGTGCGTCCTCACTAACCTGAACTCAATTTCTATTCGTCACATTGCCCCTTTATTTATGCCTTCCGTTTCTGTGCAGGTGCCATGTCGTTTAATCAGATGCTCCCCGCCATGGTTTCTCAGAAGAAAGGGAAAGGAGGGCTGCTCCTAAGTCCCGAGTTGAAGAGTGAGCCTCCTCGCCCCCTTCTGCTCCCCGGGTTGCCCCGGTAGTCATCCTCCAATCAGAAAAGAGCGAGGGCGACGGCCCCTCGCTGCGCAAAAGAAAATGGGCTGGGAAAGCCCCCGGAACCTCGACCCGAGAAGAAGTGGCCACCTCTCCAGCACCTCAGGTCGAGGCGTCATTTGATTCCATCCAAAGCCCGCATTCAGCTCGGTCGGCCGGGCCGGGCTCTCCCGGCCTCCCCGTGGAGTACACCCAATCCACCAGCCTGATTACTGGTCCTATCTCTGGAGTACCGGCTGAGGTCTTGGAGTGCATTACCACGGGCGCGGATCAACAAATCATGACAGGGATGAAGTGGAAGTCTTTGGCCCAGGAAGGGTTGGCCCGAGCTTTATCAGTAAATGTTCTTATTGATCTTACTTGACCCCGTCCGCTGCCTTATATACCCTCTTATCATTCTACCATTATCCAGGGCCTAATAATGTTGCACGAAAGCATTCGGATGGGATCCAATTATGGCCAGTCATCGTCAGATGCCAGAAAGAATGAACTATCTGGACTGCAATGTTTGATGGAACTTTGAAGGATTCAGACTGTCTTGACAGTTCTCCGCCGATCTATGGGGTTTTTGGCGCTTCGCGTTATTCGCAAGCTTTTTCATAATACCTTTCCTATGCATCTTTTAGTAGGTGTTTAATGTTGGTACTTGTATCTCCTGTTGGCTTTTGATTGTAACGCCGGTTCTGAGCTCGGGTTTGTTTGTAACCGGTCTATTCTTTTAATCTAACTAGCAAAAAACACGTGTGAATGCACTTGAATCCATATTTTATATGACACAAATTAATAAATTAGATATGTTAATAAAAAGTTAAAATAAATAGAAAATTTTGATTAATTTCGTGTGTACAGTATTTTTAAAAAAAAATTTATACCAAACAAAAAATTACCAAATCGGATATTTGAAATTGTTCATCTATTTAAATTAGAGTTGCATTGAAGTCAAATCATGCAATATTTGTCTTACCTGCAATGAAATTCCTATTGTCTGGTGATTAATAATAATTATTTATTTTATTTTTTGTAAAAAGAATATAAAAAATTAGAAAAAAAAATTTGAAAATTGAGACAGAAGTTGGTTTAAAGGTGACCAATGAGATGTGCCTTTACTCGTGGGATTGCATGGAATCTTTTTGTGAAATAGTATTCATGAAATTCGTTTATTCGTAGGATTGCATGAAATCTTTTTGTGAAATGGTATTCGTGAAATTCGTTTATTTTGAAATAAACTATAAAATTTGATATTAATTACGAATGATTTTTTAAAGATAATTTTATAAATATGATCATCAATATTTGAAACATAATAATTTGGTTAATACTTCAAACATCACATAAATTTGCTATACTCGTGATCTTGTGTTTGTCGATATAACTTTTTATTGAAATGTGTTGTATTTTCATGTTGGGATAACCCAAATTTAAAAAAATATTGAACAAAATAACTTAAAATATAAAAACTTAATAAAGTGACTCAAAACGCCAACTGAATTGACGTCTTCCACTGAAGACGCCAACTTCAATGTTTTTTAATTTTTTTTGTTTTTTTTATATTTTTTAAATAGCATCGTCTAGTTCACGTATACAACTAAAATCAAATCTGGGATTGTGTGAAATGGACTTTTCTTTGCGTGCTCACTTCTCCAATACTATGAAGGGAAAAAATCAGGCTGGTCCCCTATGGTGAAATATTGTTGAACCTAGTCAGGGAAAAAAACATGCACTAGTTATAATATACATGCACCGGTAGTAATTACGATGCACTAGTTATAATTTGATGCACAAGTTATAATTAGATGCACCAATTACGATGCACTAGTTATAATTTGATGATGCACCAGTTATAATTATAATGCTATTAATCTGATTCGAAGTAAGAACCCATGTGCCGTTTTCTTTTTTACATTTCATTGTATTGGAGAAGTGAGCACGCAAAGAAAAGTCTATTTAACACAATCCCATATTTGATTTTAGTTGTATACGTGAGCCGGACGATGCTATTTAACAAAAAGGAAAAAAGAAAAAAAAACAAAAAATAAAAAAACATTGAAGGTGACGTGTCTGGGTTGGCGTTTTCTACTGTAGACGTCAATCCAGTTGGCGTTTTGGATCACTTTATTAATTTTTTATATTTTAGATTATTTTGTTAAAATATTTTTTTTAAATTTGGATTATTTAAATAAATAACCCTTCATATTGTCTTATTTACTTAGATTTCATTTCTTTTTCCAAATACTTAAGAGCATACAATTTCTTATTATTTTGTAGTTGTTGTATATACCTTGAGTTTCTTAATTTATCTGCTACTGATTTAATTGGCAAGTCATGTTCCAAATTTTGAGTTGCTAAATTAATTTTATTTGATATATTTTAATATTTATCTCTTTTAGATAATAAAAAAAGATAACGTGATGTTAACAAATAACGGGTAACTAAAACTTTTGAGTTTCTCTTAAACATGTGTAATTGGGTGAAATATCATGGTTGAATATTTGAATTCCATTACAATTTGAATTTAAGTTAAATATTTTTTTCAAATATTTATAGTTTAATAACTATACTATAATTAATGAGTAACACAGCCATGTAAAAATAGTAAAACGGTTAGTTATATATTACTTATTTCTAATCAAATTTATAAATTTGTTAGATAATATAAATTTACTAACAATTTAACCAAACTTTTTAAGCTTTTTTTGGAGTTTCTTATGGTAAACTATTCAAAATCTTCTTACAGCTATTAACATGAATTCTCTAAATTCGTTTTTTAGTCAGAAAAATAAAATAAAAAATATGTTAAACTAAATATGAATATTAATTACAATTAATTATGATTTTCTTAGTAATTCTATCTGCCTCTTGAGTTGTTCAAATTTATTTTCTTCACTAATGATGTTTACTTTTTTCAGATGCTCTGACTTATTTCTTGATTCCACCTTTTATTTATAATAAGCATTATTAATGATAATTTTACTACGAGTGTGCTATAATAATTATCTTCCATCATAATATTTAATAGTAATTATGATAAAAATTGCCAATTAATTGAGGGAGGGGAAAGATAGGAAGTTTATGAGTGTAAAAGCAAAGTTGTAATGAAATAATGATAAATAGCACAATTAATTGAGAAAGAGGAAAATGGAAGTTATGGGAGTGTAATGTGTAATCAGTTTTATAATTAATTTAAATTAGAATTTAAGTGGGGGAAAAAATTAATCTAAAATACAATTTTGTTTAATATATCTCTTTGTTAATTAGTATGAGTGTGTGGTACATTAGTTGATTATTTTAATATGGAATTGAAAGTCTAGCATCCATGTGGAAATATACTTAATTTTGGTTCGTTTAGGCTGTTTTTTATTAATAGTGATGGATATAATACAATAATAGAATCTCATGTGAGGGATTTCGTATTAAAGAGAGAGGTTCTTTAGACGATTAACCGCATCTACTAGGATCAGGTACTATCTTGAGAAAGATTTTTTGCAAATAATAGAATATAAAGGGATAAATAATTTGTATATATTAATTATGGCCATAATTAATTGTGTGTGACTGAAAAGAAATTTGATGTTAGAGTTATCCTACTAATCGATATTTCACGGATTCCATATTAAATACGTCAATTAATTGCTTTAAATCAATTAATTCAAAACCAATTAAAGAATTAAAAAATAAAATTATGGGATTAGCTGAAACATAATTAATTAGCCTAGAATTTAAGTGAAATTTCTAAAAATACTAAATAAAACTCTTATTAACAATAAGCATGAAAGTCCACCTTTTAATTCTAAATGAAAATCGAAGCAACTAATTACAGAATTTAAAATATATAAGTATATTATCAGTAAATTTAAGAATTAAATATTATAATTATGGCAATAAAAGACATTACATAAAACTCTTGGCAACTCAATATTATAAGCATGAAAGTACGCCACCATTTCAATCCCAAACATATTTCATCTTAAGATTATAACCGATGACAAGCAATAAAACTCTAATTTATTTAATTATTATTTTTTATTGTTATTTTATTATTTGAATTTTCAAACAGAATGTCCAAACATATTTCACAAAGTAAATTTTGTTTATAATCGATGACAAGCAATACAATAAAACTCTAATATTTAATTATTATTTATTATTGTAATTTCTTATTCGAATTTTCAAGCAAATGGTCCAAACGTTTTTCATAAGTAAAAAGATTATAACAAACAAGCAATATGAGAGAAATAAAAACTGAAAATTAAATGGTGTAATAGACTCATGGAAGTTATGAGAAAAATTTATATTGATGAATGGATGAAGGGTTTATTTGGTCTTTTCACAATTGAAAAACAACCTCAATATCCACATTTTTATAGGTATATAGATATAGATAGATATATGTTTCTTCTTCAAAAAAAAAAAAAAGTTAAAACACATTGAACATCTTCCAATACGAAAAAAAAAAGTTTTTAATCTATAAAGTTCGAGGGATTGAAGTTATTCGACCCAAGATAAATTCTGGGCCGGATACCCAGTTCGACCTAATAAAATCAAACCCAAGAAATTGCTGATATGCAGATGATTTGCCCTTATACACGACAAGCAACAAGTATAATCTCAATAAATATTCAAGCACAATGAAGAACTGACTATATTGACATAATGTACACAAGAATAGAGCGGCAGATTGCCTGAGCGAAAAATGTTGAAAATGTGCTAACCTGTTAATGTGAAGGTGCGTGCATATAAAATCCTAGCTAGCACAATCATCTATCAGTAGTTCAATAGTGAGTACTTTACACGTAAAACAATTTTCCCCTTATCAACTCCAAGCTTGGCTCCCGTTACCACCCAGTGCCCTGGCATATCTTGGGGCCCTTTCAACATTTCCGTCATATCCACAATTTTTGCCAGTTTTCCGAGTATGCTAGAACCGTCACCTTTCTCGTTTGATAATGAGGTAGACGAGCCATCAAGCTTTTGTGCAGCAGAAAGATTCGAGGGACTATGATCCCACACAGATCGCCTTAAAGTACATCCTGGTACTTTGGAAAAGAGGAGTTTAAGGTGAAGCACGCTTTTTGCCCCAAAATCCCATACGCCTAGCTGAGCCCCGGTTACGATATGAACGCCAGAAAGATCTCCGATGCATGTATCTGTGTACTCTATTGGTGCAGTGCTTACATGCGAATATTTTTTCCACTTAATTGGTTCAAACCATCGGCTATCCTGCTCTTCGGGTCCTTGCCACTTGGGTGCACCTATAGCCATGTGGGAGTCCCAATGGGGTTGAAGAATTTTTGGAAGAGAGACTAGATGCTGCAGGTATATAGAAAGACGATTTTGCTTGCTGCCATCTAGGCTGAGCTTCAGCCCTGTGACAGGCTTACGCCCTACGGTAACCTGTAACATAGTAGAATGTCCAAAATCAGACATTGAATAAATAGTGGAAAGCTGACATAACATTGTAGCTAATGAATAAGATACCTGATCTGGGCTTATATAAAGTTTAGGACCCATTAAACTGAACTGAAGAGATGAACACACGGGTCCCTTCCTTTGTAGGTTGTTCTGCTCAGGAGCCCAAACCCGAGGAATTTGGAAATCCAAGAAATACTGTAGATCCTCTATAGGCGGCTTATCTGAACAAATATGTTTTTTTACAAAGTTCAAGATGTAAGAAAAGCAACTCTAAAATATATAAATAAAAACATATTCTCAGCCCATATCATTAATTTCCGAGAATTTTAGGCTTTTAGCCGATACTTAAAGAAAATTCTACATGATTTCCATATTCCAACTTTGGAATGAAACAACAGAAGAAGATAAACTCTTACACTCCAAGTACAACTCAATAGCACGAGCCAAGTGATTTATTCCAGGAACTCCTTCAAGCAAAGACACAATGGGCATAAATGTCATGTTGATAACATCAGGCGCTCCTTCTACAGTCCTCGCCCACTTGCCATAGCTTTGCTCGAGGTCATCTCCTCCTCTCCTTCTGAAAATGACGGTAACGTCCTGCATCAAATAAAATAAATGCCAAAATTCAGTAAAAAAAAATGATACATAAATTACCTAAAACTATCCAAGAGGGAAAAGTATGTTTGATCAGCACATAGTTAGCTATATGGCACACACTCAAAGAATGCTGCTCCACTTACCTTGTCCTTGTATTTTAAGGCACCAGAACTCGCATAACCCTTTGAATCTGAGAACCTCTGCTCTCCAATGTCTTTCACGTATATTTCAATATCTGACATTGATAAGGGCGATGACTGGTGCTGTTTAATGTAGACAACATCCCTTCCGCCAATTGTTAAAGAGGTAACAATATGGGTGCCATAGTTTTCAATAAAGCTGACAGAATATTTGATGTCAGAAAATCAAAGAGCATATCTATTTCATATTCACGTCGTAGACGTCACCAAAAACTACGACTTTAGATACACTTCATAATCCAAATAAACTTGGAAACTTCATGCAATATCTTAGAAAAGGATGATATATCAGCGAATTAGAATGCTAAGTCCCAAGATTTTCGTAGATGCTACCTTGCCAATGATGCAGGATCCCAAGAATATGGAACGGCACTTTTGACTTCTTCACGCAAGATTAAATTGAAATTTGTTAGTTTAACCGTATATAGGGGGATGATGAATCCGACCATTGCGAGGGATTGTGTAGCTGCCGCATCAAGCTGCCAAGAGCCAGTGAAATTAAACATGGCATTGAAGCTTCCAAGCGGTACGTGACCAGGTACATCTGATTTTTCATTGAAATACTTCGCCATCTGCAAATGCAAATACCGAATAAACATAATATGAATAGCTAGGTGAGGAGATTTAATTGTAAAAGAATACCAAGATAAATAAATCATGAGTAGCAAATGTTCATTTCAGACACAAAGATGTGGATCGACATTCTCAAGACCATAGGTCCTCGTTCAAGTATAATAAAAGTTTAAGGGCACCGTCACATCAGTAAATAAAATATATTGAGGACTCCTTAACCAAGGGAGATGCTCATTCTCTATAGCAATGAATTTATTAACTCATTTAGAGCCATGGCATCATGATCAGGAAATAAAATACATTGAGGACTCCTTAACCAAGGGAGATGCTCATTCTCTATAGCAAATGATGAATTTATTAACTCATTTAGAGCCATGGCATCATGATTTAGTGAAGAGGGAATATTTCCAAATTTATCACAATTTTAACTTAGATCATGATCAAATGCGAAACAAAATATTATCTCAAAAGGATGGAGCAACACAAAAACGGGTAACCTCGTGTGGCATGTGATCAAGCTATTTGCCCGGTGCTATTTAACCGTGAAGATGTAACTAAACTCCTAAATAAACACCACATTCAGGAAATAGGCACGCACAATTTGCATGTTGCAGCAGAAAAAAGGTTTTCTCGAAATTGGATTCATCTCTCACACCACTCTTTTCGATCATGATAAATGTTCACAAAAGTGGTCATGCGCCAACTTCGCGTGGAAGCAATTTTATCTTTCAACCCCTTTTTTCGGGGCATACCCCTATAAACATAATAGGTATCTGTTTAGATGGAGAAGTATTCTCAAATAGTGCTTAAATTTTTAGAAAAATATATTTTGTTGAAGCCTGCATGGGACATATAACATTGGCCACGTCTTTAAAAGCCAACATCCACAGCTAGATAGCCTTCAGTGACCTAGCAATATTTGTCATATTCAACTTAATTCAATCTATAATCTGGATATGGATTATCCACATTGCAAGCACTTAACCAAAGATAATAATTTCCTAGGTAGCTCCCTCTGATACGTTGATTCATAAAGGAACACCAATATCAGGCCATAAACCAAGAGAACAAACCAAACAAAAAAAAAGTATATCATGTGAAAAGCCAACAAGCTTATAAATAGCCCCAATATTTGTTTAGAAGCCATTGTGGGACATATAACAGAGTGCTTTCAAAGAATCTGTTCATTTTTGTACAAGCTTTTAAAACGCTAAATTAAATTAAACTAAAAATAAGAGCACAAGTGCTTTTAATTGGATTTTTTTTCTGAAAAATTCTATCGCAACCAAACATAAAATGAACTCCACACACACACACTCTCTCTCTCTCGGGGAAAAAAAAAAGTAGTTTGCGGACATTTAGGGAACAAAGAAAAAGGCAATAGTCTCGTATCCCGTACATTAAAATGGAAACGAGAAAGAAGACAATAATCCTACATATGACCCAAACGACTCGTTATCATAAAACGAATCGTAATTTACAAAAAAGGTACCTTAAATCCGACAAAAAAACAATTCGTTATCAGCATTTTAGTCAAGAGTTCAATAAAAAGCTAAATCTTGAACAATCCCACTCAAGCAGGAACAATTCATTATCGTAACCTCAACAACATAAAGGATCTCCATCGAAAATAATCAAGTCATGAAAATGGGACAAGGCAAAATCAAACCTCGTGGAAACTCCAAACAGGGGTTTTTTCATTGGAGCTTTGGCCCATGGAACACTCAATGTCAACAGAAACATCTCGGATCGAGTAAGATTCAGAAATTTCAAGATCCTTGGTATTTTCTCCATCGATATGCACTAACCTAGAGCCAGGGACTCCTTTACAATATAGCAACCTAATGTCAGAGGTGACGTCAAAACCACGGCCCAGTGCTTGGATTGAGTTGCAGAGAGTGGTGATCAGTGAATTTTCTGAAATTGTCGGGCTTGTGCTGCTGATACTCTTCTTCGGAAAATCCATGGAAGATCAGAGATTCAAGAATGTTTCATTACTTATATTAGAGCGAAAAAGATTGAATTTTGGGGGGGTATTTTTCTACATTATTTTCTTGGGAGGTTTGTTGGGACTTTGTCAAAGATTGGACTTTGAACTAAAAAATGGTGTTTCGTTGGATCGGATTCGGTGGTTGTCTATTAAAAATTAAATCAAAGGGAGGCTTTTGACTGAATGTAATAATGGCAAGAAACGCGTTGTCTTTGTGTGTTTACTGACCCAACTTTTCTTCTTCTTCTTCTTCTCTCCTCTTCGATCTTTCAACATTCTTGGGCTATTTTGCCCCCCTTCATCATCTTTTATTACTTCTCCCACTCATCATAACTACTCTGACCGTATTAGGTTTGAACGTTTACTAAACTGTTGCGATATTCTGGGTTTTTTATTAAATTAATCGAAAAAACAAATTAATTTAACAAAATATCCTAATTTTAAATTCGTTTTTAAAGTAACCCAAACCGCCATCTCGGATGGCGCCTTCATGTAAAGGCGCCATCTGAGATGGCGCCTTTCGTATCTGATAAAAAAATTAATTGAAGGCGCCATCTTGGATGGCGGCTTCAAATAAAAAAATTTTTTTTTTTATGAAGGCGCCATCGAAGATGGCGCCTTCTCGGGTATAAATACCGCGGCCGAGCCCTTCATTTTTTCATACCGAAGCGAAAATCACATATCATCATAGTTTCTTATCTTATTTTTATCGTTAAAATTGTTCAATCTCCAATCTCAATTAACCACTCTCGAAGTATTTTTCAGGTAAAAATGTTGTTATATTATTGATTTTATCTTATTGTTTTTATCATATGGATTTTATAAATTTATTAATTATTTGTAATATTTTATAAATTTTTCAGATATGTCGATTCAAATATTATTATATTGTGGAGGTAATATATTACAGGATTTGGATACCATTAGATATGATCGTGGTCCAATAAGAGTTACCACAATATCTCGCACAATTAATTTTATGCAGTTGTTGACCGAAATATATAATATCACGGGCATCGATGGCAACCAGTTTCTTCTGAAAATACATGTAAGACATATGTTTAGAGATTATGCCGGGGTACGACAGACAATTTTGCCAATCGATAATGATTATAATTTAGCATGGCTATTGGATTCAGAACAAGGTCTTAGTTGCTTGGAACTTTACATAGAAACGGAACAAAGAAACTATGATTATATTCCAGAAAATGTAGATTGTTTGCCTGTAGTTGCAGAACGACCGACTGTCTCCGGTAGACACCACGATGACGATCCAATAGATGCTGATGTTATTGCTCCTGAGCCACTAGCAGACAGTTTCGCTGAATTGGGAAATGATATTCAGTCAGAACCAGATGATATTCCGTCCGAGGATGATGCTGATGACGATGAGGTTGACATTTGTGTCATGTCAGAAACAATTGCAGATGAAGATGAAGGGGTCCCAATCACCCAGGAAGTGTCAGTTAATGTACCGGAGACAACCACGACAACTAGTCATGTCCTTTATCCAACAATTCCATTCTTCTCAATGACACATCCTGAAGTATTTGCAGACTCAGTAGACATTCCAACAGGTAAATGGGGTAGTTATTACGATTACTCCAAAGGGGATCTGCATGTAGATATGGTCTTCAAAAATAAAGCACATCTGCAGGCAGCTGTGAAGGATTACTCTGTACGTGTTGCAAAACGAGAGTACCCGCGTTGTGAAAAGTACAAAAACATTGTGGAAAGTTGTGTGCAAACACAGTACAGAAGATGCACCTTGTAGATGGTACATGCGCGCCTCGTTGAAGAAGAAAGTTGGATTATTCAAAATAAACAAATATGGAGGTTCTCACACCTGCCTTTTGAGTGAGCTGTCTATCGATCATGCAAATTTGGACAAAAACATGATTGCTAGCTTGTTAGTGGGAATTGTTCGGCGTGATCCATCTTTCGAGATAAAGTATGTAATTCAAACAGTCAAAGACAAATATGGATTTGAGATCTCTTATGCAAAAGGATGGTTTAGTTTGCGACGTGCTGTTGAGAATGTGTATGGGACATGGGAGAGCTCCGTTCAGAAACTGCCTTACTATACGGGAGCTTTGCAAAAATGGAATCCCGGCACCGTCATTGAGTGGGTTCACCTTGACAATGCCAGACCAAGAGAGAAGACATTGAATTACGTGTTCTGGGCCTTCCGACCATGTGTAGAAGGATTTCAACATTGCCGCCGGGTAATAAGCGTGGATGGAACACATCTGTATACGAAATATCAACATAAGATGTTGATTGCCGTGACAATGGACGCTAATAATCAAGTGTTACCTTTGGCATTTGCAATTGTTGACGAAGAAAAGTTTCTGTCATGGAGATGGTTTTTGGAGATGATAAGCCAGCATATTGTGAGAAGATCTGAGGGTGGTGCATGTTTGATTTCTGATCGTCATCCGGGCCTCATTGCAGCAGCCGATTGTATTCCTGACTTCAAATCACCGCGTGGAGTACATCGATTTTGTTTGAGACATGTTTGCTCAAACTTTAATAGTCGTTTCAAATCCGTTCATTTGAAAGACTTATGTTGGAGAGCGGGATCAGAATGCATAAATGGAGTTTTGAAAGGTGCTCGTCGGCTTCCAATCACCGCCATTGTGCAATCAAATATCAAATATTTACAAAAGAAAGACAACAAATATCATCCACGACCACGACCACGACCACGACCACGACCACGACCACGAGGCCTCGTCTGTAAATGACCTCCGGTACCACAAGGAGGAGGAATGATCTCTCTGCGAACTCTCTGCCTCCTATCCACAGGTACATCAGTAGGTGGTCGATATGGTGTGAACTGTGGAAATGCAACAGGTGATACATCAAAATCGAGGCCCGCAGATGTGGTATATGATTGTGGAAATTCATATCCCACATCTGTACCCTGCTGTGTGTACATCGGAGCATACGGAGTGAATGGTGAAGGATCATACATCTGCGGCTGCGGGACATAATAACCAGTAAAAGATGTAGATGGACCTGCCCCATCTGTCGGTATAGGTGTATACGTAGATGGACCTGCCTCATCTGTCGAGAAAGGTGTATACATAGAAGGCCCTGCGATATCAGTCTGTACTGGTTCTTCATCAGGCTCGTGAACTTCTTCGTCTGGTGGGAAGTTTCTGTCTCGTCGTTCACGAGCCACTTGCATCACATCCTGCGCTATTGCCCTATGATGATCTCTCATCGACTCCATATACGTGCTAACAGATTCTCCCTCAGCAGGATAGCGGTCGCAACTAACACTTAACTGTTGCATCTGATCAAGCTGAAAAGTGAATAACAATAATTACATGTTCAATCTATAAATCCATATGACATATTCTACAAAACAAAGTTTGAATATATTTACTTACCACATGATGCCACGCTGGGCCGTCACCATGTTGGTATCCGGTCTGTACAAATTGCCTTTGATGGCCAATATATCTGCGGGTGACTCGGTCATACCACTCACTATATCCAACCACTACTGCACAATATAGTGGTCTGTCCACACATAAATCACCTGCCATCTCCCATTTCTGCACGTATCCAATATGATGTGCACTCCAATCCTTGTTCATACTTCCTCTTCGATCAACAGAATGCAATTTATCATCCCTTGATTGTGGATCTGTGGGGATGTCTTGGAGCATTCCAAATTGACGAAGAACCCTATCAGGACGGTGCATCTCAACAATTTCATAACAAATTAATGGGCCGGCATATGTCCATAACTGGTGGCTCAGATGCTCAGTACACTCATCAGGGTATGGCTGCCAATTAAACTACAAATACAAAATTGGATTAAAATAATATAAACAACATTATTAACTTTCATAACAAACACAACTAATATACTGCTTACTTGAGTTGATGGCTGCTCATCAAGAATGTCCCTAATGATACGTACAGAATGCCTCCCTGTTTCCGTGAACCTTAAATGGCATGTCCACCTGAAAAAAACACATTTACAAAATCTATAAATATATTTAAATTTAAACATATAAAATAGCACAAAACATAAAAACATTATTACCTTGCACCATATGGAGCAGCAGGTAAGATATTCTCCTCATTGATAATTATTGGGCCAGTGTCGAATCTAGCATCACCCAGTTGAGGAGTTAAACCAGGTAATCTTGACCATGCCCAAATCTAAAATATTATCAGGAATAATATCAGCTATTATGACGACAATAATATTTCAAACATTTGAAAAGTGTTAATGTAAAGTTTACCTGTACGACCTGTAATGCACCACCGATCACTTTTTTGCCTCTCATCGAGGAAGTGCATAACTCACGGTACAAATATGCCAATACGGCACTCCCCCAACTATAACTACCAACTAAATGAATATTCTCTATCATATGTAAATATAATAACTTTACAGTATTGCCGGACGAATCAGGAAACAAAATTCCACCAAACATCAATAACACACAGCCCCTAGTATAACGGACTACATCTTCTTCCGTACTGTGCTCAGTAAGAGCATTATTCACCAAATGATTGTTTATGGCAGATAAAAATAACTTTGCACCTTTAAAGTGTGCAGTATCCGGTACAAATCCCAAAAGCATATGGCAATATGCTTGCCAGTCAGGTATACTCCTATCATAATCAATACCGGATACTACATTACCATCTACTGGCAATGCCCATATAACTGCAATGTCTTGCAGTGTGATGGTCGCCTCTCCGGATCTAAGATGGAAAGTATGTGTTTCACGGCGCCATCTCTCAGCTAAAGCCGTGATGAGGTGAAAGTCAAGTGTAATTCTACCAGACCTATAAACACCATAAAAACCAAAACTGTCCAACAAACTCGCAACACGAGTATCGAGGGGGCAAAGATCCCAAAAATACTTATCAGGGTTTCTGCCTCGAAGTGTAGAATCAATATCACCTGCCCAAACAGCTTCAGATCGATGACCTGACTGCAATGATAGCAGATGACTGTCAATCGGTCCTGGTCCTCTTTGTAAATCCATCCTGAAATATTACACAATAAATATCAATATAACAAAATATCAACATGGCAACCACCACCCGCCCCTACCGGTGACAACACGGCAACCGCCGCCGCCGCCGCCGCCGCCGCCGACGCCGCCGCCGCCGCCGCCGTGTCGGAGTACAAAATTACGGCAAAAACTTAAAATTTGTAAATCATCCGACGGTTTGACATTATCTCGAAACTATAACTAATTTTTCAATAAAAACTACCAAACAACAAAATTTAAAAACAACCAACAACATATTTCAAATTTTACAACTTTCAAAATTTAAATTCAAACTTGTAATGTTACCTGAAATTCAAAAATGTTGAACAAGCAAGCTCCAGAAATGATAAATCACGATGATTTTGTAATTTTTGCACAAAAATAAGCAAAGATCTGAGATGAGAATGAGAAATTTCAGAGAAAAGCCGATGAGAAATGAGGAAGAAGAAGAGGGGGCGGATTTATTTTTATACTGAAGGCGCCATCCAAGATGGCGCCTTCATAAAATATTAATTTTTTATATGAAGGCGCCATCCAAGATGGCGCCTTCAATTATTTTTTTTTTCAGCTACAGAAGACGCCATCGCAGATGGCGCCTTCACCTGAAGGCGCCATCTGGGATGGCGTTTTGGGTCATTTTAAAAATGATTTTCAAATTCGGATTTTTTGTTAAATGTTTTATTTTTTTCGATTAATTTAATAAAAAAGCCGCGATATTCTCGATCGCAGCATTTTAGAATAATTTTTATATTAAATTTATAAATTGATTTGACAATTACAATATTTGTTATGTTATGTTAATAATATTTCTTTTTATTAAATAAAGTCACAGTAGAATCTCCCTTTGAAATGCAAATGCTTTGAACTCATACATTGATTTTTTTTTTTTAAAAAGCGCGTATACTCCTAAGTCACGTAATCCTTCTACCATCCTTTATGTCCTGGCACTCCAGTCTTGCACTAACGCATTGAGTGCTTATCAAGTGCTTTAAGGAGCACTAAGTTTTACTAAGTCTCGCACTGAGTTTTACTAAGTCGCGCACTGACGCACTGGTCGTGATCTGGCTTATTAAGTACGCTTTAGGACTAAGTTTTATGAAGTCATGTATTAAGTTTTACTAAGTCTTGAACTTAAATTTAGACATTCATAATTCTCCGAAAATAATATAAGTCATTTTTAATAAATTCATAATATTACAAAATATGTTGAAATACATAGGTAATATTTGGTTTTATTTTTTGAATTCATTATCTTATGATCAAATATTAATAATTCATTTTTATTTTTCACTCTCTAAAATATATTTTTCTGAGAACAATAATTTTTCCTATTAGAAAAGCGGTCAATAAAATATTTGAATTGCATTATAAATAATTAATGATGTATGTTTGTCAAACATGATGTGCATTAGGTATGCTTAACTTTATTTCATCAATATGGGTGTGTTCATATTGTATATTGTAAATAATACAATAACGATGTAAGTTTGTTAAATATGATGTATATTATGTATGTTTAACTTCAATTCATCAGTGTGTGTATATATATTAATAGACGCATTAAGGCGCACCTACACTCAAATTTTTGGAAAATTAACGCACTCGTGTATTCGCATCCGCACCCACCCACACATCAAACTTATGTTACTTAGCATAGACATATGTATTTATTTCTCAATATTCATTTGATCAGATTTATTATATTTTCTTTGATATAAAATAATCTAATATTTTAGTTCTCTAAATTTTACACTTCAAAAAGTAAGTCTTGAAGAATATCTTGAAGTGTATAAAAAAGAATATGAACAATACATACAATATATAAATTAGTCCGTCATGAATCTTCCATGGTGCGTGTATCCAAAACATGTCTTATCTAGTTAATGTTATTGTGCTCACTGTGTTGATACCCCTTAATATATATATTTTTTGATGACTTGATTGACTAATCCGATGGACCAATCACACCGTCCACTAGCGGGGGCCCATTTGAAGCCGGGTGTTTTCTCAACAAATTACCATATACCAGAAATTAAATGAGACACGATTTTTATGTGGAAAACCCCAAAATAAGAGAAAAAACCACGGGACATAGTCCAGTATAAATTCCACTATAATTACAATATTTTTTATCCAATAAAATGATGAATAAAGTGGAGAGAAAATGGTGTAAAAATGGTGTTTGATCTAGCATTCTTCCTCCCAAAAAAAACCCATTGAAATCATTTGTCATTCTCTTTATATAATTGAAGGAATTGA
Source organism: Haberlea rhodopensis (assembly GCA_907163345.1). Lineage (NCBI taxonomy): Eukaryota > Viridiplantae > Streptophyta > Magnoliopsida > Lamiales > Gesneriaceae > Haberlea > Haberlea rhodopensis. The sequence continues at coordinate 628,638 of CAJQUN010000243.1, forward strand.
AAGTCAATGTAATTATTTCATATGACATGTCTTTCTCGTGCTTTTGTCCTTCATCACACTTTATTGGAACTTGAATGTGATGTGTCATCATGCATGCATGTACACGTGTCAATTTCATATCAAATTTCGTGATCTATCTCTTCTCTTCCCGGGTGGGAGGTCTCTTCTCTTCTCGGTGGGTCTCTTCTCTTCCCGGGTGGTGTATCTTCTCTTACCGGGTGTGGTCTCTTCTCTTCCCATGTGTGCATCTTCTCTTCCCGGGTGGGGTCTCTTCTCTTACGTAGTGGTGTCTCTTCTTGATAGGGTTGGATATTACGCGTTTTTATGCTATGTTATGTATATGTTTTCGTGTTGATTCTTCGATTATTTTACGGTTTATGGTATATATTTCTCTATTTCAGGAATCAATGTTGAAATGTAGGGAAATGTGAAGAAATCAAGCTAAAATGATGAAAGAATGAATAAAGTTGAAGAAAAGAGGAAAAAATCGGAATCCAAGACACATGTTGCTCCTTTCTCCTCACATTACTATATGTTAGAGCCAAGTTTTGGAAATGTGGTCCATATAAAAGTTGTAGAAATTTCTCTTATCTTCGCGTGGACAACTGATTCATCAAATTTGGAGTTTGTATGAGAAAGTTACGGCCAAAATACGAAACTCGCCAGAAGCTGAAAAAGGCGAAGAAAACATTCTGGTCTTGCCGATCGATCGAGCAAGCATTGCCGATCGATCGAGCAAGGCTGAAAAAGCCACGAAATTCTTACTGTGAAGCTCGATCGATCGGCTGCTTTGTCCCGATCGATCAGCCGGAGGAGTTTTCAGAAAAATAACTTCATTGTAGAGTTTGTGTGCAAAAGGGAAGTCCATAATTCTTTCCCCTATATATTATACACGAAAATTACAACCCAATATCAGATTTTAAAACCCTAGGAATAGCCTCCACACCTCCATACTCCATATCACCTTCATCCATCTTCACCTATTCATCCTAGGAATTGGAACAACCCAACAAGGCGATTAAAGAGACGATCGAGAAGGAAGCAAGAGAAGGAGCGAGGATCTACAACCGGAGTCGACGCTGGGAGTTTATTCTTACTTTTAAACTATAGTTTTGTTTTGTTTTGATTTTATCATGCTTTTTGGATTGTTGCAAGACATGTTTAAGTATTGGTATTTATGAGTATGAACTAAGTTTATTTATCGAGGCTAGGCGAATCCTTTGTTATGAACCTTCGATTTGATGATTTAATGATTGAATTCTTATAGTTCTTTGCGTATGTTTTATGTTCTTCATGCTTTTAGAGGATTGATCACATTTGAATGATGTTAGTATCGTAATTGAGATAGAGAGATGATTTTATGATACTGAATTAATAACTCATACCATGGATTTCAGACCGAGATCGAGAGATGACGTCAAATACATGCGTGATAGCCATTGATATCTAGTAATTGAAAGCTAGGAGTTTTCATGGATCTTATGCAACATTGAATTGTTAAATAAGTGAACGAGAGTTACTTACTGCAATTCGGTGTTAGATTTAATATAGCTCGAGAGAGTGTTTTAGATATATTGGGAGAACTCTTCACCTTAGAAATATTTGAATATTCAATCGAGAATTGTAGGGAATTGCATTGGTGAGCCAAAGTCTCGATAATCTTCTCTAGTGGATTTTTCTCGTTTACTTTTATTGACTTGGTTGGATTAGTAGTTTATATTAATTAATTAGTCGTTACTTATAAATTAATTATCGTAGGTTAAATATAGTTAAAAGACATCTTATTTGGTACTTGCTTGTTAGTCCCTGTGGGTTAGACAATCCGTATTCTTCCTATCTATACTAAAACTTGACACAGTGCACTTGCGGTAGAATCGCTACACTGAGAATTTTTCTGTTTAAAAAATAAGAGATCACTTCTCTTCCCGGGTGTGTCTCTTATCTTCCCGGGTGGTGTCTCTTCTCTTCCCAGGTGGGTCTCTTCTCTTCTCGGGTGGTGTCTCTTCTCTTCCCGGGTGGTCTCTTTTCTTCCCGTGTGGGGTCTCTTCTCTACCGGGTGGGTCTCTTCTCTTCCGGGTGGTGTCTCTTCTATTCCCGAGTGGGGTCTCTTCTCTTCCGGTGGGGTCTCTTCTCTTCCCGGGTGGGGTCTTATTTATATTATGTATTTTTAATATATATCTTGATGTCTTACAAGTGAATTTCAGCCCAATTGTTATGACTTAATTTATGCAAGGTATAACACCGAGGCTTTACACAACCATATGGACTGACCCTACAAGAATTGATAGCACCATGGAGGTTTCGAACCTGAGACCTAGAGAGGAGCAGGACTCCTAAGTCTCAGGCCTCTACCACCAGGCCAACCCCTTAATATATTATGTAGTGTAATTTTTCAGGTTGGTTCCTTGGGAATAGAGAAGGGAATTCCAGAATCCATATTATAAAATGCTTTAGGGTTTGCGATACTTACTGTTATGAAAGTTGTAATGATGGTTACACATAACGTTGGAGCAGGTCTGGTAATTGGATGAGTTGCATATGCAGATTGGAAGGTGAGTGCATATTTAAGCAATTTAGATTGCTGATCCAACATCAGGTTTGGGTATATTCTTCTCCGTGCAGAATAAGTTTGTGAATATTGATCTGGATTGGTTTATCATAATGATTGATACTGGGAATTTATATGCTTTAAAGTGCATAAAATATATACAAATTCACAAAATTCAAATGTTTTGATGATGTTTTTTTGAATTCTTGACTAAATAACATCATTTATTATCGGACACAAATTCAATTATTGCAATTTGCCTTCATCTTTCACTTGCGGCGTGCAATTGGAGGCCACGGGTAGGAAAAGCGCAGAAACGACAAAGACATGCATGACACACCAGAGCTGTACAAGAAAATTCGATAATCTTTTGACTTCCAAGGTACATTCAATTACAACACAAATGAACACTAACAGAATGTTTCTGTATCTAAGGTAGTGGTGCTTATCGGATCGGGTCCGGTCCGAAACCGGAATCGACTAACCGGTTCCGGTCCGCCCCGGAACCGGTATCGAACCGGTCCGGGGCGGTTTTTTAAATCCAAACCGATAGCACCACCGGTTTCAATTTCGGTGCTACCGGTTTGGAACCGGTTCCGGTTCTGGAACCGGTTACATTTAAAAAAAAAAAATAATTACTTTTTTTTTAATTTGTTCAGCATGGCAACGGCTTATAGCCATTGCCATGCTGAACGTTGGCAACTGCTATAAAGTCGTTACCAACGTTCAGTTTCTTTTTTTTTTAATTTTATTTATTATTATTATTATTTTTTTGAAATCTATAAATATGTGTATATTTTTCATTCTTTTCCTCACAATTCATTCTTCTCACAATCCATTCTTCTCACAATTCTATACTTCAATCTCATATTTTCCTCTCAATTGTGCTATCTACAATTTATATATATAATAATGGCATCTTCATCTAGCAGCGGTGCTGGTCGTAGCCGGGTCGTAGTCGGGGGCTCTCCCGGGTTGTCTATCACTGAGTTCATCTTCGGCAATGAATTTGCCCGTACCAATACCTGAGTTAAATGAAAGTTATGATTTTTTTGCTGACCTCAATGTTGGTGGTTCCTCTATGAATGGAGGCACTGGAACATTTAAAAAACACTTAGTAAAAAAACATAATTTTTGATGAGACAACATTACAACCATTAGGTCGAGAAGCAACAGAAGCACAAATTAATGTTGTCACTAGGCACGAATTTATTTTAACTGCTGAAATTAACTGTAGGTCACTTGTTAGATATGTGATTAGATGTGAACTACCTTTTATACAAGCTGAACATGCTGGTTTTATTGAATTTGCTTCGTCTATACAACCCATGTTTAAACATATTTCCAGGCACACACTAAAAAGAAATTGTATGGACGTATTTGTTGAATATAGAAATACATTGTTTCAACATCTTTCTAGTTTGCCTTGTAGGGTTAGCTTAACAACCGATATTTGGACAAATGTAAATTCAGATTCATATCTTGTTGTCACTTGTCATTGGATTGATGATAAGTGGTGTATGCAAAAAACGGATTTTGTCTTTAGATGAGTTAGATTGTGCACATACTGGTTATGTAATTGCTAAATATGTATTCAACACTTGTAGACATTATGGAATTCAGAATAAGGTATTTTCGATCACATTAGACAATGCAGCGAATAACAATGCTGCGATGCGTGATTTAAAGACCTATCTGAAACCAATGCTTGATGGTGTTTTTTCATGTTAGATGTGCATGTCATGTGATTAATTTGGCTGTTAAAGTTGGTTATGAGAACAATCACTCAGCATGTATTGACAAAATGAAATACTGCGCTAAATGGTTACGCACAAGCCGTGTAAAGCGCGATTGGAAACAATTATGTTTATCTAATGGTGTTAGTTTCGGATTTTAAAGATGACAAAACATATCAGACCGGATCGAGAGAAATTAGACTGACCAGATCGATCGCTCAAAACAGATCAAGCTGATATGGTATATTGCAAAACAGAACGGATCGATGGAAATCAAGCCTGACCAGATCGAAACTTCAGATCGATCTCAACTTCTATCAGATCAGAGCAGTCAAGGCTGAATAAGATTGGCTCTTCAGTCTGAATCATTAACGGCTATTTATTGAAGCATTTAATGTTGCAATTAATGATGAAAAAGACCAAGGACTGAAGATTACCATAAAAGGTAAGAAGATAAAGAAGAGCCTACCTGACAGTCGTCGAAAGCATGAACCAGAACGGCAAGTACCCTAAAGAAGAAGACTGTAGCTTACTCAGAGTTTAAGCAAAGTCAAGAGTTGCACATTAAAGGAAATAACGTCGTTGGTACATGCAACTATAAAAGGATGCAACAGAAGAGCTCAAGGCAGAGTCTGATCAATCGAAAAATGCACAAGAAAGCAAAACAACACAAGCTTACAAGCTCAGACATTCTCTAGCTGAAAATCTTCATAAGCACAAGTATATTGTAATATTTGATCATTTAGGATCATTGTGTGCATAGACTAAAGTCTATCTTGTGTATTCTGTATTGAAATATAGAAGTGAGAAACAATTGTAACTGTCAGACAAAGTGTGTCTGAACAGATCGAGAGACTAGGAGTTTCAGTCTGGTAGTGAGGTAAATCCAGCTGAATCGGGTTTGTACAACAGGATTGTATAAATCAAAGTCTTCTAGTGGAATCCTTCCTTAAGTGGAAGAAGGGGAGACGTAGAAGGATTACACCACCTTCGAACTTCCAGAAACATATTCTGTGTTTTATCATTCTGCACTCGTTCTATTATTCAAGCCATCGAGCCGTTCTTACTAATTTAAGAACAGACCGTTCCGCACTAAAATATTAGTGGTCTGTTCTGAAAAAGAGTTGATTAAGAAACAGATTTCTTTCACTAATCCGAAAGAATCACAAGGGATTAATTTTTAATAGGAGTGTTCATTCACCCCCCCTCTAAACACTCCGGACCGATCCTAACAAGTGGTATCAGAGCCAGGTTGTCTTAATCAGCACAAAGACACTTGAGCTGATGGCATCATTCAACAAAATTCCTTTGTTCTCAAAAGAAGACTATGATGATTGGAGAATCAGAATGCAAGCTCATCTGGCAGCACATGATGACGATATGTGGTTCGTCATCACTGATGAACCAATGAAGATTCTGAAAGTCAATACAGCAGTATCCATTACTGGTGGTGAACCCCAAATGGTCGAGAAGGATAGATCCCTCTCGACGAATGAAGAAAGAAAGAAAGCAAACCTCGACAACGTTGCCAAAGACATCTTGTTCAAGACATTGGACAAGAATATGTTCAGTAAAATCAAAATGTGCTCTACTGCCAAAGAAATTGGGAGAAGATAGCACAGCTATGTGAAGGGAACGACCAGACCAAGGAAAACAAGCTGACTGTTGCTCTTCAAAGATTGAGAGCATAAAAATGAAGATTGGAGAAACTCTAAATGAGTTTGATGAAAGAGTTACTGGTATCATCAATGAACTGAATGGTCTGGGCAAGGAATACTCAAACAGAGAGATCGCTCTGAAAGTTATGAGAGCCCTGCCAAAAGAATGGGATGTTAAGACCATTGCAATGAGGGAGTTCAAAGAGCTGAACAAAGTTGAACTTCATGATCTGTTCGCAGATCTTAAGGCATATGAGTTCGAACTGATCACCAGAGGTGAAGCAGAGCCATTCATCTCTCAACCAAACAAAGCACTGGCAGCCATCCCAGACTTGACAGCCCCCACAACAGATCGATCTGTCGAACAGATAAGTAATGATGCTATGTCATTATTTATCAAGAAATTTGGTAAATTTATGTCTAAAAATAAAAGGAATTTTAAACCCTCTCATCATTATAAATCAAGAAAGGACGATGCTGTTAATGATCAGGCTTGCTACAATTTTGGTAAGACCGGACATTTCATTGCAGATTGCACCAGACCAGAAGAAAGAAGAACGAAAAGAGAAGCATCGTGATGACAAGAAAAAGAAGCACTACAAAGATCGTAAAAGTCATCATGGGAAGTCCCAAAAGGTCCTAGTAGCAGAAGAAGGAAACAGCAAGTGGGCTCAGACTGATTCAGATTCAGAAAGCTCCGAATATTCTTCTAGCGAAAGCGAACAAGATATTCAATGTCTAATGGCAGACGAAGATATGAGTCAAAACAGATGAGGTATTCGATCTTGACTCAAATGAATTTACACGTGAAGAGCTTATGTCCGCACTGCAAGACATGGCTAATGATTATAGAATCTTAGTTGAATCATTTGAGAAAACCAAAGCTAAAGCCAATGATCAAATGGATGAGCACATCAAACCAAGCTGCTCTGAGCTGGGTGAGTGCAACAATCTACAGATCGAGCTGAATAAGGTAAAAATCTCTTATGATCAGCTCCATGAAGAAAATAAGAGAATTAGCACACAAAATGCTAAGCTTCTCATATCTTCAAAACATGGACAAAATCCAGAACATCATTGGAAGAAATTGCAAGATGTACAAAGAAATGTCGGCGATGTTTACCGGCATAGGCTTTGATATCAAAGACTTGCACCAAAGATGAATTTGAACTGTTGCTGGTAAAGAACAAAATCAAACAAATGACATTTGTTAAATCCAGCACAGTATATGAAACTGAAGCACCTACAATTCAAACGGGAGTCTCTTTTGTGAATCAAGGTTTGACAAAAGGGATTGGATATGTTAACCAAGCCAAAGAAAGGCACCAGCAAGCTTTGCATCTTTCAGACCAAATCTAAAGGTGCAAGATCTAAGGCAAGGAAGACAATACAATTACTATAACTCAAAACCAGTTCAACGAAGATATAGACTACCTTATAAGAATCAAAGGTTTCCATATCGCACACATTATTACACACAACATAGAAACAGATCAGCACAGCACACCAGACACACACAAGCCAATAAAGCTTGATACAGGTGTGGGTTCCCAAAGGGCTAATCCGTTCTGGAATTCCAAGTAGGATTGGGTACCAACAATAATTATGTTTGATGACAGATACCAAAGAAACTTGCATCAGACTGGTACTTAGACAGTGGGGTGTTCTCGTCACATGACTGGAAACATCGAGCTGCTGTCTGAAGTCACAGAATGTACTGGACCCAAGATCTATCTTCGGAGATAACTCAAAGGGTAAGACCGTGGGCAAAGGGTAAGATTGTCCATGGTAAATATTATTATCAATGATGTGCGTTAGTTGAAAATCTATGCTATAATCTGATTAGTATAAGTCACTATGTGATAATGGTTAGGCTGTAGAATTTCACAAACACACTTGCATTGTTAATCGTCAGACGGTATGACCATGCTTGTAGGAATCAGAAATGGAAATACATATAAGATTAACTGGAACTTTGCTCAACCTGATAATCCTACTTGCTTCATCGCTAATAATGATAATAAACACTGGCTATGGCATAAACGCTTGAATCATCTCAATTTTAAGACTATTTCTAGCCTGTGTAAACATGATTTAGTTGTCGATCTGCCCAATATCGACTTTGCTAAGGATAAGATCTGTGAAGCGTGCCAAATGGGCAAACAGATCAGATCATCCTTCAAAACAAGAATGCCCAAATCCTCCTCACGCTGCTTGGAACTATTGCATATGGACTTGTTTGGTCCTATACCAATAACAAGTTTAGGGGGAATGCGGTACACTATTGTTGTTATTGATGATTACTCACGTTTTACTTGGACTATATTTTTGAGCAGTAAAGATCAAACCGGTCCGAATTGATCAAGCTGCTGAAACGCACTCAGAATGAGAAATCATCAAGCATAGACAGGATTCGAAGTGACAAGGCACAGAGTTTCTAATCAGAATCTTGAATCCTTTCTAGAAGATCATGGAATTAGAGCATGAATTTTTCAGCCGCCCAAACTCTCCCCAACAAAATGGAGTTGCAGAACGAAGAAACAGAACGCTTAAAGAGGCAGCAAGGACAATGCTTGCTGATTCTGGCATTTTCGCAAAAGTTCTGGGCAGAAGCTGTAAAAATACTGTGTGCTACACTCAAATTGGTCTATGATTAACAAGAGTTGAATCTCACTCCATATGAAATATGGACTGGTAACAGACCGTCTATCTCTCACCTTCATATATTTGGTTGCAAATGCTTCGTTCACAATAATGGAAGAATCTTCT